>CM064497.1:4214304-4309304 GCA_032716605.1 Paralithodes platypus
ACTTTAGTTTCCCCCAGTTACACATGTGGAATTTTCGGCAAGATGGTGTTAACCACCGTAAATATAGCTTGTCTGGCGCTGGACGTCCGGATATCTGCATCCTCTGAGCAAGGTCGTTTGAGATAATGTGTCCCAGGTATTTTATTTTGTTTAACTCTTGAATAATTTGATTATTTAGTGAGAAATTTGGCAGTTTACTTTGATACAGTAATTTTGATCTAAATATAAGAACAGCACTTTTCAGTGGGTTGAATTTAACGCACATGTTGACTAACTAACGCAAGATTCACAAATATATCAAGAAGTTGGCTCATAACCCCGCAGAAGACGGTGCAATAATGACCAGATCATCATCATACATGAGAGTGTTGATGATTTTATTTATTCCCACCCATAACATCCAATCTGCTTCTTTATTCAATTTAATTCACTTAATTCATTATTCCATATATACCTTGAATAAGTAAGGTGAGAGAATACTAACCCTGTCTCCCTGGCTCCATTGTTACTACTGTAAAGGAATCCGAACTAATGTTACCAGGCCATCTTACATTCAAAGGGTGTTTGAATGTGGCGTACCAGTACTTCACCTCCAAGATCCTCAGTCATATAGGAGTGCACTACATTCATCTGAAAAAACCTGATTGAAAACTTATAGAATAGATCATTTTGTTTGAGGTACGTGCTTTTTAATTTGGGTGTATAAACCCGCTCTTTTCACGGATTTTAGATACAATACATACTATGCTAACTGGTCTGTAGTTACCACATTCTAGTTTATTTTCCTTTTCCTTGAATAGATGGTTACAATAGCTTCTTTGCCTCAGTTTCCCGCAGTTACAGTGTTGGTGTTAATTGACAAGTTTATGATGTGGGGTTAGGGGGCCTGCTATACCAATGGCTCCATCTCGTAGAAATTTGGCAGGAATTTGTTGTCTGGTCCTGTGCTTTATATGTACATTTAGGTTAGACAGCTTCGTCAAAAGTGTAGTTTGGTGTAACATTTTTGCAATCCCAATGTGGTTCGTGTGTATGTGTCCCTTTATGTTCTCTTGTAGAAATTTTCGAAAGGTGGCCGTTGTTTGTCGTGTATTTATTGAGAGGTTGAGGTAGGTTCTGTGCAAGTGGGTGTTTGCTAATGGAGGTGAAGAATGAGTTGAAGGTAGGTTTGAAATTTGCCGTTCATCGTGGCAAACCTGATCATTAATGGTGAGCACAATATTAGTGTTAGACGAATCCCTTGTCCTTGTTGCTGTAGGCCGTTTGTTTTTAGGTGCCTCCATACTTGCTTCGTTGGTTAACTGATTTCCCTCTGGCCTTATTGTGAAACTAATTAGTTTCCGCTGATTTTATTTTTGTCCTACTTAGTTTATTTCTGGCCCTGTTTGACTCATGTTTCAGACCTTGATCCTGTCTATTTGTCCGCTAGCTTTTTAACAGATTGTCTCTGTTGTTTTCCATATGGTTGTAGTATGATCATTTGTTTGATCTATGGATCTGACCCTTGCTTTAATTTGTAATGGTCTTTCAGAGGAGCTCATTTCGTCTAGAATGTTTGTGATGATGTTTCTGAAGCCACCCCATTGCGTCATTAACGTTTGAACTTCCAAACACTGGAGACCAGTCTGGTATTCCATAAAATGTCCAGAAATGTTTTCTTATTGTAGTTTCTGAGTGAACCTTGTTTTTGATAACGCTGTGATTCTCTAGGGTAATTTTTGTGGTTTTTTCCGTGTGCAAAATGAAAACATCAGCAGTTGTAAAGTCAGTGAAAATAGGCTAGCCTAAACAGACCGTCCAGCGGTTTGCTGAAATACCCTGATCCGAACAGGCCCAGCGGGATATCTCTATTGGTCTAACTGGTAAGGTGCCTGCCTTCACACCGCAGGGTCCGGAGAGTTTCGTGCCCCCACCAGGCGCATGATCTTTATCCGGGAATTTAGATAAAGGTTAAATTTCATATCACTGTTACATGAAATATCCCAACAATAAGTTATATTCTAATTACCAACGACGTAGTCTTTGCTAGTTGTAATCCAGTCACCCCCACGCGGCTAGTTCACTTGCATGACATTTAGGAATGTTCACATAGTACAATATCTTACAATGAACTTAAGCTTAGAGGACTGGTGGATGTAGGACTGTTGTTAATATTATTAGTAGTTGTAGGCACATGGTGGACTGTGGGTTGAGTCAGGGGCCGGGGGAGCGTATATTGTTGAACTGTAAACGGTGTTGTTTGAGAGACTAAAGGGCCGGCTTCCGATCGCTTTCGCGAAATTACATATGGCTGGGCTGCGGCTCATACTACTTATAACCCATAACTTGGTTTCATAATACATCTAGCAGCTGATGTAGATATTTATACCATTACATTTAATATTTAACCTAACTTAATATAAACCGACAAGTCCACAAAGAACCATCCGAAATCGTACAAGCGATACGATACGTACCCATACCGCCAAATTCAAATGTCCTATTGGACCCAAGACCTGGCGGGCTCATTACCCTATTCCCAACATTTTGCCCGCCACCAAAAAATGATATACCTGAACAAAAAAAGGACAATCGAAGTCAAAGATCACCCCTTGTTGGATCTTTGATCTCCAAAGATCCACGGAACTCATATAAGGCCGTCGCTCCTTTTGGGACGAGCGCCACCTGAAGCCTGATGATGATCATCCTTCTCATCATCTGCTGCCCCCCCTTGAGGAGCACTGTCACCAGCACTCCCTCCGCGGAGGGGTATCAGTAGAGGACGCCAGGATAATCCGGCAGTTCTACATCCTGCTTCCAAGGGATATAACCTCACGACTGGGCGAGTAGTAACCCCTGTCGAAGTTCGTATTTTTAGCAACCCTTATAAGACCATCAATGCCCTGGAACCAAACGAAAAACCTCCCAAGCTTCCAAAATAACCTAGGACCTTCTCATCATGAATCCAGGACGATATCCCCGATACGAGGCCATCGTTGATTCGTCCCTTTGATCTTATGAGAGTTACGCTCGCGAAGAGACAGCAAATATTCTTGGGTCCACCGTTTCCATAGAGCGTCGGACACCTTGTTTACATACTGAAAGCGACGACGTGTTGGCGTCAAGCATTGCCGAACTGTTGGTCATGCAGATCTTCGTCATTTACTGACGATCTAGGAAAGGTATTAATGTTCGTCCACGTGTCATCAGTGGAAGGCGAAAATGGGTAAGAGGTCATCAACATCTGCCGAGGTATAGGTCAAGCGCCTCTCGTTTACTTACATCACAATTTCTATTAAGATGGTTTGCAACTCCCTTCTGGTTCACCAGTGCCCTTCCGAATACCTTCCTTCAAAGGCAGATTTGACGATACCGATTGTTCTCGTCCCAAATCGCCCCAGAACCATTGTGCCCATGCTGGTATAAAATCTCCATTGACAACCCTTTCCAGTGAGGGTAGCCACAACCTGCTGGTCCCCATTCAACTCTGGAGATATTTAGAGGCCCCGACAAAACGAGTTGCTTAATCGCTCATCCTAATTTGAGGTAAACCATTGCGGCCTGCAAAGGCGTCCTTAGAGTATGGCAAAAACCCCTCAACGGATAGGTCGTCAATCAATTCAATATGAATCGCTCTGGTTACCTGCACATGTGAATAGGACGGCAATATCCCCTGTTTAGTGATATTACCGGGCGGGGCTTTCTCTAACATGACTCGCTCCGGTCCTAGTCTACCCCCCGTTACCTGAAATGGTTCAGTCCTTTGTACCCTGAACTCATGCAAGGACAGGTAGAATCTACTGGGGAGTAAGGTCTTACCCTGTAATCGGTTACAGATAGTACAGCTATTGTGGATCCCTTTAATTGCTTGTCGCATCTTAGGGATCCACCAACGTTGTCGCATATACGCCCCCCGAACATAATTTACGCCAAAATGTAGGCAGGTCCTATTGCCATTGGCGAATCAACCTTTTGGTACTCAAATGAGAGGAGCTAACGAGGACAGTATATTTAGCAGAATCCAATAATGTCCGCTTTTTTGTATCCTGCACTCTACACTTAATGATGCCTCCGTCCATATATAATCCTAGCTGCCTCATTAAGTTTGAGGGTTTGGCCTTGATGACTCCTTGCTCAGGATTCGATGTTCCAGTAGGATAATATATCTTTTGTACTAAACATATTAGTTTTGGGGCTTCTGCTGATCCTTCAATTCATGGAGTCTGATATGCTTCGAATCTTCACTAAGGAAAGACCCGTGAGCCCGACTTTCTCATGTTGTTAATGAACCGGTATATTCCTGCAAATACCCGTATTACTTGATCATAGCTGCCGTAACGTTCCCACTCTACCAACTTTGTTTATCCTGATGTTTAGTACTCACATTCGAACTACTTAACACATCAGCGTGGGGCCGCCTTGAAGGATCAGATATGCCTCCCCTGAAATCCTGAGGCCATTCATTTTGGAGATGTAAGCCATTGAGGTCCATGCCAACCAAATAGAGGAAGACATAAACTGCTGTGCCGAGATCCCCCGGGAAATTATGTCACTGGGGTTATCCCGGTGGTGCTCACATAGCGAAATGTAGCTGTAGGAACTAAGTTATGAATCTCATCAGTGCGATTAGAAACATAAACAGGTAACACTTTCTGGCTGTGTACCCTTGAAAGCGCTATTTGACTGTCCCTCCAAGACATAGACGTTATTAATCTGTAGTATGTCGGCATAGGCATCCAGTGTAAACCTTATTAGATGAGCAGACAGAAGCAATGCAGTAAGTTCTAATTTAGGAACTGCAATCGTCTTTATAGGGGCTACCTTTGGCTTTCCGCTATATCCAGCGTCACTACACTACCATTGCATATGTATATGGCAGTACCGTACGCACTATTACTAGCATCAGAAAAGGCATGTAGATCCACCTTGTGACCACTAATAACCTGACGAGGAAGTTGGACCCCTGCAAACCTGTTGGAAAGTTCCATGCCGAATCAAAACCGCCAAGTATCTTGTAAACTCAATCGGGAGGGGCGTGTCCCCAATCTAGTTTTAGAGGCAGCCACAGTGGCTGTATTAACATACGAGCACGGATTGTTACAGGCATCAAAAAACCTAGGGGATCAAACAACCTCGCTGACAAGCTTAAGCAGTTTTCGCTTGGTCATAAGCTCCAAACTGACCGCATGGGGTGTGACAGAAGGATATACAATCTGTGGTTAGTGTCCCATTTGTGACCTAAAAACTTCACCTCACTATCCTCAGTAGCTACACCGTCAGAAGTAAATTGAACCTTTCAAAAGATCACTATTAGTGGCCCCCATTCTCCTTAAGTATAAAATGAGCCCTTGGCAAATATATCACGGATCTCCCAGCATCTCTTGATCACTAAATCTTCATTGGCTCCGGTGCCTTGAAGATTGTCCACATAGATCCCCATTCTTGATCTCATTCTTGAAGTCAGGATCTAGTCCAGCCTCGCTCAGATGATCGATACAAGATATTAAAAAAAAAAAAAAAAAAAAAAGCCGTTGATAAGGAACTGGGAACAGGTCGCCCCCGCATAAGACGACTCTGACCCTGTAGACCAGATCAACCGAATCCTAGATCCATTGGGTCCCGCGGCCATAAAAAATCTTGTCGAGTCCCTGTCTTCACGATGGAGTTTGAAGCATCAGAAAGGCCTTCTCAATATCGGCGACCCCTGCAACCTTATGACATCTGAAGCGCAACATAATTTGCGCTAGATCGAGAGACCAGGGACGAACCCGTGTACAGACAATCATTCATGCTATAGGAGCGATCACTAGAATTTGCATAGCAGTCATACACACTACGAACAGGAGTGGTGGCACTATCCTTTTTAATCCCATGGTTAGCACGGTACTGGATGTTATCCCCATACTCACTGAGATCTACTCTCCACAAATCCACGTTGTAACCTGCTCGGCCAAAACTGCCGCATAAGTCTCGCAATAAACTGGATCCTTGACACCCTGCTTGTCCAGCCTCACGTAACCTACCAAGTGCTAGATTGAAATTAGTAGGTAATTTTCTCTTGTTATCAGTCCAAGGGAGGCTTACCACATACTGACCTGTGCCAGAGGCATACGTTACAGGCTCTTCATACTAGCTTAACGCTAGCTTGGACTCACGATCAAGTTCATGTGGGTCCTTCCAATATTGTCCAAGTCCCATAGCTTATCTATATCATGTTACGCAGCCCCAGTGCCTGTAGCAAGGCACCCTGATTGTACCTCCTTGGTACTCGAATGTACCGCCCGTGAATCTGGCTAACCCGTCAGCCGCTATGGTATATAATGAGTGGGACAACTTATAACTATGACTTTTCTTTTTATCTCTGCAAAGGTCCCTGTCATGTGCTAACTCAGTGGTGGGTTTTGTTTTTAAGGCCTGTCGAGACCTTCCATTTAATATGTAGTATCAATAGAGAAGTTTGATAGATAAGACCATGGGAGATTCAGAGAGAGAGAGTGAGTTGGGCTATCAGAGCAAGAGGGTAGCAACGCGGCTTTCCGCGCTGGCCAGCCGGGTGGTTGCCAGACGTATGGACTGGGTTGGCAGCCTTGCGCTTATAGCTAGGCGCGATAGGGTTGGTAGTCCCTTGTTGCCCTGCCTGGGCTGGGCCCATGTTGTCGTACAGCACATTGCCTGGAGGCTGGCTGTGTGTTTCTATGACGCAGGTTGCCTATAACCTTTTGAGATTCTAACATCCCTTGCTCTCACTCTCCCCACTTCTCACCGGTTGCACTCTTTCTCTCTGACGACATTACTCTCATTTCATTCTTCTCATCTATTTAAATGCAGAACCTTCCCTTGTGGTCCTTATGGAGTTTCAGCACTCACGCTCTCGTATTACTCTTAGGATCAAGCATATATTTACATGTATTAGATTTAAGGGGTTAATGTGAACAGCGATCTTCTTGATGAGGATAAGTTGGTGCACGTTTCTACATGTTCACGAGTTATATGCCCTGCGCATCATCCCATTTGTGACTAGACTGGTGCCATGTGTAAGAGCCCGACCATGGCCCAGGAATTGTCTGTTAGAGGGACGAGGACTTGCACCTTGATTTGCATACCGAGCCAGGCGCGAGTGTAGCACCCGAGACTACAGCTCCAGCTCGGTAGTGCCGGTATAAGTAGAGTTACGTAATTTAATTCTGTCCTTGTGTTCTCTAACAGTCTTTCTCCTGGGTTCTCGCGTTCGGTGGCTTGGGACTCGTTGTTCCTGTGACTTGGCCTTCTAGCTATAACACATGGGGATGATGATTGGGATATATCTTTATTTTACTATGCATTGCAAGCTCTCTTTAAGTATATATCTATAACACTTTACAATACACATTACTTACTCACACACAATACAACACTATTAATACTTTCATGTAATCAATTAACTGCACTGTCGGTTTTGGGCTGCTTGTGTCCGGATTTCTGTTGCGTAGGGCGCATACGGACTCGTAGGGCAGACAGAGTGAGAGAAGCGAAGTAGCCTATGCGGTAGTAGGCTACCGGCGCAGTACTTTGGCCTGAAACCTTTTAGTTATTCCAAGTATAGATTTCATTCTTATAATAAGTGACTACTATTTATGTTCCTCCCATGTGTATTAATTAGGTATCTACTGGATCATGAACATCCTGTATGCTACATGCTCAGTGCATGTTAGTAGGGGACATGTTTTAGTGTAGTGGCCGCGCTTTTCAGTAGGCGTGTACAGTGGCATTTAGTCATTTCACATGTCATACCTTTAGCCTGCTTCTATTCTACATTATTAGAGGCTTAATATTAACGTAGTTGTCCGTTCCTTTCTTGAGTATTGCATTTCTTTTCTTTAGTACTAACGTAACCTATAAATGTCTGAGGGAGTCTATAGCCTCATAGCCTACCCCTGTTGTACACTTTCGCCCGAGTTAACCCTTATTTATCGGCGAGCAACATAAGTCGGTTAAATAAAAGTGGAAGTATGGGGCGGCGCTCGACATAGGTCGAGTGGCATTTCAGCACGTAATGTGGCTGAAGAGAGAGACAAGTGTGGCGGAGACTAGCGGCGTATGACTGCTCCAGACACCCGCGGTCGACCTACTGACACATCTCAGCTCCCTCCTCCCTCTTTTTCCCCTCCTCGCTACATACTCATTATGTACTGAAAGTACCGAATTACCTTGCTTTTTGCACTCGCGTTGCACGTTTATTGCGAAAAAACTATCCATCAACAGAGGCTCTCTCTCTCTCTCTCCTTAAAACTACAATAGTTCTTCTGGTACTATACTTCATTCACTTTAGATAATGTGTTGGTCTCTCACTCTCCGCATCTCTCTCTCTCTCTCTCTCTCTCTCTCTCTCTCTTTCATAAAACTACAATATCTTTTCTTCTGGTACTATACTTCATTCACTTTAGATAATGTGTTGGTCTCTCACTCTCCGCATGTCTCTCTCTCTCTCTCTCTCTCTCTCTCTCTCTCTCATGTCACCAGTCCATTCTACTGTTGTCTACCCTCCTGGCAACACCGTACCGGGTATACTGGCAGGTTGATGGCTTTATTGCACACTGCTAAAATTGATGGCACTATAAAATATATAGCACTGTATATTTATCTGGACACACTAGAATGGGTGTTGCGAAGTGAGATTACCCATTTGGGATATATAATAAGGAAATTGGCCACCTTTTTTCTCGCTTTTTTTTTTTTTTTTTTTTTCCATTAGCTTGTTTTCATCAATATACATTATACAGTGGTTTTAATTAGTACGGTAACAACCATCACAACATATGTTTATTCCGTTATTCATCGATCTCAAAACACTCTGATGTACAAGTTTTTAAAAGTAAAAAATAAATGTTGAGTGGTGTAGCTTTAGCTAAGCCTTTGTTAGCGGAATGTCAACACAAACACCTTGACCTACCTACCTTGTGACAGAGGCTCCAGATCCTGCAAGTAGTTCAATTCCAATTTCAATCCAATTCAAAAGTGTTTATTGTCACAAACATTATGCCCTTACATAGTTCTTTGAATATCCTCTCCGTGACAATTATTATGAGTATCTTGCACAGGGACACTTTTTATCCATTATTTTTCTATGTTTTCTTTCACTTTCACATTGTTTATTGATTCATAATTCGATCGAGTATAATTATAGATCAAGTCAGAAATTCAAAGTACTGTAATACCGAAGTGTATTTTGCTGTGAGTTCATAGACCCACGTTACAGATTAAGTACTTTGACGTCTGTAGGTCTTCCAGAGCTAATGTAAGAAACTCTTGGATGAGAGCAGGAATACACCAAATGATATGTTGCATCAAAATATATGTTGGGATAAAAGCGCTTGTTCTTAATAGTGTTGATGCTCTCTCTCTCTCTCTCTCTCTTTCAGGGAAAGTGGCGGGGAAAGTGGTGCAATGTAATACAATCGACTCATTCAAAAGGAATCTAAACATTCATTTTGAGAAGGTTGGGGTAATATATAGGTAAACCTGACTTTTTGGACCGACAGCGATTTCAGTAAGTTTTATTTTGTTTTTTGTATTTTTTCCTTCAGATATAGTGTTGTTTTATACTGAAGAGGAGCGGAAATGAGTATTTACCCATTATCCAACAATCTAAAAACACGCCCCTATTAGACTATTTTTTTTTTTTTTTTTTTTTTTAATGTTCTAGGCTATTAGCCTAACCTAACAACCTTACCTAACCTAACCTAGTATATGGGTGGGGGCTGCCGCCCCCACACCCCCGCTGGTTGGGTTACTTTTTTGTTTTTTTGTTTTTTCTGTGCCATTAGCCTAACTTAACAACCTAACCTAACCTAACCTAGTATATGGGTGGGGGCTGCCGCCCCCACACCCCCGCTGGTTGGGTACTGGCTGAAAAACTTATTGTTTTACAGTAGCCTAGGCCTATACATGTATTTTAGCGTTTTTTTGTTTCTCCCTTGTAATACATTTCCGCTCTTAATGCCATATATAGCAATGATGTATATGCTCTACCGGACCTATTAGGCCTAAACAGATCGATGGGCTAACTGTCGGTCCAAAACATCAGTATAACCAATATATATTAAAAAAAAAAAAATAAGTATCAGTAGTAATTATTATTTTCCAAATTCGATCTTTACTATAAATTTCCCGGTAGATTTTTTTTCATTCTACTGGGGGCCTTTTTTCCCAGCTGTATTTCATGCCGACCCTTGGTCGGAGGGAGTGGTGGGTGGGGAGAGAGCCTTCTGCTTTGCTATCCTTATCTTCCACTTAGTAGTAAATTATAGTTTATAATTAAGTCCGGACTGCCTAGTATGGACTGCAAGGTCTGTGCAATCTGTGTATCTATGTAACTCTCTCTCTCTCTCGCTCAATACCCCAAGCACTTTACCCTTCACAATTTGATCCATCATCATTCCCACAACCATTTCCCACCACTCAGAATCTCTTAGGATTTCTGGACAGTCTATTATTTTTCCGTCGCAATAACTCAGCATCACATTTTAATATTATTCAAGTGCAATGGGGTTTGTAATGGAGGATTAATTTTAAGAACGGGGTATTCCTTAATTTGACCACAGATTCCATTCGTGACTTGTTCATTTCCATCTTATTCTCTCAACTTTTGGCCATTTTTTACGATTTGGTTTTGTTTCATATTCTTTACTGTTTACAGTTTTTCATTATATTTATGTAAGCTACCCATTCTATACTCTTCTTTTATGTAAGCTACCCATTCTATACTCTTCTTTTATGTAAGCTACCCATTCTATACTCTTCTTTTATGTAAGCTACCCATTCTATACTCTTCTGTTCCTCTACAACGGGTTTGTTTTGTGTTCGTTCTTTAATGATTTTTTTAAATTCACTACGGTACGGTAATCTTTCCTTCAGTTAATTATCCGTTTTGTATGAAACCGTCTAATGATAGCCAGATTAAACTGTCAAAACGCGTCATAATCCTCAAGGGGTTAACTACCCTATTTTATGCATAGGCTTTCCCCTTCAATATATCCCCCCCCCCCCCCATCCCTTGTTCTCTGTTAGTCTCAGCGTACGTACCTTTCTTCTCCATCTGCACCGCTATTTTCTCCTTAACCCCTTCACTCATATTTCGCAGAGGTTGCCAGATAAGCAATAAGAAATAGAGTTCTCTCACTCTTATAATTACCTCTCCAAAATTAGTTTTCTGCCCACAGCTAACTCAAAGACAACTGCAGAGGTTGAAGTAACTAAACTAAAGGGTAATTATAGGGAGTAGGCTCGCACCCTTATTTTTCATGTTTTTTCCTCCAGATTTTGAGAAATGAGTGTTTTCATGGTCTTAAGTTATAATTCCAATGTGGGATACACGATGGGTTGACGGGGGGCTTTGCCCCCCTTCACCCCCCCCCCCCCCCATGAATTATTGCAATCGTCATCTATGTTGCCAGCAGGGGGTAAATATCGATTATACTGCATAAAGAAGGCGTTTGTAAACAGTGAGGATGTCCGAAAGAGCTCTGAGATTGATTATAATGGGTGTTTTTTCTATTAATTATTATGTTCCTTGCAACAACCAACTATACTCCTAAAATCGATTAATGAAATTTACAAACACATGTGGCAGTCCGTGGATTCGAATCCAGGATGCTCACACCGAAAATCAACACCTTATGCATCGCACCACGAAGACAGTTAAAGAATGGTGGACACTGCCTACGATTTATTATGCAACTTCGAATCCTGCATATCAATCTAAGCATGTACACACATCCCAACTGCAACTCACGTAGGCTATGCATATGTGAATGGAAAGAGCAATTAATGGGGCCTTAACCACTAGGGAAGTCCTCTCGATAAATTACCCCTGAACCAATATCAATTATTATGTTCCTTGCAACAACCAACTATACTCCTAAAATCGATTAATGAAATTTACAAACACATGTGGCAGTCCGTGGATTCGAATCCAGGATGCTCACACCGAAAATCAAACACCTTATGCATCGCACCACGAAGACAGTTAAAGAATGGTGGACACTGCCTACGATTTATTATGCAACTTCGAATCCTGCATATCAATCTAAGCATGTACACACATCCCAACTGCAACTCACGTAGGCTATGCATATGTGAATGGAAAGAGCAATTAATGGGGCCTTAACCACTAGGGAAGTCCTCTCGATAAATTACCCCTGAACCAATATCAATTATTATGTTCCTTGCAACAACCAACTATACTCCTAAAATCGATTAATGAAATTTACAAACACATGTGGCAGTCCGTGGATTCGAATCCAGGATGCCCACACCGAAAATCAACACCTTATGCATCGCACCACGAAGACAGTTAAAGAATGGTGGACACTGCCTACGATTTATTATGCAACTTCGAATCCTGCATATCAATCTAATATCGGGTTTTATAAATGTAATCAAAATTATTCTCCCACAGTGGATTATACATGAGTACAGTATAAGGATTCCATAGACCTACATTGTCCCTATTACATTTTGTATAATAAGGCTGCGATCCTATTCCCTATAATTATCCTATTGTTTCCCCCCTAAATACCCCCTCTTCCACTTCAATACCCTTTCTTTCCCCCTCAATACCGTCTACCAACTCGACAGTCTTTTGTTCCACTTCAATACCCTTATCTTGTTGTTGCTTGATAAATGTCAGGGTGTCAAACAACGCTGTTTTTTTTAGTGATAACGCAAATTAACTTTTTGTAGGCCTATAATGATAACAGAAACTCCCCCAACCACCCCTTTTTTATTAAAGAAACAAAAAAGGTAAATTGACATAATTTTGGTCTCCATATTTTCCATCTTGATAGCTACAGTTCTGGTGAGTGATAATGAATGGGAGTTGCATGGTCTGGTAAATGAGTTTGGAACAGTGTACGAAAAACGGAATTTGAAGGTAAATGCGGGGAAGAGCAAGGTTATGGTCTTCGAAAGGGGTGAAGTCACAGAGTGTGAGGTGAAGCTGAACGGTCAGGCTATGGAGATCGTCAACTCTTTTAAGTATCTGGGCAGTGTGTTGAGTAAAGATGGGACTATGGATGAAGAAGTTCGGGAGAGGGTACAACAGGGGAAGAGGGTTGTAGGAACGCTAAAAGCAGTAACAAGAAATAGGGTGGTCAGTATGGAAGTGAAGAAGTCCTTGTATGACAGTGTGGTAATCCCGACACTGACTTACGGAAGCGAAGCATGAACGTTGGTTGAGAGACTCAGACCAAGAGTGAGAGCAGTGGAAATTAATTACTTAAGGAGTGCGTGCGGAGTTACATGGAGGGATAGACAGACTAATGAGGAAGTAAGAAGGAGGTATGGTGTGGAGGTAGATGTGCTGGAAAGTGTGAAAAGGAACAACTTGAGATGGTTCGGCCATATGGAACGTATGGAAAGCGAGAGAATGACTAAGAGGGTGTACGAGAGCGAGGTGGAGGGACAGAGAGGGAGAGGTAGACCGAATGAGAGGTGGAAGGATGGAGTGAGGAAGTACATGAACGAAGGCGGTGCTGGTTGGGGGGGAGGGGCGTCGACTGACTGGGGACATAGGTGCATGGGGGCGGTTCCTTCGTGGCCACCCCTTCGGGGATCGCGGCGTCAGGCAATAGATAGATAGATAGATAGATTGCTTTTAGATTGCAGGAAATACTGTTTTAGACACCTAAATTCTCAAAAAAATCACGGGGGGGCATGCCCCCGGACCCCCCTAGAGCTCGCGCCTTCGCCGCTCCGTCGCGCTATAATGATAACAAAATAATAAACCATAATGATAACACAATTCATATTTTGTGGATTGGCAACCTGGCTTGATTTCCTTTGTAATCCTTCAATCTCAATACCCTGTTCTCCAATGTAATTGTATACCTCATCAATCCCTCCCTTTTCCCCTAAATAAAAAAAAAAAAAAAAAAAAAAATTACCATCAACACCTGTTTTACCATTACATTTTCCCAATTGTTTTTCTTTTTCGGACATCGTGTTTTTTCCTGCTATCACACTTCTCTCGTATCAACGAATTGTTTTATGTTACATATTAATTCATCTCCCAATACTTCAGGCGGTATCCACGAGCGCCTTTTCCGGCAATTTTCGATGAGCAAGTTTTTCTCGCAATATTTAATTCTTCCATTTCATTGGTATATGAAACTAGACTGAGGGTAGATTACTTTAGGTGGCTGAAATCAGGTAAAACTTAGATTATAACATTACAAGATCATAATTGCCCTAAGAAATTGCTCGAAAATACGCTCGTGTGGCATTGCCTTTGTTCACTTCCAACACCTTTTTACTTCAATGTTCTTCCCAATAATTTGTCTTCACTTTCCACGTCCTTTTCTTCCTTCATACAATATGCAATCTTTGCCTGGTATTCTTAAAAATTTCTTTCCTTTCGCAGTGCCTAATATCGAACGAATATTGTGGGCATGAGTGTTGTTTACAGAGATTACACGGATTAGTACTCCCATTTCTCAAGGTAACGTAATTTCTCATGTTATTTCGTCCATTATAAACGGCTCGGCGAAGGGAAATAATTGGGTATAATCCTGTGTTGTGGGTAGACCTGTATTTATCTCAATCATTTGGTAAAGTTACAATATATGTTTACATTTTACATTCATAAATAGTCCACTAATATACTAGGTTAGGTTTTGGTTAGGTTAGGTTAAAGATATTGTTCAATGTTTCTTAGTAAATAGGCATCTGAAAAACAGTTCTACGCAGCTACACAGGATCTTACCCAATCTTTTTTCTCTCGTCCCATTTCACAGTTTCTCTCACTTTTCACGCAACCTGAGAAACATGGTTCGGGAGTCTATCAAAGCTCTCTCGGGTATGGACTTTAAAGGGGGTCACCTACTTTTTTCTTTCTCTCCTTTTCTCTAGTTCTCTGGCTTGTATCCATTCGGCCCCATTCAGCTAACTGTTTTAAGACGTTTATCTCCATCCAGGTGTCGATTTCGATAATCTTCAAGGACACTACATCCGCTTTATTAGAAACAATTTATTAGGGAAAATAGGGACCAATAGACTCCCCATATTTTTCTCATTATAGTCCGCATGGAGGAATTTCGTTATCGACACTTGAAAAAACCCGATTTCACAGAAAAAGGTAAATGTTTAGCTATGGTCCCGTTAAAATATCCTCAAATAACCTATTAAAAACTGTTCAGGGGACTGGTTAGAACTTGTAGGATGTTTAATTGAATGTCGGAAATCAGTATTTACTGAGAAATGTCTTAAAATGCGCTGTTTTACGGGAGGGTCTGTACGCCGCCACATACGCGCGGCCCCGCCCACTGCCCAAAATGTACAAATATTATATTAGATTAGATTAGATTAACCTAACCTAACCTAACCCTAATATAATATAATATAAGAGAACATAACATAACATTACCTGGGAAAGAGAGGGCAGGGACCCTGGGTGACCCATAGCGCATTTTAAGACTGTTATTTCTCAGTAAATACTGGTTTCCGACCTTCAATTAAACATCCTACAAGTTCTAACCAGTCCCCTGAACAGTTTTTAATAGGTTACTTGAGGATATTTTAACGGGACCATAGCTAAACATTTATCACGAATTGTTATGAGTTGGCTAGAAACTATGGTATCCGAGTGTACTGTACCTAGATTCATTTGCAATAGTTTGGCCTTACTTCCATAGCACAATATCGTGATTACTTGTATTGAAAATTTCAGACACTTCACCCGATTCGCAATTGGCTATAACATTATCTAATCGCAGCCGCTTTGATAGTAGAGTAGTTTCAAATTGTATCCGTATTTATCTAAAAACTCCAGACAGTTTTATGAAAGAACATATATTATGACGTAACGTGACGTTGATAATGGAAACATTACTGCATATCACATCGACCAGAAAAGTTTTAAATTTCACAGAATAAACAAATAGGCATTAAAACGGCAAAGCTAAATGATCGCTCGAGCTAGTTCGCTTTCAATAAATATAAACATACCAGTTAGAGAATCGTATGGCATTAGCTTTACAAGAAAACCAAGTAATTTTACATTTCAGAGAGAGAGAGAGAGAGCTATGATCACCGTACACTACCACAGCACCCCACCAGCAGCACCACAACACACACCCTTTCCTTACAATGTCTCGTGACACACTGCCAGGCTGCCTACCGCTCCAGTCTCGAGACTCTCGACCCGATAACCCACGCACACGTACCAGCACGCACACACTGACAACCTAGTGCAAACAAACACTCACAAACATGGGACTGGAGTTCTCGAAAAGGGGCTCCAGTCCTGACGTTATGCTTGGCTTAAAGTGTGCTGACCTAATAATCCAGAAGGTTTGTAGCCTCTAAAGTCCTATTTAAGCTATAAACTCACAGACCAACAACCAATACCCACAGGAACACACACCAACATCCACATATGCACACTAACGCACAATATAGGGGTACAAATTATAGCAATTAACCCGTTCATTTCTACTGACCCGTTATAAATTAAATAACATCGTCTAATAATAGCAATAAGTCGTCATGTCTACTAAATGGGTTAAGTAGCTAAGATTACTATCATGGTATACCGGTATCAAACACGGGTAGGTGCATATAAGGTGTAGCCTAGAGCTATATTATTATGAATTTATAAAGTTAACAATAGTAAGGATGGCACTGTTCTTGTAGGGGTCTGTCCGGGGAGCTCTGATAGGGACGAGTCGGTTGAGGTGGCGAACAGCTCTGATAGGGACGAGTCGGTTGAGGTGGCGAACAGCTCTGATAGGGACGAGTCGGTTGAGGTAGCGAACAGCTCTGATAGGGACGAGTCGGTTGAGGTAGCGAACAGCTCTGATAGGGACGAGTCGGTTGAGGTGGCGAACAGCTCTGATAGGGACGAGTCGGTTGAGGTGGCGAACAGATCTGATAGGGACGAGTCGGTTGAGGTGGCGAACAGCTCTGATAGGGACGAGTCGGTTGAGGTGGCGAACAGCTCGTTGTGGGGGAGGGGCTTCGGCGGGTAGAAAGTGTCAATGTTTTGAGTTGTTCAGCAGTTTTGTGCCAAATTGCTGGAGTTGCTGTTTGTGGAGGTTTAGTAGAGTGATTGCGTCTTGATAGTGTGTGTAGTTTGGTCCTGGGATTATCCTCAGTGCTCTCTTTTGAATGGTCTCCAGTTTACCTTTCTGTGTTAAATTAAGGGGAGGCAGACCGTTTTTCTGGACCCCCTTCTCCCTAATGTTTAACCCCACTAGTTTTGATATTATAAGACGTTATAAGACGTTCGGCCCATTAGTTTGGCTATTCTAACACCTTTCGCCCCATTTCCTTTTAAATTTTAAGACATTTCGTGCCATTTAGGTGTCGATTTTTTCCTGGCGAGCGAAAGCGAGCCTGCAATTTTAAGAGGAGCCGGGACATTTTTCTACCGAAAAAATTTCAAATTTTTCTTGAAGGGGGGTCTAGGGGGTGTTTTTCTAAGCTTGATGGAGGTCTAGGGAGGAAACTAAGAAAAATATATGAATACATGAATAAGTGAGGCAGACCAAACAGGCTTAGCAGTAGCAGAGCTTAGGTAGGATGAATGTGTTGTATAAGTGTATCATGTCATTGATGGGAACTCCTAGTTTCTTTAGTGTACGTAGCATATGTAGTCTTTAGTGTACGTAGCATATGTAGTCTTTAGTGTACGTAGCATATGTAGTCTTTAGTGTACGTAGCATATGTAGTCTTTAGTGTACGTAGCATATGTAGTCTTTAGTGTACGTAGCATATGTAGTCTTTAGTGTACGTAGCATATGTAGTCTTTAGTGTACGTAGCATATGTAGTCTTTAGTGTACGTAGCATATGTAGTCTTTAGTGTACGTAGCATATGTAGTCTTTAGTGTACGTAGCATATGTAGTCTTTAGTGTACGTAGCATATGTAGTCTTTAGTGTACGTAGCATATGTAGTCTTTACTGTACGTAGCATATGTAGTCTGGATGATGATGATGATGATGATGTGACCGAAGAATTTATAAGTGGATCCCACTGTAGCTTATTATTTTAAGGGGGTCACCGGTTTTTTTGTAATCTTTCTCTCCTTTTCTGTGTTTCCCTGGCTTGTATCCATTCGGCCCTATTCAACCAACTGTTTTAAGACGTTTATCCCCATCCAGGTGTCGATTTATTCCTGGCGAGCGATAGCGAGCCAGCATTGTATGGAGAAATCCGGCTTCGCCGGAGACATTTTTCTATCGAAAAATTTACAAATTTAGCTTGCTGTCAAAACAAAAAAATATATATGCTGGCTCGCTACCGCTCGCCAGGAAAATGTTGACACTTGGATAGGGGTAAAGGTCTTAGTAGTAGTAGGCTGAATGGGGCCGAATGGATAAAAGCCAAAGAGAGAGATAGAGAAATAGAAACAAAGCGAGGTGGGCTCCCTTAATGAGGATGCTCTATAATTTGATAGAGTGGACCCAGGAGAAAACCCAGAAACCAGGGTCACCAAAAAAATAAAAAAATAAATAAATAAAAAAATAAAAATAAAAAAATGAAGGAAAGATGGGAATTGGCCTGAGCAAATACATACATCCATACATAAATACATACATACATACATACATACATAAGTAAACCTAGTATATACTTACCTGTTCCTATGGCTAACAAATAATCTTTCACGGTCCTACTGTACACATATTTACCGAAGAGTTCAATGAAGAGTACTGAGTAGTGCGGCACAGTCGGCCTCATAAGTTAAGTTCCTCGTCGTATGTATGAACGTCAAATTAGTATGAATGAATTGCTAGGGTTATTTCTTTTGAATATCGGTTGGGTAATCAGACGAGTTAACCACTGCAGAAGAACTACACTCGTAATTCAATCCTGCGCATTAAATGTCCATGTATAAGCTCACGGAGAGGGACAGAACTTATGTGGGCAACTGTACATTAGTGGCCCCGAGCGCAGAGTACATATTACTAATAGCATCAAGGCATTACAGTCATGAAGATACATGGAACGTCAATATCTGATAGCTATTGGCTATAGTTTATTCACTGTAAGTAGGCGAGAAATCATGACCTCTATCCTCTGTAACTCAAAAAGGGCTAGAGCAAATTGGCTGTACATTTCCACATCTATTCCTTGACTAACTCTTCCCAAATGGTAGAAATATTAGCTCGATTACTCTAGTCGTGTTTGAGTTACAGAGGTTAGAGTTAATGATTTATCGCCTACTTACAGCGAATAGACTGCAGAAGTACAGTGGCACGTAGAAACAGCAAGTGACCGTTCATTCATTGCTTGATTTATTATTTAAGTATTTCTACCACTATTACTACTACAACTTCAACAACAGCAACAGCAACAACAACAACCACAACAACAACCACAACAACAACAACAAGAGCTACTACTACTACTACCACTACCACTACTACTACTAATACTATTACTATTACTTCTACTACTACTACTACTTCTACTACTACTACTACTACTACTACTACTACTACTACTTTCTTTCTATGTGAATGAGGGAGACAAAAGGCTGACCTGCCTGCGATGAGTGCCTCCCCCAGAGTTGAAAGAGTGACAGGGCCGTAATCAAGGGACGTTCGAGCCAAAATGCCTGGACACACGGAGTTTGAAGCAATTTAAGTCATAGGAAAAAGGATAGATTGATTCTGGGAGAGAGTTCCAGAGCTCAGCTGTTGCATAGAAGAAAGATTGAGAATATCGTTTCACTCTTGGGTTGGAGAGTTGCACAGACAAAGTAGGGGTGGGATTGTGTTGTAAGACGAGTACTACGTGTTCTACGAAGAGGGGGTGGTCTACACTGAGAGAGCTCTGAGGAACACTGATTATTGTAATAGCGGTAGAATAGTGAGAGATATGAAACATTGCGGTGAAGGGAGAGAGACTGCAGAGAATTTGTGAGTGGACGTGAGTTAATGACACGGAAGCTTTCTTTTCTACTTTGTCTAGAAGTGCTGTGTGAGAGGATCCTCCCTACACGTGTAAACAATACTCAATAAATGGATGCACTGCGCCCCTGTACAGAGCAAGGAGCTGCACATTATGATTAGTTAATTCTGGCTATTAATGACAGATTTGTGTTTCATATTAACTTTTTTTTATTATTTGTTATATTAACTGTCATAATGATGTAATGGTTAGAGTAGTTTAAGATCTGTGTGTGGTAACCCAGGTTCGAATCCCGGTAGGATCACATGCTTTCATTAATTTCATTGGGAGGTGTTTGATGTTGAGAGTGAAATAGATAAATTACACGTAGATGAACATAAAAAATCTACTGTACATATTTTCCTATAATTTTATGTGGTTTCCATCTGCCTATTTAATATATGTATCTAAATTCCTATCTTTCTGCATATTTATCTATCTATCTATCTACCTAACTATCTAACTATCTAGTTAACTATCTATCTATCTATCAAACTATCTATATATCTAGCTATACATCTATCTATCTATCTATCTATCTACCGTATCTATCTATACATCCATCTATATATCTATCTATCTACCTAACTATCTAATTATCTAGTTAACTATATATCTATCTATCTATCTATCAAACTATCTATCTATCTATCTATCTATGTAGATAGATATAAATGCTATCAAGTCAAGAATTGTGTTTGTACAAAACCATGAACCTAGAATGCGGTAATGTATGAGGTTACTGTTATCGCTATTGTATATATGTAAAAAGTTAATTGTGTTGCCTTTTATGAAATAAAGATTTGAGTCTGAGTCTATCTGTATATATGTAAAATGTTACCATGTAACCTTTTATGAAATAAAGAATTAACTAACTAACTAACTATGTATCTATCTATCTACCTAACTATCTAGTTAACTATCTATCTATCTATCTATCAAACTATCTATGTATCTATCTATCTATCTAGCTATCTATCTATCTATACATCCATCTATCTATCTATCAATCTATCTATCAATCTATCTATCAATCTATCAAACTATATATCTATCTATCTATCTATCCATCCATCCATCTATCTATCTATCTATCTATCTAGCCACGTCTCCCCCACCATTCAGAACTTCCCTCGTCTTGCTGTTAAATATTTGAGCCACCTTTAGTAACGGGTCATTAACTAAGCCAGAGCAGTGTGTGTAGTGCGTGTGTGTTGGTGTGCGTGTGTGTGTGTGTGTGTGTGTGTGTGCGTGTGAGTGTGTTGGTGTGAGTGTGTGTGTGTGTGTGTGTGTGTGCGTGTGTGTGTGTATGTGTGTTGGTGTGAGTGTGTGTGTGTATGTGTGTGTGTGTGTGCGTGTGAGTGTGCGTGTGTGTGCGTGTGTGTGTTGGTGTGTGTGTGTGTGTGTGTGTGTTGGTGTGAGTGTGTATGTGTTGCTGTGAGTGCGTGTGTGTGTGTGTGTTGGTGTGTGCGTGTGTGTGTTGGTGTGAGTGTGTGTGTGCGTGTGTATGTGTTGGTGTGAGTGTGTGTGTGTGTGTGTGTGTGTGTGTGTGTGTGTGTGTGTGTGTGTGGTGTGCATTGACCCATTCAGTACCGGTGAAATAATTTGCATCATCATATTCTGGACACTACTAAACTACTGTATTCAGCTTAGCGAGGATGTGTATCAATTAAAAGGCTACAAACTATCTCAATTTAACCCTTTTTTTAACCTACCATACATCCTTCCTAAACTGCCTAAAATCGTCTAAATATAGCCAAACTCATATTAAAAAGACCTCGCTGGTACAAAAGAGGTTAACAGTCTGAGCAGGAGTCTGTGTCTGTATGTGTGTGAGAGTGGAGGATAATATGTGCGTATATGTGTTGTGTGCGTTTTGTCTCTGTGTGTGTATACTCCTTAGTAATTCATGTGCACTATAGTAAATTGCTGTCGTGTGTATGTGTTGAGTGTACGGTCACGCAAATAAGTCATGTCCGAGCTGGTATTATGTTTGGCTCGCTCTGTGCTGTATTAATGTCTGTCAGATGTTGAATAGGGTAGATAAGTGTAGGAACATGTTTGTATATTCCACTCGATATGAAGAAATGAACCTTAGATATTGCTGATACCAATTATTGATACAAACTTACTTGGTGCCGAGACATCACTTATTAGCGCGACTGTACCTCCATGTGTGTGTATGTACAATGTGTGTGGTATTGTGTGTGTATTTAGTGCGTGTATGAGCGTGCGTGGGCATGAACAAAGTATGTGAATGTATGTGTATGTGGTATTTACATACATGTGTGTGTGTGTGTATGTGTGTGCGTGTGCGTGATTGACTCCCGAACAAAGAGGATTTAACTCTTGCAAGGGGTTTGATTAATAACGTAAAATTATAAATAACTAACAAAACTAAGATAAAGAATATGTACCACGCATAATATTGATTTATTCACCTAAATAAAGAATACACAATTATCGTACTACAACTCTTGCCAATATGCAACATACATCCACCCATCAATAAATATATCCACCCATCTATAAATATATCCACCCATCTATAAATATGCCAGAGTGAAAAATAAACGCCTAATATTTAATTGCATTTATATTTATGAAAGGGAAACATATTTTTCAAAAATTGACGCAGCGAAACTAGGAAAAGATATGGTTGCAGGTTCAATTAAAAGATATGGTTGCAGGTTCAATTAAAAGATATGGTTGCAGGTTCAATTAAAAGATATGGTTGCAGGTTCAATTAAAAGATATGGTTGCAGGTTCAATTAAAAGATATGGTTGCAGGTTCAATTAAAAGATATGGTTGCAGGTTCAATTAAAAGATATGGTTGCAGGTTCAATTAAAAGATATGGTTGCAGGTTCAATTAAAAAATATGGTTGCAGGTTCAATTACAAGATATGGTTGCAGGTTCAATTAAAAGATATGGTTGCAGGTTCAATTAAAAGATATGGTTGCAGGTTCAATTAAAATATATGGTTGCAGGTTCAATTAAAAGATATGGTTGCAGGTTCAATTAAAAGATATGGTTGCAGGTTCAATTAAAATATATGGTTGCAGGTTCAATTAAAAGATATGGTTGCAGGTTCAATTAAAATATATGGTTGCAGGTTCAATTAAAATATATGGTTGCAGGTTCAATTAAAAGATATTGTTGCAGGTTCAATTAAAATATATGGTTGAAGGTTCAATTAAAAGATATTGTTGCAGGTTCAATTAAAATATATGGTTGCAGGTTCAATTAAAAGATATGGTTGCAGGTTCAATTAAAAGATATGGTTGCAGGTTCAATTAAAATATATGGTTGCAGGTTCAATTAAAAGATATGGTTGCAGGTTCAATTAAAAGATATGGTTGCAGGTTCAATTTTTCCAACATTTATATTTGTTCGTTTGTATAGTTTTTTATCTATTTATTTATTTATTTTAATATGTATTATTTAATTGCAAAAGCTAATTATTGACCATTTATTTTTTTGTTTCTGGCAGCTTAAGCAGACGCAAAAATTCAATTACAATTCAATACAACTATCCCCTTCAGTATTTCATGACGCATTATTACAATTTTAGTTATTATTAGAAGTCTTATTAAGCTTAAACATTTCAAGACCCGATTATGCATTTCTTTATTCTTTGTTCTGCCTAGCATTAGCTGTTGATTAGGCAGGGTATGGGAAATTCAGAGGGTTAATTGAGATAGTCTTCACCCATGTAAATTCCACAGATCCTTTCTAAGCTGTATATAATCGTCTAATGATAGGGGAGGTGTGGTGGAGTGGTCTTGCCACTGGCCTGGTAATCCAAAGGTCCCGGGTTCAAATCCCGATGTATCAATGGGAAGATATTATTGGGATGGAATTTGTGCTGTACCTAGTAGCAGTGCATTACCACAAGCCCACCGAAACGTCAATAAAATACCCTCATTGTTCCCTGATTAAATAGCACTGTATGAATATTCCCATATTCAAAATATGCTATAGGGGTGCAATGCCTGGTGAGTTATCTGCTCAACAGGTGGCGTTGTGTGTGTGTAAGTGTGAGAGTCCGAGTGTAGGGGGTGAGACAGTGAAGCACGGGAACGAGGTGGCTTCAGAGATGGGGTCGTTTCGGGCCATGAGTGAGCACCGCGCCTCGTGTGAAGGCAAGATGGCAGGTGCTCGTTGTACTCTACGTGCTTCACATGTCTCACTCCCTAGACTGGAACAAGACCTCACGGGCTTTACTGTTCATTGTAAAGCGGTGAATGTTAAGGCTCTCAGCCTATGCCCGAGAGGAAGTAAGTTGGAATATAGAAAAAAAAAAAAAAAAAAAAAAAAAAAAAAAAACAGTAAACTGTCCAATTGCGTCATAATCTCCCTTGGAAATTTGTTTACAAAGATGTTCGGAGTCATTTTCTTTCACAGTCTCTCTCACACACACACACACACACACACACATTCTCTCTCTCTCTCACTCTCACACACACACACACACACTCTCTCTCTCTCTCTCTCTCGTAATTTTTCCTTCCTCCCCATCCTTTTCCCCAGCAGGCCAGGCAGCAGGGAAGGACTACTAATGTTAGGCTCTCTGCTCTCGTTACTCTTGGGTCTCCTCTTCCTTTTAGTGTTCTTAAGGGGAGATTTCCACTGGAGGGATTTTTGTCTTGACTCCTTTCTCCCTCATGTTTAGCCCCATTGCTTTTCTAATTTTAAGACGTTCGCCCCATTATTTTGACGATTTTAAGAACTTTCGACCCATTTCTGTCAATTTTAAGAACTTTCGTGCCATTTAGGTGTCGATTTTATCCTGGCGAGCGATAGCGAGCCTGTAATTTAAGAGTAATCGGCCTTCGCCCGGGACATTTTTCTACCGAAAAATTTACAAATTTATCTTGAAAGGGGGTCAAGGGGGTGAAATTTTAAGATTGCTGGAGGAGTAGAAAACAAACTAGAAACCTCCCCTTAAACACTTCGAACATACGAGGACGCATTGCTGTTTCTGTTTTCAGGCTATTATCAGACGATTTTAGTCAGATTAGAAAGGGAAATAAAATTCCGAGGGTTAATTATGAGATAGTGTTTACCCCTATCATTATTGAGACAGTGTTTACCCCTATCATTATTGAGATAGCGTTTACCCCTATCATTATTGAGATAGTGTTTACCCCTATCATTATTGAGATAGCGTTTACCCCTATCATTATTGAGACAGTGTTTACCCCTATCATTATTGAGATAGTGTTTACCCCATCATTATTGAGATAGCGTTTACCCCTATCATTATTGAGACAGTGTTTACCCCTATCATTATTGAGACAGTGTTTACCCCTATCATTATTGAGACAGCGTTTACCCCTATCATTATTGAGACAGTGTTTACCCCTATCATTATTGAGATAGTGTTTACCTCTATCATTATTGAGATAGCGTTTACCCCTATCATTATTGAGATAGTGTTTACCCCTATCATTATTGAGATAGCGTTTACCCCTATCATTATTGAGATAGTGTTTACCCCTATCATTATTGAGATAGCGTTTACCCCTATCATTATTGAGACAGTGTTTACCCCTATCATTATTGAGATAGCGTTTACCCCTATCATTATTGAGACAGTGTTTACCCCTATCATTATTGAGATAGTGTTTACCCCATCATTATTGAGATAGCGTTTACCCCTATCATTATTGAGACAGTGTTTACCCCTATCATTATTGAGACAGTGTTTACCCTATTATTGAGACAGGTTACTATCATTATTGAGACAGTGTTTACCCCTATCATTATTGAGATAGTGTTTACCTCTATCATTATTGAGATAGCGTTTACCCCTATCATTATTGAGATAGTGTTTACCCCTATCATTATTGAGATAGCGTTTACCCCTATCATTATTGAGATAGTGTTTACCCCTATCATTATTGAGATAGCGTTTACCCCTATCATTATTGAGATAGTGTTTACCCCTATCATTCCCACAGATCCTTCCTGTAGACTGCATACAATCGTCTAATGATAGCCAGAATGAACTGTCAAAAGGCTTCATTATCTTCAAAGGGTTAATTAAGGAGGGTCACCGGCTTTTTTTTTTTTATCTTTCTCTCCTTTTCTCTCTTTCCCTGGCTTGTATCCATTCGGCCCCATTCAGCCAACTGATTTAAGACGTTTATCCCCATCCAGGTGTCGGTTTCTTCCTGGCGAGCGATAGCGAGCCTGCATTGTAGAAATCCCGCTTCGCCGGAGACATTTTTCAATCGAAAAAATGTACAAATTTAGCTTGCTGTCAAAACAAAAATATATATATGCTGGCTCGCTACCGCTCACCAGGAAAATATTGACATCTGAAGGGAGGCAAACGTCTTATAACAGTAGGCTGAATGGGGCCGAATGGATACAAGCCAAAGAGAGAGGGAGAGAAAGAGAAAAGACAATCAATTAATAAGTATGTAGGGACAAAACAAACAAAGCGAAAACCAAAAATGCAAGACGTGACGATGCGACTCTGGAATACCAAGCGACAGAGGCGTCCTTGGAGAAGATTAATAGGCCAAACTCGGGACAAAATCCGTGTGAAAACTTACGTAACAAAAATCTATGTGAAAACTCGCGAAGAAAGGAAAATTGGTGTGAGCGTGAGAAGTGGGTCATCGGGGGAGGGTGAAGGGGGGGGGGGGGGGATCTGGCAGTGTATAACAGAGGAATAATATGAAAAGATGTCCTGCCCTCAAATGTGTACTTGTAACGAAATGTAGTGAGCGAGAGAGAGAGAGAGAGAGAGAGAGAGAGAGAGAGAGAGAGAGAGAGAGAGAGAGAGAGAGAGAGAGAGAGAGTTACATAGACATAGCTACACAGACTACACAGACCTTGCGGTCCCTAATAGGTAGTCCGGACTTAATGCTAAAATAGAATTTGCTACAAAGTGGAAGGTAAGGATAGCAAAGCAGGAGAGAGAGAGAGAGAGAGTTGTGGTGGCAGAGTCAGGGGCGTATAGGATATGTGCCCAACTGTACGTGAAGTTCGACTGGTAATAATATGCTTAAGGGGGGTCACCTGTGTTTTTGTATGCCCTTTTCTGTCTTTCTCTGGGTTGTATCCATTCGGCCCGATTCAGCCTACTGTTTTAAGACTTTTATCTCCATCCAGGTGTCGATTATTTTCTGGCGAGCGATAGCAAGCCAGCATTGTATGGAGAAGTCCGGCTTTGCCGGAGAATTTTTTTCTATCGAAAAATTTACAAATTTAGCCTGCAGTCAAAAACATTTAAAAATATATATGTTGGCACGCTACCGCTCGCCAGGAAAAAAGTGACACCTGGACGGGGATAAACGTCATAAAACTGTAGGCTGAATGGGGCCGAATGGATACAACCCAGAGAGAGAGGGCGAGAGGTGGCCCCCTTAGAATATGAGACAAAATAATAATAATACTTTAGGCACAATTTATGGGGTATTTTTAAGATATTTGTTTACTTATTTATGGATATATTTCCTATTATCATTATTTATGGATATATTTCCTATTATCATTATTTATGGATATATTTCCTATTATCATTATTTATGGATATATTTCCTATTATCATTATTTATGGATATATTTCATATTATCATTACTTATGGATATATTTCCTATTATCATTATTTATGGATATATTTCCTATTATCATTATTTATGGATATATTTCCTATTATCATTATTTATGGATATATTTCCTATTATCATTATTTATGGATATATTTCCTATTATCATTATTTATGGATATATTTCATATTATCATTATTTATGGATATATTTCCTATTATCATTACTTATGGATATATTTCCTATTATCATTACACTAGTTTCCTCCCTGGACCTCCATTAAGCTTAAAAAATACCCCCAAGATCCCCGTTAGAGATAAATTTGTGCATTTCTCGGTAGAAAAATTCTCCGACCTTTCTCATAAATTGCAGGTTAGCTATCGCTCCCCAGGATCAAAATCGACATCTAAATGACACGAACAGTCATAAAATCACCAAATTAATGAGACGAATGTCCTAAAATCCCGAATATTATAGGGCTAAACATGAGGAAGAAGGAAGTCCAGACAAATCTCCCTTAAGGGGGTAGTACTCTCTTTTTCTGGACCCCCTTCTCCCTCATGTTTAGCATATTAGCTTTGAGGTTTTAAGACGTTCGTTCCGTTAGTTTGGCGATTTTGATACCTTTTTCCTCATTTTGTTATCAACATTAAGACCTTTCGTGCCCTTTAAGTGTCGATTTTTTCCTGGCGAGCGATAGCAAGCCTCTAGCGGGTGTTTCTTAAGCTTGATGGAGGTCTAGCGAGGAAACTCAAGAACAAATGAATAAATATAGACCAAAAACCAAGCACTACCCCCTTAAGTTGAAATATTGGTTTGCCCCAGAAAGCGCTGTAGTGAATTTGACACCTGACCTTTAACAACGGCTTATACCGATCCCTCAATAATTGTTTCCCGATAGTTCACGACTTTCAAAATGCCAGGCCGACAAAGATTATATAGTTTTATCGGTAATTGCCAGTGAAGAAATAGAAAATAATGTGTTTCTTATCCATTTCTTTGGAGGGTGGTATCTATTGGGGGGTATCTATTGGTGGGGTAGAAAGTTTCGTTCACTGTCTAAGTTTGAACATCTCCAAGCATTATTTACGAAGCTGTGTAAGGCGGACTATAAGAATATATACTGCATATATATATATATTTTGTTTTTCTCTACTGGGATTTTTTATGCTACACTGCGTAATCACTGAACTTCCTGTACCGGTATAGTCAATAGATTTGCATATTGCACTGTAAAGAGTATCCTCCTTGAAATTAATATATACACCGTATGAGGAGAAGCACTTTATTGACAACATTTCGCATATAGCTTCATCAGGCCTACGTGCTTGATGAAGCTATATAGTATAACGTTGGCAATAATGTGTTCCTCCTTATGTGATGCTTATAATAATTAAGTCTATTTTATTTAGTATACATTTATCTACTTAAAGTGTTCAGAAAGAAAATCAGGGATATATATATATATATATATATATATATATATATATATATATATATACTCTCAAGCGCAAACAATAAATAGTTCTCTGTATAATCATGTTATTAGAAGTGTGTATCATAAATTGTGATAGTCCAGTATATTTAGGTATATTTATTTAAGTAGATTTAAGTTATTTAATATTCAGTTACTGTATTTCACCTACCCCTGACCTGTATTTGATATTCAGTTACTGTATTTCACCTACCCCTGACCTGTATTTAATATTCAGTTACTGTATTTCACCTACCCCTGACCTGTATTCAATATTCAGTTACTGTATTTCACCTACCCCTGACCTGTGTTTAATATTCAGTTACTGTATTTCACCTACCCCTGACCTGTATTTAATATTCAGTTACTGTATTTCACCTACCCCTGACCAGTATTTAATCTGACAGTCCACCCCACACCCTGAAGGGGAGTACTAGCTACTCGCTTTTTATGGACCTCCTTCTCCCTCATGTTTAGCATATTAGTTTTGAGATTTTAAGACGTTCCTTCCATTAGTTTGGTGATTTTAATACCTTTCGCCCCATTTGTCAATTTCAGACCTTTCATGCCATTTAGGTGTCGATTTTTTCCTGGCGAGCGATAGCGAGTCTATAATTTTAACCCTCTCCGACATCTATGACGCGATCGTGTCATATGGCGGTAAAGAGTATCATATAATGAACTTGGTAATAGCTCAATAAGTATATGACGCATTCGCGTCATATTGAGTCAGTAAGTTAGGTAAGTTAGATCAGAATCTGTCGGTTGATGGCAACCCCAAATACCTCCGACTTCTACCGGTACCTCAGTGTCAGAGAAAGTGTTTTGAGGGATATACCGGGCGCTCCGCCACCCCATCAGTAAGTTAGCAACTTATGTCGGGGGGGGGGGGGGGGGGGGGGGGTTAACAGGAACCGGCCTTTGTCCGGGACATTTTTCTATCGAAAAATGTAAAAATTTATCTTGAAGGGTGGTCTAGGGGGCGCTTTTCTAAGCTTGATGGAGGTCTAGGGAGGAAACTAAAAAAAATATATGAATAAATGAATTAATAGACCAAACAAACGGCCAGTCTCCCCTTAAGAAGAAGTCTAACAGTCCCCAACAAACCTTAACCACGCCACATACCAAAGCAGCGATCAATAGCTGCTACCACCACCATAGTATGAACAGAGTACCAAGCCTTTATTGTAGCCCACTCATTCATGGATATCTGGAAGTGGACTGAAAAGGTGCCCGGTCGAACCTGGTCCTTGTGTCGGCTTACGGTATTCGGGGTGGTGAAACATTTACTCTGTTACAAGAGTTGGGAATTTCCTTAAGGGGGGTCACCGGCTTTTATTTGTGTTATCTTTCTCTCCTGTTCTCTTTTTCCCTGGCTTGTATCCATTCGGCCCCATTCAGCCAACTGTTTTATGAAGTTTATCCCCATCCAGGTGTCGATTTCTTCCTGGCGAGCGATAGCGAGCCAGCATTGTATGGAGAAATCCGGCTTCGCCGGAGAAATTTTTCTATCGAAAAATGTACAAATTTAGCTTGCTGTCAATACAAAAATATATAAATGCTGGCTTGCTACCGATCGCCAGGAAAATATTGACATCTGGATGGGGTAAACGTCTAAAAACAGTAGGCTGAATGGGGCCGAATGGATACAAACCAAAGAGAGAGAGAGAGAGAGAGAGAAAGAGAAAACAAGCGAGGTGGGCTCTCTTAATGCAGGGAACAGGGTCGTGGCCTGGTGAAATTAATGCAGGAGAGAGAGAGAGAGAGAGAGAGAGAGAGAGAGAGAGAGAGAGAGAGAGAGAGAGCGAGAGCGAGTGAGCAATACATCCTGGATCAAATGCCATTAATCTGGGATTTAATACGTGAAGCCGTTGTTTTCCATCAGACCAATGTATAAATTTTATGATATTAATCCCCTCTGTACCGGTGACGTTTTTTTGCTTTATTCTGGATATTATTCATCGATTTTCTTCAGTTTAGGAAGGATCTCTAGCAATTATAAGTCTTCGAACTATCTCAATCAAACCTTTTGCATACCACAGATCCTTCCTAGGCTGCATAAAATCGTCTAAATATAGCTAGATTGAAATCAAACAGACGTCCCTGGTACAGAAAGGGTTAATCTCTTATGATGTTAATGCACAAATGTGAAACTGCTATGTCTCTGCATCATATAACTGCCAACTTGTCTCTGCATCATATAACTGCTATGTCTCTGCATCATATAACTGCTATGTCTCTGCATCATATAACTGCCAACTTGTCTCTGCATCATATAACTGCTATGTCTCTGCATCATATAACTGCTATGTCTCTGCATCATATAACTGCTATATCTCTGCATCATATAACTGCTATGTCTCTGCATCATATAACTGCTATGTCTCTGCATCATATAACTGCTATGTCTCTGCATCATATAACTGCTATGTCTCTGCATCATATACAGTAACTGCCAACTTGTCATGATTAAGGGGAGATGTCCACTTGAGGGATTGTTTTCTTGACTCCTTTCTCCCTCATGTTTAGCCCCATTGCTTTTCTAATGTTAAGACGTTTGCCACATTATTTTGACGATTTTAAGAACTTTCAACCCATTTCTGTCAATTTTAAGACCTTTCGTGCCATTCAGGTGTCGATTTTATCCTGGCGAGCGATAGCGAGCCTGTAATTTAAGAGGAACCGGCTTTCAGCCGGGAAATTTTTCTACCGAAAAATGTACACATTTATCTTGAAAGGGGCTCAAGGGGGTGTAATCTTAAGCTTGAAGGATATATAGGGACCAAACTAAAAACCTCCCCTTCACACCACAACTTCGCTACAAAATCTTCGTAATAAACCGAATAATCAAGAAAATAAAAATAAAGGAGGTATTTTGTTTCCACCCCCACCCCTCCACGGCCACCTGTCACCCTTTGAGCACCAGCGACGTGTGTTATATTGTGTTGTAGCTATATATTTATTAGACGATATAATGCAGCTTAGGAAGGATCTGTGGTAGTTAAAAAGGTTGAGTGAGATAGTTTGAAGCCTTTTTATTGTTAGAGGTCGTTCCTAAGCTGAATAAAATCGTCTTATAGTTGCCAGAATATGATGCCAAAGATGTCACTGGTATTGTAAGGGTTAAGGGGAGATCTCCACTTGAGGGATTTTTTTCTTGACCCCTTTCTCCCTCATGTTTAGCCCCATTGCTTTTGATATTATAAAACGTTTGCCCCATTAGTTTAGCGATTTAAAAAACTTTCACCCCATATTAAGACCTTTCGTGCAATTCAGGTGTCGATTTTATCCTGGCGAGCGATAGCGAGCCTGTAATTAAATAGGAATCGGCCTTCGGCCGGGACATTTTTCTACCAAAAAATGTACAAATTTATCTTGAAAGGGACTCAAGGGGGTGTAAGTTTTAGCTTGATGGAGGTCTAGGGAAGAAACTAAATACCTCCCCTTAAGGCCTCCTAGGTACCAGCATATGTTAGTGACCTGAAGAAGATATATGCGAAACGTTGTCAATAAAGTGCTCCTCCTCATATGGTGTTTTTTGTCCATTGGTTTGTGTATGTTTATGTGGTGTGATAGTGATGTGGAGATCATGATAAGTCTGTTCATAGTGGTTCATGAATGTGAGGAAATGATAGCTGCTCTCCTGGGTATGGTGTCGTGTGGTTCTGGTAATGGTGTTGTGTGTTAGAGTGTGTTATTGTGGGGTGATGGTGGTGTGATATGTGTGGGCGTTTATGTGTTAGTCTGTGTTATTGTATGTGGTATGTGTGGGTGTTTATGTGGTTTTATTGTGATGTGGAGAGCCAAATATGTCATGCTTAGCTGGGGTGAAAGCGGCAGTTTAATATGAGTTTTGGATGCGGAGATATTAAAAGCGTAGCTTGGCAGGGCGTCGTGATGTTGAGATGGTGTTATGTTTTGGTGTGTGTGTGTGTGTGTGAGTACATATATGTGTGTGTATGTGTGTGTGTGTGTGTGTAGTGTGGGATAATGGCTGCTCGGGATCCTAATATGTGATGATCACCTAGTATATGGCTGCTATTACCTAGTATATGGCTGCTATTACCTAGTATATGGCTGCTATTACCTAGTATATGGCTGCTATTACCTAGTATATGGCTGCTATTACCTAGTATATGGCTGCTATTACCTAGTATATGGCTGCTATTACCTAGTATATGGCTGCTATTACCTAGTATATGGCTGCTATTACCTAGTATATGGCTGCTATTACCTAGTATATGGCTGCTATTACCTAGTATATGGCTGCTATTACCTAGTATATGGCTGCTATTACCTAGTATATGGCTGCTATTACCTAGTATATGGCTGCTATTACCTAGTATATGGCTGCTATTACCTAGTATATGGCTGCTATTACCTAGTATATGGCTGCTATTACCTAGTATATGGCTGCTATTACCTAGTATATGGCTGCTATTACCTAGTATATGGCTGCTATTTACACTAAATTACGTGATCCGTCAATACTGTTGTAAAGGTTTATGTAAAAGAGTATTGTCCAGTTCGTTGGCGCTAGCTCCTATAGTACACTCACACTAGATTTTACAAGTCAGCTGTTGTTGTTGGTATGGTGGTGTAATGATGGCAATAAGATAATGATGTGGTGATGATATGTTCAGGGGAAAGTGGCCGTTTATATCGTGTAAATTGGTTCGTCGATATAGTTATGATGGACTGATGGTGAGGGGGTGGGTAGTGAGATGAAGAGTGTGTGTGTGTGTGTGTGTGTGTGTGTGTGTGTGTGTGTGTGTGTGTGTGTGTGTGTGTGTGTGTGTGTGTGTGTGTGTGTGTGTGTGTGTGTGTAAGAGAGAGAGATATTGTGTGTGAGAGAGATGTTGTGTGTGTGTGAAAGATTGTATGTATGTATGTATATGTGTGTGTGTGTGTGATTGTGCGTGTCTGTGTGTGTATGCGTGGGTCTGTATATGTGATCCATTTAATTCATTCATGTTGGTATTGAATGCACTACGCCCTGAATAAACTACGTATAAACGAGCCAAGGTCCATTCGATAAGGCATCAACTATGCTAAACGAGGTTATCGACAGTCCCCCCTCCATAAAACCCAGTTCAGTGCAACGAGGAAAACGCGTCTCGTATATTTACCCTTGGAATGTATTGTTAACGGAGAGGTAGTCGATTTTTATAGACGTTCGTTCCGCTAATTTGTGTTATTTTAGTCCGTTTACCCCATTTCTTTGTCAATATTAAGACCTTTCGTGCTATATAGGTGTCGATTTTATTCCAGGCGAGCGAAAGCGAGCCTGTAATTTTAGAAGGAACATTTATTTTACCAACACAAGTATAATTTTACCAACACAAGTATAATTTTAGCAACACAAGTATAATTTTACCAACACAAGTATAATTTTACCAACACAAGTATAATTTTACCAACACAAGTATAATTTTACCAACACAAGTATAATTTTACCAACACAAGTATAATTTTACCAACATAAGTATAATTTTATCTTGAACGGAGGTCTAGGGTGTATTTTTGTTAAGGTTGATGGAGGTTTAGCGAGGAAACTAACAAATAGATTAATTAACAAATATATTGACCAAAAACAAAGCATTACCCCCTTAATCGATGCCAGGAACCGTTGCCTGGACTGAATAAACCACACAGTACCTACGACTGAATAAACCACACAGTACCTACGACTGAATAAACCACACAGTACCTACGACTTACCTTATTGATTCCCGGGACCAAGACGTGATTAAAGAGTCATATTTAGCGTCTTTCACTATAAAGGATAGTATAGGCTATTGATATCACGAAGAGAAGAAGTAGAGGGTAATTATTCCTATACATATACTTACACAATTACACACACCCACACAATTATACACTTACACACACACACACAAAAACACACACACACTATATATCTAACTCGCTCACTCACTCACTCTCACTCTCTCTCTTTCTATCTCTCGCTCACTTACTCTCACTCTCACTGTCTCTTTCTCTCTCTCTCTCTTTCTCACTCTCTCTCTCTCTCTCTCTCTCTCTGTCATCCACACACAAACCCGTACATATACATACACTCACAAACGCACACGTACCAATTACAATCACCCATACACATAAACAAGATAAGTCAATACTACACACACACACGTACACAGAGACATACATACGAAAACACATACACACACTAAACAATCCAACACATAAATACGTATATACAAACAAACAAACACACACACACACAAACACTATACCCACCAAACAGAAACACACACACACACAAGCACAATCACCATCACCGCCCCCCCCCCCCCACACACACGTACAAACACACACACACACAAGTACTATTCCCACACACACACACACACACGTGGTATAATGCATGTTCTGTAAAGGCTCTGTGCATTATTGAATGAACGAGAAATGTGGAAGACGGTGTTGTAATATTAACAACACAGTAGGAAGGTGTTGGTAATATTAACAACACAGTAGGAAGGAAGGTGTAGGTAATATTAACAACACAGTAGGAAGGTGTTGGTAATATTAACAACACAGTAGGAAGGAAGGTGTTGGTAATATTAACAACACAGTAGGAAGGAAGGTGTTGGTAATATTAACAACATAGTAGGAAGGAAGGTGTTGGTAATATTAACAACACAGTAGGAAGGTGTTGGTAATATTAACAACACAGTAGGAAGGAAGGTGTTGGTAATATTAACAACACAGTAGGAAGGTGTTGGTAATATTAACAACACAGTAGGAAGGAAGGTGTTGGTAATATTAACAACACAGCAGGAAGGAAGGTGTTGGTAATATTAACAACACAGTAGGAAGGTGTTGGTAATATTAACAACACAGTAGGAAGGAAGGTGTAGGTAATATTAACAACACAGTAGGAAGGTGTTGGTAATATTAACAACACAGTAGGAAGGAAGGTGTTGGTAATATTAACAACACAGTAGGAAGGAAGGTGTTGGTAATATTAACAACACAGTAGGAAGGAAGGTGTTGGTAATATTAACAACATAGTAGGAAGGAAGGTGTTGGTAATATTAACAACACAGTAGGAAGGAAGGTGTTGGTAATATTAACAACACAGTAGGAAGGAAGGTGTTGGTAATATTAACAACACAGTAGGAAGGTGTTGGTAATATTAACAACACAGTAGGAAGGAAGGTGTTGGTAATATTAACAACACAGCAGGAAGGAAGGTGTTGGTAATATTAACAACACAGCAGGAAAGAAGGTGTTGGTAATATTAACAACACAGTAGGAAGGTGTTGGTAATATTAACAACACAGTAGGAACGAAGGTGTTGGTAATATTAACAACACAGTAGGAAGGAAGGTGTTGGTAATATTAACAACACAGTAGGAAGGAAGGTGTTGGTAATATTAACAACACAGTAGGAAGGAAGGTGTTGGTAATATTAGCAACACAGTAGGAAGGTGTTGGTAATATTAACAACACAGTAGGAAGGAAGGTGTTGGTAATATTAACAACACAGTAGGAAGGTGTTGGTAATATTAACAACACAGTAGGAAGGAAGGTGTTGGTAATATTAACAACACAGTAGGAAGGTTTTGGTAATATTAACAACACAGTAGGAAGGTGTTGGTAATATTAACAACACAGTAGGAAGGAAGGTGTTGGTAATATTAACAACACAGTAGGAAGGAAGGTGTTGGTAATATTAACAACACAGTAGGAAGGTGTTGGTAATATTAACAACACAGTAGGAAGGTGTTGGTAATATTAACAACATTGATTTGAGTTATTTCGTATTGGTATCATTAAGGGGGGAGGGTTTATATTTTGGTCGATATATTCATGTATTTATTTCGTTTATTAATTGTTTTAAGTTTCCCCTTTGACCTCCTTAAGAAGCATCCACAAGATCCCCTTCTAGATAGATTTGTTCATTTTTCGGTAGAAGAATGTCCCGGTCGAAGGCCGATTCCTCGTATTATTACAGGCTCGTTATCGCTCGCCAGGAAAAATCGACACCAAAATGGAACGAAAGGTCTTAATATTGAGAAAGAAATTGGGTGAAAAGTCATACAATCGCCAAACTAATGGACCGAACGTCTCAAACTATTAAATCTATAGACGCAAAACATGAGAGGAAAGGGGACCACAACAAATACAAAACCCTCTCCCCTTAAGGATGACAGCAAGGAAAGTGTGAAAATCTTGAGATACATATAATGAATGACAAATGCATCTGTGGGAAGGTGGGTGATCTGGTTTATAGACCTCGTAATATTTGATCACAGGAAGTACCCCTCTCTCTCTCTTTCTCTCTGTCTGTCTGTTTGTCTGTCTGTCTCTCTCTCTCTCTCTCTCGACAGTAATTCTATTGATACGTTTTAGAAAAGACTGGACGATCATCTAATGAAGATTGGATTAATATGAATTAATCAGTAGGCACGTGTAATTTCCCTTTCAAGCTAATTTCTTCCTATTCTATATAAAAACTTTCCTTGTGGGCATATCCTGACCCATAAGGTTACACTTCATCCTATTTTCCGGTACGGCTCCTTAGCCGGAGGGAGCGAAGGGTGGGGAGAGAGCCTTCTACTTTACTGTCCTATTCTTCCACTATAAACTGTCCCTGTCTAGTAGTATTAAGGCCGGACCACCTAGTTGGAACCGCAAGATCTGTGTGGTCTGAGTATCTGTGTAACTCTGTGTAACTCCTCAAACAAATATTCATGTTTATATTTATATGCTAATTAAGATTTTTTTCTCGTCCGCAACCAGGTGAACGCAATCGTTTTCCAATATTACCTGGCTATATTGTTTGGCTTGTTTATGTGCAAAGAGAGTATGAAAAAATAAATACGCACGGAGCAAGATTTCTACGCCGAACTTCCACCCCTGAAAACCTTGGCAACCTGGGGATAGAAGCAGCTGGTGGAGTGGGTTGATAGTTTGTCAAGGACCTGTGTTATTTAGAGGGTTTATTGTACTTATCCCTTTGAATCCTAGAGGTCAATTATATAAGCCGAAGAAAAGCGCCTAAGGGTAGTCCGAATAAGATGAGAGGTACGTCATGGTGCTGAAGGGGTTATAAGGGGAGGCAGACAGTTTTTCTGGACCCCTTTCTCCCTAATGTTTATCCCCACTAATTTTGAGATTATAAGACGTTCGGCCCATTAGTTTGGCAATTTTAACACCTTTCGCCCCATTTCGTTGTCAATTTTAAGACCTTCCGTGCCAATTAGGTGTCGATTATTTCCAGGCGAGCGATAGCGAGCCTGCAATTTTAAGAGGAACCGGCCTACGGCCGGGACATTTTTCTACCGAAAAATGTACAAATTTATCTTGAAGGGGGATCTAGCGGGTGTTTTTCTTAAGCTTGATAGAGGTCTAGGGAGGAAACTAAAAAGATATAAGAATACATGAATTAATAGGCCAAACAAACGGCCAGCCTCCCCTTAACAATCGTTCCTCAAGAATGCATAAAACTTCCTTTCCAAAACTCATCCTTTCCCAGAACCACCACTTCCCAGAACCACCACTTCCCTCGCAATATAATTCTCTTTACCATTTATCAAACTATCAACCCACACCAGCTGCTTATATCCAACAAGGTCATGTAGGTTTATTATATATATATACAGTATATATATTATATATATATTATATATATATATATTTATCAATATATTAATTTCCTCTATATACCTCCATGAAGCTTAAATATATATACCCCCTCCCCCCCCCCCCCTCCCTCCCTCCCCCTCGTTAAGAGTGGGAAGGTTTACAACAATACCTCGGTAATGATGGCGGTCTCTGGGGAGTATCACACTGGTTCACAATTCTTTGCTCTCTCTCTCTCTCTCTCTCTTTCTTATTCTTAGCTATCCCTTCCTTCCACTGTCCCTTACTCTCGGGTTAGCCATCTCTACTAGAATTAAGTCCTGACCACCTCGCTGGGATCGTAAGGTCTGTGTGGTCAGTGTATCTATGCAAATATCTCTCTCTCTCTCTTGTACAAATATTGCAATGAATGAATACATGTAATTTGTAGGTCTCTCTCTCACTCTAACACACTCTCTCTCTCTCTCTCTCTAGTAATACATATGTTGCAACGTATGTTACAATGAATGAATACATGTAATTTGTAGGTCTCTCTCTCACTCTAACACACTCTCTCTCTCTCTCTCTCTCTCTCTAGTAATACATATGTTGCAACGTATGTTACAATGAATGAATACATGTAATTTGTAGGTATATATGGACTTCGATTGTATGTATGAACGTAAAGTATCCATGTCTACAGTATATGCTATGTGAGTATGTAACTATGCATGTATGTATGTATGGTAGTATGTATGTATGTATGTATGTATTTATATATGTATGTATGGTATGTATGTACACACACACACACACAAAACAGTGATCATCTCAGACCGACTATTTTTGGTCCGGGTGGGTCGGTAAATCCTAGCAGAGGGGCCGGTTATTTGAGGGGTCAGGGGCGGCGAGGTTATTATGTGCAACCCAACTCTCAACAATCGAACAAGGTCATATTGAATCTCGCCTGAGTGCCTCACTATATATATATATATATATATATACAGTACAGTATATATATATATATATATATATATATATATATATATATATATATATATATATATATACTTTTTTACATAAAAGAAGGAAGAAAGAAAAATATATTCTCATGAACAAATATTCTATTCACCTAATGGTCTTCTCCATTAAAACAAATAATAATAATAATAATAATATTACAGCCGGATTTAAGCTGTTGTGGGTTGAACATTTGTGGAAATGTATCTGAAACAGTGGGTTGTAAAGAGAAATGGTTCGGACTGTAGACGATTAATGGTTCGGGCTGTAGACGATTAATGGTTCGGGCTGTAGACGATTAATGGTTCGGGCTGTAGACGATTAATGGTTCGGGCTGTAGACGATTAATGGTTCGGGCTGTAGACGATTAATGGTTCGGGCTGTAGACGATTAATGGTTCGGGCTGTAGACGATTCATGGTTCGGGCTGTAGACGATTCATGGTTCGGGCTGTAGACGATTCATGGTTCGGGCTGTAGACGATTAATGGTTCGGGCTGTAGACGATTCATGGTTCGGGCTGTAGACGATTCATGGTTCGGGCTGTAGACGATTCATGGTTCGGGCTGTAGACGATTCATGGTTCGGGCTGTAGACGATTCATGGTTCGGGCTGTAGACGATTCATGGTTCGGGCTGTAGACGATTCATGGTTCGGGCTGTAGACGATTAATGGTTCGGGCTGTAGACGATTAATGGTTCGGGCTGTAGACGATTAATGGTTCGGGCTGTAGACGATTCATGGTTCGGGCTGTAGACGATTAATGGTTCGGGCTGTAGACGATTCATTCTCCATTGGTTTAGTACAGTCGCAGCCATGACTATTTGAACACCGGCTAATGATAAATCTTTATTTTATTAATTTCACCACAACACCAAACACCCCCAATGAAATTAATTAAAGTATATATGATCCACCGGGATTCGAACCTGGGTTATCACACACAGATTTTTGCCACCTTAACCATTACACCACCAGGACGGTTAAAGGTTTATGCACACGCCTACGACTTATTATCCATTCTTGAATACTGGATATTAATCTAATCATGTTCATATTCCCAACCGCGCTATGGTAGCCTACTGTGTAAGTGAGAGGAAAGCATATTCATGGGGCACAGATCATAATTATAGACCGGCCTCTCGACGAAATATCCTTGAACCTACTAATAATCTTTATTTTATTAATTTCACCACAACACCAAACACCCCCAATGAAATTAATTCAAGTATATATGATCCACCGGGATTCGAACCTGGGTTATCACACACATATTTGTTCCACCTTAACCTAAAATAACCTAAAATAAGAATGGGACCCATAGAAACCCAAGGAACTGGAGATATCGAAGAGAGGCTCTAGTCCTGACGCTATTCTTGACTTACAGTGTGCTGGCTTAATAATCCAGTATGGTTGATAGCCTCTGAAATCCTATTTTAACTAACTACTATAAACCCTGCTGCTGCATTACAGTATGTATGTCTTATTGGTGTCTAATTTGAGTTTGGGTCGGGCTTTTTTCTTATTAGTGGTTGTGTGGGGGATTTGTCAGGCGTTACAAACACCAAATATCACAACACTTTAGAATATTGACTTGATTTGAATGAAGGAGGTGCATGGATTTCGTTTTGATTGAATTTCTTTCTCCTTCCCTTATTCCGTTATTAAAAATACAAAAAGGCGTCCACACATATACACAAGCCCACCATCGAATTGGAAACAAAATGAGCGCCCAACAATGAATATAAATCATCACCACTAATTCCCAGGAGGTGATTAATTACTGGTCTGTCAGACAAGCCATAGCTCCCTTGACATATGCCCTAACTACCCTGACATCAACACACCCCAACACAGCCATACCTCCCTTGACATATGACCCGCCATACCTCCCTTGACATATGCCCCAACTACCCTGACATCAACACACCCCAACACAGCCATACCTCCCTTGACATATGACCCGCCATACCTCCCTTGACATATGCCCCAACTACCCTGACATCAACACACCCCAACACAGCCATACCTCCCTTGACATATGACCCGCCATACCTCCCTTGACATATGCCCCAACTACCCTGACATCAACACACCCCAACATGTCAGAACAAGATGCCACAACCCACCATCATTATCAGAGCAGTAAAAAAACTATCATTTATATTTGCAGACATCTTTACCTAGAACTCTAAGTGCTTCCAACTGTTCATTTGTAACTGGGGTTGAGCTCTCTTTGTAACTGCCTGTGTAGGAACAACTTAATACATGTTTACATGTGAAGTGGGTTGCATAAAGTAGCGGGTTTGGCTCAAGGTGAGTGTTATTATCAGTAATTAACTTCATTATCTTTGGCCCTGGCTGGCACTCCTTCGAACCTCTGTGCGATAATTACCTGGGATGATTAGGCAAATTATGGAGGCGGTTGGCTTGAGTAAACAAACCCTGGAAGACATGGGGAAAAACACGCATATACACACAAATATGCATACATACATGGGGAAAAACACGCTTATACACACAAATATGCATACATACTGAACATGGGGAAAAACACGCTTATACACACACAAACCTACATAGATATTGTTGGTAATACATGAACGTGGAACAAATGTTAATATTAGGTAGTGAAGGATTTATTGTGTCACAGGTTCATATATAATTATAGACAAAAGTTGAGTTTATGAGTTTTCTCTTTTGTAATATTGCTGTTTAAAGTAAATAACATTTAATATTTGTACAGTCACAGTTTTTGTGTGTTCATTGTGTTATGTTGTGTTTTGTGTTGTCCCTATTCTTACTCTGTCTTGAGTCGCCCCCCCCCCCCTCCTCCCCCCAAAAATAAAATACAAAATAAAAATAAAATTAATAAAAATATATAAACAAAATAGAATAAAATAAAATAAAATAGGAACAGTGGGGATTGGGCCTGAGTAAGTAGATAGATAAATAGACAGTCACAGGCCATCGTTCGGTTGGTGGAGCACTCGCCTGTAAACTGTGAGGTCGAGGGTTCGAGGCTCGGGCCAGACAGTGTCCTATTTGGCAGACGTCAGTGCTGTGGTGGATGGCGTGGTCAAACAATCTGTGGCAACTATTCACTAAAGTCCTTGATACATCAGAGCACCCACTCTAGCCCAGCTCTTGAACAGGGAGTGCATGGTGGTAAGAAAAACAAAATAATTAATATTATGCACCGGTATCAAATTATTTGATGGTAATTTACATTCGATTGATCAACACAATTGTTCCAAGACCTGAACCTGGTACAAGTGTCAACAAGGTGTGACTCAATTTGGCAAATGTCAACGAGGTGTGACTGAATTTGGTCACCATAGCTCCCTAATGTACAGGGTGATCCATAATTTGCGTACCCACCTGGCAGAAATTGGCAACGCTGACTGTCTATACATCTGCCAAGCCAAGCAGCAGGCTGTGTATATCACCCTATGGATATTTTGGTCTAACAAGCAATATCTCCACAACCATTATAGGCGATGCTCGTATAATAGCACATTAAACGCAGAATGGTAGTAAAAGGTAGTGGTATCTTTATAAAATTGCAATATAAATAAGCTTACACGCATACGCACACATCACACGCACATACACTTTCATGCACACACACAATCACATCAAAATACAAACACACACACACACACACATAATTATATACACATAATTTCATGCAAGCAGACACTCACATCTTCAATCAAACGCACAGGTAAGCACACAGACACACACACAGACATACAAACACAATCATTGGCAAACACTCGTAAACACATCAAAGCACCCACACACGCAGTTAATTGCACATAGCGCTGAAGTTGCTTTCATGATTGGCTGAAGCAAACGGAGATGTGTAAATAACTCTCTCTCTCTCTCGTTAGTATTTTGATATTCATATGAAAAATTATGCCAAAGTAATAATTAGTGGTGGACGGGTGGATGGGATTCGTTAGCCTTGCTCGGCAACCCATCTAGGGGAGACCTTATACAAATCCGGGTGGATGGGACTCGTCAGCCTTGGTCGGCAACCTGTCTAGGGGAGTAAACCTGATACAAATCCGTGCTGCTTTACTAAGTGTAAGGCAGGTTAGTGGATGGACTAGCCGAGCCCCACTGAATATTGAGTTCATGCAAAATATTTAAAGCAACTCTTTACAATGCCTTCGTTTGGAAACTGATAGTCATAGCGTATTAAAGTCTCGAAGCTTTAATATCCTTATATCTGAAAGTTATATACGTTCTCATATGATTAATTTCACCCGTGCATGTCTAATATTGCTCTCATCAATTATAGTGTTATTTATTTGATTGTGTTTCCCGACCAATATACAATCCTCTGTTTAACATTGAGTTCTATTACGCGTTCAATGAGTGTACAGCCGTAAGCATTAATAGTTTTATGATGATAATGTGTACTATACCCTGTTCCAAATATTACTTTCCAAACTATTAAACAAAGAACTCTATAACTGACAAACGAATTATGTAATCTAGGATATTTTTCTACCGAAAAATGTACAAATGTATCTAGAAGCGGGATCTTGGATATGTTTCTTTAAGTTTGATGGATGTTCTGGAGAGGAAACTAAAATACTAATATATCATTATATTATCGACAATAAATACTAATAGATCATTATATTATCGACAATAAATAAATAAGCTAATTCAGTTTGAGTTCCTCCACCAATGGACATTACCGTGTTTCATCTAGATTTACAGAAATAAAAAAAACATGTCAATTTGAAGTTTGAGCCGTAAACTCAATATTTGATCAAACTAATTGTTACAGAGTATATTTAATAAGTATTGTACAAGTATATGTATAGCTATGAATATTACAATTATTTAAACATTTATATAAACAAAATTGTATTACCTTAGTCCGAGTCCCTACCCGAGTCCTTGGAGTGCCACAGGTATTTGTTGATATATTTAATTGAGTTTAGAGGTAAAGTTGGTTGGTGAAAAAAATAAAATAAATAAATATATCTAGTTATACTCTTCGGATGGAACACTATTACCAGACGTCGAACTCCCTTTGTACCGAGTTAATGATTATGTTGTTTTCACCGCCGTACACGTCCTTGATTGACAGGCCTTGGGTGTGGCCTTGTTACAGGGATTTGGCTGGAATTAACCCCTTCTTTACCGGTGACGTCTTTGCAATATTACTCTAGCTGTATTTATACGATTTGTGTGCAGTTTAAAAAGGATCTGTGGTAGTAATAAGGGTTAAGTGAGATAGTTCGAAGCTTCGTAATTGCTGGAGGCCCTTTTTAAACTGAATAAAACTGCCTAATAGTAGCCAGAATAAGGTTAAAAGGACGTCGCGGTACAGAAGGGGTTAAGGGAGTCCACCTCGTTTTTTCTCTCTTTCTCTCCCTCTCTCTTTGACTTGTATCCATTCGGCCCCATTCAGAATACTGTTTTAAGATGCTTACCACCATCCAGGGGTCAACATTTTCCTGGCGAGCGGTAGCGAGCCAGCATATATCTTTTTTGTTTTGACAGCAAGCTAAATCTGTACATTTTTCGATAGAAAAATTTCTCCGGCGAAGCCGGATTTCTCCATACAATGCTGGCCCGCTATCGCTCGCCAGGAAGAAATCGACACCTGGATGGGGATAAACGTCTTAAAACAGTTGGCTGAATGGGGCCGAATGGATACAAGCCACAGAAAAAGAGAAAAGGAGAGAAAGAGTATACAAGCAGGTGACCCACCTTGACGGGACTTGGCTGGACCCGTGCGTGGAATTAATAGTGTATTGTAAACTTGCACTGGTTCACAAGAGGCTCACAATAATTGTAGTTTAGTTCTCCCTTTGTTCGAAAGAGCATGCTTGTCTCAACCTGTTCGAAAGAGCATGCTTGTCTCAACCTGTTCGAAAGAGCATGCTTGTCTCAACCTGTTCGAAAGAGCATGCTTGTCTCAACCTGTTCGAAAGAGCATGCTTGTCTCAACCTGTCAACAGCTTGTTTAAGGGGGCAGTGCAGGGGGCAGTGCTTGTTTAAGGGGGCAGTGCAGGGGGCAGTGCTTGTTTAAGGGGACAGTGCAGGGGGCAGTGCAGAGGGCAGTGCTTGTTTAAGGGCGCAGTGCAGGGGGTAGTGCTTGTTTAAGGGGGCAGTGCAGGGGGCAGTGCTTGTTTAAGGGGGCAGTGCAGGGGGCAGTGCTTGTTTAAGGGGGCAGTGCAGGGGGCAGTGCTTGTTTAAGGGGGCAGTGCAGGGGGCAGTGCTTGTTTAAGGGGGCAGTGCAGGGGGCAGTGCAGGGGGCAGTGCTTGTTTAAGGGGGTAGTGCAGGGGGCAGTGCTTGTTTAAGGGGGCAGTGCAGGGGGCAGTGCTTGTTTAAGGGGGCAGTGCAGGGGGCAGTGCTTGTTTAAGGGGGTAGTGCAGGGGGCAGTGCTTGTTTAAGGGGGCAGTGCAGGGGGCAGTGCTTGTTTAAGGGGGTAGTGCAGGGGGTAGTGCAGGGGGTAGTGCAGGGGGCAGTGCTTGTTTGTTTGGTCTATTTATTTTTGTATTAACTTATTTTTTAGTTTCCTCGCTAGAACTCGATCAATCTTCCATCAAGCTTAAAAGAAACACCCCCATAGACCCCTTTCAAGATAAATTTGTACATTTTTCGGTAGAAAAATGTCCCGGCCGAAGGGCTGTTCCTCTTACAGGCTCGCTATCGCTCGCCAGGAAAAAAACGACCCATAAATGGCACGAAAGGTCTAAGTGGTAACAACAAAAATGGGGAGCAACGTCTCAAAATCGCCAAACTAGGGGAACGAACGTCTTAAAATATGAAAACTAATGGGGCTAAACATGAGGGAGAACAGGGGTCCAGATAAAGCGACTACCTCCCCCTTTTAGATTCAGGGAGTGTGTGGCTAACCTGTCCAGCTGAGTAATTGGCTACTAATTTATACTCGTTTGGGGGTCTTGCCAAGTTAAAGGAATACTGTTGTGCTGATGCAAAGGTTAAGTGAATCTATCCAGGTGCCTGTATATATATCTATCTATCTATTTATCTATCTTTCTACTTACCCCTTTATCTATCTATCTAGCAATCTATTTATCTATCTATTTATATATCTATCTATCTATCTGTCTATCTATCTACCTACCTACCTATCTATCTATCTATCTGTCAGAGAGGGGTGAAGCGTCTTATTATCGACAAACTAATGGTGTGAACCGTCTGAATATCTCCAAACTAAAGGAGAGAAACAATGAAGATCCCCACCACTCACACACACACATACACACACACACAAATACACACACACACACACACACAGACACACACACACACAGGCCAAATAGGGTTACGAGTACCAAATTAGGTTGTGTAGTATTCTGACCCCCAAGGACCGACTGGAAACACAACACACAGAATATTATACCAGCTAAGACTATGATAAACACAACACACAGAATATTACACCAGCTAAGACTATGATAAACAACACACCAGAGAATATTATACCAGCTAAGACTATGATAAACACAACACACAGAATATTATACCAGCTAAGACTATGATAAACACAACACACAGAATATTATACCAGCTAAGACTATGATAAACACAACACACAGAATATTATACCAGCTAAGACTATGGTAAACACAACACACAGAATATTATACCAGCTAAGACTATGATAAACACAACACACAGAATATTATACCAGCTAAGACTATGGTAAACACAACACACAGAATATTATACCAGCTAAGACTATGATAAACACAACACACAGAATATTATACCAGCTAAGACTATGATAAACACAACACAGAATATTATACCAGCTAAGACTATGATAAACACAACACACATAATATTATACCAGCTAAGACTATGGTAAACACAACACACATATTATTATGCCAGCTAAGACTATGATAAACACAACACACATATTATTATACCAGATAAGACTATGGTAAACACAACACACATATTATGCCAGATAAGACTATGGTAAACACAACACACATATTATTATACCAGATAAGACTATGGTAAACACAACACACATATTATTATACCAGATAAGACTATGGTAAACACAACACACACAATATTATACCAGCTAAGACTATGGTAAACACAACACACATATTATTATACCAGATAAGACTATGGTAAACACAACACACATATTATTATACCAGATAAGACTATGGTAAACATGATATATACTCCTAACCTTCAGGGGAAATCGTTATTCATGTATTTACCTATATTTATTTCGTTTATAGTTTCCTTTCTAGACCTCCATCAAACTTTAAAAAAAATATACCATCAAGATAAATCGTGATAAATAAGGCCAGTACCTTCTTAATTGCAGGCTCGCTATCGCTTGCCAGGAAAATATCGACACCGATATGTCACGAAAGGTCATCTCAAAACTATTGGGAATAAACATGAGGAAGAAGGGGTACCTAATTCCTCTCTTTCCTACACCACAGAGAATATTATACGAGCTAAGACTAATGTAAATACGGCCTTCACTCCTCAACTTTAAGGCGTAATTGCCAGACATAATTGCCGGAAAAAGCGCTCGGGTGACACCGTCCTAATGAATAAAAAGAAAATAAATAATAAATAAATATAATATATATATATATACTGTATATATATATATAAATAAATAAATAATAAATAAATAAATAAATAAATACAAAAATAATAAATATAAATTAGCAATTAAGAAAGAAAGAGAATACATAAATCAATAATAAATGAATAACAATAATAATACAGTAAATACATTATTGAGCAACGAACAAAATCAAATAATAAAAGAATGAAAAGTAAAAACAAAATAATAATAATTGAGCACAAATAAATAGAGTAATTAATAATACATAACCGGCATTTCGTAACCTTTCGTTCGTGTCCTACAGCTGAGAATAATCACGGGAATACTAACTGTAATTTGTGCTGCGGATAGAGGTTGGCATTTATAAGTAATTCACATCCACATTGCACTGCTTTAACCCCTTCTGTACCGCCAACACCCTTTTCATTATGGTCTGGCTATTACTAATCAATTTTATTCAGCTTAGGAAGGACCTCTAGCAATTATATGGCTTCGAACTATCTCAATCAACGCTTTTCACTACCCCAGATCCTTCCTAATCTGCATACAACCGTCTAAATATAGCTAGAATATAATATCACAGACGTCGCTGGTACAGAAAGGGTTAAGGGGAGATATTCACTTAAGAGTTTTTTTTGCTGAATCTCCATCTCCCTCATGTTTAACCCCATTGTTTTGAGATTTTAAGACGTTCGCCCCATTAGTTTGACAATTTTAAAGACCTTCTGCCCAATGTATGTACATTTTAAGACCTTTCGTGCCATTTAGGTGTCGTTTTTGTCCTGGCGAGCGATAGCAAGCCTGTAGTTTAGGAGGAAACACTGTACACATTTATCTCAAAGGGGGTGTTTTGGATGTTTTTATTTATACCTTGATAGAGGTCTAGGGAGGTAACTAAAACAAATATATATACCGGTAATAATAATAAGTAATATATATACCGGTAATGATAGTAAGTAATATATATACCGGTAATTATAATAAGTAATATATATACCGGTAATTATAATAAGTAATATATATACCGGTAATGATAATAAGTAATATATATACCGGTAATGATAATAAGTAATATATATACCGGTAATGATAGTAAGTAATATATATACCAGTAATAATAAACTAATATATATACCGGTAATAATAATAAACCAATTTATATATATACCGGTAATAATAATAAACCAATTTATATATATACCGGTAATAATAATAAGTAATATATATACCGGTAATGATAGTAAGTAATATATATACCGGTAATAATAATAAGTAATATATATACCGGTAATAATAATAAGTAATATATATACCGGTAATAATAATAAGTAATATATATACCGGTAATGATAATAAGTAATATATATACCGGTAATGATAATAAGTAATATATATACCGGTAATGATAATAAGTAATATATATACCGGTAATTATAATAAGTAATATATATACCGGTAATAATAATAAGTAAATAGATAAGTAAATAGATAAGTAAATAGATAAGTAAATAGATAAATAAAATATCGTCCCCTTAACCCATTTTTCTAAAGGTGGCATCCCTTTTCACTATGTTCTTCCAACTATTAGTCGATATTATTCAGTTTAATAAGGACGTCCACCAATTAATAGGCTACAGACTAATTTCCATTCATATACTCTGGCCCAATCCCCACTTTTCCTATTTTATTTTTAATTAAGCTTTTTTATCTACTATGCATCCTTCCTAAGCTTTATAAAAATGTGCTATATCTGTCTGCAGGTCACATACTGATTACATATGTCACTTGCTACCTTGGGGTTTGGCTGACCCCAACCATACTATATTACTATAAACATACACTATATATATATATATATATATATATATATATATATATATATATATATATATATATATATATATATATATAGTCTGTATGTCCACCAGAATATACGCTTTCCATGCCATCTATCCTTTTTCCCTCGCTCCATATTTTGCTGGTGTGTCTCTCTCGCTCCTCCTACGATCCTTCTTGGTAAAGCCGGTATCACACGAGCGCTTTTTCCTTCAAAATGTTTGCTCAACACTAGTCTGGCAGCTCATGAGGTAAACAGTTTAACTATTGCGGTTTCGGAATTTCATCTATCACCAGTCTAGTTTCCGACACCAGTGCAAATTATTCCAGAAATGTTGCCAGAATTGTTTTGATCATCGAATGTTGACTATAAAAGTTCTCGTGTGATACCGGCTTAAGGGGAGACTGGCCGTTTGTTTGGTCTAATAATTAATTTATTCATATATTTTTGTTTTTTTACTTTCCTTGCTAGACCTAATTCAAGCTTAGAAAAACACACCCTAGACCCCCCTTCAAGATAAATGTGTACATTTTTCGGTAGAAAAATGTCCCGGCCGAAGGCTGGTTCCTCTTACAATTGCAGGCTCGCTATCGCTCGACAGTAAAAAATCGACACCTAAATTTCACGAAAGGTCTTAAAATTGACAAAGAAATGGGGCGAAAGATGTTAAAATCGCCAAACTAATGGGCCGAACGTCTTAACGTCTGAAAACTAGTGGGGCTCAACATGAGGGAGAAGGGGGTCCGGAAAAACGGTCTGCCTCCCCTTAATATGGCTCTCCTTTTTCTTCCTGCCTTCCTTTCAGTTCTCCTCCTCACTTCCCTCCATCCATCCATCTGGGGGGGGAGGGAGTTTCTTATCGGCCCTATCTGTCATCTTCTTCAACCCATCCTTCTCGTGTAGGGGCGCTCTTTCTTGCTTTTATTTGTTTTTTCTCTCTCTCTCTCTCTCTCTCTCTCTCTCTCTCTCTCTCTCTCTCTCTCTCTCTCTCTCTCTCTCTCTCTCTCCTGCTTTGCTCTCCTTACTTTCCACATTGTAGTAAATTTTATGCTAGAATTGACATATCCTTCCCTATCTCTCTCTCTTTTCTGCTTTGCTCTCCTTACTTTCCACATTGTAGCAAATGTTATGCTAGAATTAAGTCCGGACTGCCTAGTAGGAACTGCAAGATCTGTGTAATCTGTGTATCTATGTAACTCTATGTAGCGTTTCAGCAATACTATTCCTTCCGCTCAACTTTTCATCTGGCTATTCTGCATCTGAATTCGCCATGTCTTCTCTCTCTCTTTCATGCACCACTTCCCTCTCTCCTTCCATTATTCTCTCTCGCTCTCTCTCTCTTGTTTCCTCTCTCTCTCTTTCTCTTACACACACACACACACACACACACACACACACACACACACACACACACACACACACACACACGTTCGTTCATATAGTTCTCATTTGCATCCCATTACATCTCCCCTCTTTCATATTACGCCGTATTTACATAGATACATTCGGATGCCATAGTCACTATACAGTAGTCTAGCTATTCGCTGTAAGTAGGCGAGACATCATGACCTCTAACCTCTGTAACTCACAAACGACTAGAGTAATCGAGCTAATATTTCTACCATTTGGGAAAAGTCAGTCAAGGAATAGATGTGGAGATTTACAGCCAATTTGCTCTAGCCCTTTTTGAGTTACAGAGGATAGACGTCATGATTTCTCGCCTACTTACAGCGAATAGACTACCCCACTCTTACAAAATCGTGGACCCCAATATTTTTCTTCGCGCAATTATAACTATCTGGATTGAATTTTTGGTTTAACTGGCATTTCAATAAATAGTATATATATGGTTTTCTAGTTGATGTGTAGATAATCATATTCATAAATTCGTTTCCAAAGTTATTTACATCCATTAGAAGTAGGTGAAGTCCGCGAATATTTATGAGTGAAACTATGGCATCCGAGTGTACAATATCACAACATTAAGGGGAGGTATTTAGTTTGTTCCCTACGTTTTCATCAAGCTTAAAATTACACCCCCTAGACCCCCTTTCAAGATAAATTTGTAAATTTTTCGGTAGAAAAATGTCCCGGCTGAAAGCCGGTTCCTCTTATATTACAGGCTCGCTATCGCTCGCCAGGATAAAATCGACACCTAAATGGCACGAAAGGTCTTAAAATTGACAGAAAGGGGTTGAAAGTTCTTAAAATCGTCAAAATAATGGGGCAAACGTCTTAAAATTAGAAAAAAACAACAATGAGGCTAAACATGAGGGCGAAAGGGGTCCAGAAAAAAGTCCCTCAAGTGGATATCATCTCCGCTTAAATACTAATACCTTATTATGTATAACCTCTACGCGGCTTTCACATCTCTTAAGGGGTTAGTGGCTGTTTTGGGGGGGTCTGTTTAAGGGGAGGTATCCACTCGAGGGATTTTTTTCTTGACCCCTTTCTCCCTCATGTTTAGCCCCATTGCTTTTGAGATTATAAAACGTTTGCCCCATTAGTTTAGCGATTTTAAGAAGTTTCACCCCACCTTTCGTGCAATTCAGGTGTCTATTTTATCCTGGCGAGCGATAGCGAGCCTGTAATTTAAGAGGAACCGGCCTTCGGCCGGGAAATTTTTCTACCGAAAAATGTACAAATTTATCTTGAAAGGGACTCGAGGGGGTGTAATTTTAAGGTTGATGGAGGTCTAGGGAACAAACTAAATACCTTCCCTTAATCATTTATTAGTTTATTGTTTACTTCCCTCGCTAGATTTCCATCAAGCTTAGAAAAACACCCGTAGACCCCTTCATGATGTATTTGTACATTTTTCCGGTAGAATATATCCAAAGGTAAGGTATCCAAAGGTAATATGTCCGGTTCCTCTTAAAATAACAGGCTCGCTATCGCTCGCCAGGAACAAATGTACACCTAAATGGCACGAAAGGTCTTAATATTGACAAACAAATGGGGTGAAAGGTCTTAGAATCGCCAAATTAATAGGCTGAACGTCTTAAAATCTAAAAACCAATGGGGATAAACACGGGAGAGAAAGGGGACCAGAAAAACGACCTATGTCCCCTCTTGTCACCTCCCTCTTGCCACATCCCTCTTGACACACCTCTTGCCACATCCCTTTTGACACACCTCTTGCCACCTCCCTCTTGCCACATCCCTCTTGACACACCTCTTGCCACATCCCTCTTGACACACCTCTTGCCACATCCCTCTTGCCACCTCCCTCTTGCCACATCCCTCTTGACACACCTCTTGCCACATCACTCTTGACACACCTCTTGCCACCTCCCTCTTGCCACACCTCTTGCCACATCCCTCTTGACACACCTCTTGCCACATCCCTCTTGACACACCTCTTGCCACATTCCTCTTCACACACCTCTTGCCACATCCCTCTTGACACACCTCTTGCCATATCCCTCTTGACACACCTCTTGCCACACCTCTTGCCACATCCCTCTTGACACACCTCTTGCCACATCCCTCTTGCCACATTCCTCTTGACACACCTCTTGCCACATCCCTCTTGACACAGCTCTTGCCACCTCCCTCTTGCCACATTCCTCTTGACACACCTCTTGCCACATCCCTCTTGACACACCTCTTGCCACCTCCCTCTTATAAAACACACCTTACTCCAATATCAATTTACTCGATTGACGCTCTCTATTTTTGCATGGACATAGTACAAACAAATAATAAAATCCTGCTCTGTATGGGGGAGACCTCTATGGGATTATATGTTAACCCTTTCAAGATCCAATTCGCATTTATTTTCTACCATCCTGCTATTATTAGACGATTTTATGCAGATTAGGAAAGGTATATGTTAGTAAGAGGGTTAATTGAGTTAGTCGTGTCCCTTATAATGCCCACAGCTCCTTCTTTATCTGTATAGAATAGTTTAATGATAGCCAGAATGAACTGTCAAAATGCGTCACTGTCTTCAAAGGGTTAATAAATGTAGTTAGTTTCAGTCATTTGTTATAAACTTACCAACTCTGCCAATGTTTTCTTGATTGCAATAACATTTGTCTCTTATATCTCACGCCCCCTTCCTCGTCACTTCGCTTGCTGTTAATGTTAATATATTTTATGTATTATGAAATTGTGACAATAAAGTCTTTTGAACTGCATTAAATTGAATTGTACTATTTATTTGTCCATGTAATTCCTCTTATCTTCCATAGTAAAGACAAATAGGTTTCCTCGCCACTTCGTACGTAATTAGGATATGAAAAGCTTGGGATTATAGCAACAATGAAAATTCCTATACAAACAAGGTGTTTAATTCTCCGTAGCATCTCTTCTCATTTAAACTTTTGCAGTAAATACTAAGGAGATTGCTCTTGCCATTAAGTAGGCTTTGTTCTTTTATCTGCGTGAGAATTCATTGGGGCAGTAAATGGTGCTTTGTCTTGTTGTTCTGGCTATTCGTCGTGTGTGTGTGTGTGTGTGTTCGTGGGTGGGTGTGGATAGGTGTATTTGTGGGTTGGTGTGTGTGTGTGGATGGATGTGTTTGTGGGTGGGTGTGGATAGGTGTATTTGTGGGTTGGTGTGTGTGTGTGTGTGTGGGTTGGTGTGTGTGTGTGTGTGTGAGAGGGTTGGTGGGTGGGTGTGGGTGTGGGTTGGTGTGTGTGTGTGTGTGTGTGTGAGAGGGTTGGTGGGTGGGTTGGTGTGTGTGCGTGTGTGTGTGTGAGAGGGTTGGTGGGTGGGTGTGGGTGTGTGTGTGTGTGTTTATTTGGCTTACGTTGAGAGGAGGAGACAACTCAGAATGGAATAGTTGAAGTATTTAGCGATATCATCTATTCATACGAAGGAGACAAAATACAAAGCTGCCTGATGCAAGTGTCTCCTCTTAAAGTTGAAAGAATGATCGAGAGCCAAATTTAAAGTGTGTTAGAGTAAAATCATCTGGACACATGGGGGTTTTAGTAAAGTTATAATCTTTCTTTTAATTATTCTCATTATATTTCCCGTATCATGCAACTTTATATATATAACTGTTCCTATTCTCGGAAACTATTTCTTTCTTTATAATATTATACCCATTCTGTCACGCTATCGCTCGCCAGGAAAAAATAGGCCCCCCTTTTGTGCCATACAAAAGGTCTTAAAATCACCAAACTAATGGAGCAAACGTCTCAAAATCTTTAAAGCTAATTGGGCTAAACATGAGGGAGAACGGGGTCCAAAAAAACGAAATTTGCCCTTAAGCTCCTAGACTACCTGTTGCAGTGAAGGAGGTGGAGTCTATTTCAATAATTCACCTCCCTCCCCCTTGCTAGGCTTGTGTGGATGGGGTATCAGTCTATTGTATTTTTTTTTTTTTTTTTTTTTTTTTGCTTTATTATTATTATTTTTTATTGATTATGATGTATTCATTATATATATATATATATATATATATATTATATATGTTTTAATCTCTCAGTGGGGTTCAAACCGCCGACCGTCAGGACGATAGCCGACGCTTTAACCAACTCCACCACGGCAGTCTAAAAGACACTCAACCTTCTATCCTATTTATGTTAAGGAGAAGGGAAACCCACTAGGCGAATATATTTCAATTCATACATTCGCCTAGTGAGTTTTCCTTCTCCTTAACATAAATAGGATAGAAGGTTGAGTGTCTTTTAGACTGCCGTGGTGGAGTTGGTTAAAGCGTCGGCTATTGTCCTTACGGTCGGCGGTTCGAACCCCACTGAGAGATTAAAACATTTAGTGGCTCACGTGTATTTGTGATATATATATATTTATATATATTTATACATAGGCCTATATATATATATATATATATATATATATATATATATATATATATGGGAAGAGGGGCGTCGACTGACCGGGGACAGAGGTGCATGGGGGCGTTTCGTTCGTGTCCACCCCTTCGGGGATCAAGGCGTCAGGCAATAGATAGATAGATGGATAGATAGTGTTACTATCTTGACCGTGGATCTTTTCTATTACTATGTCGACTATGTCGCCTATTTCTCTATTCCTTTCTTTCTCTTCATCCTCACTATGCACTCGTTCGTACGCCTTCCTCGGAAATGTCGTAGTGTGGCTAGAGTAAAGGGGATATAGTCTCTCTCTCTCTCTCTCTCTCTCTCTCTCTATCTCTCTCTCTCTCTCTCTCTCTCTCTCTCTCTCTCTCTCTCTCTCTCTCTCTCTGTTTGCTTTGCGCATCTATTTTTTATAAGCGCATTACTTGCCTATAAAATTCATCTCTGTGTATTTCCATTTTACTCGCATTTCTTCCTTTAGGGACTTTGATCATGTTCCAGCGTTTTACTTCATGTTTTGAATGTTAATGGTAGTGGAAAATCCTTTTACTATAATATTCTTAAGGGGACAGTGGTTATTTATTTAGTTTCCTCACTAGACCTTCATCAAGCTTAAGAAAACACTCCCTAGACCCCACTTCAATATAAATTTGTAAATTTTTCGATAGAAATGTTTTCCGGCCAAAGGCCGGTTTCTCTTGAAATTACACGCTCGCCATCGCTCGCCAGGAAGTAATCGCCACCTAAATGGCACGAAAAGTCTTGATATTGATATAGAAATGAGACGAAATGTTATAAAATCGACAAACTAAAGGGACAAATATCCTATAATCTGAACGCTAATGGGCCCTTACATGAGGAGGAACAGGGACCACAAAAACGACCCATCTCTCCTTAAAGGGAGATGGGTCGGTTTTCTGGACCACTTTCTCCCTCGTGTTTAGCCCCATTAAAGATACTTCACGTAGCCTGGTAGTCTAAGCGTATTTCCGCCTCTTGGTCAGTTTAGGCCAACCTATTTTCACTGACTTTACTAAAAGACTATAAAAGGGTTCATATTCAAAGGGAAAATAAGTAATACCCCGTTCTTAACATTAATCATCAATTAGAAACCCCAATGCACTTGAATAAACTAATGAAAGCATATGGTCCTCCCGGGATTCGAACTCGGGACACCAAGTACACCGAAACAAACCCACGGGAAACAAACCCAAGTTACAACATAAATGCAGGATGAAGTCTGAATCACCAGTAATAAAAGGGGTTCAAATTCAAAGGGAAAACGCCAAAAGAAAAATCCATGGGGAAAAAAAAAAAAAATACAACACCGGTACAGGATAAAGTCTGAATCAGTAGTAATTCATATTTGTTCACCAACCAACTTTGCTTCTAAACTCAATAAATGAAATCAACTAATGAAATCAACTAATAAAAGAGGTTCAAATTCAAAGGGAAAACCCCAAAACAAATCCAGGGAAAATAAAACCCAAGTTACAACATCGGTACAGGATAAAGCCTGAATCAGTAGTAATAAAAGTGGTGACCGGACAACTCAACCAGTAGACCATTTCAACCAGTAGGCTACCTCTCAACCAATACCACATCAACCAATACGGGTAGGTTAGGTTAGTACTATATTTTGGCACTGGTTTGGTTGGTCTAGGTTGATTTGGCACTGGTTGAAATGATCTACTGGTTGAGATGTCCGGGAACCAATAAGAGGGGTTCAAATTCAAAGGGAAGAAACAAAACAAATCTACGTGAAATAAAACCCAAGTTACAACATCGGTACAGGATAAAGTCTGCTGTGAATTACGGGAACTGTCGGGCGATATTTTTCCCGACGCTATCCGGGAGTTTTCTCAGGTGAGGAAAAGTTTACCGCCCTTGTCTGTTGCCTTTCTGTTTTCTTTTGTTATCATTCTGTTGCCCTTTATTCCTCTGCTCTGCTTGTATAATTCTGTTGGCTTTCTTCCTATTTTCTTATCATTCTGTTGCCTTTCTTATCATTCTGTTGGCTTTCTTCCTCTGCTTGTATCATTCTGTTGGCTTTCTTCCTAATTTCTTATCATTCTGTTGCCTTTCTTATCATTCTGTTGGCTTTCTTCCTAATGTCTTATCATTCTGTTACCTTTCTTATCATTCTGTTGGCTTTCTTCCTATTTTCTTATCATTCTGTTGCCTTTCTTATCATTCTGTTGGCTTTCTTATCATTCTGTTGGCTTTCTTCTTTTTTTCTTATCATTCTGTTGATTTTCTTATCATTTTGTTGTCTTTCTTCATCATTAATTATCATTGTGTTGCCTTTCTTATTATTCTGTTGCCTTCCTTCTTTCTTTTCTTATCTTTCTGTTGGCTTTTTTTCTTTGTTTATAATTCTGCTGCTTTTCTTATCATTCTGTTGCCTTCCTTCCTCTTTTCTTATCATTCTGTTGCCTTCCTTCCTATTTTCTTATCATTCTGTTGCCTTCCTTCCTCTTTTCTTATCATTCTGTTGCCTTCCTTCCTCTTTTCTTATCATGTTGTTGCCTTCCTTCCTCTTTTCTTATCATTATGTTGCCTTCCTTCCTCTTTTCTTATCATGTGGTTGCCTTCCTTCCTCTTTTCTTATCATGTTGCTGCCTTCCTTCCTCTTTTCTTATCATGTTGTTGCCTTCCTTCCTCTTTTCTTATCATTCTGTTGCCTTCCTTCCTCTTTTCTTATCATGTGGTTGCCTTCCTTCCTCTTTTCTTATCATGTTGTTGCCTTCCTTCCTCTTTTCTTATCATTCTGTTGCCTTCCTTCCTCTTTTCTTATCATGTGGTTGCCTTCCTTCCTCTTCTCTTATCATTCTGTTGCCTTCCTTCCTCTTTTCTTATCATGTTGCTGCCTTCCTTCCTCTTTTCTTATCATGTTGTTGCCTTCCTTCCTCTTTTCTTATCATTCTGTTGCCTTCCTTCCTCTTTTCTTATCATGTGGTTGCCTTCCTTCCTCTTTTCTTATCATGTTGTTGCCTTCCTTCCTCTTTTCTTATCATGTTGTTGCCTTTCTTCTAGTTTTCTTATCATTCTGTTGCCTTTCTTCTATTTTTCTTATCATTCTGTTGCCTTTCTTCTATTTTTCTTATCATTCTGTTGCCTTTCTTCTATTTTTCTTATCATTATGTTTTATTTCTTCTTTTTTCCTTACCATTTTCTAACTGTGGTTATTTTTTCTTATCATTCGGCTGCCTTTCTTCTTTCATTTCTTATAATTCTCCAACTGTAGGCCATTTTTTGTTAACCCCTTCTGTACCGGTGACGTCTTATTAGATATATTCTGGCTATATATCTAAGTGTATTATCTTTTCGATCATTTCTTAATTTGAATGTTTGATATGCTCTTATTTTGTTCAATATGGTAAATGTTTGAGTGTGTGTATCCCAATTTACGCTAAACTTGTGTGTCTTTGTACAGATGGTCAAATAAGTCGTGTCGCCACTGTCATTGCGTTTTGCTCGCTGTGTGCTGTATTAATGTCTGTCAGATGTTTTATAGGGTGTGTAAAGATAGGAACATGTTTGTATATCTCACTCGAAACGATTAATTAATGTTTAGATAGTGCTCATACCAATTATTGATCGAAATATACTTGGTGCCGCGACATCACTTATTTGGGCAACTGTAAAACTACGCCCTGACTCTTTTCTTATCGTGTTCCGTGCGTATGTTGCCACTAACCAATTCTCTGTTCGCGTATATATCCTGTGGCTAAGAAAGCTTGGGGTCTTAGTCTCGTTGTATACTTGTTCTCACGTTTCGGTGCGGCCTTGTTCGGTTCTTGTACCTCCTCCTGCATCCGTGAATTCTATTGTTCTTGGAGTTATCTTTTAAATTAAACTTTCATCTATGTTGCATTGTTTTATATCTCGGGTATCTTTCTAGGTATATGATAGTACCTGTTTGGTGTGAGTGTGTGTGTGTGTGTCCCTTTTTTTTTTTTTTTTTTTTTTTTTTAGTGGCTCTGTCTCAAGTCGGCCACGCCCAGCTATGGGGTATGTGCCTGAGGAGATACATACATACATACACACAGGTTTGTATCAACTCCTGATTTCTCATGGCTGGTTCTTTTCGTGTAATAGGCCTGTCACTTTCATCTGTGTGGGTATTATAGTGTGCGTTGTAGGAGTCGTGGAGGGGAATAATTATGGTCTGTGTGTGTGTGTGTGTGTGTGTGTGTGTGTGTGTGTGTGTGTGTGTGTGTGTGTGTGTGTGTGTGTGTGTGTGTGTGTGTGTGTTCGCATACATAATATCTCAAGCAGAAAATATTATGACAAACAACATTTTGTTAATTACTTCATTTCGTATCCGAATATATCTTATCAACTTTGGATTAATATTGGATAATGACCCTGGCTCCCAATCCCCAATTGTACTGCCTAAAAGAATGACCATAACAATAATTATTACCATTCGATATTCTTAATATTCTAGGTAGTATATTCTGACTAAAGCATATATTGGAAATTGACCGCACCAGACTTTTTTTTCTATTTTTTCTGTGGATGAGGGAGACGAAAGGCAAAATTGCCTGTGACAAGTCCATTTATTATTGATAAAAGAGTGTTTGGCAAGTCGAAGAACAGATTTGGCTTGATTCCGGGCAGAAACATAGGAAGAATGAGATTCTTGAGTTTGAAAGCGTAGATACCGTATGAATGCTTCCTCCTTATTGCGGATAGCAGTAGAACAAGCGTGAATAAACCAAGAGTTTTTTGCATTAGTTTGAGAAAAAGAAAATAGGATGTATACCATGCCTGATAGGATTTCTTCAATAATGCGTTCAGCACTCTCCGAGGGTCCCCAGCCACGGAAACAAAAACAATTCCATGGGAAATCAAAGACGCACTGCCGAAGAGCCTCCCAGTCGGCAGCACCAAAGTGCCACTAGCGCTGCCGGCTGGGAGGATCGGGTGGCCGTACTGGAGAGATAGGACAGGTGACAAAAATAAATTATGGTCGGAGGAGCCCAAAGGAGAGAAAAGATCGACAGTATAAGTGGAAGGGTTAGAAGTTAGAAACAAATCTAGAATGTTGGGCCGATCTCCGAAGCGATCTGGGATACGGAGGGGTTGCTGAACCAACTGTTCTAGGTCAATTAGGATAGAAAAGATGTAGGCTTGTTCACCAGGTTGGTCAGTGGAATGAGAGGAGAGCCATTAGCGGTGGTGAACGTTGAAATCTCCTAAGATGGAGATTTCTGAGAAAGGAGAGATGGATAGGTTGTGTTCCACTTTAGAGTTTGGATAGTCAAAGAATTTGGGGAAGTCAGTGGAGTTGGGGGAAAGATAGACAGCACATAAATATTTAGTATGAGAGTGACAGGATAGTTTGTGACAGAAAGTTGAAAATTCAGAGGAGTTGAAGTCGGGAACACGAGAGCAAGTGAGTTTGTTGTGTACGTATGCACAACATCCGCCTTTGGCTTTGAAACTAAGATTAAAACAATATTTGAGCAAAACAAATTATTTTTTACACATTTCGAGGTTTCATGTTTGGGATTAATATTTGTTCTTGATATATTTTGTAATTGGTACATTTAGTCAGTTTTCCGTGAGTCTGTGTTTTTTTTCTTTTATTCATGCAGAGTTTAGTCAAATTTGCCAGAACGTCCCGGACTTCCCATATTGACTGATTCCTTGAACGTGACGATAGTGCGTTGTTATGTGTGCAATTAGTTTGCTTGGGAAACAGATTAACCTGCTCATGTAGTAATGTACACCCTATGTGGTGGATTGTGTTCTTTCATTTCATAAATTTTATTTTAGTAAGCGTTGTTTCCACATAGCGATTTGGTAAGTTGTTTTGACTTTATATTGTCTTTGTCCCATTTTTGGTTTGCTTTGTTTGCAAGTTTTACATTTTAATTTATAAAGAACTAAAAATACCATGGAAAGTACTTTAATTTCGCTACGACTTCATGTTGATTAACTGTTGGCTCCATCTGTACATGCCTTTAGGTTTAGGAGGAACCAAAAAATACACACATTCATCTTGAAGGTGAGGGGGGAGGGGGGGGGGGGGGGAGGTATTTTTTTAAGCTTCTTAAAGGTCTAGGGAGGATACAAAATAAATAAATTAATAAAATAAGTAAATATATAAATAAATGAAAGAAGTAAAATATATAATACAAAATTATAAACAAATAAATATATATAACCTCTGGTACTATTTCCACCTCAATATCTTACCAAAATTCGATAGAAACTGTTTTTGTTCGATCCCGCTCCAGTTAACGATTTCCTGACATTTAGGAACAGAGATAAACCAAAATTAACCCTTGGAAGCTGGCACCCTACTCCAGTTGACATTTAGCTGACGTATTTATAGAACATGTCAGGGTTGTCTGGGCTGTAACTAGCAAAGTATATACAATTATAGAGTGTATATAATTTGGTAACTAGAGCCCCATTCCTGACGAAAGCTAAATTTGATGTTGTAGAGCTCTCCATTTCAAACATTGCTGATTACGTGTCGACACCTTAAATTATCCTATCTTGCAACAATTAACGGCTCCGAAAAATACTATTATTGTTTTTTGTTTTATATTATTATTATTATTATTATTATTATTATTATTTTATTTTTTTTATTTTTTTTATTTATTTATTTTTTTTGTGGATGACGGAGGCAAACAATAAAAGTGGCTGTGACGAGTGCCTCCCCTAGAGTTGAAAGAGTGACAGGGCCACAATCAAGGAATGTACGAGCCAAAATGCATGGACACACAGAGTTTGAAGCAATGTAAGTCATAGCATGAGGAAAGATGGATTCAGGGAAAGAGTTCCAGAGCTCAGCTGTTGAATAGAAGAAAGATTGGGAATATTGTTTCACTCTTGGGTTAAAGAGTTGCATAGCATAAGGGTGGGATTAATGGTAGATTGGTAGAACACTATATTCCTCATATCTAGCACTTGTAAAGGCATTAACAATTTAACCTTATAATAAAAGCTTGTAATAAAATAAATGTGAGGTGTTCTATGTTGGATATATATATATATATATATATATATATATATATATATATATAATTTATATACAGTATATATACTGTATATATATATATATATATATATATATATATATATATATATATATATATATATCGGTATATATTTTATTTATTAATTTATTTTTGTCTTTGAGTTATTCGAATAATATTTTAGCCACATTAGATTAACATACTTATATGAACTACTGCCCAAGTACTTTAATAATAAAATTTAGTTATATTTTGGCTAACATTAAACGACTTACTTCAGCTTAACAATGACATCTACAAGACAAAAGAAGTACAAACTATGCATATATTCCATCAAGCTTTAAAAACATACCCACACGACCCACTCGAGATAAATGTATGAATCTTGTGGTATAAAAACAAGCGGTCCCTCCTAAATTGCAGGCTCCCAATCACTCGCCATGAACAAAATATTGTAACCTAAATGGCATGAAAGGTCTTAAAATTGACAAATCTATCTATCTATCTATCTATATGCTCAGGCCCAATCCCCATTTTGGGGGTAGCCGACTCAAGACAGAGCAAGAACAGGGAAAACACTAAAACAACATAAAACAAAAAATAAACACAGATAAAAAACACAAACTCACACACATCCAGGTCACCCAGGAGAAGACCCAGAGACCAGGGTTACCAAGGTCGCTCCAGCACTCCCTCGGCCCCTGACCACCCGGAGAGGTTCCGATCTCGGCAGGCAGACATGCAGCGGAGCCAAAGCCACAAGCCCTCCCACCACACTTCCAGGCACACCCTTCATATTAATCGTCCCCCGGGCCAGGCGCCTGATGGACTATTATCTAGTCGAACTTGCGCCCGACCCCTTACTCCAAATGACCACGTGTTCACTCAACTATTCACAAACATTCTCCATTCACTCCTGTCCACCACCACTTCCCCTGCCTGATCTATAGTCATTCCTCTATCATCCAAAGCCTTTCTTACACAGTCTCTCCATCTCAATGGTGGTCTTCCTGCCCTTCTATCTCCCCTTGTACCTGACTCACATATTCTCTTTGTAAGCCTTTCATCTCCCATTCGTTCAACATGACCATACCAGCTCAGCACCCTTCTGTCCACTCTGGCTGACAAATGTTCCTGCTGCCCCACTCTCCTACGTATCTCTTCATTCCTCAATCTGTCTCTACGAGTAACTCCACACATACTCCTCAAGCAGCTCATCTCCATCACATCCAGCCCTCTTTTCTCCTTTTTCTTCAGAGCCCATGTCTCAGCCCCATACATCACTGTTGGCACAACAATTCCTTGATACAGTGCACTTTTTACTTTCACTCCGAGATTTCTCGTCTTCCACATACTTCCCATTGCTCCGAAAACCTTCCTTCCTTCACACACTCTCTGTTTTACCTCCACTTCCATACCTCCACTCCTGCTTATCGTTCCTCCTAGATATTTAAAAACCCTCTACTTGTTACAATATTTCCCCATCCAGCCTCACATCTAGATTCACCCTATGCTCTCTCCTATTACACACCATTACTTTACTTTTATTGACGTTCACCTTCAGTTTCCTCCTTCCACAAATCACACCAAACTCTTTGACTACCCGCTGCAGTTTCTCATCAGAATCCGCCACCAATGCTGTGTCATCAGCGAACAGCAACTGATTCAACTCCCAATCTCTACCATTCTTTCCTACTAAACCCAATCCTCTTCCCATAGTTCTCCTTTTCACCTCCCTCACCACACCATCCATAAACATATTAAACAGCCATGGTGACATTACACAACCCTGTCGCAAACCTACCTTTACCTCAAACCATTCACTCAACTCACCATTTCCTACTCTCACACATGCTCTGCTCCCTTCATAAAAACTCTTAACTGCTTCTAACAAATTTCCTCCTATTTCATAAATCCTTAACACCTTCCACATTGCTTCACGGTCCACACGATCATACGATTTTTCCAAGTCCATAAAAGCCCAAAATATCTCCTTATGCTTCTCTAAATACTTCTCGCATAACTGTCTTACTGCAAACATCTGATCCACGCACCCTCTTCCCCTCCTAAAACCGCACTGTTCTTCTCCTATTGCAACTTCCGTACACTTTATTATCCTCTCTATCAACACCCTGCCATACAGCTTTCCAACCACTGACAATAAACTAATACCTCTATAACTTGAACACTCCTGCCGATTTGTCAATTGACAAATAAATGGGACAAAGGTCTTTAAATAGCCAAACTACTGGGACGAACGTTTTATAATCACAAACGTACTGGAGCTAAGCACGAGGGGGAACGGGGTATTAAAAAAAAAAAAAAAAAAAAAAACTATGGTGCGAAACGTTTTTTTTTTTGGGGGGGGGGGAGGGAGGGGCCATCCCTGTGTCAAATGGCACGACATGTCAGAATATTGACAAAGAAAGGGGGCGAAAGATCTTAGAATCGCCAAAATAATGGGTACGAACGTCTAAAATCTGATAACTATTGGGGCTAAGCATGAGGGAGAAGGGGGCCAGAAAAAAAAAACTTATTAAACTCGATAGGGGATAAATACAAGGGGGACACGATTCAACAGACAAATACGCAAATCTGGATGAGCAAGAAATTAACCCTCTGAGGATCACGACGCGCTCTGACAGCTTATTCTGGCTATAATTAGACGATGTTAAACAGCTTAGCAAGGAACTGTGGGTACTGAAAAGGTAACGCCTGTCTCAGTTAACCCTCTGACTTCCTTATACCCCTTCCTAATCTAAATAAAATCGTCAAATGATAGCCAGAATTAACAGCCAAAGGGCGGCATAATCCTCAAGCAGTATATATAAATAAAAATGCTAAAAGAAAGACTATAATGGGAATAATATCTATAAATGAAGAGGATACCAGATACACACAAAGCAAAGCCAAATTAATAGAACACTAAGTAATAATTGATACTCTCGAATAAAGAAAACAGGAATATTACCGACATAAAGAAACAACGAAGGAACAAATACAAAAGAATCCCTTTGAAAATGTGACAATTGGGACGCGAGGAAGTGTATGTATGTATGGGTGTGTGTATGTATGTACAGTATGTATGTATGTGTTTGTGTTGTATGTACAGTATGTATGTATGTGTTTGTGTTGTATGTCTCTATGTATGTATGTATGCATGTATGTATGTATGCATTTGTCTATGTATGTATGGGTGTGTGTATGTATGTACAGTATGTATGTATGTGTGTGTGTTGTATGTCTCTATGTATGTATGTATGCATGTATGTATGGAGAAGCAACAAAAGCTGTATGTTGCCTTTATGGACTTGGAGAAGGCCTATGACAGAGTGGATAGAGAAGGTATGTGGAAAGTACTTAGAATATACGGAGTAGATGGCAAGTTGCTGAAAGCAGTGAAGAGCATGTATGAGGGTGCAAAGGCGGCATTACAGGTATGTGTGGAGAATGAGCAGAGCGATTTCTTTGATCTGAATGTTGGGTTGAAACGGGTGTGTGATGTCCCCGTGGTTGTTTACTGTATATATGGATGGAACCATGAAAGAAATATAAGGAAGAGCAGTGGATGTTGATATATCGCTGATAAGGGAGGGAAACAGTGGAAGCAACCTGTACTGCTGTTTGCTTATGATACAGAACACACAGAAAAATGAAAATTAATAGGATGAACATATAAAACTAGCCTTTTGAGAAAAGTAGTAACTTTTGAAAACAAATTAAAACAAAAAATTAGAGAATATGAGAAGAGAGGTAAATGAGGAATAACGAAGGAGAGGCAATAATAAAAGAGGAATTAAAAGGAAACCCCAAGAAAACCCCAAGAAATAGCAGAGGGCAAACAAAGGAAGAAAAGAGGAAGAAGTGAAGAGAAAAGAGAGGAAATCATAACAGTAAAAACGGTTGAAGGAAAAAAAAACGAATGAGGAAAATAAAATGAAAGATTAAAGGAGAGAAACAAGATATACAAGAAGCAAGAGGAGATTTTGAAATAACAGCAGAAATATAACAAGAGGCAGAACGTGGAAAAGGGACTGAACAATATAATGCACTATGTACAAAGGGACTGAACAATATAATGCACTATGTACAAAGGGACTGAACAATATAATGCACTATGTACAAAGGGACTGAACAATATAATGCACTATGTACAAAGGGACTGAACAATATAATGCACTATGTACAAAGGACTGAACAATATAATGCACTATGTACAAAGGGACTGAACAATATAATGCACTATGTACAAAGGGACTGAACAATATAATGCACTATGTACAAAGGGACTGAACAATATAATGCACTATGTACAAAGGGACTGAACAATAATGCACTATGTACAAAGGGACTGAACAATATAATGCACTATGTACAAAGGGACTGAACAATATAATGCACTATGTACAAAGGGACTGAACAATATAATGCACTATGTACAAAGGGACTGAACAATATAATGCACTATGTACAAAGGAACTGAACAATATAATGCACTATGTACAAAGGGACTGAACAATATAATGCACTATGTACAAAGGGACTGAACAATATAATGCACTATGTACAAAGGAACTGAACAATATAATGCACTATGTACAAAGGGACTGAACAATATAATGCACTATGTACAAAGGGACTGAACAATATAATGCACTATGTACAAAGGGACTGAACAATATAATGCACTATGTACAAAGGGACTGAACAATATAATGCACTATGTACAAAGGGACTGAACAATATAATGCACTATGTACAAAGGGACTGAACAATATAATGCACTATGTACAAAGGAACTGAACAATATAATGCACTATGTACAAAGGAACTGAACAATATAATGCACTATGTACAAAGGGACTGAACAATATAATGCACTATGTACAAAGGGACTGAACAATATAATGCACTATGTACAAAGGAACTGAACAATATAATGCACTATGTACAAAGGAACAAATCCTCGGAGACGTAAATAAGAAAGAGGAATAAAAACAATTTAGAAAGGTGAGGAAAATAAAACAAAGGAAGACAGGAGCAATAAACTAGGAGGAGCAAAACGGGAATATGAGAGAAGAGAGGAAAATGAGAGATGAACAATAAACACGCCTCCTATAGTCTATTCGCTGTAAGTAGGCGATAAATCATGACCTCTATCTTCTATAACTCAAAAGGGGCTAGAGCCAATTGCCTGTAACTTTCCACATATATTCCTTGACTGTCCCTTCCCAAATGGTAGAAATATTAGCTCGATTACTCTAGTCGTTTTTGAGTTACAGAGGATAGAGGCCATGATTTATCGCCTACTTACAGCGAATAGACTAGTGTGTCCCCACTTTATTGGTATCCCACTTACACAAAACATAAAACGTAAACAAAGTGCAGAACCAAAACGTAAACAAAAGTGCAGAACCAAAACATAAAACGTAAACAAAGTGCAGAACCAAAACGTAAACAAAAGAAAGGAGGAGGGAAATATCATAGCACATAAATTTAAGACAACGAAGAAGAGGAACGAAACAGGAAGAGAAGAGCAGATACAAACAGAGCAGACAAACACATACTATCGGTAGCCCACCCTGGATTACACACGCAGAACAAAACACATACACGAAGGGTAAGGAGAGTTTAATAATATAGAACAGAAATTTAAGACAATGAAGGAGAGGAACGAAACAGGAAGAGAAGAGAGAGAAAGAGAGAGATATATATTCTTACATATAATTACATAGATACACTGGCCACACAGACCTTACGATCCAAACGAGGTGGTTAGGACTTAATTCTAGTAGAGATGGCATATCCGATAGAAAAAGAAAAACTTGAAGGAAAGAATAGAAAATAAGAAAGAGAAGAGAGAGGGAGAAAGAAAAAAAAGAGAGTGAGTGAGTGAGTGAGAGAGAGAGAGATTCTATCGGTATCCCACTCTGGCTCACACACTCGACTGCTGCTGCCCTCTCCAATTCCAGTATATCCGCTGTCCCTGCATTCCTTCCTTCCTTCCTACCTACCTACCTACCTACCTACCTATCTCTGTTTCGTTCAGAGAGCCTTCTTCTTTGCTATCCTTTTCTTCCATTGTCCCTTACTCTCGGGTTAGCTATCTCTACTAGAATTAAGTCCTGACCACCTCGCTGGGATCGTAAGGTCTGTGTGGTCAGTTTACCTATGTACATACAGTGTATGTAAATCTCTCTCTCTCTCTCTCTCGAACAGAAAAGAACACACAAACATCAAAGCTGCCCCTTTCAATATATAGCAACCTGTGTATGCCATCCGTTTGTTATGATATCCACATCGAGTGTATATCCACACCAGGATTAATATTTTGAACATCTCTCTTTCTGGCTCTGACTCTCTCTCTCTCTTTTTGCTATCCTTTCCTTCCGCTGTCCCTTACTGTCGGGTTAGCTATCTCTACTAGAATTAAGTCTTGACCACCTCGCTTGGATCGTAAGGTCTGTGTGGTCAGTGTATATATGTAAATATATGTAAATATATATATCTCTCTCTATCTATCTATGTCTCTCTCTCTCTCTCTCTCTCTCTCTCACACACACACACACACACAGACACACACACACACATACATATCAAAGGTCTCCCTCTCCTATATTATGCTAGCTGCCAGTGACAGATGCTCCTACGGGTGTATATACAGAATACGCAATATATCTACATAACCAGAAATCAACCTCTTTTGCACGGATCTGTTTGTCTAAAAACAATGCTCTCCTCTTCTATTTTCTCTAGTTAACCCTTAGAAGATCCAATGACGTATACCATTTTCTGTTTTCTGGCTATTATTAGACGATTTTATTCAGATTAGGAAGGGTATGTGGAAGTAAGAGGATTATTTGAGATAGTCTTTACCCCTTGTATTCCTACAGATCCTTCCTAAGCTGTATAAAATTGCCTAATGATAGCCAGAATTGACTGTCTAAATGTGACATAATCTTCAATGGGTTAAGTTTTGTTCTTGCATCATCGACGCTTCTCTCCTCTTCTCTCTCTTCTCCTCCCCTCTCTCCCCTTTTTTCGTCACATCTTCTCCCCTCTCTCTCCTCTTTTTTCGTCACTTTTCTTTCCCTCTCTCCTCTATTTTCGTCACTTCTCCTCCCCTCTCTTGATCCCCTTCCTGCTCTCCTCACACATCACCCTTTGCTCCACCTTTGGTCTAATGGTTAAATATACAGTGGTGGCGACCCTGAGGAGCTGCTGTAGGAAGATCAGGGGTGTCAAGGGGTGTCAGGGGGATGAGGAGGTGTTAGGTGGATGAAGAGGTGTCAGAGGGTGTTTCAGGGGGATCAAGGGATGCTAGGGTGATCAGGGAGTGTTAGGGTGATCAGGGTGTGTTAGGGCCTCCAGCAATTAACAGGCTTCGAACTATCTCACTTAACATATTTTACTACCACAGATCACAGTGTGTGTGTGTGTGTTACTCAGTTACTCAGTTACTTGTTCGTCAAGGGGAATCCACGCAATGCGAGCTAAGCTCATTATTATCGCGCCTCCTTAACTGGGAATGTATTGCGTGAAATGCATGTTAAGTGTTTTATGTACTGTTGGAATGGCTGTGGGTGTAGTCTGTATTTAGCCAATTGGCGACATCGGAAACGAAGGCTTAGGGTGGATCTGTATGGTACCATTCTCACTATAGACGGTACCGTCTCGCCCGAAGGCTTAGGTAGCCATCAGCTTAGGTGAACCATATGATACCCATCTCGCCTTGTACCATTTTTGCCATGTGTATGTGTGTGTGTATGTGTGTGTGTGTGTGTGTGTGTGTGTGTGTTGTGTGTTGTATTTACCTAATTGTATTTACCTAATTGTAGTATACAGGAGTTGAGCTTTTTAGGCTCGTATTGTCATTGTCCCGCTTCCTGAGTTATCAATGATCTAACTTTGCTTTAAAATATATAACTTTGTTTTGTGTGCGTGTGTGTGTGAGAGAGAGAGAGAGAGAGAGAGAGAGAGAGCTTGCATTCGTGTCAAGTAAGCCTACTCTTGAAATTTCCAATGCTCTTGCAATTCCCCAAATCTTATTTCGGGTTGAGTGATTCGTGCCCAGCGATCCTCTAGACTGATCCGTTTACTTACTATTTTGTCCGTGTTTTCGTTGTCCACACTCTCTATCTATCTATCTATCTATCTATATATCTATCTATATATCTCTTTCGCCTTCTCTCTATCTATCTATCTATCTACGTATCTATCTATGTATCTATCTACCTACTTACCTACATACCTTCCTACTTATCTCTCTCTCTCTCTCTCTCTCTCTCTCTCTCTCTCTCTCTCTCTCTCTCTCTCTCTCTCTCTCTCCGCTGTGAATATATCAAACATTCTTATTTTCTTCAGTCTTGTAGTGTCCTCCCTCTTCTCCGCCTATAGAGACTGTGCTATAACCGACTGTGGTGATAACTAAGAGCTTGTAATGGATTGTTCAAACATAAGCTTAGTTTTAGAAATTACAAAGTTTAGTAATGTTACCGTCTACTTCGTGTTTAGTTATATATATATATATATATATATATATATATATATCTATATTTTCACGCTCCAATAAATTACTTTCATATAAATACAATTATTTTATGGAAGCCTCCTTTTCTTTCATTAAACAAAGAGACAAATAATATGCTCGAGTCATGCTTTGGCAAACAAATACTGAAAGGGTACCTTTCTATGGTACTGATTAAGTGTATTGAAATATTTACTGTACAGTATATCAATTACATATCATGCATATATAATTTTGATTTTGATGTCAATTTATATAAAAAAAAAATCAAAAAATTTGGGGTTTGGAGCTTATTTTCTGTATAATGATTAAAGTATTTGCATTATACCCAAACACGCATAATCTATAAAAACTCATACATATTTTAGCCCACATTATAATATAGATTAGATGACTTACTTTGCTATGCATAACCATATTTTATAGATATCTCCAATGAGTGTTCTATATTCCATATTAAAAAAAAATTATGGATTTAAGGTTTGATTTTCAAGAAAGGATATATCACCATTCAGTTTCACGAATGTATAGTATGACGTTTACTGCTATTATTATTCATATTTATCAAGGGGAAACATTGATTAACCCGCTTAATACCAGTGACGATATTTCCATTATTTTCCGGAAAATATTTGCCGATTTTATTAAGCTTAGCAAGGGTGTCTATCAATTAAAAATATTCAGATTTCCTCAATTCATCATTTAAACTACCATATATCTGTCCTAAGCATCATACAATCGTGTAAATGTAGCTTAACTTAAATACATGAGACGTCAGCGGTACTGTAAGGGTTAATAAATAATCATTGATACAGCCGTATTATGAAGATAAAACTAAAATGCAATAGCGTAAAAAATGTCCCCAAGAAACTTCAAAGGCATTTCTCTTTTCATGTCCTTTTTGACACTCTCCTTTCCTCCACTCTTTTTGACACTCTCCTTTCCTCCACTCTTTTTGACACTCTCCTTTCCTCCACTCTTTTTGACACTCTCCTTTCCTCCACTCTTTTTGACACTCTCCTTTCCTCCACTCTTTTTGACACTCTCCTTTCCTCCACTCTTTTTGACACTCTCCTTTCCTCCACTCTTTTATACCGCGTCTTGGGCCAGATAACGAAGTGAATCTAATACTATTTTTAACGGGGTTGTGCTTGGTTTTTGGCCTTTATATTAATCCATTTATTTATGTTTGAGTTTCCTCGCTAGACCTCAATCAAGCTTTAAAAAAATACCCCTTAGACCCCCTTTCAAGATACATGTGTACATTTTTCGGTAGAAAAATTTCCCGGCCGAAGGCCGGTTCCTTCTAAAACTACAGGCTCGCTATCGCTCGCCAGGAAATAAAAAAAACTTTGAATGGCACGAAAGGTCTTAATATTGACAAAGAAATGGGCCGAAAGGTCTCAAAATCTCCATACTAACGGAAATAACGTCTTAATATCTCGAAACTAATATGCTAAACATGAGGGAGAAGGGGGTCCAAAAAAAGCGAGTACTACCCCCTGAAACCCGTACGAAAAATATTTGCTTTCCTCTGGCGAAGAAACTGTAGGAGGGCGAGATAAACTTTATGAGTGTGATTTATAAGGCTCTTAAAAGTTTGTTCTGATGTTATTTATGCCAGTGTACTGTATCTATATCTTTCCAAGCTTAAAATATAGAAAATGTGATGGATGTGAGTACTGTGTTTTATTATTATTATTATTATTATTATTATTAGTAGTAGTAGTAGTTTTTTCAAGTTCAGGTTGAATGTCTTTATTTCATAATATACATACAATAAATATATATACATTGCATATATTAAACAATGAATGCATTGTATACAATAGCAGTAGCAGTAGTAGTAATAGTATTTTATTTATTTATGTAATAATATTATTATTTGTGTGTATTATTATTTTTTTTTTTTTTTGTTTTAGTATACAGTAGATTGTATGACTTAGAAGAGTAGAAATAAATACACTTTGTCCCTCATCATATTCCCTTTTGTTCTAGTTATTAAAATAACCCTTACACATGATTGCAAACACACACACACTCTCTCTCTCTCCCAGATCTTTTGTCGGCCGGAGTGTCAGCGTAAATCGTGAAGAGAAAGTTGGAGGAAATGGTGGGAAGGAAATTTCATGAGCAGAATAAATTGACGATAATGATAACACAACAACAGAAAGATGGAATGTATATAGAGTAACCCACGATAATGATAACACAACAACAGAAAGAAGGAAGGTATATAGAGTAACCCACGATAATGATAACACAACAACAGAAAGAAGGAAGGTGTATAGAGTAACCCACGATAATGATAACACAACAACAGAAAGATGGAAGGTATATAGAGTAACCCACGATAATGATAACACAACAACAGAAAGATGGAAGGTGTGTAGAGTAACCCACGATAATGATAACACAACAACAGAAAGAAGGAAGGTATATAGAGTAACCCACGATAATGATAACACAACAACAGAAAGATGGAAGGTGTATAGAGTAACCCACGATAATGATAACACAACAACAGAAAGATGGAAGGTATATAGAGTAACCCACGATAATGATAACACAACAACAGAAAGAAGGAAGGTGTAAGTCAGTATTTTGTCATAGTTGCAAATTTGTTTACTTATTCTTACACTTACCTGTATTCTTACACTTACCTGTATTAACATTATTCATGCCTTTTTCTTATTAATCTTTTATAACCTTACCTATTTTAATCCCACATTCGTCCCCCTCCACCCACCCCTCTCTCACTCTCACTCTCTCTCTCTCTCTCTCTCTCTCCCTCTCTCTCACTTTCATTCTCAATCACTCATTTTCACATCTCTCTCTCTCTCTAGTTCGCACGCTCACTCTCTCATTCTCACCTACTCTCATTCTCACTCTCACTCTCTCTCTCTCTCTCTCTCTCTCTCTCTCTCTCTCTCCCCCATGCACCATCTAAACCTCTCACATTTTGGCTTCTCGTGACCTCAACACTGACGCTAATTCAGATTTCGGATTTTTTGGGAGGAGGGGTGTGGATTTGGACTGGAAAATTTTATCGGGAAAATATTTTAGGAGGGTTTATAATATATTCTGTGTTGGGGGTGGGGGGGGGGGTAATGTTTTGCGTATCTTTCAACTTAAGTGACTTTTAAAGATAAGTAGTTCAACAGAATTATCACGAATATGCAGATTAATGCTTGCAGTAAGGAAACTACTACTACTACTACTATTACTACTACTACTACTACTACTACTACTACTACTACTACAACTACTACTACTAATAATAATAATAATAATAACAATATTACAAATAAATAATAATAAAAAAAATAACAATAATACAAAGAAGAACAAAAACAAGAACAAGAGGAGGAATCGTAGTAGGCCTGTCAAAGGATATCAAATAATTCAGAAAATATGAACAATTTGAAGTTATAAAAGAACACAAGAGATGCAACAATGTAAACAAACTATAGCAGGATGCACAGGGTAAAACAAAGTTCTATTAAATAATATATATATATATATAAATACTGTATATATGAACAAATAATGCTATATGATATGGTAAAAATATGCAAGAAGGGAAGGGAACCAGGGGTGTATTGGCCTGATATAGCAACTAATTACTACCATTTATCCCCTAGCCGACGAGGTAATATATAAGGTTGGTGAACACATATATTATCCACCTTGACCACTCATTATAATTTAAATTGAGGTTACGATGGAGGATAATGAAGTGAGGGAAGGGAAAACAACCATAGTGCACAGGATAAACCACGGAAATATTTAAACTGGCGAACACATATATAACTTTTATTCTATGTGTATGAAGGAGACAAAAGGCAAAGCTGCCTGCAACAAGTATCTCCTCCAAAGTTGAAAGAGTGAGAGAGCCAAATTAAACTATTTGCTGCTTTTGGTGTACAGTATTGGAAAGAAAAGTGATGTTTTTGTCTAGTGTAGTGAAATGGATAGGAGGAGGTGGAGTTTGTCAGAGCTAGCTGGATTACTCTCTGTAGGTGAGACACAAACATAAACAGTGAGGGAAGCCAAACAAATGCAACAGGAGTTCCAGCAACTCCTTATATCACATGCCTATGAGGCCTGCTCGATTGGTGTCTACAATATCCCCAATATATAATTTTAACTATATAATTTTAGCTTTAAGGGGGTACTACTCGGTTTTTCTGGACCCCCTTCTCCCTCATGTTTAGTATATTAGTTTTGAGGTTTTAAGACTTTCGTTCCGTTAGTTTGTCGATTTTGAGACCTTTTGCCTCATTTGTGTTGTCAATATTTAAACCTTTCGTGCCCTGTAGGGGTCGATGTGTTCCTGGCGAGCGAGAGCGAGAGTGGGTTTCTGATGGATAGAAAGTATGATTAATTTGGTTGTGTGTATTTATAAATGTATGCTGACCGTATTTTAGCTGGTAATTCTGTTAAATATCGATGGCCACTGCTCCAGCTTCCTTATAGCCAAAAACTCGCAAGTGGTCAATAAATGTGAAGAAAAATTCTAAAAAAAAAGAAAAAAAAAGAAAAAAAAAACCTGGGTGAAAGGCAGAAAACCCGGGGTGGCCCTGAACGACTGCGGTATATAAGGCTTATGAAAGGATATGCTATGACTCGATAAAGACGAAGAGAAGGAAGATATGAGAACAAACAGAGCAAGGAGGAAGGAACGGAAGGACAATCAAGGTTCCACTAAATGGCTTTCAAGAATAAGGCAAGAGCGTGATTTTTTTTTTTTTTTTTTTTTTTTACATATATACTATACATGTACTGAACTGTGTTATCTTTTGCAAATTATATAAGGAGAATAAGACCATATACAGAGAAGAAAGAGGTATATATATTGAAGGATGTCATATATACAGTATATATATACTGTATAATATATACCGGTATATATATATATATATATATAATTAGTTTTCATTTATTTATTTATTTTTGGGAGGGGGGGAGGGGGGCTGCTACTAAATTACAGGCTCGTTATCGATCGCCTGGATAATATCGACACCTACATGACACGATAGGTCACAATATTGACAAATATCGGGGTGAAGGGTCCGAAAATCGCCATACTAGTGGGACGAATTAACGTCTTAAAATCGTAACTAATGGGGCTAAACATGAGGGAGAAAGAGGTCTAGAAAACAAAAACAAAAGAAAACCGAAACTCTCCCCTTAAGCTCACCGACTGACATTGATAGCTTATGGAGTAGCTGGAGGGAGAGTGGGGCAAGTCGAGGAGGAGGGATAAAAGTCGATAAAGAAGAAAGAAAGGAGATAAAAGTCGATAAAGATGTGAGATAAAAGGATGAGGTAGGTCGAGAAGTGGAAGGGATGAGGAGGAGGAGACCAGGCATGCAAAAAAAGGAAAAATGGGAGGCAAACATGGCCAAAGATAAGGTGGAAAATGGGAGAGAAAACGGGTGAAGGCAAAAGGGATAAGGTGAAAGGGTGGAAAATTTTAGAGAAAGATTACCAGGAAATATAAGGTAAAGCCGGTATCACACGAGAGCATTTATAATAGTCAATATTCGATGATCAACATTTTCTGGCAACATTTTTGGAATATGTTGTACTGGTATCGGTAACTAGAACTGATGCTGGATGAATTTAGGTAACCGAAAAATATTAAATGTTTACCTAATTAGCTGCCAGACCAGTGTTGAGGATAATTGTTAAGTGAAAAAGCGCTCGTGTGATACCGACTTAAGGGATGTATAGAGTGAAGTTAAAGTAGCATAATATATGGTTCACGATCACAGACTATGCACTGTTCCAAATTGGTAGGCCAGACATCATGAACACTCTTAACCTCTGTAATGTTGGAGCAAATAGGCAGTCAGATTCCACACCTATTCCCTGGCTGACACATCCCAAATGGTAAAAATATTAGCTGGATTACTCTAGTCGTTTGTGAGTTATCGAGGTTACTGTTCAAGGGGTTTTGGCCTACCTACTTGGAACAGGGTAAACGTGATAGGCTAAGGAACAAGAACGGGAGATGCAATAATGATGAAGAAAGAGACATTGGAAGTGAAGGGAACAGAAAGAGAGGCAGAATATTTGTGGGAGATGGGAACAAAAGAGAGAAACTGAGAGAAGGGAAAAGGGAAGAAAATAGAGAAACTCAGAGAAAGGAAATGGATAAAGGGAGGTAAAAGTGGGAGATAAAAGAGGGAAAATTATAGAAATGGGAAAATGGAGTGAGGCTGACACTGATAGGTTAAAGAGTAGGAGAGAAGAGGAGAGAGAGAGAGAGAGAGAGAGAGAGAGAGAGAGAGAGAGAGAGAGAGAGAGAGAGAGAGAGAGAGAGAGAGAGAGAGAGTAAAATGAGACTATGGGAGAAAAAAAAATGTTTCAAGATCAAATACAGGCTGGAACTGACAGGCCACCGATCATATTATAAGAAGAGGTAGTTATAGGGGAGGTGGTGGTTATATTCTGCTGGCCCCACTTCTCCCTCATGTTTAGCTCCATTGGTTTTCGGATTTTAAGACGTTCGGCCCATTAGTTTGGCGATTTTAAGACTTTTCGCACTATTTCTTTGTCAATATTAAGACCTTTCGTGCCATTTAGGAGTGGATATTTTCCTGGCGAGCGAAAGCGAGCCTGTAATATAGGAGGAGTCGGCCTTCGGCCGGGAAATACATTTACCGAAAAATTTACAAATTTATCTAGAAGGGGGATATTGGGGGCGACTGTTTAAGCTTGATGGGCGTCTATAGGGAGCAATTAAAATGATAATAAATAGATGAATTAATCGACTAATAAACAAACCATACCCCCATAAGGAGGAGGAGGTAGAGATGTATAGAGGCATGGGGAGAGAGAGAGAGAGAGAGAGAGAGAGAGAGAGAGAGAGAGAGAGAGAGAGTAATAAAGATAGGGGAGACCAAGAGAGTGGGACTGAAGGGGGGAGGGAGAGAGAGAGAGAGAGAGAGAGAGAGAGAGAGAGAGAGAGAGAGATAGTAGAGAGTATAATAGAAGATGGGAGACCAAGAGAGGGGGACTGAAGGGTGGGAGGGAGAGAGAGAGAGAGAGAGGAGATAGAGGAGAGAGAGAGAGAGAGAGAGAGAGAGAGAGAGAGAGAGAGAGAGAGAGAGAGAGAGAGTAATAAAGAGAGGGGAGACCAAGAGAGGGAGACTGAAGGGGAGAGAGAGATATGAGATAAAGGGAACATTGGAGTGAGACAAAGAAATATTGGAACGGAGATTTACTGGCCTCACAGACCTCACGATCCTAGTGAGGTGGTCAGGGCTTAACTATGTATTATAGAGGACAATCCCGATAGTAAGGGAAAGTGGAAGGAAAGGATAGCGAAGAGAGAGGTAGAGAGAGACAAGAGGCAAGAGTGATAAAAGGGGAAAAGAGAAAGAAACAGAGGATAAAGCAAGGGTGGTAGGGTGAGAGAGAGAGAGAGAGAGAGAGAGAGAGAGAGAGAGAGAGAGAGAGAGAGAGAGAGAAAAAAAAAAAAGAAAGAGAGAGAGAGAGAGAATAATGAAGATAGTTTAGAAAGAAAAGATGGGAGCTAACCATACCTTTATATCACGTTCTTCAATACATCTTCAGGATCTCTTCTACTCAAGTTTCAAATAAACAATAACCCCTTAAATCTATTCCTTCTTTTACACTATATTTTTACTGGTTTCCAACCTGTCTTTCCTAACATTATCTCTCTCTCTCTCTCTATCTCCCTCTATCTATCTATCTATCTATATATTTATCTTTCTCTCTCTCTCTCTCTCTCTATCTATCTCTCTTTCTGTTTCTGTCTCTCTATCTATATATCTATCTATTTATCTCTCTCTCTCTCTCTCACGCTCTCTCTCTTTCTCTCTCGGATACTCACCTTATCATAAAGTTATTTTCTCTATTTTTTTTTCTTCTTTCGATAATATTCTCGGAGGCTACATACTCTCCAACACACCCTTCATTATCTCCCCAGCACTCTCCTTGCCATCATTATGTTTTTTTATCATGCCACTATATTTCCTGATAGTCCGGCTATTTATTATTAGACGATTTTCTGCAGCCTAGGAAGGACGTCTAGTCATCCAAGAGGTACGGTATTATATCGCCATTAATTCGTTGACCGTATCATAAATCCTTCATACACGGAGTAAAATCGTCTTATAATAGCCAGAAAAAAACAAAAACAAAAATGTATACAGTATATACCGGTATATATATATATATATATATATATATATATATATATATATATATATATATATAATAGTATATATATATATACAACATTATCATACACATATATATATATATATATATATATATATATATATATATAAAATTCCACCCGTTCTAAAAGGGCTAATATTTCCATAATTGATATTGATATGCGTCACAATTCGCTCCATAATCATTATAGGTATGATACAGAATACTTGTTCAGCATAACCAAAGTGTGAATATGAGGAAAGGATAATGCCCGCATAAACTAACACATTTTGCATAAGTTCACATGTCCAGGAAATGTGTAATATGTAAACATTGCAATAACATCATAAGTTTCGTAAATAAAACAAATATGGAACAAAATATCTATAACCAATAGAACAATGATGCATAGGAATATTTCTGTATATCTAGATAATGAAGCGTTTTAATATTAAGCAACACCCCGTTCTTAACATTAATCATCAATTACAAACCCCAATGTTCTTGAAAAAACACAAATAAGAGCAAAGACAGGAAGGCTAAATATCTGAGCCGAAAAAGGTGCGGAAAGTTTAGACCAACAACACATGACAGGTAGATTGTCGGCCATGATGTACAGTATAGTAAGAGGTGAAGAGATTTTTTTTTTTTTTTTTTGAGGAGGCAGAGGGGTGGGGTGGGGTGGGGTGGGTGAGTGAACAAACTGTATTAACACACAATGAGTGCCTCCTTGGTATCAACGGAATATATATACTGTATAATTATACAGTATATATATATATATATATATATATATATATATATATATATATATATATATATATATATATATATATAGCTGACAGGGCTAGGATTCGAACCGTACAGGCAGGGAGTCCAACCTCCTACACCATCACAATCATTTAATGGATTTCGATTAAATGATTGTCTTCCCCTCCATCAGAGTCGGGTTGGGAAGGAATACTGGTAGAAGTATCAAATTCCTTCTTTTAACCCTCGTGATGGTGTAGGACGTTGGACTTCCTGCCTGTACGGTTTGAATCCCAGCACTGTCAGCTATATTTGTCATCAAATAAGTAAATATATACAGTATATATATATATATATACAGTATATAAATATATATATATATATATATATATATATATACTGTATATATATATATAGATATATATATATATATATATATATATATATATATATATATATATAAAACTATAATTATACGGTATACAGTATATATATATATTTTTTTTCTCATTAATTATTTTTCTAGTATCCTCCCTAGACCTCCATCAAGCTTAAAAAAAGCATCCCTTAGATCCCCCTCTCCAGATACATTTTTAAATGTTTTCGGTAGTAAATGTCCCGGCCAAAGGCCAGGTCTTCCTAAATTACAGGCGGGTTGTCGCTCGCCAGGAAATAATCGTCACCTAAAGGGCAAGCAAGGTCTTAATATTGTCAAAGAAATGAGGTGAAAGGTCTTGAATTCGCCAAACCAATTTGGCGAACACCTTAAAATATCAAAGTTAATGGGGCTAAACATGAGGAGAAGGGCCAGGAAAACCCCCCCATCCCCCTTACAAATCGATAATACTAAAACGCTAAGATAAAAACAAAACAAAAGGAAAAAGTAAAAGAACAATGCGTAGACTTCACCGGAAGCTGAATACCGAAAAACCGGAAATAAAAGAACGGACCGCCAAGAACAATAGCGGCTGTGGTCTGGGAGGCGGGTTGGTTAAGGGGGGATGGGTGGTTTTTATGGGCACTCTTTTTCGTTGTGTTTAGCCCCAATAGTGTTTGTTTTTTTAATTTTAAGACGTTCGGCCCATTAGTTTGGCGATTTTAACACCTTTCGCCCCCTTTAATTCTCAATTTTAAGATCTTTCGTGCCATTTAGGTGTCGATATTTTTCCTGGCGAGTGATAGCAAGCCTGTAATTATAAGGGGAATCGGCCTTCGGCCGGGACATTTTTGTACCGAAAAATGTACAAATTTACCTAGTATGAGGGTCTAGGGCGTGTTTGTTTAAGCTTGATGGAATAAAGAAGGACGGTAGAGTTTTTGAAGATGATAAATGATGTTATTTGCTTCACTGTTGATGTTTTAGTTTATTTGTTTTTATTTGTTTTTATATTTAGGGGGGGGGGGGAGGGGATTTACTATTATTTTGCTTTGTGATGTTTTGATGAATTATGTTTACTGCAGAAGACGTCACCCACTCCAGTTTCGAATTACAAACGAAGGTATCAAAATCTATCCCAGCTGAGATGATAATGATAAACAACTCAGTTATGAGGTGTAGTGTTAGGGATAATGAAGAGAGTCCCGAAATATCCTCTCAAAATAGAATAGAGCAAATAAAACTGAGGAGGAAGGAGAGATTAACCTCTTTTGCACCGGCGACGTCTTTTTAACTTTATTGTGGCTGGTAGTTGACAATTTTATTCAGCTTAAAAAGGGCCTCTCACAATTAACAGCATTCAAACTATCTCACTTAACCTTTTTTTTATTACCACAGATCCTCTTTCAACTGCACCAAATCGTCTAAATATAGCTAGAATAAAATTGGGAAGACGTCGCGGTACAGAAGGGGTTAAGAGACGAAAAACAAAGCAATATATAATGGAGAACAAGAGCTGTGAGAATGACCAGGTCTCAGGGCATGAAATAATATAGTATGAGGTGAAAGGGGTTCGATTTTGCGCTATGTTGTCTATATTTGTGCTATATTTTGCGCTATGTTGTCTATATTTGTGCTATTTGTTCAATTTAGTTTATATTTGATTCATTTTGTCTATTTATGCTTTCATTAGTTTATTCAAGTGCATATTGGGCTTTGTAATTGATGTTTAATGCTAAGAACGGGGTGTTACTTCTTATAATGTCTATTGTTCTATATCGTTCTGTTTGGAATGTGACAAACCAAGATATATACATTCATATATAGATGTATGGTCAGTGATTTAAGGGTATGGGGGGGGGAGAGAAATTTCCAGAGATGCACTGATTTTTTTTTTTTTTCTATGTGATTGAGGGAGGCAAAAGGCATTACTGCCTATAGCGAGTGCCTCCCCCATAGTTGATAGAGTGACAGGGCCAAAATCAAGGGACGTTCGAGCCAAAATGCCTACACAGACCATGCGATCCAAGCGAGGTGGTCAGAGAGAGAGATATATATATATATATATATATATATATATATATATATATATAGAGAGAGAGAGAGAGGGGAGGGGGGATACACATAGCAGGTATACATACATTCAGATATAATAGTCTCTGAATGACACTCTTATGTGTATGTCTCTATTTACATTGTATTGTTTTGTTTTTTAGTATTATTATTTTGTTCAGGGTGGTAAAAAAAACAAAAACAGAATGACCCTTATTTTTTGTCTTGTTCCCCCCCCACCCCCCCACCCCACCCCCCACCCCCACCCCCGCTATTGTGTTGCGCGACATAGCGGCCGTGACGGGTAATAAATCAGGACCGGTTGTTGCATATGGTGGTGGGATCAACAGGACAGCCGGAGTAATAGAGGGATAGAATGATAGATGAACTGATATATATAGATAGAATGATAGATAGATACGCAGACAGACAGACAGACGGACGGACGGGCAAACATACATACAGACAGAGAGAGAGAGAGAGAGAGAGAGAGAGAGAGAGAGAGAGAGAGAGAGAAAGAGAGGTACAATGATGATCAGAAATGTGTGAACAATATCAGACAACACCAACGAAACATTATGGAAATTATATCACATCATAAATAGTCTGTCTCGTTTGTATCGTAAAGAGATGTTCAAATATTCCTGAACGAGACTCAGGCTTCATCCTATGACTTGGACTGCTTTAAGGGGAGATATCCACCTGGAGGATTTTTTTCTGGACCCCTTTCTCCCTCATGTTTAGCCCCGTTGCTTTTGAGACTTTAAGACGTTCGCCCATTAGTTTGACGATTTTAAGAACCCTTGCCCCATTTAAGTAAATTTTAAGACCATTCGTGCCATTTAGGTGTCGATTTTTTCCTGGCGAGCGATAGCGAGCCTGTAATTTAAGGGGAACCGGCCTACGGCCGGGAAATTTTTCTACCGAAAAATGTACAAATTTATCTTGAAAGGGGGTCTAGGGGGAGTAATTTTAAGATTGATGGAAGTCTAGGGAATCAACTAAAAACCTCCCCTTAAAGTTCGTGTGCCGAGGCATTTTGACACCCAACGTCCCTTGAATTTGGCTCTCTGTCACTCTTTTGGCTTTAGGTGAGACACTCGTTACAGACATCCTGCTCTGTGTCTCCTTCATACACATAGAACACAACTAGAAGAAAGATTGCAGGGAATGAGAGGGAGAGGACAGTATCAAGAAAACAGTCCCACACACAAATAGCATAATTATGGGTTGATCAATAATTTGGTATCAGCAATATCTAAGCTTCATTTCTTCATATCGAGTGAAATATACAAACATGTTCCTACACTTACCCACCTTATTCAACATCTAACAGACATTAATACAGCCCAGATCGAGCCAAACGTAATGCCAGCTGAGACATGACTTATTAATGCCATCGTGCAGTACCTCATAACAATTCGTCGATCTCACCTATATCCAATAGTGAAAGTATATCTCTGGAAATGAAATTAAAATAATAATTGTCTACACATCAACTACAAAGCTATATATAATATTGATTGAAAAAGCAAGTTCCATCCAAAAATCAATTCAGAGAGTTATAATAGCATAAAGAAAATCATAGGGGTCCACGAATTGGGTCCACGAATATTCAAGAGTTACTGCACACATGGACCAGCCACCGCCAGCATTAAGGGGAGGCTTGTGTTTTGCTGGACCCCCTTCTTCCTCATGTTTAGCCCGATTAGTTTAAAGATTAGAAGACGTTCGATCCATTCATTTTACGATTTTAAGACCCTTCGTGCCATTTAGGTGTCTATTTTTTAATGTGGCGAGCAAAAGCGAGCCTGTAGCTTAGGAGGACCCATCTTTCGGCCAAAATATGTACAAATTCATCTCGAAGGGGGGTCTTGGGAGTATTGTTTTCAACTTGATGTAGGTCTCAGAAAGAAAGTAAAGAAAATAATAAATAAACAAAATAAATAGACAAATCAATACAACTTTCCCCATATACCAGCGAGCCAATAACAACAACTTCAGCATCAGGGACCTCCATAGCCAACCCAGATCATATATACTCCAGGCAGTATTGGAGTTCTGTCAATAACGTCCCTTTATATTTTTTCTTCTCCTGTCCTATTTGAGTTAAAGAGGACAGAAGTCAAGATTTCTGGCCTACATATAATGAATGGACTATAGCAAGCTCAATCAAAGTAGTTTGTAAATTTGTTTATAATCTTGCGAGACAGACAAACACACCCTAGACATATCGACAGACCCACATAATAATAATAATAATAATAATAATAATAATAATAATCTAGTAATTATAAAAGGTAATACGATACGATACGATGGCTAGAGTAAAGTAGGAGAGTAGAGAGTTTTGGATAGAGGAAGGATAAGTTGAGCAATGAGAAGTACAGTAAAAGATAAAAGGTATTTGGGTTCAATCAGATGTGAATAGCCACCAAAATATTTAGATGCCGAACGGTCGCGATATTTTACGTAAGCTAAAAATTGATAGAAAATATTCAGGTACCAAATAATTGTGTTGACCAAGTTTCGTTAACATCCATATAGTAGCTCCCGTCGTGTCATTAAATCAACCATACAGACAGGCATGTACACATTAACTATAACTCGGTACATTATACTTCCCCCTTCTGCTTTGCTATCCTTATCTTCCACTGTGTAGCATATCCTATGTTAGCATTAAGTCCGGACTGTCTGGTAGGGACCGCAAGGTCTGTGCAATTTGAGTATCTATGTATCTATGTAACTATCTCTCTCTCTCTCAGAAAACACACACACACACACACACACACATCCAGTACACACACACCCATTCAGTACACACACACCCATTCAGTACACACACACACACACACACATCCAGTACACACACACCCATTCAGTACACACACACCCATTCAGTACACACACACCCATTCAGTACACACACACACACAAACACATCCAGTAGACACACACCCATCCAGTACACACACACCCATTCAGTACACACACACCCATTCAGTACACACACACACATTCAGTACACACACACCCATTCAGTACACACACACCCATTCAGTACACACACACCCATTCAGTACATACACACACACATTCAGTACATCTCTACCATTATTTCTTATGACAATGCAGTATTAATTCCTGTTATAAAGAACAATACACGACATTACTTTGTTTTACAGCTCGTTAGTCCTGATTGTTCTCACGGATAGGTCGGTGTGAGCTGAGAGAGTGAGAATATATATATATATATATATATATATATATATATATATATATATATATATATATATATATATATATATATATATATATATATATATATATATATATATATATATATATATATATATATATATATATTTATTGTTTCTAGTTTCCTCCCTATACCTCCATCAAGCCTAAACAAAAATAACACCCCAAGACCCCTCCTTCAAGATAAGTTTGTAAATTTTTCGATAGAAAAATTTCCCGGCCTAAATTGTACCAAAGGTCTTAATACTGATAGATAAAACGTCTTAAATTCTGAAAACTAATGGGGCTAAACATAAGGAAGAAGGGGGCGGCCTGAAGAGCTAACCATTACCCCTTAAATGGTAAATCCTATTATAAATCCCTTGCTCTGCCTCGGAGGAACGCAGGCCGTATCAGGAACGTATCAGGAAGTGGTCGATATATGTACCGGGGAAGTTTTATACTGTCGACACGTTCATATGAAATGGCGATAGGGATTCTGCCTGCACCCCACCCCCTCTCTCTCTCTCTCTCTCTCTCTCTCTCTCTCTCTCTCTCTCTCTCTTTCTATTTATCTGCTTATCTAATCTGCTAATCTATCTATCTATATATCTATCTCAATATATCTATCTATCTCCCTCTCTCTCTCTCTCTCTTCCAATTGGTTGATGTATTTATATGACACGCAGATACCTCCGTTTAGCTGATAAATGACTGAATGGTTGTATGTATATTTGAGGAGAATGTAGGCACCAATCGAGCAGGGAAGTACCCAAGGGAGGCCACATATATAGGCACATGATAAGGAGTTGCTGGAACTTCTGTTTCATTTTCCTGGTTTCCCCCACGGTTTCTATTTGTGCCTCACTTACACAGAGTAATCCAGCTAACTCGCACAAACACCTACTTCTCCTATTCATTTCACTATATTTAACCAGCACACCACACTTCTTCTAACAAACCTAAACAAACTTTAATAAAGTACCTTGATATTGTCTCTGTATTACTTTTTCAACCTTGAGGGGGACACTTGTTGCAGAGAGTTTTGCCTTTTGTCTCCTTCATGCACATATACAACACGGAAACGTAGAGTATTATTTCGTTTGTTATGTCGGTGATTGAAGTACATACTATTTAAATAGTTACATTAGTTTTATACTACCAAAGTATTGGTGGAATATACCAAATGTCAGTGTTTGTGTATATGCTGTCACAAATATCCTCTATTAAATTTACATGTGAGTGAACAAAGGTATGCAATTGAACGCCGCTGCCTTTATTGCAAACATGACGCTTTATACAATTTCCCTCGTATTGAAATGTGAGCTGAATTCGCGTGGACAATTAGCCTCCGTTCGTGTGTACCTGTAACAGCGAAGCCGGTGATTCGGAAGCGTACAGTGTCACGTGAAAGATTCTTTGCGTATATTTTCGATCGTAAACTTAATTTTTTTATAATAATAGGGACAACAAAACTAACGGTAAATATTTTAGAAAACTTTTAACTGTTAGCAGATACGATGACGCATTTCTTTTCTGTTTTCTGGCTCTTAGTAGACGATATTATTCAGATTAGGAATGAGAGATGGAAGTCAGAGGGTTAATTGAGATCGACATTACCCTTATAATTAATCCAGATCCTTCTTAAGGGGGAGGTAGTCGCTTTTTCTGGACCCCCTTCTCCCTCATATTTAGCATATTACTTTTGAGATATTGAGACATTCGTTCCATTAGTTGGGCGATTATGAGACCTTTCGCCCCCGTTTGTTTTCAATATTAAGACCTTTCGTGCCATTTGGATGTCGATTTTTTTTCCTGGCGAGAGATAGTGAGCCTGTAATTATAGAAGGAGCCGGGAAATTTTTCTACCGAATAATGTACACGTTTATCTTGAAAGAGGGTCTATAGGGGTGTTTTTTTTTGTCTATGCTTGATGGAAGTCTAGCAAGGAAACTCAAAAATAAAATAATAAGTAAATACATAGACCAAAAACCAAGCACTACCCCCTTAAACCAAGCACTACCCCCTTAAACCAAGCACTACCCCCTTAAACCAAGCACTACTCCCTTAAACCAAGCACTACCCCCTTAAACCAAGCACTACCCCCTTAAACCAAGCACTACCCCTTTAATTTGTATCGAATGGTGTAATGGCTCGACTGACACGCGTCTTACTGCACTCTGTCTTTGTGCTCTTACAGTCATGCGAGGCTTTTAACCCCTTCTGTACCATGACGTCTGTCTACCTTTGATTATAACTAAAGTTAGACGATTATATGCAGTTTAAGAAGGAGCTATGTTATTCAGCGGATTTACTGAGAGTGTATTCACCTATTTGAGTCCTAGAGGTAGACAATAAACTAAAGAAAATCGTCTAATGGTAATCAGAATATGATGGAAATTACGTCATGGTACTGAAGGGGTTAACCCATTCGGCACATCACTTATAATTTGCCTTTTATTCTGGCTACAATAGACGATTTTATGCCGGTTAATAAGGACCTGTGTTATTCAGTGGGTTTAAAGAGATTGTGGTTAACCCTTCTGCTATCTATCTGTCGATTTACTCAGGCCCATTCCCCATTTTTATTTTTATTTTTTTATTTTTTTATTTTTTATTTTATTTTTATTTTTTTATTTTTTTTTTTTGGGGGGGGGGGAGTTGGCCGATTCGAGCCCCTCCTTCTTAGTCCAAGAAATAATTTATAAGCTAAAGGAAATCGTCTACTGATAACCAGAATAAGATGAAAATTACGTCATCATGTTGAAGAAGATAGGGATACACAGTGGTGCTACATGTACGATACCTACGTCGAGCTGTGGAGTGCGAGTTGCCCGGTTAACCCTTTGTAGATTATGTTGGAATTTGACAGTTTATTCTGGCTACCTTTAGACGATTTTGTATAGCTTAGGAAAGATCCGTGGGAATTATAAGGGTAATGCCTACGTCAATTAACCCTCTCACTTTCATATACCCTTCCTAATCAGTGGGAACAAGAAGTGTAATGGAAGTAAAAATATATATTAAGGAAATTGTCTAGCAAACAAAATAATAAATAAATAAATACGAGGAGGGACTGGCTGTAAGAAATGGTCACTGGCCAAGGGGAGGAAGTCGAGCCAAGAATTTATATATGGAGTTGCTGTGAGAGATGGAGCGATTTAGTGATTTAGTGTTGCGATGTGAGATTGTTATGTTGTGTTTTGTTTTGTTTTTCTGTTGTGTTGTGATGTCCCTGTTCGGGCTCTGTCTCAAGTCGGCAACCCCCATAAAAAAGATAAAACAAAAATAGGAAAACTGGGGAAGGTGCCTGAGTATATACATACATACATAAATAGTGTTGCGATGATGAAGTCAGTTGAAGTAGAGAGCGATGTGTGTTATACAGCATTAACGGTTTCTTAACATGCTCTTAGTCAAATTGCCGGAGGAAGCGGAGGGTCGGGAGAGAGAGCCTTCATCTTTGCTATTCTTTCCTCTCTCAGGGTAATTGCTATCTCTATTAGGATTAAGTCCTGCTCATCTCGCAGGGATCGTAAGATCTATGTGGCCAGTGTATCTATGTAAATCTCTCGCTCTCTCACATACACTTCATTTACATTATAATTCCCCCCATCCGACGATGGATTAATCTCACTCACACTCCCAATCACTATCTCACCGACTCCCTCCCTCAATCCCTCCCGCTCCTATCCCTACTATCTCACAAATCAATTCACCCCATTACTGATTCATTGGGTATTCTTCGGGCCTTTAGCTGCAGATCTCTAAGAATTTATCCAAGAAACCTAAAGATATTCCCGTTTGAAATTTGTCTTACATACTCTATTTTTTAGCTTTTGTGAATAATGCAAATGTGAGAAATTAGTATTCTCTTGTATTCACGTAACCGAACATTCATAATATACATTTTATATATATATATATATATATATATATATATATATATATATATATATATATACAGTAGTTTATATAAAACGTATTTGCCACTAAAAAAAAGACGGCAGTTAAGCTGGTTTTGTTTGTTCCTTCAGAGAAATTGTATAACGATTGGTAGTGGCATAATAACATTCAAGTATCAATAATATAATTGAATTAACACCTATATGAAGAGACATTTTCATTATTACTATACCCTATTCCAAGTAAGTAGGCCAAAACTCTTGAATATTAACCTCTATAACTCCCAAGCGACTAGAGTAACCGAGCTAATATTTCTACCAATTGGGAAAGTTCGGCCAGGGAATAGGTGTGGAAAGTTACAGCCCATTTGCTTTAGCCCCTTTTGAGTTACAGAGAAGAGTAACGGTTTCTGGGCTACCTATTTGGAACAAGTCGCATGTATGTATACTTTCGTAAATAAGGAGCCTTATGGGTTACTAGATAAGTCTATGGAGTTATTATGCATATATTTGGGTACATATGTATTTAGGAATATGTATTAACACTTTCAAGATTATGACTCATTTTGACACTTCATTCTGACTATCACTAGACGATTTTGTACAATTTAAGAAGTATCTGTGGAAATTATAGGGATACAGACATTCTCAGTTAACCCTCTGACTTCCCACATACCCTTCCTAATATGATTACAAGCTTCTAATAATAACCCAACAAAGATAAGCGTAATTGTATCATCACAGGCTTAATTAATAGTGTTATAAGTGAGTTACTAAATATTATATTATGTTTATCAACTATAATCTCTCTAAACCTACCCCCTCTGACCAGTCCTCTCTCTCTCTCTCTCTCTCTCTCCCCCCCCCATGACTCTATCTTTATTGCTATCCAAAGTTCGGTTCGGGTTCTCCCCTATGTGAAATATTGCACTCTTCAGGTCCATTTATGTTATCGTACTATCTCTATCTCTCTCTCTCTCTCTCTCTTCTCTCTCTCTCTCTCTCTCTCTCTCTCTCGCTCTCTCTGCATATTTAGTTATCTGTCTATCTATCTACAGTACCTCGCTCTCGCTCTCTCTCTCTCTCTCTCTCTCTCTCTCTCTCTCTCTCTATCTATCTCTCTCGCTCTCTCTCTCTCTCTCTGTATATTTAGTTATCTGTCTATCTATCTACCTCGCTCTCGCTCTCTCTCTTTCTCTCTCTCTCTCTCTCTCTCTCTCTTCTTTATTCAGCTTTCACATTCAGTTTCTTCCTATCTTATATATTCTCTCCCACTCATCTTCTACCTCTTTTGGCTTCCCACTTCCACAATCTTCTCTATTCTTCAGAGGAGGATATAGTAGGGTAAATAAACCCTTTGAAGATTATGCCACATTTTGACAGTTAATTATGGCTATCCTTAGACGATTTTATGAAAATTAGGAAATGTTTGTGGGCAAAGACTATCTCAATTATGTTTTTATTTTTTATTTTTTTTATGTGAGTGAAGGAGACAAAATGCAGAACTGCCTGTAGCAAGTGCCTCCTCCAGAGTTGAAAGAGTGACAGGGCCAAAATCAAGGGACGTTCGAGCCAAAATGCCTGGACACACGGAGTTTGAAGCAATTTAAGTTATAGAAAGAGTGAAAGACTGATTCTGGGAGAGAGTTTCAGAGCTCAGCTGTTGAATAGGAGAAAGATTGAGAATAGTGTTGCACTCTTGGGTTGGAGAGTTGCACAGAGTAGGGGTGGGATTGTGCTGCAAGACGGGTGCTCTACGAAGAGGGAGTGGTATACACTGAGAGAGCTCTGTGGAACACTGATTATTGTAATAACATTATAATAGTGAGAGAGATGCAACATTGCGGCGAAGAGAGAGAGACTGCAGAGAATTGGTGAGTGGACGTGAGTTAATGAGACAAAGCTTTCCTTTCTACTTTGTCTAGAAGTGCTGTGTGAGAGGATCCTCCCCACATGTGTAAACAATACTCAATACATGGACGCACTGTGCCCCTGTACAGAGCAAGAAGCTGCGCTGGAGGTGCAGTTGAGAAGGTCATTAATGAATAATAGTAAGAGAATTGGAGATAGGATAGACTCCTGAGGAACACCGGAGTTGATAGGTTGAGGAAGTGAACGGTGGCCGTCCACAACCGCAGCTATGGAACGGCCGGAAAGGAAATTTGAGACAAAGGCACAGATGGAAGGATAGAAACCGAAGGAGGGTAGTTTGGAAATGAGGGATTTGTGCCAGACTCTATCGAAAGCCTTCGATATGTCTAACACAACAGAGAAAGTCTCACCGAAGTCCCGAATGGAGGATGACCAGGAGTTAACCCTAATTATAAAGTAATGTGTTGATATTGCCAGTATGTTTCGTGTCTTTTTCACTCTGCTCGTCTTCTCTATCAGTATCTAGTCTCTCTGCACCCTCACTCATCTATCACTCACTCTTATTATGATGCTTCGAGGCTCACTCTCACTACTCTCAATCTTTGTCACTCTTTACCCTCACTCATCTATCACTCACTCTTATTATGATGCTTCGAGGCTCACTCTCACTACTCTCTCAATCTTTGTCACTCTTTACCCTCACTCATCTATCACTCGCACTCTTATTAATATAATGCTTCTCGGCTTACTCTCACTATAGTCAATCACTCTCGCTCTCTCTCTGCCTTCATCAACTACATGGCTCTCGCTCTCTCTCTCTCTCTCTCTCTCTAATATCTCCTAAAAACTTCCAACCAATGTATAGCTTGTTCGTCATACGGTATTCTCCACTTTACTTGCTAAATTAGTAAGCATGAACGTATAAGGTGATCGGCCAGAAGTTTAATATTATTTACAATTGGACGGGAGAAAAATATGTTTCTTCGCCTCCCAGAAAGCTCTTCGTAAAAAAGATGCGAACTTAAGGGGAGGATTTTAGTTTGTTCCCTTATAATTACAACCTTTAGACGCCCTTTCAAGATAAATTTGTACGTTCTCGGTAGAAAAATTTCCAGGCCAAAGGCCGGTTCCTCTTCATATACAGGTTCGCTATCGCTCGCCTGGAAAAAAATCGACATCTAAATGGCACGAAAGGTCTTAAAATTGACAGAAATCGGGCGAAAATTCTTAAAATCGCAAAACTAAGGGGGCGAATGTTTTAAAATCTCCAAAACAATGGTGCTAAACATGAGGGAGAAAGGGGTCCAGGTCCAGAAAAAAAAAATCCCTCAAGTGGAAATCTCCCCTTAAAGTATATACCGGGAGAGACTTAAGGGGGGTCACCGTTTTTTTATATCTTTCTCTCCTTTTCGCTCTTTCCCTGGCTTGTATCCATTCGGCCCCATTCAGCCAACTGTTTTAAGACGTGTATCCCCATCCAGGTGTCGATTTCTTCCTGGCGAGCGAAAGCGAGCCAGCATTGTATGGAGAAATCCGGCTTCGCCGGAGAAATTTTTCTATCGAAAAATGTACAAATTTTGCTTGTTGTTAAAACAAAAATATATATATGCTGGCTCGCTACCGCTCGCCAGGAAAATATTGACACCTGGATGAGGGTAAACATCTTAAAACAGTATTCTCAATGGAGCCAAATGGATACAAGCCAAAGAGAGAGAGAGAGAGAGGGAGAGAAAGAGAAAAACAAGCGAGGTGGGCTCCCTTAAGCGCTTTCTGCACAAGGGGATTCTCAGAGGATTGACGCCCAAGTTGCCTAATAGCTGGAAACTTTGTCCTGGAAGTCACGGCTGCTGAATTTTAAATGCTTCCTTTTTGTCAGAGAAAGAAGAAGAAGAAGAAAAGTCACTCGGGACCACGACGCACGAAGTTGGGGAAGTATAATAAAAGAAAGTAAGACTATACTTTAACCAGAACCTGGGATCTTGTTGTATATTCAACTTAAAGGGAGGTAATATAATTTGTAATCGATACATTTTTCATTATTATCTATAGCAAGTATATTTTAGTTTCCTCCCTAGACCTTTATCAAGTTTAATATATATATATATATATATATATATATATATATATATATATATTTATATAAGCCCTTTCGAGATAAATTTTGACATTATTCGGTAAAATAGTGTCCTAGCCTAAAGACGGTTCCTACTATATTACTGGCTAGCTATCGCTCGCCAGGATACAATCGGCGCCTAAATGGCAAGGAAGGTTTTAATATTGACAAAGAATCGGGGCGACAGCCTTCAGGTCTTAAAGCGGCTAAACTAATGGGGCAAGCGTCTTAAAATCTCATAACTAATGGGGCCAAACAAGGGAGAAGGTGGTCCAGAAAACAAGAACAAAAAAAACTCCCCTTAACAGACCACATAGAGAAGACTGTGATATGAGTAATGATATAAGAATTTTGATGGAAGGACTATCTATAAGCAAATCATGAGTATAGGCTGTTCATTCTAGGTTGGGCAGAAATCGTAACCTCTAACCTCTGTAACTCAAAAGGGGCTACAGCAAATTATCTGTCCATTTCCACACTTATTCCCTAGCCAAGTCTTCGTATTTGGTATATATTTTATTATGTTACCTCCACCAACCGACTTTACTCCTAAACTCAATTAATGAAATCAACAAATACATGTGGCAGTCCCGGGATTCGAACCTAGGATGCTCACACCGAAATTCAGTGCATTTATCCATTGCGCTAAGAAGACTCAAGTCCGTTTTTAGTTATGAGAGGTTATAGGTCACAATTTCTGCCCAACCTAGAATGAATGGACTATAGTAGTACGCAACATATAATCACTGCATTAACCACTTCTGTGCAGGCGATGACTATTTTGATTCAAGTTATTCTAGCTGTAATTAGAAATGTTTTGCAGCTTAGGCTGACCCTCTGCTGAGCCCAGAAATCAAAATTTCAATTTTTGTTGTTCTTGTTCTATAATGCTTTTTTCAACATAGGAGAATAGCACAGGAGGGAACAAAAAAACATATCGCATCCATAACCCCCCGGGCCGGGGGTTCGCCCTCGACCCCCGAAAAACTAAAAAAAAATCTTTCCGCCACCAATTTTGTGTTTTCTTTTGTCTAAAGGGCTTCTGTAAGCAATAGAAATTATCATATGAGGGCATAAACACCCATATGACATCCCTAGCACCCTCTTGGGGCGGCCCCAATATCATGGATTTTGGTGAAAAATGGTGTTATAAATTCTGCCAAGCTTCC
>CM064497.1:4311804-4321804 GCA_032716605.1 Paralithodes platypus
GTGTGACGCCGCCTTTATCAAATATTGACTATACAGTTATATAGAAAGGCAGTGTAACAATTTTGTGCCAGTTAGTTTGATTTTTGTCCATATGTGCATGAAGGAGACAAAAGGCTGGCTGCCTGTGACGAGTGTCTCCCCTAAAGCCAATAGAGTGACAGAGAGCCAAATTCAAGGGACGTTGGGGTTAAAGTGCCTGGACACACGAAGTTTTAGGCAGTCCAAGTCATAGGAAGAAGGAAAGAGTGATTGAGGGAGAGAGCTCCGGAGTTCACTAGTTGAGTAGAAGAAAGACTGAGACATTTTGTTAATTTTTGGGTTGGAGAGCTGGACAGAATAGGAATGGGACTGTGTTGAATGGAGGGTGCCTCGCACTCGCCACAAGGAAGGGGATATGCACTGAGAGAGCTCTAAAGAACAATGATTGTTGTAATAGCGATATAAAAGTGAAAAAGATGCAACACTGTGGCTTGTAGAAAGATATTGTAGGGAACTAGTATAAGGAAATGAATTAATCAGGCGAAATTATTTTTATTCTACTCTTTCGAGAAATATGGTATGGGTGGAACCACTCCACACATGCGAACAATACCCAATTCATGGGAGCACTGTGCCCCTATACAGAGCAAGAAGCTGTGCGGGGGTGAGAAACCCATGGAGAAGGTGGACCACACCGAACTTCAAGAAAGGTCGGGTGAAAAAGATTCACTAAGAATATTGAGAGAAGATGAATTCACTTTAAGCAGTGTGTGTGTGTGTTATTCTACGGTGCTAAGAGCTAATTAGCCTCTGAATAGGTATGTAACCGCCGTGCTTCCTCAGTCACAAAGGTTCGCATGTAATTTGGCAGTTAAGGCATAGTTGTGAATCTAGGTTAAGTTTTAATGATGCCAGTGAATAACACACCGACCATTACAGTATTATTATGTAATGTTCAACTACCGCATACAGCAATGGAACAATTGGTCTGTCTTTGTGTATAGCAATTAACAATTAAGTCTATTTCCACGAAACTATTTAGATAGTGAAGGCTTGAGATTATGACAAGGTATATGGCCGTCTAATTATACTAGTTGCTCAAACGATGCTGTGTTCTTTAAAATTAGAACACTTTAATGCAAGTAACAAATATTCTGTCTAATAGCAAATATTATGGGGATGTATTTTAATTGTCTTTGTCTGAATAATACAAATTCATATTTTTTCACCAACCAAAATTACTTCTAAACTCAATGAATTAAATCAACAAACACATGTGGCCCTCCAAGGACTCGAACCTAGGATACTCACACCGAAATTCCGCGCATTTATAATAACATGGTACAGCAACTCAGTGGTGCCCCAGGGGGGCACCCCCCTTAAGGGGAGACTGACTGTTTGTTTGGTCTATTAATTAATTTATTCATATTTTTTTAGTTTCCTCCCTAGACCTCCACCAAGCTTAGAAAAACACCCACTAGACCCCCCTTCAAGATAAATTTGTAAATTTTTCGGTAGAAAAATGTCCCGGCCGAAGAACGGTTCCTCTTAAAACTGCAGGCTTGCTATCGCTCGCCAGGAAATAATCGACACCTAAATGGCACGAAAGGTTTTAAATTTTACAACGAAATGGGGCGAAAGGTCATAAAATCCCCAAACTAATGGAACCAACGTCATAAAATCTCAAAACTAGTGGGGCTAAACATTAGGGAGAAGGGGTCCAGAAAAACGGTCTTCCTCCCCTTAACAGATCTGATGACGCACTTCTTTATTGTTTGCTGGCTATCATTAGACGATTTTATTCAGATGAGGAAGGGAATATGGAAGTCAGAGGGTGGATTGAGATGGTCCTTACCCTCATAATTCCCACAGATGATTCCTAAGCTGTACACAATCGCCTGATGGTAGCCAGAATATGCTGTCGCAATACGTCATAATCTTCAAAGGGTTAACATAGACTACTCCATTGTTATTCGTCAAGGTCTCTATTTACTAAATTACACAAGAGAGCAAATATCACGCGAGAGAGAACTTCCTGCGAAATGTAAGTATACTGTATGTGTAACACGCCGTGAATATATATGTGTGTGTGTGTGTGTGTGTGTGTGTGTGTGTGTGTGTGTGTGTGTGTGTGTGTGTGTGTGTGTTTAACTTTAAGAGTTATTATTGTAATTTTCATTATTATTTTGTTATGTATGATTATTCCTATTTCAATCATTATTATGGCAATAGTTGTAGTAGTAGTAGTAGTAGTAGTAGTAGTAGTAGTAGTAGTAGTAGTTAATTAAACAAAGTAGTAGTAGGAGGAGTAGTAGTAGTAGCAGTAGTAAACAAAAAGTAGTAGTAGTAGTAGTAGTAGTAGTAGTAGTAGTAGTAGTAGTAGTAGTTAATTAAACAAAGTAGTAGTAGGAGGAGTAGTAGTAGCAGTAGTAAACAAAAAGTAGTAGTAGTAGTAGTAGTAGTAGTAGTAGTAGTAGTAGTAGTAGTTAATTAAACAAAGTAGTAGTAGGAGGAGTAGTAGTAGCAGTAGTAAACAAAAAGTAGTAGTAGTAGTAGTAGACTAGTAGTAGTAGTAGTAGTAGTAGTAGTTAATTAAACAAAGTAGTAGTAGGAGGAGTAGTAGTAGCAGTAGTAAACAAAAAGTAGTAGTAGTAATAGTAGTAGTAGTAGTAGTAGTAGTTAATTAAACAAAGTAGTAGTAGGAGGAGTAGTAGTAGCAGTAGTAAACAAAAAGTAGTAGTAGTAGTAGTAGTAGTAGTAGTAGTAGTAGTAGTAGTTAATTAAACAAAGTAGTAGTAGGAGGAGTAGTAGTAGCAGTAGTAAACAAAAAGTAGTAGTAGTAGTAGTAGTAGTTAATTAAACAAAGTAGTAGTAGGAGGAGCAGTAGTAGCAGTAGTAAAAAAAAAGTAGTAGTAGTAAAAGTAGTAGTAGTAGTAGTAGTAAAAGTAGTAGTAGTAGTAGTAGTATATCTTTTTCGCCAGAGAGATTTCGACATAGCTAAGAAGATATTTTGTTCTCAACATGGTTACGCTGTTTTGCAACGTTAAAGCGTACACAATATATATGACTACCTTTGCAACACCTGTTCACGATTAGTTATATACATCTGAATGCACTACAAAACACACACACACACAGGCACACACACGCTCTATTACACATACACACACTCTCACATATACACACTCACTCCACACACACACAAACACACACACACAAATAAGAAAGGAATGCTCTCCAACATTGCGAATTACCACAGAGTTTTTCATGCAAGACGTTATTAGGCCTTCCAAACGTAGAAATTACACGGAAATAGAACTCTCTTACTCACACACACACACTCACTCACTCACTCTCTCTCTCTCCACATGAATTGTACGATCTATTGTTTATGTTTACCAATGGATCAGTCAATTTTACCTTCTATCCCAATCTATCTATTTACATATCTATTTAATCTTATACTCTGTTATTTGTCTATCTATCTAACTACAGTATCTATCTACCGGTTTCTATCTCTGTCTATCCATCTATCTATCAATGTATCTAACTACAGTATCTATCTATCTATCTATCTAGCAATCTATCTATCCATTTTTCTATATATCTATCTATCTATCTATCTATTTATTTGTATGTCTTTTCTATCCATCGCTATCTTTGCTGGTAATTACCTTCTGTTGGATTTTATGTTGTATTATATTTATTTTATTATGTCCCTATTCGGGCTCTGTCTCGAGTCGGCCACCCCCATTAAACAAAAAATGGGGAATGGGCCTGAGTAAATAGATAGATAGATAGATGGATAGATAGATATAGATTATTGTGTCTGTGAGTGAGGACGCCTGGCACGTTCTAATGCATAACTTATTATTATGAAGGTAAACGAGTGCTTAGTAGACAGAGTGAGAGGACATTCCATTCCGTGTGTGTGTGTGTGTGTGTGTGGGTGTGTGAGTGAGTATGTGTGTGTGTGTGAGAGAGAGAAAGTTAGTGAGGAATAGAGAGTAAGAGTGAGTCTGTGTGTGGGGGGAGAGAGAGAGAGAGAGAGAGAGAGAGAGAGAGAGAGAGAGAGAGAGAGAGAGAGAGAGAGAGAGAGAGAATTTACGAGAGTTCACGTCAATTGTCAGGTTATTTGCCGAGTCGTAATAGTTGACTTTTAACGCATGTAAATTACTGGAAGAGTGAGAGAGCATTCCAGTGTTGTGTGTGTGTGTGTGTGTGTGTGTGTGTGTGTGTAGGGGGGGGGGGTTGTATTCATGTATGCATGTAAATATGTATGTACGTATGTATGTATGTACAGTGTGTGTAATAATAATAATAATAATAATAATAAACGGTTTATTAAAGAATGGCAGCCTCATGAGCTGAAAATACACATTTTACATATTTAGTGGATGAACATGAGATGTACAGATATGAGGATGGTAAGCTTAGTTTACAAACAAAATAAATAAATACAATAATGATGCATGTGCAGAATACAAATTATCATAAAATAACCATGAGAGTAAGTGATATACAGTACATATACACATTTATTTACTTACTCATATACAGAACATACGTATATACACGTACGTGCGCACATACATATACATACATATATAGGAACATAAGAACATGCATTAAGTGTGCACATGTCCGTATACACAAACGCTCACGTATGCACACAAACATACATACATACAGAAACTGTTTTGGTAAGGTCAGGTAAGGAGGGTGCGGGTACTACAATGGGAGGTTAATCCTCGGTAGTAGTGTAGGTGTGTGTGTGTGTGTGTGTGTGTGTGTGTGAGTGTGTGTGTGTGTGTGTGTGTGTGTGTGTGTGTGTGTGTGTGTGTGTGTGTGTGTGTGTGTGTGTGAGACAGAAGGCGAAATATGGAAGAGCTGGGCGTTCTATTGTTAAGGGTGGAAATACATGGATGAAGATACGCGAACACTTAATAATAGATAATGCTTATGCATAGATTTATAATCAGAAGTTGCGCTAGTGAGCAATATGTTCTCGCTCATATGTACGTATATTTATATACATATGTGCATATGACCATATAAATATAAATACACGTACAGTACATATATATTATATACCTTATATTCTCAACCGGGCTCGAACCATTGACAGCACGTACACACAGACATACATATACATAAATATATGCATATTACATGCATATATGCTCTTCTCTTATCCTACCTGATACTCTCAGCCGGGCTCGAACCACAAACAGTATACACTATACACATATATATACATAAATAACGCATACATACATACACATATACGCACACATACATACACATATACTGCACATACATAGATACATATATACACATATACATAAACAAACTCAAGCAAATACATACATAATTATATTCTAATACACAGACGCACACACACTTATGCATATATTATTAAAGGTGGGCGCGTATATATGGTGTGACAGACCGTTGTTACACATTATTAATAATATTAACAATGGTTGGGATAGGACTATTTTTATATTTGTCAGTTCTTGCTCTTATTGGTTGGAGTGTGTTGAAATGACGAGCTGCACGTGTAGGTCTAGGGGCGTCTGGTGGAAGTAAGTTTCTGTGATGCAAACTGTTTGAGTGCGTTGTAGTGTGTGTGTGTGTGTGTGTGTGTGTGTGTGTGTGTAGGGGGGGGGGGGGGAGTTGTATTCATGTATGCATGTAAATATGTATGTACGTATGTACAGTGTGTGTGTGTGTGTGTGTGTGTGTCGTTTGGGGGGGGGGGGGGTGGCTGGTGTTGTATTCATGTATGTATGTAAATATGTATGTATGTATGTATGTATGTATGTATGTATGTATGTATGTACAGTGTGTGTGTGTGTGTGTTTGGGGAGGGGGGGGGGGGGGGGGGTGCTGGTGTTGTATTCATGTATGCATGTAAATATGCATGTATGTATGTATGTATGTACAGTGTGTGTGTGTGTGTGTCATACTGCTTGGAGCAAACTTAACTCTTTCAAGATGCTATTACACATTTCTGTTCTATTTTCTGGGTATTAGTAGCCGATTATATTCAGATAAGGAACGGTATATGGAAGTCAGAGGGTTAATTGAGATAATCTTTGCCCTTATAATTCCCACAGGTCCCTCCTAAGTTGTATAAAATCGTCTAAATATAGCCAGAATAAACTATCAAAATGCGTCATAATCTTCAAAGGGTCAACTACTAAATTAAAAGGTTCGGGTCTCCCATTAAGGGGGTAGTGCTTGGTTTTTGGTCAATATATTTATTTATTTATTTATTTTTTAGTTTCCTCGCTAGACCTCTATCAAGCTTAGAAAAACACCCCCTAGACCTCCTTTCAAGAAAAAATTGTACATTGTTGGTATAAAAATGTCCCGGCCGAAGGCCGATTCCTTCTAAAATTAGAGGCTCGCTGTCGCTCGCCAGGAATAAAATCGAAACCTAAAAGGCACGAGAGGTCTTACTATTGATAACAAAATGAGGCGGAAGGTCTCAAAATCGCCAAACTAACGGAACGAACGTCTTAAAACCTCAAAAACTAATATGCTAAAGATGAGGGAGAAGGGGGTCCAGAAAAAGCGAGTACTACCCCCCCTTAATGAACAATGAAAATACGATAACGTAATGCTTGCCAAATTGTATGTTGAATCAGAGTATATGTATATATTATTTGACCTATGTCTATGAAGGAGACAAAATGCAAAGCTCCCTCTAACAAGTGTCTCCCCCTAAGTTGAAATATTTGGTATAGGTAGCGCCAACGAACTTGAACATGATCTTGACCTCATAACTTCTCATAACTCAAAAGGGCCTAGAGCAAACTGGCTGTAAATATCCACACCTATTTCCTGGCTGGCTCATCCCTAATGATAGAAATGTCAGCTCGATTACTTTCATTAATTTTGAATTATGAGAATTTAAGGGGTCAAGAAAATTGTCAAGTTCATTGACGCTCCCTATAATAGTACATGTAACTATTTCAAAGTCGTGTTTTTGTTGTATCTTACTGTTGTTTTATTACAACGAGTTTATGTTAAATTATTATATATATTTTTTCACAATCAGCTTAATTTTGTACATGCCCGGCGACACAAGACTATAGAGTAATGGCTCTATTTGTGAAGTTCTTGATGGGCGTAACATTCCAACAAAGAAACATCATTCATGGTCCTGTGTGTGTGTGTGTGTGTGTGTGTGTGTGTGTGTGTGTGTGTGTGTGTGTGTGTGTGTGTGTGTGTGTGTGTGTGTGTGGGTGTGTGGGTGTGTGTGTGTGTGTGTGTGTGTGTGTGTGTGTGGGTGTGGGTGTGGGTGTGTGGGCGTGTGTGTGTGTGTGTGTGTGTGTGTGTGGGTGTGGGTGTGTGTGTGTGTGTGTGTGTGTGTGTGTGTGTGTGTGTGTGTGTGTGGGTGTGGGTGTGTGGGCGTGTGGGTGTGCGTGTGTGTGTCTGTGTGTGTGGGGGGGGGGGGGGGGGGGGAGGGGGTGCGTGCGTGGGTGTGTGTTCATAAAAGCTGGATCTCATTTGATTTTAGTACTTCTCTTTTATTATCGATATTCTTCATTGTGACAATATTAAAATTGGTTAACTTTTGCTCTTGAAACGACGTATTTTCCCAGCATATAATATAGACTAAAATACGGGGCAATTACTTTAGGGTAGAGTGAAGATGCTAAGCCCCATACTCATATTAACTCTCTCACTCTCACTCTCTCTCTCTCACTTTCTCTCTCTATCACTGTCACTCACTCTCACTCTATCTTTATCTTTCTCTCTCTCTCTCTCACACACACACACACACACACATTAACAAATAATTTAACAATATAATTAAACATTCTACCACAGAAACAAACACTATTTGGTTGAGGCATTAATTGTTGTCTTTGGCCTCATTTAACTCCTTCACCACCATGACGCCATTTTACCTTTGATATTAACTAAAATTAGAAGATTGTACGCAGTTTAAGAAGCACCTGTGTTATTAAGAGGGTTAATTGAGATCGTATTTACCCATATGAATAAATATAAACAATCTCAATATCTAGCAAAATTATATCATACAAAGAACAGTTCTTAGTCATCACCCCACTGAAAGCTAAAGGACCATCCATACAAACCATCTCATTATAGCCTTGTCCGGGGTTCAATGCTAATGTTGCAACGGCCACCCCCTCTTGCAAACACTGAATATTGCAAGGAATCGCTTAGGGGCCGGACATTTGGACTCCAGGGGGACTTATTGGGTGGACGTCACGGGTAAAGGGCGAGGGGCTGTGTTGGTGGGCGTGTGGGGCTTAGTGGGCGTTTGTTTGAAGGATTGGAGGTCTATAACAGGGAATTCTAGGTTTATCTTAAGGATTAAAGGTATATTATAGGGAATTCTAGGTTTATCTTAAGGATTAAAGGTATATTATAGGGAATTCTAGGTTTATCTTAAGGATTAAAGGTATATTATAGGGAATTATAGGTTTATCTTAAGGATTAAAGGTATATTATAGGGAATTCTAGGTTTATCTTAACCCGTTCATTACCGGCATCGTCCTTTTAACTTGATTCTGGCTATTATTAGACGATTATATTCAGTTTTAAATGAGACTCCAGCAATTATCAGGCTTCGAACTATCTCACTTAACCCGCTTTACTACCACAGATACTTCTTAAACTGTACAAAATCGTCTAAATATAGCTAGAATATAATTACAAACACATTGCCGGTGCAGAAGGGGCTACGGCTTGGCGGTTTATATTAGGGAATTATTGGTTTATCTTAAGGATTAAAGGTATATTTTAGGGAATTATAGCTTTATCTTAAGGATTAAAGGTTTATTTTAGGGAATTATAGGTTTATCTTAAAGATTAGAGGGATAGTTTAGGGAATTACAGGTTTATCTTAAGGATTAAAGGTATATATTAGGGAATTATAAGTTTACCTTAAGGATTAAAGGTATATTTTAGGGAATTAATGATTCATCTTGAGGAATATTGGTATGTTTTAGGGAATAAAGTTTATATCACGAAATAATGGATTATTTTAGTGTTAAAGAATTATCTTAAGGAATAATGGTATATTTTAGGGAATAAAATATTTAACTTAAGGAATAATGGTATATTTTAGGGAATAAAATATTTAACTTAAGGAATAATGGAATAATGGAATATTATAGGGAATAAAGTTACATCTTAACCCTTTGAAGCTCTGACGCGTTTTAGTAGTTTATTTTGGCTATCATTAGACGATTTTATGCAGCTTAGGAAGGATCTGTGGGTATTAAAAGGGTAAATACTATCTCAATCAACCCTCTGACCAGACTCACCCCAGCTAGCCACAAACACACATACACCAATTATAAAAGAGCTAACTGGGAAGCATTCACAAATGAGACAGAACAACACTTCACAACTCTAAACAGTACACCCATCACTAACATCAACAATGCTGTACACATACTCAATAAAACTATCCAAAACGCTGACAAGAAACACATTCCAAGAGGTAACAGAAAAAGACACAACCCCAACTTCACACCAGAAATTCAAAACCTCATCAGACAACGCGACATACTGAAGCACTCCCCAGCACCCCACACACAAGACATCACACAACAAATCCAAGCACTCAACACCCAAACTAACAACAAAATACAAGAACAACAAAAACTAAATTGGAATAACTTCCTACAAACACTTGATCACAAAACAAACCCCAAAAAACTCTACAAAACACTAAACAGCATCACACTTTCCAACAGCAACACAACACAATCACATGCTGCAATCACAATAACAGACTCTACTCCTTCATGTAAACAACAAGCAAACACTCTCATCAATCACTTCTCACATGTCAGCCACCTAGAACCTCACAAAGACGACCGACGTGTCATCCTACGTAAGAGACAATTCCCCACAGACCCTGACTATACACCCTTCACCAATCACCAGACAAAGCATATCATCAACAATCTCAAGCACTCACCCGCCTGTGGCCTAGACAACATAAGCAACATACACCTCAGACACC
>CM064497.1:4326804-4378422 GCA_032716605.1 Paralithodes platypus
CCAAACTAATGGGCCGAACGTCTGAAAATCTAAAAAACAATATGGCTAAGCATGAGGGAGAAGGGGGAACAGAATACAGGCCCATCCCCCCTTAAGGGGAGATCTTCACTTAAGGGATTTTTTTCTTGACCCCTTTCTCCCTCATGTTTAGCCCCATTGCTTTTGATATTATAAAACGTTTGCCCCATTAGTTTAGCGATTTTAAGAATTTTCACCCCATATTAAGACCTTTCGTGCCATTCAGGTGTCAATTTTATCCTGGCGAGCGATAGCAAGCCTGTAATTTAAGAAGAACCGGCCTTCGGCCGGGAAATTTTTCTACCGAAAAATGTACAAATATATCTTGAAAGGGACTCAAGGGGGTGTAATTTTAAGCTTGATGGAGGTCTAGGGAACAAACTAAATACCTCTCCTTAAAATGCAAAGTGGAGATGTTGCAACCACGTTTACTTACAGTTCCATACAGGGTAATTTACACCAGCAAGTCGTCTTTTGTGAAGTAATTTAACAGTAGAGAAATTACTACATCAGATAACGTTGTATTTTTATATATACACATATATATGTATATATATACACACACAGAAAGTTAGTATTATTATTGTTTTTCCAATGTCTTTATATCGTGTGTGTGTGTTTCTTTGTGTTATTTTATTTTTGTATTTTTTTGTATTTTTGTTCTTTTAAATTATGGTATTGTTTTCCACTTGACAGGGTGTAATTTGGCAGTGAGCTTACATCTAACGTCTAATTTATTTTATCTGTTTCTTGGCCAGGATTCAACTGTTCGGGCGTAATTTCAGGAGCTGTCTTTCAGATTAAGGGGAGGCAGACCATTTTTCTGGACCCCCTTCTCCCTAATGTTTAGCCCCACCAGTTTTGAGATTATAAGACGTTCGGCCCATAGTTTGGCGATTTTAACACCTTTCGCCACATTTCCTTGTCAATTTTAAGGCCTTTCGTGCCATTTAGGTGTCGATTTTTCCTGGCGAGCGACAGCTAGCCTGCAATTTTAAGAGGGACTGGCCTGCGGCCGGGAAATCTTTCTACCGAAAAATGTACAAATTTATCTAGGGGGTGTTTTTCTAAGCTTGATGGAGGTCTAGGAAGGAAACTAAAAAAATAAATGAATTAATAGACCAAACAAACGGTCAGAATCCCACTTAAAGTTTGCCAGACGAAAACTCCGTCAACTAAAAGGTCAACCAGTTAATAATCATCCTCCGCTTCACCTGTTCGATCAAGTGGGAATCACAACAATAGCTTTTGGGGGTATTTTACCAGCAAGTGTTCGTAACTAGTTTGCGATTCTTGGATACAGACTCAGAAATTACGGTCGCACAGATCTATTATATTATATTATATTATATTATATTATATTATATTATAATTGATTAGATTAGATTAGATTAGATTAGATTAGATTAGATTATATTATATTATATTTGATTATATTTGATTATATTTGATTATATTTGATTATATTTGATTATATTTGATTATATTAGATTATATTAGATTATATTATATTATATTATATTATATTATATTATATTATATTTGATTATATTTGATTATATCATATTATATTTGATTATATTATATTATATTATATTATATTATATTTGATTATATTATATTATATTATATTATATTATATTATATTATATTATATTTGATTATATTTGATTATATTTGATTATATTTGATTATATTATATTATATTATATTATATTATATTTGATTATATTATATTATATTATATTATATTATATTTATATTATATTATATTATATTATTTGATTAACCCTTTCAAGCTCCAATACTCGTTTCTGTTCTGTGTGTGGGTTTTTTTTGGCTACTATTAGGCGATTTTATTCAGATTAGTAACATTATATGAAAGTCAAAGGGTTGATTGAGATAGTATTTACCCTTTTAATACCCACAGATCCTTCCTAAGCTGCATAAAATCGCGTAATGATAGCCAAAATAAAATGCAAAAAGCGTCAGATCTTCAAGGGGTTAATATCCAGTATTCGATAATTGATAATAAGTCATAGGCGTGTGCATAAACCTTTAACCGTCTTGGTGGTGTAATAGTATAAGGTGTCTATGTGTGTGATAACCCGGGTTCGAATCCTGGTGGATCACATATATATATGCTTTCATTAATTTCATTGGAGGTGCTTGGTGTTGTAGTGAAATTAATACAAAAAATCGAATATCAGTGTGGTATTATACTTAGTTGGTTTACTTTCAATGTCCTAACCTTGGTTACCCAGCTATTGACAAAATGTGTACAAATTTGTCTGAAATAGGGGTATCTTGAGGGTATTCTCTTAAGGGGAGATTTCCACTTGAGGGATTTTTTTCTTTACCCCTTTCTCCCTCATGTTTAGCCCCATTGCTTTTGAGATTTTAATACGTTCGCCCCATTAGTTTGGCGATTTTAAGAACTTTCACCCCATTTATGTCACTTTTAAGACCTTTCGTCCCATTCAGGTGTCGATTTTATCCTGGCGAGCGATAGCGAGCCTGTAATTTAAGAGGAACCGGCTTTCAGCCGGGACATTTTTCTACCGAAAAATGTACAAATTTATCTTGAGAGGGGGTCTAGGGGGTGTAATTTTAAGATTGATGGAATTCTAGGGAACGAACTGAAAACCTCCCCTTAAGATTTATAGTTTCACGAGTCCTCTCAATTTTATGACACTCTACTTTCAATGTTTAGACGTTTTACTCTGAGACTTATGACCTCTTACTCATACAGATTAAATACCCTTCAACTTCAATATTAAACCTGTCATATAGACCCCAAGATCGCTTGGTCAAACTAAGTACGGTAATAGAATCAGTTTGAGGCATGAACGGGTGGCCTGAGGGTCTGTGTATGCTTCAACTTTACCAATTGCTCCATCTGGGTTGCATAACAAATCTCCTGAACTTCAACTGTGTACCAACTGTTCCATCTTGGTTGCAAAAGAAATATCCTATGCTTCAACTGCGTACCAACTGTCCCATCTTGGTTGCAATAAAAATATCCCATACTTCACCTATGCCAACTGCCCCATCTGTGTTGCATAAAAAATATCTCATACTTCACCTATGCCAACTGCCCCATCTTGGTTGCATAACAAACAGTCGGAGTTATACAGCTGCTACCGACGTTAGTAATGGGAACCTGCATGGACCGTAACTGATGAGGGGGGGGCCGTAATTTATCTTACAACACGGCCGTAACTTTCCTGCACGTCAGTAACTTCCCTGCACGGCCGTAACTTCCCTGCACAACCGTAACTTCCCTACACAGCCGTAACTTCCCTGCACGGCCGTAACTTCCCTACACAACCGTAACTTCCCTGCACGACCGTAACTTCCCTACACGACCGTAACTTCTCTACACGACCGTAATTTCCCTGCACGGCCGTAACTTCCCTAGACGACCGTAACTTCCCTACACGACCGTAACTTCCCTGCACGACCGTAACTTCCCTACACGACCGTAATTTCCCTATACGACCGTAACTTCCCTACATGACCGTAACTTCCCTGCACGACCGTAATATCTCCACATGACCGTAACTTCCCTACACGACCGTAACTTCCCTACACGACCGTAATTTCCCTATACGACCGTAACTTCCCTACATGACCGTAACTTCCCTGCACGACCGTAACTTCTCCACACGACCGTAACTTCCCTACACGACTGTAACTTCTCCACACGACCGTAACTTCCCTACACGACCGTAACTTCTCTACACGACCGTAACTTCCCTGCACGGCCGTAACTTCCCTGCACGGCCGTAACTCCCCTTCACGGCCGTAACTTCCCTGCAGGACCATAACTTCCCTGCCGTAAGTGCCGACCGGAAGCAGTTTAGCCCCAGGGTTTACGGTTCAGGCCGAGCTACTAAAGGTTCTATTATATTCAGTATATGTTAGCGGTAAAGTCAGTACGGGCGTTGGTTTACTATTTCAAGGGAGATGGGTCATTTTTCTGGTCCCCCTTCTCCCTCATGCTTAGCCCCATTAATTTCAGATTTTATGACGTTTGGCCCATTAGTTTGGCGATTTTAAGACTTTTCGCCCCATTTATTTGTAAATATTAAGACTTCGTATCATTTAGGTGTTGATTTTTTCCTGGCGAGAGATAGCGAGCCTGTAATTTAAGAGGAACCAGCCTTCGGCCGGGACATTTTTCTACCGAAAAATATACAAATTTATCTTGAAAGGGGCTAAAGGGGGTGTAAGTTTAAGCTTGATGGAGGCCTAGGGAACAAACTAAAAACCTCCCCTTAATTGTCTTGATAGCGTAATGGTTAGTGTGCGGAATTTCGGTGTGAGTATCCTAGGTTCGAATCCTTGGAGTACCACATGTATTCATTAGTTTCATAGATTTAATTTATCAGGTCTATAATTATGCAAGTTAATTGGTGGGTTGGTGATAATATGAATTTAATATCCAATAAGACGGAAAACTAGTATAATTCTAACTATTTTTACTACCACGGATCCTTCTTCAACTGCATACAATCTTCTAAATATACCTAGAATAGAATGGAATAGACGTCGCCGGTACAGAAGGGGTTAAGAGAATATATGGCACGGAATAGGCGAGCGATACATGGTACCCACATTAAGAATAGAAACCCTACAACGATATTCGCCTACATAGTATTGGACAAATACATCACAGGTCAGAGAAATTTCAGTAATATTGTTCCGAAATACACTTGGAATTTATCTGATGGTTCACCTATACACAAACGAACTGACGTTTAGTATATATATATATATATATATATATATATATATATATATATATATATATATATATATATATATATGGGGAGATTGTAGGCACCAATCGATCAGGGCTAGACCCAGGTGAGGTTATAGGCATGTGATAAAGAGTCGCTGGAACTCCTGTTTCATTTGCTTGGCCTCTCTTACTGATTTTCTTTGTGCCTCATTTACACAGAGCAATCCAGCTAGCTCTCACAAACACCTCCTCCTCCTATCCACTTCACTACACTAAACATGCACACCACACTTCATTCCTCCACACCAAAATTAAAAAAACACAAAATGATGAATTTTACCCCAGCCTCGGAGTCCCCAGGGGGGGGGGACCATAAATGCCCCCTCACCCGACCGACCATCCCCTGACGACCCCACACAATTACCTGGACCTCGGCCTGTTACTCTTTCTATTAATTTCTGCAACATTCGCGGACTTTCCTCTAACTTTCACTCTGTTGAGCACCATCTCTCCTCCTACAAACCTGATCTTCTCTTCCTCACCGAAACCCAGGTGTCTGTAGCAACATCCAGCAACCCCTTCTCTGTATCCTCCTACTTTCTCTATCCTAGTTTCAAAGCCAAAGGCGGATGTTGTGCATATGTGCACAACAAACTCACTTGCTCTCGTGCTCCCGATTTAGACTCCTCTGAATTCTCAACTTTATGGCTCAAACTTTCCTGTCATTCTCTTACTAAATATTTCTGTGCTGTCTATCTTTCCCCTAACTCTACCAACTTTCCTAAATTCTTTGACTATCTAAACTCTACAGTGGAACACATTCTATCCATTTCTCCTTTCTCAGAAATCTCCATCTTAGGAGATTTCAACGTTCACCACCGCCAATGGCTCTCCTCTCACACTACTGATCCACCTGGTGAACAAGCCTACGTGTTTTCTATCCTAAATGACCTAGAGCAGTTAGTTCAGCAACCCACCCGTATCCCGGATCGCATCGGAGATCGGCCCAACATTCTTGACCTGTTTCTAACTTCTAACCCTTCTTCTTATACTGTCGATCTTTTCTCTCCTTTGGGCTCCTCCGACCATAAACTTATCTCTGTCACCTGTCCTATCTCTCCAGTACAGCCACCCGATCCTCCTAGCCGGCGGCGCTTGTGGCACTTTGGCGCTGCCGACTGGGAGGCTCTTCGGCAGTACTTCTTTGATTTCCCATGGAATGATTTCTGCTTCCATGGCCGAGGACCCTCGGAGAGTGCTGAACGCATTACCGAGGTAATCCTATCGGGCATGGAAGCATACATTCCATTCTCTTTCTCTCAGACTAATGCTAAATATCTTGGTTTACTCACGCCTGTTCTACTGCTGTCCGCAATAAGGAGGAAGCATTCAAACGGTACCGACGCCTTAAAACTCAAGACTCTCATTCTTCATATGTTTCTGCCCGGAATCAAGCCAAATCTGTTCTTCGACTTGCCAAACACTCTTTCATCAATAATAAATGCACTGAACTATCCAACTCTAGCTCTTCCCAAGCTTTCTGGCATCTAGCCAAAAACCTCTCCAACAATTTCTCTCCCTCGTCTTTCCCTCCCCTTTCCCACTCTGATGGCACAACCATCACTTCTTCCTCTGACAAAGCTAAACTCTTCGCTCAAACTTTTGATAGAAACTCCACCTTGGATGATTCCGGTGCTATTCCTCCCTCTCCGTCCTCCTCTCTCTTACTTATGCCTAATATCCTAATCTCTTCTAAAGATGTACTTTCTACCCTCTCTGGGCTTAACACTAATAAGGCGTACGGTCCGGACGGTGTTCCTCCTGTTGTTCTCAAAAACTGTGCTTCCGTGCTGACTCCCTGCCTAGGCAAACTCTTTCGTCTCTGTCTATCCTCTAACATCTTCCCTTCATGCTGGAAGTTTGCTCACATTCAACCTGTCCCAAAGAAGGGTGACCGCTCTCAACCCTCCAACTATCGTCCAATTGCTCTTATCTCTTGTCTTTCTAAAGTTTTTGAAACTATTCTTGCTTCCAAATTTCTTAAGCATTTCTCTTCTCATAATCTGCTCTCAGATCGCCAGTATGGCTTCCTTAAGGGTCGCTCTACTGGTGATCTTCTTTCATATCTTACTAACTCTTGGTCATCCTCCTTTCGGGACTTCGGTGAGACTTTTTCTATTGCACTAGACATATCGAAAGCCTTCGATAGAGTCTGGCATAAATCTTTAATTTCTAAACTACCCTCCTTCGGTTTCTATCCCTCCATCTGTGCCTTTGTCTCTAATTTCCTTTCCGGCCGTTCCATAGCTGCGGTTGTGGACGGCCATTGTTCACTTCCTCACCCTATAAACTCCGGTGTTCCTCAGGGCTCTGTCCTATCTCCTATTCTCTTTCTAATTTTTATAAATGATCTCCTTAACTGTACCTTAATTGCCATCCATTCATACGCAGACGACTCAACCTTACACTACTCCATTAGTTTTTCAGAACGCCCCAGCCAGCAATCCCTCAACGACAAACGTAATGAAGCCATAGAACTCTTAAATTCTGATCTAAATACTATTTCCAATTGGGGCAGAGAAAACCTTGTTATCTTTAATGCTTCCAAAACCCAATTTCTCCATCTATCTACCCGTCAGGAACTCCCAGTGGACTATCCCTTATTCTTCAACAATACAAAAATCAACCCTTCATCTTCTCTCAATATTCTTGGTGTCTCTTTTTCTTCTGCTCTCATTTGGAAGGACCATATTACCAGTCTTGCTAAGGCAGCCTCCCAGAAGCTGGGTGTGCTCAACCGCCTTAGGGGGTTCTTTTCCCCTGCACAGCTTCTTGCTCTGTACAGGGGCATAGTGCGCCCTTGTATTGAGTATTGTTCACATGTGTGGGGAGGTTCCTCTCACACCGCTCTCCTAGACAAAGTTGAAAGGAAGGCCTTTCGTATCATTAACTCCCGTCCACTCACCAACTCTCTGCAATCTCTCTCTCTCCGCCGCAATGTTGCATCTCTCTCACTATTCTATCGCTACTATAATAATCAGTGTTCCTCAGAGCTATCCCAGTGCATACCACCTCCTTTACGTAGGGCACGTGGTACCCGTCTTGCAACTCAATCCCACCCCTACTCTGTGCAACTCTCCAACCCAAGAGTGAAACGTTACTCTCAAACTTTCTTCTACTCAACATCTGAGCTCTGGAACTCTCTCCCAGAATCAGTCTTTCCCTCTTCCTATGACTTAAATTGCTTCAAACTCCGTGTGTCCAGGCATTTTGGCTCGAACGTCCCTTGATTTTGGCCCTGTCACTCTTTCAACTATGGGGGAGGCACTCGCTATAGGCAGTTATGCCTTTTGCCTCCCTCAATCACATAGAAAAAAAAAAGAAAAAAAAAATATATATATATATCCAGGTGGATGGTACTCGTTAGCCTTGGTCGGCAACCAATCTAGGGGAGACAACCTTATACAAATCCGGGTGAATGGGAACTCGTCAGCCTTGGTCGGCAAACTGTCTAGGAGAGTAAACCGGATACAAATCCGTACTGCTTATCTATAGAGGGCCTCGGAGTCGGACGGATCGTAAATTGAGTGGTCAATTCTGTAGGTCCTTCAGTAAACTGGCTTGGGTTGTCCCCCTTACAGGGAATAGGTCCGCTTGGGGGCCTTTTGTGTATGGCCACCCTCATTTAAGGGGAGTAAGGCGTCCGGCAATATATATATATATTATATATATATTAATACAGAGAGAGAGAGAGGTTTTAATCTTTAACCTTAGGTCTGAGGTTTTTCTCTTTTCTCTCTTCGTCAGACACACTCACTCTTACTCACTGTCACTCTAAATCCCTCTCCCAACCATGCCTCCTTCCTTTTAATACTCTCTCTCTCTCTCTCTCTCTCTCTCTGCCCCTCTAAATCCCTCTCCCAACCATGCCTCGATCTTCCTTTTAATACCCTCACTTTCCATCACATAGTCTCTCTCTCTAAATCCCTCTCCCAACCATCCCTCCTTCCTATTAATACCATATCACTTTCCATCACACAGTCTCTCTCTCTCTCTCTCTCTCCACCACATTCACATTTCACCCAGCACTCCCTCTCCCCGTCCAATTCTTCACCCACACGCACCCAGGATTAATTTACTGGTGGTGTTAAGGGAGCCCACCTCGCTTTTTTTTCTTTCTCTCCCTCTCTCTTTGGCTTGTATATATTCGGCCCCATTCAGCCTACTGTTTTAAGACTTTACCCCATTCAGCTGTCAATATTTTCCTGGCGAGCGGTAGGGAGCCAGCATTTATATATTTTTGTTTTGACAGCAAGCTAAATTTGTACATTTTTCGACAGAAAAATGTCTCCGGCGAAGCCGGATTTCTCCAGACAATGCTGGCTCGCTATCGCTCGATAGGAAGAATTTGACACCTGGATGGGGATAAACGTCTTAAAACAGTTGGCTGAATAAGGCCGAATGGATACAAACCAGGGAAAGAGAGAAAAGGAGAGAAAGATAAACCAAATAGCCGGTGACCCCCCTTAAGAAAGAGCAGCAGACGTGTAATAATATCACTCGGACACGCAAACAGCCACCCAATGGTCTGCGAACGATATACTAAATAATATACAATAGTAATATGATACTCCGTGTGTGTATACTTTACTCTGGCTATCATTACCAGATTATATACAGCTTGGGAAGGATCTGCGGGAACTGAAATGGTAAAGACTATCTCAATTAGCCCTCTGAATGGTAAAGACTATCTCAATTAGCCCTCTGAATGGTAAAGACTATCTCAATTAGCCCTCTGAATGGTAAAGACTATCTCAATTAGCCCTCTGAATGGTAAAGACTATCTCAATTAGCCCTCTGAATGGTAAAGACTATCTCAATTAGCCCTCTGAATTCCATATATACCCTTCCTAATCTGAATGAAATCGTCTACTGAGAGCTAGAATAAACTGTCAAAAGGCCTCCTCCTCCTCCAGGGGTTAACCCTTCTATACCGGTGACGTGTTTTAACTTTTTATTCTAGCTATGTGCAGTTTAAGAAGGATATGTGGTTGTTGTTGTTGTTGTTGTTCCCCAAGCTGCCTGGCCGAACAGCCCCAAGGCCCCGAGTAAGGCCAAGGCCATAAACGAGCGCCCCCACAGAACCCTCCCTGCCGACCACAATAAAGCCTGGGTGACCGAAGCCACTCCAAGGCGGGGAGCTGAGAGGGTGCGTAAACGCCCGGGAAACCAAAGCCCCACCTAGGGCCCTGTGCCCCTCAGCAATTATGAAGAGAAAGTTGAGGGGCAAAGGAATAATGTGACGCTTTAGCTTCCAATCTTGGTAGATTGGGAGGTCAATCCACGGAAGAGACGCCATCACATGAGATCTAGAAAATATATAAGTAAAAGGAACAGTCAGAGTAAGCTATGGGTATGGCAGAGATCGCTCAGGTCTCACTCTGATAGACCAGCCCATCACCATTGGATATGTGGTAGTATAAAGGGTTAAGTGAGCTAGTTCAAAGCCTGTTAATTGCTGGGGGCCCATTTTAAACTGAGACAAATTGTGTAATAGTAGTGTAATAATTGTGTAATAATTGTGTAATAGTTGCCAGAATAAGGTTAAAAGAACGTCCCTGGTACAGAAGGGGTTAATATGAGACCCCGTGTTTGTAATATTTTTGTGATCAGTACGGCCGATGACCCCGGAACGTGTGGATGGGACAGTGTGGGGGATTTTTATGCATCATGGCCTTGTTGGCAGATTTTTAGAACTCGGGTGGATCATGGAGCCAATGGAAATGGGAGCGGGTCCAATTAACTTTTATATAATTATCAAATATGATGATATTTTGTATGAAAGGAATTTCTTACACATATACAGACACGCGCGTAAAAAAAAAATAATAATATATATACTGTATAATTATATAAAAAGAAAGAATATATATAATATATATATATATATATATATATATATATATATATATATATATATATATATATATATATATGCTGTATTTTACTAATTAACTAATACATTTCCTCTTCTCTTTTTGTTTAAGTAAATGGTATATACTGTATATACCATATTTGTCTGTGGCCTTAATTAACCAATATACCGTGAGCGTAAACACAGTTGGATGTTGTTAGGTGATAATCCTGTAATATATCACATCCACGTCCAGAGCTGCAGTATAACTATAAAGTATTTGCATGGCAACATTATATTGTACCCTGCAGCCACTAAGCTAAGAGCTTGCAAACAAAAATTTATTTATTTATCTATTTAATTATTACTATTATTATTATTATACATTATAGTACGCTTCCTATAACTCAACCTTAAATAAATTGCCCCCAAGACCCCCCCCCTCCCCCCCCTTGAGTTACAGACGATAGAGTTTGTTATTTCTCGCCTACTTACAGAGAATAAACTATAGTGATCAAAGAAAAACAAGAAGTTTGCTTATATTTACAAGAAATGTATACTGGGAACCTATGCAAAAATGTCTTGGCCAATGGGAATAAACAAACAAATGTCTCTAGTATCTGTTCTCTCTCACTCTCACTCACTCTCTCTCTCTCTCTCTCACACTCTCACTCTCACTCTCTCTCTCTCTCGCCTAGTGTGTTAAAGGTGAGAATCGGGGCGTGGATAGTTCACCAAACTTTGAAAGCATGCAGTGTGGTTGAGAGCTGTGTAAACCGTGGTGTGGTGAAGTGCTTGGTGATGAAGAGGGTGCTGGGTTAGGTCGATTTAGGCAGTGGTGAGTGTGGTGATGCTTTGGGTGGTGAGAGTGGGGAGATTGTAAGTAGGTGGTGAGGTGCATATGTTATGAGTGGTGGTGGGGTGCGAATTATGCTGATGTCGGTGGTGAGTGGTGAGAATGGGTGTTACTGGTGACGTTCACTGATGATGGTGGTGGTGAGGAAGGTGTGGTGGTGGTGAGGGAGGTGTGGTAGTGGTGATGGTTGTGGTGGTGGTGATGGTGTTGGTGGTGGTGAGGGAGGTGTGTTGGTGATGATGGTTGTGGTGGTGGTGATGATGGTTGTGGTGGTGGTGATGATGTTGGTGGTGGTGAGGGAGGTGTGGTGGTGATGGTGGTTGTGAGGGAGGTGTGGTGGTGATGGAGATGTGGTGGTGTTGGTGTATTAACGTAATGAATATGAGTATGTAAGAATGGTTTGCTTAAAACCATAGACAACTAAATATCATAATGTTCAACAAAAAACATCATATGTAAAAACAGTTTTTCCATCTCTTCAATTACGGTACAATATTAGCAACAATTTGCATAATAATAAGGCTCGATAAGAAATGTGAACGTGGAACGTATGGGAAGCGAGCGAATGGCTAGAAAGTGTACGAGAGTGAGGTGGAAGGACAGAGAGGGAGATGCAGACCGAATGTGAGGTGGAAGGATGGAGTTGAGAGGTATATGCGTGAAAGTTATGTTGGATGGGAAGAGGGGCGTCGGCTGACGAGCGATAGAGGTCCTTGGGGTTGCAAAAACGGTTGCAAAATTATTGGTAAATCTTTTAACTCACACGAATCTAAGAATTTCTTCTTCAATTGAGTTGTCAACTTGTGGAATGGGCTTCCCCGAGACGTTATAGACTGCAGCACCGTTGATTCATTTAAACTCCGCCTAGACAAATATCTCGCATCAAACCCGCGACTGACTGCGTTTGTAAATGAATAACTTTATTTTATCCTCCCCTCAGTTACTAACCCATATGTCCCCTACTAACTTCCTAGTCCTGCCACGGACATTAGTTCCAGGGCAGTAGTTCCCTTTCCAATGTTCCCTTACCCACTCTAAACCACTGTTTGGACACTTGATCCTCAGTGTTTTGGAGGACAAGCAGCCTAGAAGGGTCACTAGAACTGTTGTTGCTTGATTTCCTTTGTACTCCTTTGTACTCCCTCTTCACAAAGGTTCACTTAAATCACTTTGAAAATGCTTTGTATTTGATCGTTGTATTTGTATCACGGTTTATAAGTTATTCAGATATTGAACTTACAGCTTTTGGTAAGAATTATAAATTGACTCGAGTTTTTGTAACTCTTCACTGTCGTTTATTCGGCAAAGTTTATAACAGACACGTGTATACTTATAAACTACTTGAAGTGTTGTGAAATACTAAGGACATACAGAAAATATATATATATATATATATATATATATATATATATATATATATATATATATATATATACAGTATATATATATATATATATATATATATATATATAATATTATATATATATATATTTTTTTTTTACTACTAACGAAACAAGACAACCACCTAGAATATTTTCATTATTTTGTGGCAACTATTAGCCGATTTTTTGTTCAGCTGAGGAAGGACCTCTATCAATAATAAGGCATCAAACTATTTCAACAACCCCCTTTTTTAACTACTGCAGAGCCTTCCTAAGCTGCCTAATATCGTCTAAATATAGCTAGCATATAATATAACACACGTCGCTGGTACTCAAAGGGTTAAATACAAAATGTGCTAACAAGGGACGCAGAACTGGGGATGATAAATAAATAATACGTTATATACAATTGCATAACCCATTTCGAACGCAAACAAGACAATTAACCCTTTCAGTACCGGTGACGTAATTTTTACCTTTTTATGGCTGCTATTAGACGATTGTATTCAATTTATAATGGGCCTCCAGCAATGAACAGGCTTCGAACTATCTCTCTTTATCCTTTTTATTACCACCGATCCTTCTTAAACTGCACGAAAGCGTCTAAATATAGTTAGCATAAAATTGAAAAGACGTCATCAATACAGAAGGGTTAATTAAGGAAACATAATAATATCTATAAACAATGAGTATGAATTATTGTTTTCAATTGGGCAAAGTCAATTTTTGCCTCACCGAAAAATGCCATACATAAGAACACACCTTCACCATTTCTGCAAAACAATATTCAGAGCAAATCTCGCCTGCTTCCAGAAAAAATAACAGAGCGCTGAATCTCTTTTAGGGGGGATGGGCCGGTTTTCTGGACCACTTTCTCCCTCATGTTTAGCCCCATTAGTTTTCAGATGCTAAGATGTTTGCCCCATTAGTTAGTCGATTTTAAGACCTTTCGCCCCATTTCTTCGTCAATATTCAGACCTATCGTGCTATTTAGGTGTCAATTTTTTCCCTGGCGAAAGATAGTGAGCCTGTAATGTTGGAATAACCGGCCTTCGGCCGGGACACTTTTCTACCGAAAAATGTAAAAATTAATCTAGAAGGGAAATTTAATTGACGTTTTTGTTTTTAATTTGATGGAGGTCTAGGGAGAAAACTAGAAAAATAATGAATACATGCAAAAATCGCCCAAAAAGTGAACCATCCCCCCTTAACCTGCTGTTCTCCGTCTCTTTCATCGAGGTATTTACTGACTCACAAACAACAGGTATTTTCGGGGAATTTCTCCTCCTGCGGTGACAATTAACCTTTGCTCTCAAAACCCAAACACTCTCAAAAATTACCTACTGTTGTGCATCTCTCTCTCTCTCTCTCTCTCTCTCTCTCTCGTACTCAGTTCACATTAGACTATAACACTGTGTATCAATGAATTGAAATTGTTTACAAATGCTAATAAAGTGTTCTCACGAGAGACATTACTCAGATTGATAAATACAGTTTTCTCCCTTGATTTGCTCGCTCTCGCTCTCTCTCTCTCACATTATCGGCTCCCCACCCTCCCGTTCCTCAGAATTATCTAACTTCCTCCTTCAGTTTCGGCACCGCATCTCAATAACTTACTTAAAACACCAACTCAACTTTCCGGCTATTCTGTGTAGAAGGTATTTTGTTTCTCTTGGTTAAGGGGAGGGGGGGGGGGGGGGGGCGCTCTTTCTCCCTCATGTTTAGCACGTTAACTTTTCAAAATTTAAGACAATTGGACCATTACTTCTGCAATTTTCAGAACTTTGGCCCCATTTTTGTAAATTGTAAGACTTTTTATGCCATTTAAGTGTCGATTTTTCCTGGCGAGCGATAGCAAGTCTGTAATTTAAGAGGAACTGGTCTTCGGCCGGGAAATTTTTCAACCGAAAAATTTACACATTTATCTTGAAAGGGGGTCGAGGAGTTTTTTTTTTTTTTTTTTTTTAAACTTGATGGAGGTCTAGGGAGGAAACCAAAAACAAACTAATAGAAATGTTATTAATATGCAAATAAATACGCCCATCCCCTCTTAACCCCTTGTGCACTGGCGACGTCTTATTCATTCTATTCTAGCAATATTTCGACGATTTTTTGCAGTTTAAGAAGGATATGTGGTAGTAAAAAGGGTTACGTGAAATAGTTCGAAGTCTGTCACTTGCTCGAGGCCCTTTTTAAACTAATTAATATCGTCTAAATATAGCTAGAATATACCGTAATTAAATATAGCTAGAATATACCGTAATTAAATATAGCTAGAATATACCGTAATTAAAACACGTCGCCGGTATAGAAGGCGTTAATTACGATTTTGATCTGATACATCGCTGTCTACTGAAATAATAATAATAACTATAGTCCATTCGTTTTAGGTAGGCCTGAAATCGTGACCCCTATCCTCTGTAACTCAAAAAAGGGCTAGAGTAAACGGGCTGTATATTTCCACACCTATATAGTCCCTGGCTGGCTCTTCCTAAATGGTAGAAACATTATAGCTTAATTACGTTAGTCGTTTATGAGTTATAGAGGTTAGTGGTAATTTTCTCACTCATTTTTGACCCCATTAACTTTGAGATTTTAAGACGTGCGCCTCATTAGTTTGTCGATTTTAAGACCTTTCGTCCAATTTATATATTAATATGACGACCTTTCATTCCATTTAGTTATATAGTTTTTTTCTTGACGAACTATAGAGAGCCTGTAATTTTGGAGGAACCGACCTTTGGTCGGGATATTTTTCTACCGAATAATGTACAATTATATCTCGTAGGTGGATATTGAAGATCATTTATAAAGCTTGATGGAGGTCTAGGGAGGAAACTAAAACAAAACTTAATACATACAACATTAACTAATAAATATACCGAACCCCCTTCATTCCTTTTTTCTATATATTTTGCACTATTTAAATATTCTCTAATTTAATTGTTTATGCATATTGTTCCCGACGTGCGATATTCACTGTGTATTTACTCTACTGTAATTTTCCTCCATGTAATCTGATAGTTAATGATTTATGTGTTTATATTTGGTTATCAAATGTGCGCGTTCATGATTGCCCGGTATCGTATCACCTACAGAACTATGGGAAACTGGGCCGTTATTTTACTTTATTACACAATTAACGCTTGTATGTATTATTGTGTTATATTGTTATTCAGCCCTCACTGTTCATAACGGCCAAGTATTTTATTAATGAATGGAAACTGATATATAAGGGTTGTAACGTTAACTGATTTCATGTTGTGTTTATTTGATTACATAATTATAATATCATTTGCATGTGATCATTAACTGCACACAGTTCATGGGGGTGAGAGGGGTTAACCTGTAGTTACGTTTGGCCCGAGACTTTAAGATTGCATAACCTAGTCAAAGGGATGGTTTTCCTGGCCCCCTTACTCCCTCATGCTTAGCCCCATTCATTTTTGAGATTTAAAGACGTTTACATCATTAGTTTGACAATGTTCTGACCTTTCGTGCCTCCTCTCCCATACCAATTCCCTGGCTGATTCTTCACAAACAGTAGAAATATTATCGCGATTACTCTAATCTTGTATTATTTAAAAATATTTGTAGTCAAAATGTTTAGCCTACCTAAAATGAACTATAGCATGGAATGTTTTATTTGGTAAAGCAACAGCCGTGCAGTGCAATAATTGCAATGGGAGAAAGGTGAGTGAAAATAGGACTTCAGAGGCTATCAACCCTTCTGGATTATTAAGACAACACACTGAGTCAGGAATAGCGTCAGGACTGGAGCCCCTTTTCGAGAACTCCAGTCCCTTGTGGGAGAAAGGAAAGACTGCTGGCTTTTTAAATAATATGCATAGCGACTGTTGTGATATTGAAGTTCTTGTGCCCCAAGCAAGGGGAGGAGAGCTGGGGCAACTCGAACATGTAAACCTGAATTATTCGCGTGGTTCACTGGGGATCACATGTGGCTTTTGGCACATGTATAAACCACACTTCTGGTTGGTGGTTATTTTTGTATCCCACGGCATTCCAAATTTCCGGAAATGTGATCCCGAGCGAGCGAATATGTTTTGTTGCTTTGGTGTCTTAAGATTGGTGGATAATGCTTGTTTCCGACGGGGTTCATAAAATAACACATCTAATTAAACAAAAAACAAGGAAAACAAATAGAAAATACTTTTAAAATCGTCCCCGGTGTAAAACAGGATATTTACCGTTATGGCTCATGGCTATACATACACAAATGTGAGGGCTTTAATCGGTACTTATTACCGAAACTACCACTAATTATTTATCAATATTTGAAGGCTATTATAGAATAAGGATGTTACAAAGATCATATTAAAAAATGTGTTTCAACCTCCAGATATACATTTTTACGTGCACTATACAAAACACTGTAAACATAAACAAAACTGTCCCTATACTTCTCCCTATTGACGGCAGTGAAACTCTTATTAAGCCCCTTACTGTTAAAATAGATGCAGATTTCAATAAGTCGTTGGGGGGGGGGGGGGGGGGGTTGAGGGCTGTATACAAACGCCAAACAAAATGTATATTTACTCTGATAATGACTTACATAAGAGTGTTTTAAGATCGTTGGATAATATAGGGAGAAAACAAACTCGGGGATTGTACTGTCTTGTTTTCCAGGACGGCTAAATAAGTTTGTGATTGGATATAGTCTAGTAACGTTACAGTGATACTTAGGAATTACTTAGCACTTCAATAATCGCATTATCAATTTGTGTTTCTTTTAAGGGGAGATTTCCACCTGGAGGATTTTTTTATTGACCCCTTTCTCCCTCATGTTTAGCCCCATTGCTTTTGATATTTTAAGACGTTCGCCCCATTAGTTTGGCGATTTTAAGAACCCTCGCCCCAATTCTGTCAATTTTAAGACCGTTCGTGCCATTTAGGTGTCGAGTTTTTTCCTGGCGAGCGATAGCAAGCCTGTAATTTAAGGGGAATCGGCCTTCGGCCGGGACATTTTTCTACCGAAAAATGTACAAATTTATCTTGAAAGGGGATCTAGGGAGAGTAATTTTAAGCTTGATGGAAGTCTAGAGAATCAACTAAAACCCTCCCCTTAATGCTCAAACGACCGGAACTGCATAGTGATAAAGACGGAATTATACGATCACTCATGTTTTTCAGAGGTAGAATAAATTTACGTGATCGCAGTCAATAGTTCAAGTGACAAGTTGTTGGTGGTGGTGAGGGGGGAGAGGGAATTGTTTCTATAAATTCCAATAGGTGGCGCTGACTGGCAGGCAAAATAAACTGAGCTGACCCCCTGACTATTATAACAAATAACTCAACACCCACACACTTAATAACTTTCTAGGTAGGATCAACAAGAGCACCGATACCCAATGCTTACCTTGACTAAGCAGCATGGTTGTATTGGCCCTAATGTCGGAGATAATAAGACAAATGAAGAACACCGCGGCACTGTAATCACTTCCGTCGCTGGTCAGAACACACAAACACACACACACACTGGGCTGCCACGAGTGTTGCCAAATTAGCTACTTTCCTGCTAGGTCTAGAGGTATATACTTACTTTGATTTAGCGGTATGAATTCTAGCGGTATTCTGGAGATTTGAGCCATTTTTAGAGAGATATTGTAGAGATTATGTCGTTATTTTCGTTATTTTCGGCATGTATATGCTATCTAGCCGACTTGATTTGGTAACCCTGCAGGCCCTGCAACTTGTCCACGACCCAATATCTTCTTCTTCATCTCCTTCTTCATCCCCTTCTTCTTCTTCATCTCCTTCTTCTTCATCTCCTTCTTCTTCATCTCCTTCTTCTTCATCTCCTTCTTCTTCATCTCCTTCTTCTTCATCTCCTTCTTCATCCCCTTCTTCTTCATCCCTTTCTTCTTCATCTCCTTCTTCTTCATCTCCTTCTTCATCCCCTTCTTCTTCTTCATCTCCTTCTTCTTCTTCATCTCCTTCTTCTTCATCTCCTTCATCTCCTTCTTCATCCCCTTCTTCTTCATCCCTTTCTTCTTCATCTCCTTCTTCTTCATCTCCTTCTTCATCCCCTTCTTCTTCATCCCCTTCTTCTTCATCCCCTTCTTCTTCTTCATCTTCTTCATCTCCTTCTTCTTCTTCATCTCCTTCTTCTTCTGCCTAGCACTGGGATATTATGGGAAGAGGAACTGAGAGAAACCTTTGCATTTCGGGATAACCCAACGAAAATAATTAGCTCATATTGTTTCGAAGCAGATTGAACCCTAACCATGAATGTATGTATAAGGATAAGGATAAGGATAAGGATAAGGATAGGCCCCGTGGAATCTTTGCATGAGTAGACATTAAACTCAATAAGACTAAGTTATGAAATTGATAACCAAAAAAACAGTAAAATATTTAGCATTATTTGTATCTGAGAGGAAAACTATAATATTATAAAGGCGTGTAATATATTCTGTTCGAACCCGAGACAGACGAAGCGCTTCTTATGCGCCATGTATACCATGGGATTTTTATTTTTATTTTTTTGGCTACCATGAGAGGATTTATTGAAGTCTAACCCTTTCAAGATACAATGGCGCATTTCTTTTCTGTTTTCTGGCAATTATTAAACGATTTTATTCAGACTAGGAAGGGTATATTGAAGTCACGTAAATGCTACAAAAGTTGTAGAGATAGCCAAAGCGGAAATATACTCGAGCTGTCAACCCATTTTATTTTATTTATTTTTTTGCCAGACGCCGTAATTCCCGAGAAGGGGTGACCATGTACAGTCACGAGCATAAATACTGCGACACCAACCACCCCTTCGTCTCCAAACGTATTGCTAAACTTTGTATTCAAACTCACACTCGTATGCGGGGGGACAAGGGTTCAAATCCCTTCCCAGGGTAGCTCCTCAAACTTGTTTTTTTTTTTTTTTTTGAGAGGCGATTCCGGCATCTAACGAAGTTTAGCTACTATGGTGAAATTATAAATGGTAAATTAATAGTTGAGGGCCGTAAAAAAACACTGAGAACCCCCCAACCTCACCCCTTACAGTCAAAGCGTTAATTGAAATACATTATATGCTTTTAATTCCCATATATCCTTCCAAATCTGTATGAAATCGTCTATTGATAAACAGAATTAACTGTTATAATGCGGCATAATCCTAATGGAATTATGAAAGTCATCTAGGAATCTAAGGGGTAAAAACAAGTTATGTACACCTCTGAGTCCCATGGAGCCTTTCTACGGTGAATATAATCGTCTAAGTATAGAAACTCATCATAATCTTTGTCGAACGAGAACCTGAGTATGCAACAACACCCTCAGCATCTCAGACGCTCCCAGCAGTGCAAGTCCGACATAATCCAACCACACACCCCTGCATCCCCAATATAAAAAAACGTTTATGCAAGTTGTCCCATACAAAAACGTTTATACAAGTTACCCACTAAATAATCACGTTTTCTGTGGAGCAGGCAACTTTATTTATTTTAAAGCATACACTAAAGTTTAGTTTGCCAAGACTATTGAGGCTTTTAAGTATTATGATTTTTTATTACTATTCATATACTACTATTTTATTACAGTTTTATACCTTTTTTGACGTCTTCAAACAATGTATTTTTAGTTTGCCCCTTGACCCATTTAGCACCGGTGACATCCTCTTCATTGTATTCTGGTAACTATTAGACGATTTGATTCAGCTTAGGAGAGACCTCTAACTATTATAAGGCTACATGCTCTCTCAATCCTTTTAGCTACCATAAAATCTTTCTAATCTGACTTTACAATCGTCTAGTGTTGCCAGAATATGATGAAATAGGTACTGAATGGGTTAACCCTTCCTGTATCAGCTATACTTAGACGATTTTATACAGCTAAGGAAGGATTTGTGGTAGTTAAGAGGGTTGATCGAGATAGTTCGAAGCCATATAATTGCTAGACTATCCTTCCTAAACTTAATACAATCGATTAGTAGTACCCAGCATATAACGAAAATGACGTCACCTGTACAGTATGGGTTAAGACTAAACATACAGGCCTTCCCAGCCCCCTTCAAACTAAAACACAACCCCCAGATACCATGTAGGCTTAGTATGTACAGTCGCGCTAATAAGTGATGTCTCTGCACCAAGTATGTTTTGATCAATAATTGGTATCAGCTATATCTAAGCTTCATTTCTGCATATCGAGCGAAATATGCAAACGTGTTCCTACACTTACCCACCCTATTCAACATCTGACAGACATTAATACAGCACAGAGCAAGCCAAAACCTAATGACAGCTGGGACATGACTTATTAGCGCGACCGTACATTTATGCTAAGTATGTAAATTATTCGAAGGCCTATTTCTTCTAATATGCTTACACACTGTTGCTCACCCAGAAAAATCAACATCTGCATTGGGTGAATCGTCTTATAATCGCCAAACCAATGAGGTGAAACGTCTTGACATCTCCAAACTAATAGAGGGAGAGTCTAAACAGAGAGAGTAAAAAAACGCACCTCGTACCAGAAACGGCAACACAAAATTAGGAACACAGGAATTTAATAATAATAATAATTGTAATAGCAAAATGTATATATTTATTTACTTTTATAAATACCTGTAGTTATATGGCAGTGTGATTAACAACCTTATTTTCCTCGCACACAAAACATATGGCAGTAGTAATAATAATAATAATAATAATAATAATAATAATAATAATAATAATACAAAATAAAAATAATAACAACAATAATATTAACAATTACAAAATAAAATAATAATAATAATATTAACAACAATAGTAATATACCCACATAAATTCTCAAGTAACTAGAAGATAGATGAAGTGTAGAGAGAGAGAGAGAGAGAGAGTTAGAGTTAGTAAGTGGGTGGGGGGGGGGAGTGCATGTATTTCTGTGTATATCACTGTCTGAGCCTGCCTAACATTACCCACTTACCCCCACCCCCTCTTTCGTATCACCACACTCTCCACAAACATCAGGGGGTATAGGTTGTAGTGGGGGAAGCTTGTAGTGCAGGAGAGAACTATAGTCTATTTGCTGTAAGTAGGCGAGAAACCATGACCTCTAACCTCTGTAACTCAAAAACAACTAGAGTAATCGAGCTAATATGGTTACCATTTGGGAAGAGTCAGGCAAGGAATAGATGTGGAAATTTACAGCCAATTTGTTCGAGCCCTTTTTGAGTTACAGAAAATATAGTTCATGATTTCTCGCCTACTTACAGCGAATAGACTATAGTTGGGATGTAGGGTAGAAGGGGTCTGCCTCGTATGGCTTAAGGGAGTTAAGGGGAGATCTCCACTTGAGGGATTTTTTTCTTGACCCCTTTCTCCCTCATGTTTAGCCCCATTGCTTTTGATATTATAAAACGTTTGCCCCATTAGTTTAGCGATTTTAAGAACTTTCATCCCATATTAAGACCTTTCGTGCCATTCAGGTGTCGATTTTATCCTGGCGAGCGAATGCGAGCCTGTAATTTAAGAGGAACCGGCCTTTGGCCGGGAAAATTTTCTACCGAAAAATGTACAAATTTATCTTGAAAGGGACTCAAGGGGGTATAATTTTAAGCTTGATGGAGGTCTAGGGAACAAACTAAATACCTCCCCTTAAACCCTTGAGAATTATGAAGCATATTGACAGTTTATTATGGCTATTATTAGACTATTTTATTCAGCTTAGGAAGAACTTTTGGGAGCTAGTCTTAAAATAGTTAGGTGTATCTTAAATTTCTATAGATCCATTATAAATTGCATAAAATCGACTAATGATTACATGCATCCTCAAATATTGACAGAGGTAATAGGCTACCTTCTGTACCGGTGCCGTCCTTTTAGATTTGTTCTGGCTACTATTCAACGATTTCATTCAGCTTTAAAAGGGCCTCCAGCAATTAACAGGCTTCGAACCATCTCCCTTAACTCTTTTTACCACCACAGATCCTTCTTAAACTACACAAAATCTTCTAAATACAGCTAGACTAAAAGGAAAAATACGTTGCGGTACAGAAGGGGTTAATACCATGGCTGTGATAAAAGCGCTTGCCCTGATTTCAAAACATTAAAATAGACATAACTGCGAAGAATATAATGCAAGCAAAAGGAAAAGGGACTGTAATTTCGACAATATATTCTCATAGTAAGGCACCATACCCTTCTTGGAAAATTCCTAAATCAAAGGAAGAACGTGAAAATGTACCTGTAACTGAACAAACAATGATCAAAGTAACCTTATTTCTTTATTACAGTTACCCCATTTTCACTTTATTTTGATAATAGTCTTGAAAGTATTGATGATAGCCAAGATTAGCAAGTGGGGTATTGTCCTTAGCGTTACTGTTAGCATACTTGTTTTTAGTTTGTGGTTTACCAGGCAGTCCAACACCATTTTCTTCGACCGCTTGTTTACCACGTTTTCTGTTGCCGTTTCTGAGAGTCTGCGTCGTTGCATTTAGTTTTGAAACGCGACCTATTCCGGGCTTCAGTTTGCCTGAGCTAACATACCCATTGCCACTGTTAGAGAGGGCTCGAACACCAGTACTTCCAGCGCTATTACCGGTAAGTCTAGTGAAAACATTACTATCGTCTGCAGCATAAACCAGTTTTGTATCACTATTTACGGGGACCTTTTTAGCAGCATATACGCGATCTTTCTTATCATTACGTAGAGCAGCAATGGCATAGGAATCATCAGTATATCCCCTTCCTGTGTCAAAATCATTTTGACCATAATAGTCAGGGTCACCATAATAATTCACCTCACCATCATAACCATTATCATAATCATAGCTGCCACCAGAAACGTCATACTCCTGACCACTACCAACACTACTGCTACTACTACTACCACTACTACTACTACTACTGCTGCTACTACTACTAAAACTACCACCACTTCTACCACCTCCCCAGCCGGAAACTTTGCGACACACTTTACATCGGCTCGTACGAGTTTGCCTCGCCACCTCGGTATCCATCAGCACCTCCTCCTTGGGCCGCACAAAGTACTTCACCGGATCGATAGAGACCATCCAGTAGGAGAAGGCGGAGGGATGGAGGGTGCAGTGGCCGTGTCCCGTGCACTCCAGGAACGGTTGGCTGCGGAAGTTCTCCAGGCAAGACCCGGGCGAGGAGAGCTGCTGCCCCCATCCTTCTGAGCCCGCGTCTGTGTGCTGGAACGGGTTTTCATTGATGGGTATTATATATTTACATTGGTTTACATAGATATTCATAGGTTTACGTGAAATTACATAGATTTACGTATATTATCGTGGATTTAAGGGTATTTACCCATATACACTCACCACACAGACTACTAACCAAGCGAGGTTTTCAGAACTTAATGTTAATAAAGATATCAGAACCCCAAATAAAGGAAAGTGTAAAACAAGGAAAGTGTAATACAAGGATTGCACAGAAAAGAAAGAGAGAGAGAGAGTGTGTGTGAGCATGTGTGTGTGTTAAATGTGTTCGCCCTTCTGGTCATTATTAAGCCCATATTCCAAGACAAACCCCTTCACTGTCGGTGATAATCACTATAGATTTGCCGGATTCCTATACTGCACCTTGTTCCTAATAAGTAGCCCACAACTCCTAAACATTAACCACTACAACTCACAAACGACTAGAGTAATTGAGCTAATATGTCTATCGTTTGGGAAGGGTCAGCCAGGGAATAGGTGTGGACATTTACAGCCCATTTGCTCTAGCCCTTTTTGAGATACAGAGGTTAGCATTCACAATTTTTAGTCTATTTACTTGGAACAGGGTATAGTAGCCTAATATATTTTGTATCATCCAAGCACATAATTATACGTACATAAATTCAAAGACCGAGTGATCCACACGAAGTGCGGTTCCAGACTCACGTTAAATGGTGGTGCTCCAGGTAACCCTGTTCAGAGCTGCCTTCCATTTTATAATTCCTTGGGGATTAATTGAATTGAATTGATAACATTTAGGCACAAAGGCCAAGCACTGGGACCTGAAGAGATCATTCAGTGCTCCTTGGGGATGAAGCGTATTGTAATTGCCAATGAACGGAGGTGCAACGTCTTAATTTAACTAGTTTTGTACCGATGCCAAATTTCATGTTATATTCTGGCAACTATTAGACGTTATTATTTAGCTTAAAAATATATCCTACCAGTTAAAAGGCTACAGACTATCTCAATTAATCCGTTTAACTACCATATATCCTTCCCCTAGCTTTATAAACTCGTGTAAATGTAGCTTAAATCAAATACTGAAAGGGAACTGAAAGGCTTTAAGCTCTTGCAAGTAATGTAGGGTGTAAAGTTACCATGAGGAAGGAGAATCCGGTCCACATATCGTCCCAGCCATCAGGACACACTGGCAGTTCGCAAGACTGACTGTGGACCGCCAGCACCATGTTAGGGGCATCACAAACCACGCATCTGAAAGGGTTTTATGCAGAATAAGAATACATACGTGCATGCGAGACTATATACTCTCAATCAATCAATCAATGGGGGCATATGCTGTGACAGCGCGTAGCCGCACTCACCCTCCGACTCCACTCCGGGGGATCCTCCCAGGCAAGACTCCAGGCATCTGCCTGGCCCATATCAAGTATCCTATCGCATGATTGGCCGGCTTGCCTCAGCCATGAGTTCCGTGGTCTTCCCCTAGGCCTCCTTCGCTCAGGGTTGTCTTCTCTAGAGGCCACCTGGTGAGCAGGGTCTGCTTCAGGGAGGCGAACCACATGCCCATATGACCGAAGTTGGCGTTCACGGACCATGCAACTAACATATCATAAACCAGCTTCATGGAGTAGTCGCTGGTTTGAGACATAATTATTCCAGTAATAGCCCATGTTCCTGTGAAGGTATTTAGTAGAAAAGGAGTTGATGCGTCTCTTCAACTCGTCAAGTGTCCATGTCTCACATCCATATAATATGACAGGGAGCACCAGTGACATAAAGATCTGCAGCTTCGTTCTTCTGCACAGGTATCGACAACACCATATGCATTAAATTGAGTGAATCTATAACTCCTTATGCTAAGCCAAGGCGACGATTGACATCATAGTCCCGACTCATCACTATTATGGATCACGCTACCAAGATGTACACCAAATGCTTGGACTTTGGTCTTGGTTCAAAAGACCTTTAAACACAATGGCTCCGACTCCTTGTGTAGTACCTGAAGGGCCAGTCTGAGAACATCTAATGTCTTCGCTAGGATTACTGAGTCATATGCAAATTCAAGAACTGTGATCCTGAACATGCCGATATCTGCTCCACAGCGACTCCGCCCGACTGTCAGGCCCAGCTAGTAACCAGTCCATACAAGTGTTGAAAAGTGTAGGCGCCAGAACACACCACTGCCTCACACCCGAATTCACAGGAAAGAAGGAGGATTCACCCCCACCACACTTCACGGAACTCTCTGTTCCTGTATAGAGTCCAGAAACCACACCAGCTCAACAAACGCTGTGGGAATCCTGTGTAACTGTAGTAGCTCCCAGAGCGTCTCTCAGTGCACCTAGTGAAATGCCTTCTTGAGATCAACATAAACTGCTAGCGGCCCTTGTTGAACATGGACTCGCCCCCAGCCTTCAGCAATTCTCCAGGGATGCCACAAATATCAAGAGTCTTCCCACCCTTTAGCTTATCCATGGCCTCCCTTACCTCAGCAAGGTAGGGAGGGTCTTCATTTAATGGTGGATCCGTCACTGGTGGTTGGACATCCACTGGAAGAAGCAGTCTGTTGTGAGCACTGGCCATGTACAACTGCTCAAAGTACTCAGCCCACCGGGTTCTGCACTCATCTACTCATTATCAAAAGGGTATACTTGAACACAATTTTTATGTTTGCACACATTTTTAACAGCCTACCTGGAAATGTAGCTCTCAATTGCCCGTCCAGAAACGGGAGTCTTGGGGGAGGGTACGGGTTCGGAGGTAGTGACCCAGTAAGAGTAGTCCCTGCGATGCTCCACCTCACACTCCTTGTTCAAGCCACAGAACATGTAGGGCATGGTGCTGAACTTTCGTAGGCAGCTTCCTGAACTACCTGGGAATGTAATAATTAAATGTTAATATATATATATACCGGTATATATATATATATATATATATATATATATATATATATATATATATATATATATATATATATATATATATATTATATATATATATTGTTACGACCGGGGCTACGAATAAAACAAGGATACTTAATGATTGGACTAGTAATAGGGCACTATGCAACAACGGTGCGCTAGATCCAAACCCTCGAACTTATATGCCGGCGAACAAAAAATACATATACCCTCCAGAGTTAATCTGCGATAACGGGGTATCCTTAACTGGGCATAAATGTACTCTACTTCAGGCTAACCCACACTGGTATAGCCTGATAACAAACAAGATGCAAGTTACGTTAAAATGCATAAAAAGGAATCTATGGAAGGATCAATTAAATCACTGCAAGATTTAATACAATAAAAAGATGCTTCAATACAGTTACTCTAAATAACAATAAACTCTTCACTCCTATCTGAAAGAAAGTGAAATGTAGTCCTACAGCATAGACCTAGAAACTTCTGAAGAAAGTCTGATGCTCATAAGATGCTCGTATCTTAAATTATATAAAGGCAGGAGGCAGGACACCACACGTGTAGACTGAATACACTAAAAGATAGGACATATAATGTTAACTGACACGAGAATACTATAAATGCGCAACGGTAGCAATGCTCGACACTAAAAGAAGTACTTCCTCATCAACGAAACAGCCTGCTATGGTTGTGCAACTCAACAACAACCTAGACTAATAAATGCTGTGAATAATAATGCGTACATATCAAAGAGCTTATATTAAATACTAATAAGTGTCTACTCGATTAATAATGTCTAGCTGGAATACTCTAGGTAAGGAACGGTGGTTGAGCAAGACAGGCTCGTAGCCTAGCGATGTCCTTAAGACTGCATCCTTTAAGTTACGTTAATTGACTAGGGTGCTCTCTTGATAGATCCAGATCACAAGTATCTGGTTCTATCCTGGCGACCCTCTAAAGACAAGCAAAGAGGCAGCAAAGTGTGGAAGTGGAACAGGCTAAAACCCTCAGTCAACACAATGCTGCACTCGTAAAGAACGCAAGTGAAAAGACAACACAGGCTACCACAGGACCGGTCGAAGTCGTGTAGGTATAAGCAAACCATACACATATCGGGGACAATGACTACAGTTACCTTATCCCAGTCTAGCATTAAATCAAAGAGCAGAAACACTAAATCAATAATGGAGACACACTAAGTTCCCAACCTCTACTAACTAAGAACCCTCAAAACCTATTCTAAGTACATGTAAATATCTCTGAGGACGGCGCATACAATACAATGGGCCGGCTATGGAAACCGTATGCAAAACCCAAGGGGAAAAGTAATTGAATAAAGGTGAGAAGCAATGGAAAAGAAGAAGGTCAGAGAGAGAGACAGTGGTAAAGGGGGTGATCGGAAGAGAGTTTGCAAAGGGATGTTAGAAGCATGCGCGCCTAGCCTGCCCTGAGGAGAACAGCTCCCGTGGACCCTCACACAGGAGGAAAGTCACACAGGAGCCTAAAAAGGCGCGATGGTCGGCCAATCACGGGCCGATACGTCACAAGGCAGCAGGCCCCTAGGACGCGCCAGGAACCGCCAGCCAATCAAGGGCGCGGGAAAGCCCGCGCGAGCGGGAAAACTCCTCCGAGCGAGGGAGGCAGCAACATACATACACACGCACACACTACCACCACGCTGCCTCTATCGCTCTTTTTCCTTAACTTTACACCATGCATCTTATATTCTACTATGATATAAAATACTTCCCGTTGTCACAGACGAAAACAAAGACCACCACTGGACTGTCTGTGACAATGCGAGCACAAGGAAAGAAAGAACAACATTCTCGGATAACTGTAGCCCATTTCGATGTCCCTGGCGAGCGCTAGTGGCTAACGAGAGGCGATTCTGCCCACGCTGGTAGACGTCACAATATATATATATATATATATATTTATATATATATATATATATATATTTATATATATAATTATATACTGTATATACAGTATGTATACAGAATATATATATACAGTATAAATTATGTACAGTAGGCCTATATATATATTTTTTTTTCTTAATAAATAGGGGAGACTCCAGGTTTTTTTTTGGCTCTAGCCAAAATTTCAAGTTTTTTGTTCTCTCTGTAAACTGCTTCTTTCAACATATGAGAATAGCATAGGAAGGAACAAAAACACATATTGCATCCATAACCCCCAGGGGCGGGGGTTCGCCCAGGACCCCCCAAAAACTGAATAAAATTCAGTAAAAAAAAAAAAAAAATTGTGTCTGTAGTCTAAAGGGCTTCTGTAAGCAATATAAATTATCATATGAGGGCATAAACACCCTTATTACATCCCTAAGGTACCCCTTTGGGGTGCCCAATATCAAGGATTTTTGTCAATTTCGTATGTATATAATTATTCTCTAAAATGTGGGTGTAAAATAAATTTTAAATTAGTTAGCCATCAAAGGTCATTTTCTATAGGTAGCGCTCCCCATAGAAAACATTTATGTAGGAGGGGTAACAAAACTAGACCACCAGATTGGATTTACATTTCTCTAAAAATTACAAATTAAATTGCTAGTAATTACTTTTTGGCCCTAACGAGTCTATTAACTGGATTTGGATATTGCCCAAATGCATTCCCCATCTAACCACAGCAAATTGGCATATAAAAGAACATTCTCTCGTCGTTTTTTCGGCGATTTCCCGCAAATTTAGGAGATATGACCCCTTGAAAGTCACATTTCAGCTCTACCCAAACTAATGGTATAAAATATTTGTTTCTCACCACCTTCTATTATTTATAGGGGAGAAAGCTGACGCTACTTTGTAGGGGATGCTGGTAGGATACGCCATGCCAAAATTGGGGGAAATTTGGAAAACATTCAGTGAGTTAATACTTTTTTGTGAAATTCTGCGCTGATTTTCTCATCGAGTCAACGTTACACCATGACGGTACATCTGGCAAAAGGCCAGCAATGAGTCTCTTATAGAAGCTGAGATAAAAATCATCCTGGAGTCTCTCCTTATTCTATAACATTGCAATATGGAGGAAGTAAATCAACAAATGTAATATATAAACAAAGTCCTCTATACATGAGAATTTTGTAACAATAAAGTTGGCAGTGTTGTTGATTGAATCTATCTCTCTCTCCTATGCTATTGATCTATCTATCCATCTAACAATCCACATATCTCCCTCCCTACAATACACACACGCACACACACAACCATAACGGTGGGAGGATATATATATATATATATATATATTCTGAAGTATTGAAGGTGTGAACTAACCAAGGTCTTGCCCATGCGCCCTCTCGTTACCCATGACGTGTAGGAAGGAGTACCCCACCCAGGCCGTTGTGGTACCCCGGGGGCAGGTGGGCACGGTCACCTCCTGGGAGTGACGAGCGAACAGCTGGCTCTTGCCCCGGTGTGAGTGGCCCCCTCCTGGTGTGCCGGGGGGGCCTCGGGACCCTGTTGGGGAGGAGGGGAGGGGGCTTTACTGTCTATTATATGAATCACAAGTCAATTCGTGAAACAACGCACCATGCCTCCTTGAACCATATAGTGATAATGGAGTAGAACATTAAATTAAAAAAACAACAGTATGGATAATTATATAATTTATAATCGGATACGTTTTAATAATCTAATCCCTGACAAAGACAGGAAAATAATGAAATTAATGGGAAAATGTATTGTTTATTATTCATAGTGGATCACATTATGACTACTGCAGATGGGAACCAACAGCAGGGCACCCTTGGCAACATTTTGAATTATTATGTATGTACTGTATGTGCATGTGAAAATGATGTAAATCATAAGAAATAGACAACTTCCATTTCTGTCACTCCTACAAAAGGGGGCTTGTAGTATGGTGCCAGGACTAAAAGGTTTGTAGTATGGTGCCAGGACTAAAAGGTTTGTAGTATGGTACCAGGACTAAAAGGTTTGTAGTATGGTGCCAGGACTAAAACGTTTGTAGTATGGTGCCAGGACTAAAAGGTTTGTAGTATGGTGCCAGGACTAAAAGGTTTGTAGTATGGTGCCAGGACTAAAAGGTTTGTAGTATGGTGCCAGGACTAAAAGGTTTGTAGTATGGTGCCAGGACTAAAAGGTTTGTAGTATGGTGCCAGGACTAAAAGATTTGTAGTATGGTGCCAGGACTAAAAGGTTTGTAGTATGGTGCCAGGACTAAAAGGTTTGTAGTATGGTGCCAGGACTAAAAGGTTTGTAGTATGGTGCCAGGACTAAAAGGTTTGTAGTATGGTGCCAGGACTAAAAGGTTTGTAGTATGGTGCCAGGACTAATAGGTTTGTAGTATGGTGCCAGGACTAAAAGGTTTGTAGTATGGTGCCAGGACTAAAAGGTTTGTAGTATGGTGCCAGGACTAAAAGGTTTGTAGTATGGTACCAGGACTAAAAGGTTTGTAGTATGGTGCCAGGACTAAAAGGTTTGTATTATGGTGCCAGGACTAAAAGGTTTGTAGTATGGTGCCAGACTAAAAGGTTTGTAGTATGGTGCCAGGACTAAAAGGTTTGTAGTATGGTGCCAGGACTAAAAGGTTTGTAGGATGGTGCCAGACTAAAAGGTTTGTAGTATGGTGCCAGGACTAAAAGGTTTGTAGTATGGTGCCAGGACTAAAAGGTTTGTAGTATGGTGCCAGGACTAAAAGGTTTGTAGTATGGTGCCAGGACTAAAAGGTTTGTAGTATGGTGCCAGGACTAAAAGGTTTGTAGTATGGTGCCAGGACTAAAAGGTTTGTAGTATGGTGCCAGGACTAAAAGGTTTGTAGTATGGTGCCAGGACTAAAAGGTTTGTAGTATGGTGCCAGGACTAAAAGGTTTGTAGTATGGTGCCAGGACTAAAAGGTTTGTAGTATGGTGCCAGGACTAAAAGGTTTGTAGTATGGTGCCAAGACTAAAAAGTTTGTAGTATGGTGCCAGGACTAAAAGGTTTGTAGTATGGTGCCAGGACTAAAAGGTTTGTAGTATGGTGCCAGGACTAAAAGGTTTGTAGTATGGTGCCAGGACTAAAAGGTTTGTAGTATGGTGCCAAGACTAAAAAGTTTGTAGTATGGTGCCAGGACTAAAAGGTTTGTAGTATGGTGCCAGGACTAAACGGTTTGTAGTATGGTGCCAGACTAAAAGGTTTGTAGTATGGTGCCAGGACTAAAAGGTTTGTAGTATGGTGCCAGACTAAAAGGTTTGTAGTATGGTGCCAGACTAAAAGGTTTGTAGTATGGTGCCAGGACTAAAAGGTTTGTAGTATGGTGCCAGACTAAAAGGTTTGTAGTATGGTGCCAGACTAAAAGGTTTGCGCCGCTTAACCCTTCCAGTACCGGTGCCGTCTCTTTAACTATATTCTGGTTACTATTAGACTATTATATTCAGTGTCAAAAGGGCCTCCAGCAATTAAGAGGCTTCGAACTATCTCCCTTAACCCTCTTTACTACCACAGATTCTTTTTAAACTGCCCAAAATCCTCTAAATATAGCTAAAGTTAAACTCAAAAGACGTCGCTGGTACTGAATTGAAATCAGGTGAAAAGGGATTTAATTTAGTGTTACTCCTGCAGACTCCTGCAGAAGAAGGTATATTGCTGGGCGCTTCGTAAAATGCAAGTACCTCATTACGGCAAGGCTAATATACCAGAAGAATTAAAAGTAAAATCCTGAGTAATTTTGTTCGAAAATTAACAAAAACTACTGCAGAAGAGGATATATGGAGGGGCTAAATTTGACGATTTTATGCAGCTCAAGAAATGCCTAGACACACGAAGTTCCAAGCAGTTTAAGTCGTAGGATGAAGGAATGATTGAATTAATAAATAACAACACTAATAAACCCAACCAACCACGTACCTATGCTTCCCCTGAGCCCCGGTGGACCATGCGTCCCACCGTCCCCCCTGGGCCCTTTCCGTCCCCGGCCCCCCACACCGTCCACCCCCCGGTCACCTAGCAACCCCTTGAGTCCGTCCCTCCCGCGGCGGCCCGGAGCACCCCTGCGACCCGGCAGTCCTGGCACTGGGAACAACACAGCAATGGAAACAAAATATATATATACAAATTAAATAGATAAATGCAAATATTATAAATAGGTGTAAATTAAATAGATATGTGTAAATAAAATAAATGTATATGCGGTATATATACTGTATATATATATATATATATATATATATATATATATATATTCATACACATGAAATAAATGTTTATATGTAAATAAATAAAATATATTTAAATTAAACAAATCCCTATAAATAAAATTAATAATTGTAATTTAAATAAATATGTTAAAATATAACATTAGAAATAATTAAATATATAAATCAAATACATTCACAGTGATAACATAAATGTGTACCGTATATAAATAAAACAAAATAATAAATAAATACATCCAATAAATAAAAACAAATATTAGCACAAACATAGTACCAATCATTGGTTAGATAAAGTAGTGACATAATGCTACATAAAATGCAATACTTATAATCAATTATAAAGATAATGTCAAATAAATGATAAAACACAATTACTAGAACATAAGATAAATAATAAATAATAAAGCATTAATCTAAAATGTGAAATAGAAATAGAAATATATAATTGTTGCATATATTCTTTTAATATAACCATACGAATATTTCTAGTATCTTGAAACAAGCTTACAGAGTAATATATTGTGATTTTACATGTTAATGTGTGAACTATTGATTAAGGAGAAATGGGTCGTTTTTATGGTCGCCTTTCTTCCTCATGCTTTGCCCCATATAGTTTTCAAATTTTAAGACATTCGACCCATTAGTTTAGCGATTTTAAGTCCTTTCGCCCCATTTATTTGACAATATTAATGTAACATGCATATTACACTCAAATATATATGCAGGTAATCTAGACTCACTCACATTATATGCCTATACTCACATTCAATTTAACTATCATATAACTATCCACTGTTCTATCAGCAGTCTAAGATGATATATATATATATATATTATACCCTATAATATATAATCCAATATAATCTATCAACCCCTTTAATTAATAACATAATTAACTACACATTCTTAATCACCAAGTTAATCTCATCACAGAGATATAACTATCTAAATTGTTTATACTTGCTAAGTATAAACAACTTACCATAAACATCTTTCCCTCATAGACATCACAGAATACCAGTATTAAACATTCAAAGACGGCACAGGATGTCAATAATAAACATACAAACCAACACAACATGACCTAACTAATAAATACCGAGTCAACAACTCCTCCCTACCTCTAACATACAGGGAGCTTGATTAATCACTCTACACAGGGGATCAGACAAGGAAGGTTCACTCCATTTTTACCTCCTGCTAGTCAACCCTTAACCATCACTTAAGCACTTTACACCAGGGAGCTGTGAAGGAAGTTCACTCTATAACTCTCCTATTCACAGCCCTTCTCCCGTCACTTTTAACACATCTCCAAGACAAGTTAATCTTGTTCTATAATCAACTCATACGTACAGACTACACTATAGTCTACTCATTAAGACTTATATCAACCATTACCTTAAGTCTATATATCTCCACACTTATAACCACTTAGGAGTTATAAGTAACTGTTGTATTACTACAATCATCTCAATATATATTTAGCTAAACCCAGTTTTCTTTACTCCCTATATTATATTTATATATTAACCCTTTGAAGCTCTGACGCGTTTTAGCAGTTTATTTTGGCTATCATTAGACGATTTTATGCAGCTTAGGAATTATCTGTGGGTATTAATAGGGTAAATTCTATCTCAATAAACCCTTTGACTTCCATATACCGTTACTAATCTGAATAAAATCGTCTAATAGTAGCCAGAAACAGAACAGAAACGCGTATTGGAGCTTGAAAGGGTTAATAAAACACCAATATACCATACAACACTTGGTATATTACATTAAGACTTTTGGTGTCATTTAGGTGTCGAACTTTTCCTGGCGAGCGATAGCGACCCTGTAATTTAAGAGGAACCGGCCTTTGGCCAGGACATTTTTCTATCAATAAATGTACAAATTTATCTTGAAGGAGGGTCTTGGAGGCGTGTTTTTTTAAGCTTGATGGAGGCTAGGGAGGAAATTTAAAGTTGTAGCTACGTACCGAAAAAACAAGACTTCATCTGAAATAACTTTAATTGAAGCAATTACTGTACATTATGCCCTTGCAATTATGCACCATTTGTGTCTGATTTACAACGTCACAACGAAGCATAACAACTTTAAGTTTATTTAGGCCTCTAAATAATATACAGCATAATAATGAAACGAGATAAAATAATGTGCTTTACGACGAGTATAATGACTGGGGAGAGAAGTATAAGTAACACCCCGTTCTTAACATTAATCATCAATCACAAACCCCAATGTACTTGAATAAACTAATGAAAGCAAGAGAAGTATACCTGAGATTCCTGGATCTCCTCTCGGGCCCGGCAGTCCCATCAGTCCTGGTAGTCCTGCTCGTCCTTGGTCACCGCGCACACCCTGGTATACGGTACGAGAATGAGATAACTTACAATAACTGAAATCAATCAATATCTCAATCTCTCAATCAATCAATCAATATCTCAATCTCTCAATCAATCCATAAATAAATATCTTAATCAATCAATCAATCTCTCAATCAAGCAATCTCTCAATCAATCAATATCTCAATCGATCAATCAATCTCTCCCTCTCGTGTTTATGAGCATCCTATTGGTGACATAATTATCAAGTAACAGGGATATGTTTATAAATTGATATTAGTTTGTATTTGTATTTATTATTTTTTTTATTTCATTTTATTAGCATCATATTGTTCCATGATTATTAAAGTCACGCGGTTATTTTGTTTTTTCTTTGATCATGTATAATTGACATAAAACAAAATATATATATATATATCCTGTATTATACCCTGTCCAATATAGGTAGGCAGGTCAGGATTCCCGAACCCCACCTTATAGACTGCAGCACCGTTAATTCTTTTAAACTTCGCCTAGACAAATCGAGGGGTCACTAGTCCTGTTGTTGCTTGATTTCCTTTGTACTCCTTTGTACTCTCATAACTCCAAAAGGACTTCAGTACTTGAGCTTTTATATCTATCATTTGGCAAGAGTCAACTAGTGAATAGGATGGTCAATTTTATTATTATAATCATAGTTATCATTATAATTATTATTTATTTAAATATTCATGTATATATTTTGTTAATATACCTTACCTTTCTCCCAGGGTAAGAGGCGCTTGATATCCCATCATTTCCCCTGCTGCCCCTGTCACCCGGAAGTCCTCTGAACCCAGGGGGACCTCTCAGACCGGCGTACCCCTTGGGCCCCGTCAGCCCCTCTCGGCGGTAGGGCGGCGGTGGGCCAGGCTCTCCACTCACACCTTTTGGACTGAACGCATAACATTAAATCAATTCCTTTATATACATGTGTGTGTATTAGCTGACATGAAGACAGTTATATCCAGGAAAAAGTATAAATGCAAACTCTCCTAGTAAATAGATGTTATATATATATATATATATATATATATATATATATATATATATATATATATATATATATATATTAATATATATATATAATATAAATATATATCATATATATATATATATATATATACCATATATATATATATTATATATATATATTTTAATATAATATGGCATTATATATAGTATGTATATAGTAAAAAGTATATCTCATATATACACGTGAGCTAATAAATGTTTACATACCCCCAGCCGGGAGTAAACCTCCGACATTCTGATAGACCAGTCCATCACCACATTCAGATAGTTATAATTACATGCAGAAAAACGTCGGGGGTCCACGAATTCTTATAAGTGGGCTAGAGACTATGGCATCCTAGTGTACAATCAACCCTGTCACTAACCCTGGGGGACCTCCTCTACCCCGCAGTCCGTCCGGGCCCCTGTTTCCTGCGTCACCTTGCAGGCCCCGACGTCCCCTAGACCCAGGCAGCCCCTCTATCCCAGGGCCGCCGCTACGACCTAGGAAATACGGTAAGCAGAATAATGAAAATAGTAATAATAATAATATTATTATTAATACAGGTAATTCAATTCTATAACTTTATTTCGTAATATACATGAGATTATATACATTATATAATTATATACATTTGAAATCGATGATTAAAAAAGGGTGATATGGTACATCCAATAATAATTCAGCTCTTCATAATATAACTTATATTTTTTAAATAATTGCTTAACTCAATTCTGGCATTTCTCAATCAATTTATTTGTATTAATAATTAACTTCAATAAGCATTTACGCGTATTTACAGTAGCTTAAACTTAGTCGAAAGTTAAATGTACATAACCAATAATAAAGATCACTTGTATTATACAGTTGTAAAATAATCGTATATATTGTTCAGGAAAAGATGCTTACTCCTTATCAATAAAAAAGTCCTCTAATTTGGAGCTAATAAAGTAAACGTTCTCTCACCTGCATCTAAAAACGTAAACAAATAATTAAACATCCTCTGACCTGGTTCTAATAAATTAAACGTTCCCTCCTGCATCTAAAAAAGTAAACAAATAATAAATAGTTTTCTCTCACCTGGATATAATTAAGTAAACGTTATCTTACCCTGATCTAAAAACGTAAACAAATAATAAAAAGTTTGATCTCACCTGGATCTAATAAAGTAGACGTTCTCTTACCCTGATCTAAAAACGTAAACAAATAATAAAACGTTTTATCTCACCTGGATTTAATAAAGTAGACGTTCTCTTACCCTGATCTAAAAACGAAGCCAATAATTAAAAGTTTCCTCTCACCTGGATCTCCCGGTAGGCCCTCAGCTCCCGGTACAGATGGCCCCGGTACTCCCCTGGGCCCCGGTGGACCATCTGGACCAAAGACACCCGGTGCACCCTTGGGCCCCGGTACACCATTCCTCCCGGGTTGACCATCCCTGCCTGGGGTACCTTGGGGTCCGGGCTCATTCATCCCCCCGGGTAGACCTGTTGAAAAGGGAGGGGGGAATTAGTTTGGAGATTTTAAGACGTTTCACCTTATTAGTTAGACGATTATAAAACACTTCACCCCATTTAGGTGTGTGTGAGTGCTAGTAAGTGTGTATGTGTGTGTGTGTGTGTGTGTGTGAGTGTTACTAAGTGTATGTGAGTGCTAGTATGTGTGAGTGCTAGTAAGAGTGTGTGTGAGTGCTAGTAAGAGTGTGTGTGAGTGCTAGTAAGAGTGTGTGTGAGTGCTAGTAAGAGTGTGTGTGAGTGCTAGTAAGAGTGTCTGTGTGTGCTAGTAAGAGTGTGTGTGAGTGCTAGTAAGAGTGTGTGTGAGTGCTAGTAAGAGTGTGTGTGAGTGCTAGTAAGAGTGTGTGTGAGTGCTAGTAAGAGTGTGTGTGAATGTTAGTAAGAGTGTGTGTGAGTGCTAGTAAGAGTGTGTGTGAGTGCTAGTAAGAATGTGTGTGAGTGTTAGTAAGAGTGTGTGTGAGTGTTAGTAAGAGTGTGTGTGAGTGCTAGTAAGAGTGTGTGTGAGTGCTAGTAAGAATGTGTGAGTGTTAGTAAGAGTGTGTGTGAGTGCTAGTAAGAGTGTGTGTGAGTGCTAGTAAGAGTGTGTGTGAGTGCTAGTAAGAATGTGTGTGAGTGTTAGTAAGAGTGTGTGTGAGTGTTAGTAAGAGTGTGTGTGAGTGCTAGTAAGAGTGTGTGTGAGTGCTAGTAAGAATTTGTGTGAGTGTTAGTAAGAGTGTGTGTGAGTGCTAGTAAGAGTGTGTGTGAGTGTTAGTAAGAGTGTGTGTGAGTGCTAGTAAGAGTGTGTGTGAGTGCTAGTAAGTGTGCGAGAGTGCTGGTGTGTGTATGAGTGTGTGTTTGTGTGTTAGTGGTAGTAAGTGTGTGCATGTGTGAGTGTAATTACCTGGTGGTCCTTTGACTCCTCCGGTCCCCGGGTCACCAAGGGGCCCTTGTCGACCTGCTCTACCAGGGATCCCGTCATGTCCCCTCCCTCCGTCGTCACCCTGCAAACACAGATAGTCAGATTTGTTTTATATACAGTATATATATATATATATATATATATATATATATATATATATATATATATATATATATATATTCAAAAGGAAAAGGGTAGCCAAAACAAGGAAGAAATGATCAAATAATGGTCTTCAGTTGTACTCGAGGTGGGCTTGGGGTTGGATCTAGGTGGGTAGGGATTGGTCTTTATTATTTAGTCATATCGCATTAGTTTTCCTTTTATTCATGCGGTACTGGTGTTTGTTAACGAATTAATTTCATTTAGGTATTTTATACCCTTATTTACTTTGTATTTAAACTATTTTACGGGTCCTTCAATTTACGAAATTTTATGTATGGTAATTTCATTTTATAGGATCGTGTACTGACCTGATGATGGACGCAGAGTCCGAAATATTGCAATAAATATGAAGATGGGGATCTGCCTTGTTTTGGCTACCCTTTTCCTTTTGAAAATACGTTATCCTGGAGGACAACTCACTGATATCATCATTAATATATATATATATATATACCTGGAAATGGGTAGATTATTTTGGACAATTAAATTACATTTTTTCTTCCAATAATTTTAGTGTCAATAGGTAGAATAATATGAACCTAGTGAGTTCATTGCTCAATAGGTGGCGTTCTGAGAGTGAGGGTCCAAGTCTAGGAAGTGAGACAGTGAAGCACTGGGCCGAAGCAGCTTCAGAGATGGGGCTGCTTCGAACCGTGAGTGAGCAATCAAGCCCCATGCATCCTGCGAAGGCAAGATGGCAGGGGCTGGTTGCTGCTGAAAGTGCTTCATATTTCTCACTCCCTAGACTGGAACGAGACCTGACAGGTTTCACCGTTCAATGTATAAAGGATGAATGTACAGGATCTCAGCCTATGCCCGAGAGGGAGTAGTTGGAATATAAACAAAGAAAACATTTTAATAACCCTTTCCATACCAAAAATGTTTAATGGACCAATATAAGATGTATTTATTACCGCCAATACACCTTTAAAGGAAGATGGGTCGTTTTTCTGGTCCCTCTTCTTCCTCTTGTTTAAGTTTTCAGATTTTAAGACATTCCGCCAATTTGTTTGACAATTTTAAGATCTTTCGTCCCATTTCTTTGTCACTATTAAGACTTTTCGTCATTTAGGTATCGATTTCTTCCTGGCGAGCGATATCGAGCCTGTAACTTAAGAGGAACCGGCCTTTGGTCGGGACATTTTTCTATCGAAAAATGCACAAATTTATCCTGAAGGATGGTCTTGGGTGTTTTTTTTTTTGTTAAGCTTGATGGAGGTCTAGAGAGGAAACTAAAATAATAATAAATTATTAGATTATTGTGGACACCTTAACCCCTTCAGCACGATGCAGGCTTTTTACCTTGGATTCTGGCTAAGGTTAGACGATTTTCTACAATTTAAGAAGGACCTGTGTTATTCGGAGGGTTTATTGAGAACGGATTAGCCCCTTTGAGACTTAGAGATAAATGATATACTAATAACATATAATTATATAATATAATAATATAATATAATATATAATAATAGTAATATAATAATATAATAAATAATAATAATAATAATAATAATAATAATAATATAATAAAATAATATAATAATAAAATAATAAAATAATATAATAATATAATAAATAATAATAATAATAATAATAATAATAATAATAATATTAATATAATAAAATAATATAATAATATAATATAATCATCTATTGTATATTTATTTTACCCCAACACCAAACACCTCCAATGAAATTAATGAAAGCATATAATTGTGTGATTCACTGGGATTCGAACCTGGGTTATCACACACAGATTTTGTAAATACTCTATCCATTACACCACCAAGACGGTTAAAGGTTTATGCACACGCCTACGACTTATTATCCTTTCTCGAATACTGGATATTAATCGAATCATGTACCTATGCCCATCCGCGCTATGGTTGCCTATTGTTTAAGGGGAGATATCCACTTGAGGGATTTTTTTCTTGACCCCTTTCTCCCTCATGTTTAGCCCCATTGCTTTTGATAGTATAAAATGTTTGCCCCATTAGTTTAGCGATTTTAAGAACTTTCACCCCATATTAAGACCTTTCGTGCCATTTAGGTGTCGATTTTATCCTGGCGAGCGATAGCGAGCCTGTAATTTAAGAGGAACCGGCCTTCGGCCGGGACATTTTTCTACCGAAAAATGTACAAATTTATCTTGAAAGGGACTCAATGGGGTGTAATTTTAAGGTTAATGGAGGTCTAGCGAACAAACTAAATACCTCCCCTTAAGTGAGAGGAAAAAATATTCATAGGGTACAGATCATATAGAACGACCACGCTACGAAATATACCTGAACCTACTGATAATCTATGTTGTTATTAAATTCACTCCAACACCAAACAATATATTATTATATACTAAATTGATATATAATGAATATGTACTAAATAAAACTTAATACCATTATATTATAAGGAAAATCGTCTAATGTTAACCAAAATAAGAAGACTCTTACCTCTCTTCCCTTGCGCCCCGGTGGCCCATTGACTCCGGGGACCCCTGGCTGACCCCTGGGCCCCGGGTCACCATAGTCCCCTGGTGACAGACTACTCCCGATACTACCACCAGGGGGCCCGGGGTCGCCTGTGGGCCCATTGAACCCCTTGGACCCTGGCCGGCCATGTATTCCCCACGGGCCCACGTCACCCCGCTGACCTGAGGGAGAGTTGGGGTTACAAAAGTATATTCTTGTACATAAATACTGAAGGAGGGATGGGCGTATTTATTCGCTCATTTATGTATCCCTGATTCGTAAGTTGGGCTTACGATACACGCTTGTGGTTGGTCCTGTATCAGTCTTTTGAACTAAAACATCGAAATACGCTAATTTACCATTTTCTTTATTATCAACCGTGAATTTATTATGTTTATGCTGGCTGATGTGTGTTCGATTTATTTGGCTCTACATGAAGACATATTCAATTTCAGGGAATATATTGTGTGCACTAATTATACCGTAAATCTCTTCAATCATAGTGTCAAGACAATTATGTATATTAAACTGTGTAAAGTAGTAATACCCAAATTTGAAGCTCCGAAGCTATTTAAGTGCTCAAAGGTTATATATAAATGCACATGTCCTGGCTGTCAGGCCAGGTATATTGGATGTACTGGACATACATTTACAGTTAATTAAGATGATTGAGCATATTGGAAAGAGTCATAGATCCGGCAAATTCTTACAAAAAATGTAATTTTCCGCAATCAGAAATCATTCAAGGGAACAAGATCACCCGTTTTGATATAATTGGTAGATTTCGTAATCACGCTGATGCGCTAATTGGCGAGAAATTGCTAATACATAAAATAAACCCCGAGCTCAACATTTCTAATACAGGTAATTCTTTATAGATTGATAGTCTATTGTTCAAGTTTTGGACCATTTGAAGCATTTGTTGTTAGGTAGCTAATTAGTATATAGATGTTAGGACAATAGAACGAATTAGTATATAGATGTTAGGACAATAGAACGAATTAGTATATAGATGTTAGGACAATAGAACGAATTAGTATATAGATGTTAGGACAATAGAACGAATTAGTATATAGATGTTAGGACAATAGAACGAATTAGTATATAGATGTTAGGACAATAGAACGAATTTCAGACATTTTAGTTTGACATTGTATTCACTTTTCACAATGCTTGCTATACCTTCCTCGGTTGTCCACATGTTGTTATCCGATGTGGACTTTCTTATTCTTCTCATATTTAGCGGTGAATGTTATCTGTTTTGGATTAAGCTTTGTATTATTTTTTTAATCTTGTCTTTCAAAATGTGTTTTAGTGATTACGAGTGCTTTACCTAGCTGAATTTTTATTTTTAGATTTCTTTAAATAAAATAAATAGATCCTTTTATTTTAGTTAATTTTAGACTTGTCTTAATTTTTTAAGGATCATGTTTGAGTACCTGATGGTGGCCTTCCTGTAGTGAGCCGAAAATGTGTTGAAGGAAAAAGAAAATCGAGTAAGTAAATAAAGCATGGCGTTATAAGTACAGTGTTGACTCTATTCCTATGCCTACTATGGTATATATATATATATATATATATATATATATATATATATATATATATATATAAAGAGAGAGAGAGAGAGAGAGAGAGAGAGAGAGAGAGAGAGAGAGAGAGAGATATTAATCTCTGATTCTCCACCCCAATTATTTTCGTTCACACACACACTCTCTCTCTCTCTCTCTCCCAGACTGACCTACGGCTCCTATTCTCCCCGGTTCCCCCCTCTCCCCCTTCAGTCCAGGCCACCCGGGGGTTCCTGGGGGGAATATGGGGGGCTGGTTTACGGTGGGGCCCTTCAGTCCTCGGTCCCCTTGGTCCCCCCTCACCCCCTTCCATCCTGGGGGGCCCCTACGTCCGGGAGAGCCCTGGGGATCATATAAAGGTGATTGATGATTATAAAGTAAAGAAAGCAGTTGATATAAAGTAATTGAAGATATATAGGTGGTATCACACAGGCAGCTGCGTCCGATAATCTATATCGGAGTATTTGGCTATTGTATAATTCGTATTTCAAGTGTTTGTTCCTGATATTAACATAATATTTATTTTTTTAAAGTTTGCTCCCTAGACCTCCATCTATCTATCTATCTATCTATCTATCTATCTAACTAGCTAGCTAGGTATTTATCTATCTATCTATCTATCTAAAAATCTATCTATCTATCTACAAATCCATCAAGCTATCAATCTATCTATCTAGCTATCAATAAAATGAAAAATAACAGACAAGTAGATAGATACAAAAACCCACCTTTTGAGCAGTGCCGGATATACCCTGGGTCCCGGGTAGACCAGGTGGGCCCCGGGAACCCTTGGGCCCTGAGTACCCTTGACCAGGGACCCCCGCTGGGCCCCTCCTACCAGCGGGCCCGGAGTCACCGTCTCCACCTCTACCGCCGGGTCGACCTGCACACAAAATAATTTATTAAGGGGAGGTTATTATTATTATTATTATTATTATTATTATTATTATTTATTTTTTTTTTTTTTTTTTTTTTTTTTTTTTTAAGTTTCCTCCCTAAATCTATATATTTATTATTTTTTATTTTTTTTAGTTACCTCGCTAGACCTCCATCAAGCTTTGAAAAACACCCCCTAGGCCCCCTTTCAAGATAAATTTTTACATTTTTCGGTAGAAAAATGTCCCGACTGAAGGCCGCTTCCTCCTAAATTGCAGGGTCGCAATTGCTCCCCAGGAAAAAATAAGATTCTGTAATTTTTGAGGAAGCAGCCTTTGACCCGGATATTTTTCTACCGAAAAATTTACAAATTCATATTGAACTGGGATCTTGAGGATAATTTATTAAGCTTGATGGCAGTCTAGCGAGGAATCTAATGCAATATTAAATAAATTAATAGATAAACTACCCCATAATTAATAGATAAACTACCCCATAATTAATAGATAAACTACCCCATAATTAATAGATAAACTACCCCATAATTAATAGATAAACTACCCCATAATTAATAGATAAACTACCCCAGAATTAATAGATAAACTACCCCATAATTAATAGATAAACTACCCCAGAATTAATAGATAAACTACCCCATAATTAATAGATAAACTACCCAATAATTAATAGATAAACTACCCCATAATTAATAGATAAACTACCCCATAATTATAGATAAACTACCCCATAATTAATAGATAAACTACCCCATAATTAATAGATAAACTACCCCATAATTAATAGATAAACTACCCCATAATTAATAGATAAACTACCCCATAATTAATAGATAAACTACCCCATAATTAATAGATAAACTACCCCAGAATTAATAGATAAACTACCCCAGAATTAATAGATAAACTACCCCATAATTTACAACATTTGGACAGTAAATAACTAGCGATATTTGTGGTACTATAAATTTATGAATGTTGACGTTACGGTATTATGTTGACAATAGTGCTGCCTGTACTGTAATCATGACAACTGAATATCTTTAATGGGGTGTCACACGAGCGCTTTTTCCGTCAATTTATACGGGCAATTGTGGTCTGGTAACTTCTGAATTAAAGTTGCATATTATTTTCATCTTCTCAAATTACTATACATTAAATCTAGTTGACGATTCCAATGTCAAAATACTCAAAACTAGTGAGAACAAAACTTGCTCATAGAAAATTGATGAAAAGAACGTTCGTGTGACACCTCGATGTATTGTTCTCTCTCTCTCTCTCTCTCTGGGTTGTATCCATTGGGCCCCATTCAGCCTACTGTTTTAAGACGTTTATCCCCATCCAGGTGCCGATTTTTTCTTGGCGAACGGAAGTGAGCCAGCATATTTAGTTTATGTTTTTGACAGCAGGCTTAATTAATGTGTACATTATTCGATAGAAAAGTGTCACCGGTGAAGCCGGGTTTCTCCATACAATGCAGGTTCGCTATCGCTCGCCAGGAAGAAATCAACACCTGGACGAGGATAAACGTCTTAAAACAGTAGGCTGAATGAGACTGAATGGATACAAGGCAGAGAGCGAGAGCACAGAAGAGGAAAAATAGCAGGTCACCCCCCTAAATCAGAGAAAATACTTGTTCATAGAAAATTGGCCAAAATATCGGCCGTATTACATCGCCTGGGTTACGTACCGGGTCCTCCAGGGTCTCCTCGTCCTGAGATCAAGTCCCCGGGGGTACCAGGGGGACCTCGCAACCCTGGGTCACCGTGGACACCCTTCACACCCTGGAGGTTAGGTCACAGAGGTCGAAAAAGAGACTCATTAAAGGGTGATCTCATACTCCTTCTAGCTCTGTAGGTCAAGGTCATGTTAGGTCACAGAGGTAAAAATAAAGAGACTCATTGAAGGGTGATCTCATACACCTCGCTTATTATGAGTTCTATTTTTGTTATATACAGTATGATCACACAATTCTGACAGTGTATTCAAAGTCTGACCTAGCACCTCTCATCTCACCCTAAGGTCAAAGTCACATCTGGTCAGAGAGGTCAAGCGAGAGACTATTCAAAGGCTGACCTAACAACCCTCATCTTACCCTGCAGGTCAAGGTCACATTAGGTCAGAGAGGTCGAACGAGAGACTATTTAAAGGCTGACCTAACACACCTCTTCTCACCCTGCAGGTCAAGGTCACATTAGGTCAGAGAGGTCAAACGAGACTTTTCAAAGGCTGACCTAACACACCTCTTCTCACCCTGAAGGTCAAGGTCACATTAGGTCAGAGAGGTGAAACAGGATACTTTAATGACCCTACTTCACCCTGTAAGTCAAAGCCACATTGCATCATCATACATATTATTGTATTCCCCAGATATTTCACCGGGAGTGCACGGAATAAGAAAGACCAGGGTTCGAATCCTCCTCTGGTTAATTGTGTATTTTGAGTTTAATGTATAATAGTGTGGAGAGAGAGAGAGAGAGAGAGAGAGAGAGAGAGAGAGAGAGAGAGAGAGAGAGAGAGATAGATAGAGAGAGAGAGAGAGAGAGAGAGACAGACAGACAGAGAGACAGAAAGGGAGAGAAATAGAGAGAAATGGAGAGACAGAAAGAGAGAGAAACGGAGAGACAGGGAGAGACAAAGAGAGAGCAGGACAGAGAGAGAAAGATTACTTACGTGTTGCCCATTACGTCCCTCCGTGCCCGGTATGCCATTGGTCCCCGGTAACCCCAGCCCTTCACTGGGCCCCGGGCCACCCCTGGGTCCAGGGGTTCCTGGACCACCGGGTCGACCTGCAGGGGGAAGAAAAGGGGCGTCAAAGGGGAAAAATATATATACATCATCATCATCATCATCAAATCTGATTATATATATATAATATATATATAATATATATATATATATATATATATATATATATATATATAATATATATATAATATATATATATATATATATATATCCAGATTAGGAAGGTTATATGGAAGTCAGAGGGTTAATGGAAATAGTCTTTACCCATATAATTCCCACAGCTCTTTTATAAATTGTATGCAATCGTCTAATGATAGCCCCTGCCACACGATAACGCCTTCTCGTCTATGATTCTGGCCCTAAATTAGACGATTTTACGCACTTTAATCATGATATACTTTATTCATAGGGTTTCTGAGATCGTATATTGAAACCCCTATGAATCTTAGAGGTAGAATTTAAGCTAAAGCAAATCGTCTACTGGTAGCCAAAATATGATGAAAATGACATCATCGTGCTGAAGGGATTATAATTACTGCTGAAATCAAAATGGATTAATACAATTAAATTCGTCCTTGAAACAATAACCATAAAATCCATCCTTGAAAAAAAAAATAATAATAATAATAATAATAATAAATAAACATAAAATTCGGCCTTGAAGCCATAACCAAAATGTTCGTCTTGAAATAATGTAACGATAGAAATAGTTCTTGAAATATTAGTTAACCATAACATATTTGATATTTGATGCAACACACTCTTCAAATAGACCACCCTTCTTTTCACCCTTCTCCTCCTTAATTAATTTTCAAATTTTGAGCCAACCAATTATTCACATTCATCTACAAGCTTACATTTAGCGTGATCATTTATTGTCAAGTTACTTTGAATGAAAACATTATATGTTTAATAATAAAGACAGAGTATGCATGCATACATGGCGTTTATTAGAGTACATCAGGCTGTAAAGGTATGGGCTATATTTGTTTACATTAAAGATAAATTTATCGGTTTAGTAGAAAAATAATTAAATTTGTAGTCAAGAGTATTATAGTCTGTTGGTTTTCAGCGGATGGTTAATTTCCTAAGTCCTCGTCCTCATTGTTCAGCTCTTACCAATTTGTACAGACAAATATTCTGTTAATTCTGCAAATTTGGTATTAAAATAAGATACATACATAGCCGAGCATAGTAACAACTTCTGGTGATGACTGTACCTGGGTTGCCTCTGTCTCCCAGCCCTCCTTTCCTGCCACCCCCAGTAATGCCAGGTACACCATGCACCCCAGGACCACCATCCCTCCCACGGTCACCCATGGGCCCCGGTGTCCCGCGCCTCCCTGGATCCCCCATGGGTCCCTTGGGCCCTTGGGTATCGGTGCCGGAGCCTGGGAAGCCTTTGGGCCCAGGGGAGCCAGGTCCACCTATACGGCCACTCTTTCCTTGGGGACCTGGGGGCCCGTGGCGGCCCTGAAGTCTGTCCCCAGAGTCACCCTTAGCATCCTGAAAGGTAAGTAGTGTGTGTGTGTGTGTGTTTTTTTTTTTTTTTTTTTTTTACATTAGTTTAAACCAGACCACTGAGTCACAATAAGAGACTCTCATAGGGATGGCCTAAAGGTAAGTAGTGTTGTCATATAAAACCATAGCATTATACTGTACGTGAGAACGGCGCCGCTCTTCATTTCCTATCTCATAATTTACAAACAGGTGTAGTCAGTGTGCCCCTAATGAAAACATAGGAGTACTAGTTGTATCTAATATAATTTAAATTATCTTTAAAACAATTTATGATATAAACATATATACAGTATATGTATATATACAGGTATATAAATATATATAGTATATATATATATATATATATATATATATATATATATATATAATCCTACCTGTCGTCCCGGTCGTCCACTAACCCCCGGGGCGCCCTTGGGTCCCTTACTGCCGGGGTCCCCAGGATGGCTATGTCCCCGAGCCCCATTCCTGCCGTCAAGCCCTGGTTCTCCCTTAGGGCCCATTCTCCCAGGGGCGCCGTCTATACCTGCGGTGATGGCCGCTCCGTCATGCCCTTGGTCACCCCTCACGCCCTTCGCACCCTGGACAATAATAATAATAATAATAATAATAATAATAATAATAATAATAAATGTATGCATGTATGTTTGAGGGGGACACTTGTTACAGTCAGCTTTGCGTTTTGTCTCCTTCATGCACATACAAATGGTAGAAACATAATTAGCTTGATTATTCTAGTCGTTTGTGAGTTATAGAGGTTAATATTGAAGAGTTTTGGTCTAGCGGTATTTTTTTTAAACAGTGTATAGCGACCCTCCCCCATCAACAGGAACAAGCGAGATAATCCAACGAATGGCCTCGGGGTATGGAGGCACATGGGGGTCATAGGTTTGGGGCCACTCAATCAGGGGTAGATTGATTGACCGGTTGTTGTTGTTGTTGATCCCCAGGCTGTCTGGCCGAGCAGCCCCAAGGTCCCAAGCAAGGCCATGGCCATAACCAAGCGCCCCCACAAAACCCTCCCAGCTTTACCACTAAAGAATGCCTAGGTGACCAAAACCGCTCCCAGGCGAGGGGCTGAGGAGAGTGCGGAAACGCCCAGGACACCGAAACCCCTTCCAGGGCACTGTGCTCTTTTACAGTTATGAAGAGAAAAAATATGAGATCTGTTTCTGAGAGGGCAGCAGGGGAGGGAATCATTATCCAACAGGCTTACACCCCTGGGCAAATGCCCCTACCGCCCGCAGCCCACCTTGCCAGCACCTAGAAGGAAAAGCAGTACAGGAAAGAGACAGACAGAAACGGCTAAGGTAGGGTAGAGGACGCCAAACCTCACTCTGGATAGGACTAGCCTTCACATTGAGGGGTTATGGGTAGTGATGTCTAGACTAAAGGCAAATTTAAGGTGGCGTCACATGAGCGCATTATCCGGCAATTTTTGATGAGTAAGTTTTTTTGCTCGTACTATGCCGAGGCTCTTTCGCAGTGAAATCGGAAACTACAGCGAAGGTAGATTATATTAGTTAATTTTTGAAGCTGTGAGACTACAATTGCCCGTAAACGTTGACAGAGCAATCGCTTGTGAAAACTCCCTTAACCCTTCCAAAACCGGTGACGTCTTATTAATATTATTTCAACTTCATTTCGATTATCCATTAAGCTTAGTAAAGATATATGGTAGCTAAAGGAATTAATTGAGATAGTCTGTAGTGTTTTAACTGGTAGACGTCCTTCCTAAGCTGACTGAAATCTTCAAATAATTGCCAGAGTATAATGAAAAGGAGGTCACCGGTACTAAAGGGGTTAATCATAATAAAGAAACGATACTTACAAATTTCCCTGGGCCCCCATCAATCCCCGGTGGGCCCCTGAATCCTTTGAGTCCATGGTCCCCGGGCCAGCCACGGGGTCCCTTGGGTCCGTCACCCCCCAGGCCGTCATTCCCCTTAGGACCTGAGGGACCTGGTCGACCTGGGGCGCCTAAGTCCCCCTTGTATCCCTTGTCCCCTGCCACTCCACGGTAACCTGAGGGAGACAACATTATTATAAGGATTAATATAAGAATAAACTGTCAACATGCGTCATAATCTTCACAGGGCTAACTCTTTCAGTAGTATTCCACTGAAGGAGTGGTTTTCAGTTTGTTCCCTAGACCTCCATCAAGCCTAAAATTACACCCCCTAGACTCCCTTTCAAGATAAATTTGTACATTTTTTGGTAGAAAAATTTCCCGGCCGATGGCCGGTTCTTCTTAAATTATATATATATATATATATATATAATACACACACACACCTCATACACAATCTTACATACCTCTGCCATACCTGTTAACAACGTCATTAAGCGTCTCACCTGGTAATCCCGGAAGAGATATGGAGTTATCACAGTGACAGACGAACCTCCCGGGTAACCCCTGCAGTCCACGGTCACCATGATGACCCTTTCTGCCACTGGGGGGGGGGAGAGAGAGAGAGAGATATGGAGTTATCACAGTGACAGACGAACCTCCCGGGTAACCCCTGCAGTCCACGGTCACCATGATGACCCTTTCTGCCACTGGGGGGGGGAGAGAGAGAGAGAGAGAGATATGGAGTTATCACAGTGACAGACGAACCTCCCGGGTAACCCCTGCAGTCCACGGTCACCATGATGACCCTTTCTGCCACTGGGGGGGAGAGAGAGAGAGAGAGAGATATGGAGTTATCACAGTGACAGACGAACCTCCCGGGTAACCCCTGCAGTCCACGGTCACCATGAGGACCCTTTCTGCCACTGGGGGGGAGAGAGAGAGAGAGAGAGATATGGAGTTATCACAGTGACAGACGAACCTCCCGGGTAACCCCTGCAGTCCACGGTCACCATGATGACCCTTTCTGCCACTGGGGGGGAGAGAGAGAGAGAGAGAGATATGGAGTTATCACAGTGACAGACGAACCTCCCGGGTAACCCCTGCAGTCCACGGTCACCATGATGACCCTTTCTGCCACTGGGGGGGAGAGAGAGAGAGAGAGAGAGAGAGAGATATGGAGTTATCACAGTGACAGACGAACCTCCCGGGTAACCCCTGCAGTCCACGTCCCAACCATGATGACCCCTTTTCTTCTTCCCTGCCACTGGGGGGGGGGGAGAGAGAGAGAGAGAGAGATGGAGTTATCACAGTGACAGACGAACCTCCCGGGTAAACCCCTGCATTCCACGGTCACCATGATGAACCCTTTCTGCCACTGGTGGGGAGAGAGAGAGAGAGAGAGATATTGGAGTTTATCACCATGACAGACGAACCTCCCGGGTAACCCCTGCAGTCCACGGTCACCATGA
>CM064497.1:4378522-4503522 GCA_032716605.1 Paralithodes platypus
CGACAAAATTATATTTGTTTTTGCCATTTTCGAGTAAATTTTTTATTTATTTTGCTACCTACACTGAATACAACCCTCTTTCCCAGACGCCCTTCAAACTAAAAAAAAAAAAAAAAAAAAAAAAAAAAAAAAAAAAACGCTCCCCAGGCTCCAGTCAAGCTAGAAAAGTAAAAAACAAAACAAAACAAAAATTGTAGAAAAATGCCCTGTACGTCCTAAACTGTATGTTCCCAATCGCTCGATCAGAAAAAAATATAGTAAACCCGAATAGGGTGAAGCGTCCTAAAATCGTCAAAATTTTCTTCCAGGGGCTCTTACTGCCACTGGGGAAAGAACACCACTTTAAAACTGGTATACAAAATAGATATACAGATGGATAGATATAGATAGATAACTTACATGTATCCTGGGTCTCCTCGTGGACCAAAACCACTGTCCCCCTTAGGTCCTTTAACCCCGGGGAGACCGTGTACACCCGGCGGTCCAGGCGGTCCCCTCTCACCCTGGGGGAGGAGAGGACACAGGTTTACGGGTTAAGGGGGCTGACCTTCTTTTCATCTTTCTCTGGGTTGTATCCATTCGGAACCCATTCAGCCTACTGTTTTAAGACGTTTATCCTCAGCAATCGATAGCGAGCCACCATATTTGGGATAATGAGTTAAGACAGCTGGCTAAATTTGTAAATTTTTCGATAGAAAAATATTGGCTCGCTATCACTCGCCAGGAAAAAATCGACACCTGGATGGGGATAAACGTCTTAAACAGTAAGCTGAATGGGGCCAAATGGATATACCCATGAAAGATAAAAATGCAGGTGGCCCCTATTAACACAGAACAGCTTGTATCACGGGTTTGTTATACATTTATTATATACCACTTCAGCGCGATGACGGAAATTTCATCATATTCTGGTTATTATTAGGCGATTTTCATTAATATACTGTCTCCCTCTAGGATTTAAAAGGGTAAATGCGATCCAAGTCAACCCTCTGAATAACATAGTTCCCCCTTAAACTGCATAAAATCGTCTACATTTAGCTAAAATGAAAGGTAAAAGGCGTTATCGTGTTGAAGGAGTTAATATATATATATATATATATATATATATATATATATATATATATTTATTTATTTATTATATTTTTATTTTATATTGTGTTATTTGTTTGTTTATTTTTAACCGATGTTTGTTTACCTTGGTCCTCGGGTAGCTTTCTCCGTCTGGGCCCGGGTCCCCTCTCTCCCCCTTCCTCCCAGAGTCCCCGTGGTGGCCATGGTTCCCCGGGGGCCCCTTGATACGACAGCCAGGGATGAAGGGAGAGGAGGCTTTGCAGGGGATCAACGCCCCTTTGTTCCCCTTCTGCCCGCATATACCTGGTACTCCTAAATAAAATCGGTATAACAAATGATAAGATAAAACAATAGAGATCAAATAAGACAAGATATAAACAGAATAAAACAATTAGATAAGAAAAAGCTAAACACAAAATTATTAAAACAGACGAAATATATATATTAAGTAACACCCCGTTCTTACATTAATCATCAATTACAAACCCCAATGCACTTGAATAAATTAATGAAAGCATATGGTCCTCCCGGGATTCGAACTCGGGAAACCACACCCAGAACATAAGAACATAAGAAAATGAGAGTCTGCAAAAAGCCGATCGGCCCACACAAGGCAGATCCCTGTCACACCCAACCCCAGTTACAAGGCCTAATTATAGGCCCAACTCACCAATACCCTGGGGCCCGGCCCAACAAAAACGTAACAAGATTACGGGGATCTACGGAGCGCCGATTGGCCCACAACTGGCAGATCCCCCCTCATACCCAACCCATCTCGTCCATATGCCTATCTAATTGTATCTTAAAGCTCCATATCGTTCTTGATCCTACCATGTCACTCGGTAGCCTATTCCACCTATCTACAACTCTGTTACCAAACCAGTATTTGCCTATATCTTTTCTGAAACTAAATTTTCTAATTTGAAACCATTAGTTCGAGTTCTTTCGCTATCACTGAACTTTAGTACATTTGTCATGTCCCCTTTCTTAATCCCACTAACCCACTTGAACACCTCTATCATATCCCCTCTAACTCTGAGTCTCTCTAACAAATGTACAGTAAGCCTAATTGCTTCAACCTTTCTTCATACGGAAGATTTCTAATATTATGGATAATTTTTGTCATTCTACCTTGTACTCTCTCCAATGAATCTATGTCCATTCTGTAATAAGGACACCAAAATTGAACAGCACAATCCATATGGGGTCTCACTACTGACAAATAGTGTTAAGATAACATCAGCAGTTCTGTTACTCACACTCCTAGAGATGAACCAGAGAATCCTGTTTGCCTTGTTACGAACGCTTATGCACTGTTTTCTAGGTGTCAAATCATTGCTAACAAACACACCTAGATCTTTCTTACAGACTGAGTTTTCTAATTCCATACTAGCTAGTTTATATTTAGCATTTGTATGCATCTCCCCTATCTGTAATACCTTGCAAATGTCAATGTTAAACTTCATCTGCCAATTTACTGACCATTCGTGTAAGGTATCTAGATCCCTTTGGAGGCACTCTATATCGCTATCTGAATAAATTTTTCTCCCCATTTTTGGTATCGTCTGCAAATTTACTTATCCTACTAGTTATACCTAAATCAAGGTAATTTATGTATATAACAAACAAAAAAGGACCTAATACAGATCCCTGGGGGAAAGCATCTAAACATCTAAACCATTACACCACCAACACAGTCGGTATAACAAATGATAAGAGATAAAATAAGACAAGATACAAACAGAATAAAACAATAGAGATACAATAAGACAAGATACAAACAGAATAAAACAATAGAGATAAAATAAGACAAGATACAAACAGAATAAAACAATAGAGATAAAATAAGACAAGATACAAACAGAATAAAACAATAGAGATAAAATAAGACAAGATACAAACAGAATAAAACAATTAGATAAGAACAAGCTAAACACAAAATTATTAAAACAAACGAAGTATGTATATAACATAAATTATATGCGAATAAAATATATAATTTAAAAACGGATAACAAGAAGGATCAGATGGTCAAATATAAAGATCATATAATATCACACCACCGAAGTAATTATAACATAAGTCAAAACATATAAACGGGTTAAGGGGGGTGACCTGTTTTTTGTTATTTCTGTCCTTTTCTCTCTTTCTCTGGCTTGTATCCATTCGGCCCCATTCAGCCAACTATTTTAAGACGTTTATCCCCATCTAGGTGTCGATTTCTTCCTGGCGAGCGATAGCGAGCCAGCATTATATGAAGAAATCCGGCTTCGCCGGAGAAATTTTTCTATCGAAAAATGTACAAATTTAGCCTGCTGTCAAAAACAAAATATATGTTGGCTCGCTACCGCTCACCAGTAAAAAATTGACACCTGGATGGGGATAAACGTTTTAAAACAGTAGGCTCAATGGGGCCAAATGGATACAAGCCAGAGAAAGAGAGAAAAGGACAGAAATATAAAAAAACAGGTCACCCCCCTTAAATCAGATGACATAAGAAAGAGCTATAATATGGATGAGACAAAAATAGTATAAATATCATAAAACAAAAGGCAATAGGCGTTACAAAAATAAGAAAGATTAGATACAAACAGATAAATAAGATAATATAACAATAATAAGATAATATAACAATAATAAGATAATATAACAATAATAAGATAATATAACAATAATAAGATAATATAACAATAATAAGATAATATAACAATAATAAGATAATATAACAACAATAAGATAATATAACAACAATAAAATAATATAACAATAATAAGATAATATAACAATAATAAGACAATATAACAATAATAAGACAATATAACAATAATAAGACAGGAATAGATAAAACAATATAATATGAACAGACACAAAATATAAGACACCAACTGATAAAAATACGACAAAATAATCAGATACATTATTTGATAAAAAGCATACGATGAACAGATATACAGTATATGAGACAAAATGATAATGAAAAAGATAAAAATATGAGATATAATAAAATATATAAGATAAATATCGATAAACAAATATCATGAAAATAAAGGAAATATAACTAACGATATAATTACAGTTAGTATATATATATAAATGTACATAAAATTAACGAGGTAAAGTAAAAGATAAATCATGGCTACTGTTCTTACCATCACGGCCATGACCCCCTTCCCTTCCAGGCAGCCCCCGAGGCCCCTGTCTACCCCAGGCTCCCTTAGGGCCCCTGGACCCCTTCACCCCACGGCACCCAGGTCGCCCGGAGTTTCCAGGTCCCCCACGGACACCACGGACACCAGCCTCACACTCACGACCTGGGGAAAATACGGTAAATAGACAGGGAATATACGGTAAATAGACAGGGAATATACGTTATATAGACAGGTAAAATAAGGTAAATAGACGGAATATACGGTAAATAGACAGGGAATATACGGTAAATAGACAGGGAATATACGGTAAATAGACAGGGAATATACGGTAAATAGACAGGGATTATACGGTAAATAGACAGGGAATATACCGAAAATAGACAGAGAATATCCGGTAAATAGACAGGGAATATACGGTAAACAGACAGGGAATATACCGTAAATAGACAGGGAATATCCGGTAAATAGACAGGGAATATACGGTAAATAGACAGGGAATATACCGTAAATAGACAGGGAATATATCGTAAATAGACAGGGAAAATATGGTAAATAGACAGGGAATATACGGAAAATATACAGGGAAAATGCTGTAAGTTGTAGAAAATATATCTCTTGTCAACTTACAGAAAACGTCCTGCTGGTCAACTTACAGACAAAAATCAGCTGGTCAACTTATAGAAAACGATCCACTGGTCAACTTATAGAAAACGATCCGCTGGGCAACTTATAGAAAACGATCCGCTGGTCAACTTATAGAAAACGTCCCGTTGGTCAACTTATAGAAAACGATCCACTGGTCAACTTATAGGAAACGATCCGCTGGTCATCTTATAGAAAACGACCCGCTGGTCAACTTATATAATCCGCTGGTCAACTTACAGAAAACGTCCCGCTGGTCAATTTATAGAAAACGATCCACTGGTCAAGTTATAGAAAACGATCCGCTGGTCAACTTATAGAAGACGATCCACTGGTCAACTTATAGAAAACGTCCCGCTGGTCAACTTATAGAAAACGAGCCGCTGGTTAACTTATAGAAAACGATCCGCTAGTTAACTTACAGAAAACGAAGGGCTGGTCAACTTACAGAAAATGAAGGGTTGGTCGTCCCCCTTCACCCCCTTCCATCCATTAGGCCCTGGGAGCCCTGGGAGCCCCGGAGCACCCTTTCTACCAGGGCCGCCCGCAGCACCCTTAAAACCCTTGCGAGCGATGCCAACTGTTGCCGGTAACCCTTTGGGACCTGAAATGTAGGGAATGTGAAGTTAGTCCTTTGGGAGAAAAAATATACCCAGAGAAGTTAATGGAATGGATATACACACCATTTGATCAGGAGCACTTTATTGGCAATTTTTTGCTTAGAGCTTCATCAGGTTATTAGCCATTTGGGATCAAAATTTACTCAGAAAAGTTGATGTATGTATGTATGTATGTATGTATGTACTCAGGCACACACCCAATAGCTGGGGGATAAGTTGATAGAATGAATATAAACACTATATAATGAACACTTTATTGACAACTTTTCGCTCAGAATGTTGTGAGTGTGGGTGTGTGTATGTGGGTGTGAATGTATGTGGATGTACAGTAGGTGTGAGTATGGGTGTGTGTATGCGGTTGTGAATGTATGTGGATGTACAGTAGTTGTGGGTATGGGTGTGTGTATGCGGGTGTGAATGTATGTGGATGTGGGTGTGTGTATGCGGGTGTGAATGTATGTGGGTATGGGTGTGTGTATGGGTATCCGGGTGTGAATGTATGTGGGTATGCGGGTGTGAATGTATGTGGGTATGCGGGTGTGAATGTATGTGGATGTGTATACGGGTGTGAATGTATGTGAATGTGGGTATGGGTGTGTGTATACGGGTGTCAAACATTTGTAAGTGGATATAGTTGTATTAATTTAGTGTATATGTGTTCATCATGTGTTCATCATGTTACTTACCCGGTGGGCCAGTGATGCCTCTGTCCCCTGGTGTCCCCGGTACGCCTGGGGTTCCGTCCTTGTCTCTCTCCCCCTTGGAACTTCCCACGGGTTCCCCAGGCTGCCCCTTCTTCCCCTGGAACCCTGGGGGCCCGTCACTCCCTGGGGGCCCATGGTGACCCCTCACCCCTGGGTTACCTGTGAGGGGAGAGGCGTTAAATGGGTAGTGCTTGGTTTTTGGTCAATATATTTATTTAATAATTTATTTTTGAGTTACCTCGCTAGACCTCCATGAAGCTTAGACAAACACCCCCTAGACTCCCTTTCAAGATAAATTTGTACATTTTTCGGCAGAAAATTGTCCCGGCCGAAGGCGGGTTCCTTCTCAAATTAGAGGCTCGCTATCGCTCGCCAGGAAAAAATCGACATCTATAGGGCACGAAAGTTTAATATTGACAAAAAAAAATGAGGCGAAAGGTCTCAAAATCGCCAAACTAACGGAACGAACGTCTTAAAACCACAAAACAAATATGCTAAACATGAGGGAGAAGGAAGGGAGTCCAGAAAAAGCGAGTACTATCCCCTTAACCTTTTTCAGTATACAATGACACATTCTTGCATTATATTTTGGGTTATTCTTAGACGACTTTATTAAGCTTAGAAAAGTGTGCATGAATGAAGAGGTAGCACACCCCCATAATCCTGCGTTAATCTCTAACCGTTTTGGTAAGATGATCCTCAGGGTATTAGAGTGTTGAGCCTATAATTGGGCTTTGTAATTGAACTGGGGTTGTGTGGGACAGGGATCTGCCTTGCTTAGGCCAATCGGCTTTCTGCAGACTCCCATTTTCTTATGTTCTTATGTTCTTAATACAGGTCGTATGTAGCCTTTTAATTGTTAGAGGTCCTTCCTAAGCTGAATATAATCATCAAATATTTGCCAAACTATGATGAAAAGAGCGTCGCTAGTACTGAAGGGGTTAAATTATCAAATCTAATAGGGCTAAACATGAGGGAGAAGGGGTCCAGAACAAAATCCATGAGTAATAACTGGCAGTCTTAAACCCTTCCAGACTATGACGCGTTTTAACAGTATATTTTGGCTACCATTAGACGGGTTTTTTCAGCTTAGGAAGGATCTGTGGGAGTCGAAGGCCTAATTGAGTTGGTTTGGGTCCCTTTTTGGGGCGATTTTTGCATGTATTCATTATTTTTCTAGTTTCCTCCCTAGACCTCCATCAAATTAAAAAAAAAATCCATTAGATCCCCCTTCTAGATTAATTAGTACATTTTTCGGTAGAAACATTTCCCGGCCGAAGGCCGGTTCTTCCAACACTACAGGCTCACTATCGTTCGCCAGGGAAAAAATCGACACCTAAATAGCACGAATGGTCTAAATATTGACGACGAAATGGGGCGAAAGGTCTTAAAATCGACTAACTAATTGGTCAAACATCTTAACATCTGAAAACTAATGGGGCTAAACATGAGGGAGAAAGTGGTCCAGAAAACCGTCCCATTTCCCCTTAAGGGTTTTGTTCTGGACCCCCCCTCTCCCTCATACTTAGCCCTATTAGTTAACCCTTTGAGTACCAGCGACGTCTGTAATATGTTTGTCTAGCTGTATTTAGACAATATTTGTGCAGCTTAGGAAGGATCTGTGGTAGTTCAAAGGGTTGGTTGAGATAGTTTGAAGTCTTATTACTGCTAGACGATCTTCCTTAAAGCTGAATAAAATCGTCTAATAGTTGCCAGAATATGATGAAAAGGACATCCCTGGTACTGAATGGGTTAAGGAGGTAGTGCTGGTTTTTGGCATACTGTATATATTTATTAATACATTTTCTAATTTTCTTGCTAGACCTCCATCAAGCTTAAAAAGATACCCCCTAGACCCCATTTCAAGATTAATTTGTACATTTTTCGGTAGAAAATGTTCCCGGCCGAAGGCCATTTCCTTCTTAAATTACAGGCTCGCTATCCCTCGCCAGGAAAATATCGACACCTAAATGGCACGAAACGTCTTAATATTGACAAAGAAATGAGGCGAAAGGTCTCAACATCGCAAAACTAACGGAACGAACATTTTAAAATCCAAAAACTATTATGCTAAACATGAGGGAAAACGGGGTTCAGAAAAACCGAGCACTGAAGGGGCTAACCTGGCGCTGCTTGGTCTCCCTTCCACTGCCGTCCACGGAGTCCTGGCTTCCCGTACCTCCCTGGGGGGCCTGGACTCCCTGGGGGCCCTCGTTCCCCCAGGGCCCCAGGTCGACCCATCCTTCCATCCACCCCTGGTAATCCTGGTGGTCCCCTGAGCCCCGGTGGACTTCTGCTGGTGCAGGGGGTCAGTACCCCTGGTGGCCCCTCGTCACCGATCTGACCCTTAGGGCCATCTTGACCTGGCTTTCCGTGGTGACCCTGAGGCAAGGTTAGTAATGGTATTGGCATTATATATATTATTATAGATTAGATAGATAGATTAGATAGATAGATTAGATATATAGATAGATAGATAGATATTATAACATTGATTACTTTACTACACGGAAAACAAATCAAGGATATACAAGGGATATGAAAAACATTTATAAGATCATTGGGTATATTGAAAATTATCTACGCTAAATCATAAATCATTGATATAATTAATATACCATTGAAAGGGTAGATTATTATGCACACTTCATACACCCTTATATACCAGTTATTTTATAGAGAAACTGGAACAACAATGGTTCACTTAGCGAATGGTTTAATCGTTTATGTGTTCAAATTTAATTAGATAAATCGAAGAACACTATTTATGTTCTTTTTTTGTTTGCAGTAAGTGTTCAGATATGTATATTGTAGATTAGTATGGACATTTCATTTTGCCCTTCATATATTTCATATTTATTCATCAACCCAACAATTAACTTAGAAATAAACCTAATTAATGAAATCAATGAAACTAGTGAATTTATGTGGTACTCCAAGGAATCGAGCCTAGGATACTCACACCGAAATTCGGCGCACTAAGCATTAGGCTATCAAGACAGTTAAAGGTTTATGCACAAGCCTACAACATATTATTCATTCTCGAATACTGAATATTTATTTGAGCTTGTACATATTATACTCAACTGCACTATGGTAACTTAGTGATTAGGCAAATGGAAGGGGTAATTGATGGGGCACTTAACCAGAAGGGAAGGCCTGCTAGGGAATACTCCTGAACCTGAATTAATTCATATTTATTCACCAACCTACCCATGAACTTACAAATAGACCTAATTAATGCAATCAATGAAACTAATGAATTTAATATACAATTTAGACTTAATATACCCTTTATAAATTATACCAATTAAGCCGCTGTCACACGAGCGCTGTTTCCGTCAATTTTCCATGAGCAAGTTTTTTCTCGTATTATTTCGGGACGTTTTCGTACTGGTATCGGCAATTAGACTGAAAATGAATTATGTTAGGCGGCTGAATTCGGATAAACTATAACTTTTGAAGCGCCCAGACCACAATTGCCCGTGAAAATTGCTCGAAAAAAAGGCTCGTGTGACTCCGGCTTTACTGTTGAGAGTATACCTTTGTGCCTTTAGGTCCTTGGTGTCCTTGTATTCCTGGTGATTCTTTAATTCCCTTGGGACCTCGGGGACCTCTGGGACCTACTCGGTAGGACTTTCCTTTCCTCCCAGTCTTGCCGATCTCCCCCTTAAATCCCTTCTCTCCATGTTGGCCTACGTGCCCTGGGTCCCCTTTGTACCCTATGTCCCCTTTGTACCCTTTGTCCCCCGGGTGTCCAGGGGCCCCACGGGAGCCTGGTTTGTGTGGGGGTGGGGTGGGCCTTTGTCTGGTGGGTGGAGGAAAGTAACATTAACCCTTTGAGGATCAGGAGACGTTTTGATAGTTTAGTCTGGCTATCATTAGACGATTGTATATAGCATAGGATCTGAGGGAATTAAAAGGGTAAAGACTATCTCGAAATAGTAGTGTATCAAATTGTACTGTATCAAAATAGTATGTATGTATTGTATGTATATACTCTGGCACATACCCCATGACTCGAGACAGAGCCCAAACAAGGACAACACAACAGAACATTAAACACAAAAAATCACACACATCTAGGTCGCCCAGGAGATTGTAGTAGTATATCAAAATAGTAGTATATCAAAATAGTAGTATATCAAAATAGTAGTATATCAAAATAGTAGTATATCAAAATAGTAGTGTATCAAAATAGTAGTATATCAAAATAGTAGTGTATCAAAATAGTAGTATATCAAAATAGTAGTATATCAAAATAGTAGTGTATCAAAATAGTAGTATATCAAAATAGAAGTGTATATAGTGGTGTATCAAAATAGTAGTATATCAAAATAGAAGTGTATCAAAATAGTAGTGTATCAAAATAGTAGTGTATCAAAATAGTAGTGTATCAAAATAGTAGTGTATCAAAATAGTAGTGTATCAAAATAGTAGTATATCAAAATAGTAGTATATCAAAATAGTAGTGTATCAAAATAGTAGTATATCAAAATAGTAGTGTATCAAAATAGTGGTATATCAAAATAGTAGTATATCAAAATAGTAGTGTATCAAAATAGTAGTGTATCAAAATAGTAGTGTATCAAAATAGTAGTGTATCAAAATAGTAGTGTATCAAAATAGTAGTGTATCAAAATAGTAGTATATCAAAATAGTAGTATATCAAAATAGTAGTGTATCAAAATAGTAGTATATCAAAATAGAAGTGTATCAAAATAGTAGTATATCAAAATAGTAGTATATCAAAATAGTAGTGTATCAAAATAGTAGTGTATCAAAATAGTAGTGTATCAAAATAGTAGTGTATCAAAATAGTAGTGTATCAAAATAGTAGTGTATCAAAATAGTAGTGTATCAAAATAGTAGTATATCAAAATAGTAGTGTATCAAAATAGTGGTATATCAAAATAGTAGTATATCAAAATAGTAGTGTATCAAAATAGTAGTGTATCAAAATAGTAGTGTATCAAAATAGTAGTGTATCAAAATAGTAGTGTATCAAAATAGTAGTGTATCAAAATAGTAGTGTATCAAAATAGTAGTATATCAAAATAGAAGTGTATCAAAATAGTAGTATATAAAATAGTAGTATATAAAATAGTAGTATATAAAATAGTAGTATATAAAATAGTAGTATATAAAATAGTAGTATATAAAATAGTAAATAAAATAGTAGTATATCAAAATAGTAGTGTATCAAAATAGTAGTGTATCAAAATAGTATCAAAATAGTAGTGTATCAAAATAGTAGTGTATCAAAATAGTAGTGTATCAAATAGTAGTGTACCAAAATAGTAGTGTATCAAAATAGTAGTGTATCAAAATAGTAGTGTATCAAAATAGTAGTGTATCAAAATAGTAGTGTATCAAAATAGTAGTGTATCAAAATAGTAGTGTATCAAAATAGTAGTATATCAAAATAGTAGTGTATCAAAATAGTAGTGTATCAAAATAGTAGTGTATCAAAATAGTAGTGTATCAAAATAGTAGTGTATCAAAATAGTAGTGTATCAAAATAGTAGTGTATCAAAATAGTAGTGTATCAAAATAGTAGTGTATCAAAATAGTAGTGTATCAAAATAGTAGTGTATCAAAATAGTAGTGTATCAAAATAGTAGTGTATCAAAATAGTGGTGTATCAAAATAGTAGTGTATCAAAATAGTAGTGTATCAAAATAGTAGTGTATCAAAATAGTAGTATATCAAAATAGTAGTGTATCAAAATAGTAGTGTATCAAAAAAGTAGTGTATCAAAATAGTAGTGTATCAAAATAGTAGTGTATTTAATAGAAATATATCAAAATAGTAGTGTATCAAAATAGTGGTGTATCAAAATAGTAGTATATCAAAATAGTAGTGTATCAAAATAGTAATGTATCAAAATAGTAGTGTATCAAAATAGTAGTATCAAAATAGCAGTATCAAAATAGTAGTGTATCAAAATAGTAGTGTATCAAAATAGTAGTGTATCAAAATAGTAGTATATCAAAATAGTAGTGTATCAAAATAGTAGTATCAAAATAGTAGTATCAAAATAGTAGTGTATCAAAATAGTAGTGTATCAAAATAGTAGTGTATCAAAATAGTAGTATCAAAATAGTAGTATCAAAATAGTAGTGTATCAAAATAGTAGTGAATCAAAATAGTAGTGTATCAAAATAGTAGTGTATCAAAATACTAGTGTATCAAAATAGTAGTGTATCAAAATAGTAGTGTATCAAAATAGTAGTGTATCAAAATAGTAGTGTATCAAAATAGTAGTGTATCAAAATAGTAGTGTATCAAAATAGTAGTGTATCAAAATAGTAGTGTATCAAAATAGTAGTGTATCAAAATAGTAGTGTATCAAAATAGTGGTGTATCAAAATAGTAGTATATCAAAATAGTAGTGTATTTAATAGAAGTATATCAAAATAGTAGTGTATCAAATAGTATATCAAAATAGTAGTAAATCTACAATAGTGTATCTAAATAGTAGTATATCAAAATAGTGGTGTATCAAATTAGTAATATATCAAAATAGTATATCAATATAAGAGTTCGTCAAAATAGTAATATATCAAATAGTAGTATCTCAAAATAGTAATATGTAAAAATAGCAGTATATCAAACTAGTTCAGCATGAAGAACAAACACAACAAGAACTAGACGAAGCGCTAATAAGCATCGTGTCGGTTCTCGACGGACGAAACAATGTACAGTACACACATACCTTGACAGGGGTCCTATTTTATTTTTTATTTTCTTTGTTTAGCCTAAAAACTAATGTTCTAATTTGCAGGCAAGCTAACAAAATAAGAGAGAGAGAGAGAGAGAGAGAGAGAGAGAGAGAGACAGACAGACAGACAGACAGAGAGAGAGAGAGATAACCATATATTTGATTATTTACTTATTGATTTATTGATATATATAAAGAGTACTAACCGGGAGAACATGGTGCCCAGGTCCCCCTTGTACCCCTTGGGCCCCCTGTGGGAGTGGATGATACTTGTCTCCCCTGGGTCCCCTGGTGGGCCCTTGTACCCAGGATCACCCTTAACACCCTGGGGAACATAGGCGAAGAGCTAATGTAATAATAATAATAATAATAATAATAATAATAATAATAATAATAACAATAATAATAATAATAACAATAATAATAATAATAATAATAATAATAATAATAATAATAATAATAATAATAATAATAATAATAATAATAATAATAATACAAATAATAATTATGATAAAAATAATAAATATAATGATAATAACAACTTGGTGTAGAAATGGTGATTATAATATATATATAACAATAAAGGCGTATAAATAGTGAGAGCAAGGTTACATAATTATAAAAATTAATGTAAGCAATCTAAATTATATATATCAAGACAAATGAGTTTTTGGCAAGAAATTTAAATATAATATTAAAGTTACTAAATAATTAGTAGAACTCGTAAGAAATGTGTTTTTTTTAGGTCAAATTAACAAGGCCAATTATTTATATATATATATATATATATATATATAGTACTAGCAGAGGTACCCGGCGTTGCCCGGGTTTAAATTCTACCATTTATTTATTAACACATGAAACATCTATTTAACCTTAACACAAACACCACTACTACTACCATAATCACCATCATCAATCACTACTACCACAATCATCACAATACTACTATTACCATAATCACCGGCCTCGACCTCCCTGTGCCTCATTAAACGGCGACCTCGATTTCGGCCGCTAAATGACCTCCGATTTTGGATCTGACCTCATCCATACCCCCATTTTGGGGGGCTGCGAACAACTTTCGTTCCATACATCTTTTCGATCGGAGGCCTCCTTCTGCCCCAAACGGATTTGTTTTTGAAGTTCAGCCTTGAAATGACCTCCGATCGTGGCCTCGCCCCCTCTATGATCTGACCCAGGTCAATTGACACCCACATGCAAAGTTTCAGCTCCCCAGGTCCAAAACTGCGCCCGCCTATTAAGAACACACAGACAAACAGACACACGAACTGATTTAATAATATAGATAATATTACTGTTCTTATCCAGACATTACGCAACAACCATTTGGTTATATTCTTTAACAAACTGTCTTTATTTACGATTAATCTACGGTCGGCCTCTATCTGTCGTTTGATCACATGAAGAATCCTTAAATTGATCTTAGTAGGGTGCCCAGATTTTGTTTGGCGGAAGATTTCAGGGTCTGCCTGATACAATGACGTTATGGCAGCAGTCCGTTCTTCTGACATACGTTTACCTCCAGGCATAACGGTGTCATATCCACTAATTCAAACTCGGGGTGCTCCGAGCACTCCCCCCTCTCCCCCCCCCCCCACACACACACGACACAACCTGCTGTCACAGGGGTAAGATCTGTACTGTAGTACCTTAGGCGCGAATTAATTCGTGCCCATAATTTTGTCCGGCACTGTACTATCGACGGCAAAAGTCCTGTCGCCTCCCTTGCTAAGCAACTCTAACCCCTTCAATCCCCCATCAGCCTACGCCCTCACAACCACACACCACAGTGAACAATCTGGTGGTAGAAATATACACGTTTTGGACACCTTACATTTTAGAGTCTATGAATATCGCGGGTCACGGTGAGGCAGGAAAGGCGACAGGACTTTAGCCGCCGACTGTACATACATGCACACATACATGCACATATACACATAGCACAATACAAAGACAGCACTAACCGGAAATCCCTTTATGCCATAGACTCCATTAGGGCCCCTGGGACCGTTTAGTCCCCTGGGACCGTTTAGTCCCCTGCGGCCTGCCTTCCCATGGGCCCCTTTGACCCCCGGGGCAGAAGTCATCATCCACCCACCACACTCTCCGTTGGGGCCCGGAATCCCTTTGTGCCCTAGGAAACAAATAGTCACTGTAAATATCATATACTGTAGAAAATAATGGCTATGAAATGAAATAAAAATACAAAACAAAAAAATAGGAAAAGTGGGGATTGGGCCTGAGCATATAGATAGATATAGATAGATAGATGAAATGAGTAAATAAAATGTCCATAATAATTAACTGTAAATAATTGGGGTTTACATTTCACTCTAGCGACCTGAAGACGATTTTATTGTATATGTATTACTAGCTGAGGTACCGGTGCTGCCCGTGGGAAAATCTAAGTATGGGCTGTCTATCTTGGTGTGTGGGGGGGGGGGGGCTCTCCATCTTAATAACTGAAGGCGTTGGGGGGGGGGGGGAACCCAGCCCCTCACTCCTTAAGTTTAGACAGGGATTGTGGAGGGCTAATTTAGATACCTTTAATTTACCCCCCTTGGCTTTCTACGGGGCCTGTGCCAAAGCCGAGTAAAAACATCTTACTAAGGTTGGCCAGAAATAAGGAGGAATGCATTTCCACTTGAAGGTTTATTTTGTGGACCCCTTTCTCCCTCATGTTTAGCCCCATTGCTTTTGGGATTTAAAGACTTTCGCCCATTTAATTTGGTGATTTTAAGAACTTTCGCCCCATAATTGTAAATGTTATGACCTATCCTGACATATAGATGTCGATTTTTTTTCCTGGCGAGCGATAGCGAGCCACGTAATTTAAGAGGAACCGGCCATCGGCCGTGACATTTTTCTGCCGAAAAATGTGGTCAGAGAGTTAATTGAGATAGTCTTTACCCATTTGGTGCCCATAGATCCTTCCTAAGCTGTATAAAATCGTCTACAGACAACCAAAAGTAAACTACTATAACATGTTAAGATCTTCAAGGGGTTAAATTGCTGGCTCGATATTGTTCGGCCGGAAAAGTCAACACCTGAACTTACCTAGCGGGCCCCTTTTCCCTCTCCACCCATCGCGTCCTTTGGGGCGTGGGGCATGAGCCGTCCCGTTGCAGCCGGGCAGACCATCGGCTCCTATTAGGCCCCTCGTACCCTGCGTACCTTGGAAGCCTTTGGGTCCAATCTGTCCGTTGAACCCCGCATCTCCCACGGGGCCCCTGTCTCCCGCTACCCCAGGCACCCCTAGGTCACCCAGGGGGCCACGATGACCTATGGGGTATAACAAGACAATAAGTAGAATTTTTTTTTTTTTCAATTGTGAGTGATGGAGACAAATGACAGAACTACATGTATCGAGTGCCTCCCCCAGAGTTGAAAGAGTGACAGGGCCAAAATCAAGGGACGTTCGAGCCAAAATGCCTCGACACACGGTGTTTGAAGCAATTTGATTCATAGGAAGAGGGAAAGACTGATTCTGGGAGAGAGTTCCAGAGTTCAGCAGTTGAATAGAAGAAAGACTGAGAATAACGTTTCACTCTTGGGAGTGGATAGAAATTATTGGATAGAATATGAAAACGCATACACCCCCCTATCCCCACAGCATGCCACACATATAATTATACACACAACCCCTAAAAGGCCTGTCACACTGGCGTCCCGACCCTTCCAGACTTCAAAATGACCGGGTGCTTCGCAAAGTCTAGTGCAAAGTTCTGCAAGTGTGAAACCTTTAAACAAAGATATAGATATGAAATATATCGCATAGACACTCACACTGTAATTATATATATATATATATATATATATATATATATATATATATATATATATATATATATATATATATATATATATATATATATATATATATATATATATATATATATATATATATAATTATATAAATATATACTCCCAGCTGGACTCAATCCACCGAAAGTCAGGACGATAGTCTATGCATTAATCCACTACACCACGGCATGATAAAGGAAGCTTAACCTCTTCCTATGTATATGAAGGAGAAGGGAGATCCTAAATATAATACAAATATATTTGTATATATAATAACACAATAATCTCCTTAATACAGATAGACAGATCATTAACAACTCACCTAGGGTTCCGTGTGTTCCAGGGTCGCCCGGGAAGCCACCACCGCCCCTGTGCCCATCAATCCCCGGGGCCCCGAGCACCCCTTTGGTTCCCTTACACACACACGCCTTGCAGTCCTTCCTCCGTCGGCAAGACTACGGACGGAAAGGGTAGAGTTAGTCACGTAATAATCCCAGATGGCCGTATTTATTGGTTCATTTATTTATATCTGTATTGTTTGTTTTTGTTTCCTCGATAGACCTCCATCAACATTCCTTACCCCCCCCCCCTCCCCTCCCCTAGGCCTCCATCAAAATCCCCCCCCCCCCCCCACTCCCCCTCGACCCTCCTTCAAGATAAATATGTACAGTTTTCGATACAATTCCTCTTGATATGACAGGCTCGCTATCGCTCGCCCGGGAGAAATCGACACCTAAATGACACGAAAAATCATAATATTGACAAAGAAATGGGACAAAGGGTCTTAAAATCGCCAAACTCATGGGCAATTATGGGTCTAACAATAACGGGGCTAAACATGAGGAAGAAGACTGACCAGAAAAACGACGCATCTCCCATTAAGGCGGGTGACCTGATTTCTTTCCTCTCCTTTTCTCTCTTTTTCTGGCTTATATCCATTCGGCCCTATTCAGCCTACTGTTTTAGGACGTTTACCCCCATCCAGGTGTCAATATTTTCCTGGCGAGCGGTAGCGAGCCAGCATATATATATATATATATATATAATTTTGACAGCTAGCTAAATTTGTACATTTTTCGATAGAAAAATGTCTCCGGCAAAGCCAGATTTCTCCATACAATGCTGGCTCGCTATCGCGCGCCAGGAAGAAATCGACACATTGGTTTGGGATAAACGTCTAGAACAATTGGCTGAATGGGGCTGAATAGATACAAGCCAGAAAAAGAGAGAAAGGAGAGATAGAGAAAAAAACAAGGCACCCCCCTTAACAAGGCACCCCCCTTAACAAGGCACCCCCCTTAATCCTTAAAAAACAAGGCACCCCCCTTAATCCTTAAAAAACAAGGCACCCCCCTTAATCCTTAAAAAACAAGGCACCCCCCTTAATCCTTACAGTACCGGCGACATGTTCTTTATTTGACGTCAGCTACATCTACACGATTTTAGGAAGGATATTTGGTAGCTAAACAAAGATTAATTGAGATAGTGTGTAGTCTTTTAATTGGTAGACGTCCTTCCTAAGCTGAATGAAATCGTCTAATAGTTGTATATTTGATTGTATGACCTTGGCCTAGATATTCTGAATATACATGATAAACCTAGTGAGAATCTAACAGTTTGTATAAGAAATACTAGTGAGAATCATATTGTGACCTTTGGCTTTGACCTTACCCTTCAGAATATTAGTCTAAGAAATGGTCAATATAAGATCAATGTTACCAGTAACTGGTATAGTGATAATGAAGACAAATTTTTTGTAAAACTGAAAAATATGAAATATTGATCATATATTTAACATTGACCTTTGACCTTTCAGTAAAGTTAAAAAATTTTTTTTTTACTGACCTTTGCATTGACCAAGTGGATATACCTGTAAAGTTTTGTGAAAATCCATTGAACGGTCTAGGAGGATTTTCAGGACAGACAGACGGATGACGGACGACAACGGACAAGCCGACTGGTGGTGCACAGTATACGGGAGGGATCTGTGTGCGCGATACCACCCTGCTTATGCAGAGTTGATAAAAATAAAAATAATAATATAGCCAATACTATAGTCTATTCACTGTAAGTAGGCGAGAAATCATGACTTCTATCCTCTGTAACTAAAAAAGGGCTAAAGCAAATTGGCTGTACATATCCACATCTATTCCTTGACCGACTCTTCCCAAATGGTAGAAATATTAGCTCGATTACTCTAGTTAGTTTTGAGTTACAGAGGTTAGAGGTCATGATTTCTCGCCTACTTAACCCTATTAGGTGCAGGGCGAGCCAATTTAGATCCTCCCAGTTTTACTCCATTAGCTTGGAGATTTTAAGACGTTTCATCTCATTAGTTTGGCGATTATATGATGGTTAAACCCAATAAGGTGTCGATGTTTCCTGGGCGAGCGATAGCGAACCTTCATTTTGGGAGAAACCGGCCTTTGGCCGGGAAATTTTTCTACCGAAAAATGTACACATTTACCTTGAAGGGGGTCTGGGGGACGATATTGTTTAGTTTGAAGGGGGTCTGGAGAGAACAATTTTAAAGTCTAGGGGGTAAACTAAAAATACATTGTTCGAAAATGGCAAACACAATTAAAATCCTCCATAATTAAACAAAATACCAAAATAACCCCAAAGACGTTGCACCAGATAGTGTTAAAGCGAATAGACTATAGTGTCCCTGTATACACCCACACCCAGCACCTACCTTGTCCAACCTACTTCTGGACACATAGCCAGAAACCACCGTCGTCGCCACCACCACCAGCAGCAGTAGTAACAGGTAGAGCGTCTTCTCCATGGCGCCAGAGGATGCCAGACACCAACATCACCAAGCTGATACAAAACAAAGCATCACAATCAACATGCTTTAAAAAAAACAAAAAAAAAACACACTACACTAATATATATAACAAAAAACAGACACCACATCAATAGAAAAAAACTCATATAATCAACACCACACTAAAGGCGGGTGCCCAACCACGAAAGGGTTTGAAATAGGGGAGCTATCCCCCCGCCAAAGGCGGCTTTCTACGGCCTTTCCTAGCTGATGCTGAGAGGATTGGGTTCTAGTCATGTGGTGATGGGCTGGTCTATCAGAGTGAGAACTGAGCGATCTCTGCCATACCCATAGCTTACTCTGACTGTTCCTTTTCATTAAATATTTTCTAGATCTTAAGTGACGGCGTCTCTTCCGTGGATTGACCTCCCAATCTACCAAGATTGGAAGCCAAAGCGTCACATTTTCCCTTTGTCCCTCAACTTTCTCTTCTTAATTGCTGAGGGGCACAGGGCCCTGGGTGGGGCTTTGGTTTCCCGGGCGTTTCCGCACCCTCCTCAGCTCCCCGCCATTGAGTGGCTTTGGTCACCCAGGCTTTATTGTGGTCGGCAGGGAGGGTTCTGTGGGGGCCCTCGGTTATGGCCTTGGCCTTGCTCGGGGCCTTGCGGCTGTTCGGCCAGGCAGCTTGGGGAACATCAACAACAACAACAACACCACACTACTATAAAAAGACATCACAGACACCATATTTATTAAGGAGGGATGGTTCACTTTTTGGGCGATTTTTGCATGTATTCATTATTTTTTTAGTTTCCTCCCTAGACCTCCATCAAATTTAAAAAAACATCCATTCTAGATTAATTTGTACATTTTTCGGTAGAAAAATTTCCTGGCCAAAGGCCGGTTCTTCAAACAAAACAGGCTCATTGTCGTTTGTCAGGGAAAAAATCGACACCTAAATAGCACGAAAGGTCTAAATATTGACGTAGAAATGGGGCGAAAGGTCTTAAAATCGACTAACTAATGGGGCAAACATCTTAACATCTGAAAACTAATGGGGCTAAATATGAGGGAGAAAGTGGTATCTCAAATTACCGGTGACGTCATTTTATATTTGATTTCAGCTCAGGTAAATTTTCACGATTCTATGAAGTTTAGGAAGGGTTTGTGATCTGTACAAATGGAGAAGTTTCTAGGCCGCATCACTGCGACGCTGCCGCGCGTCGTTGCGCGGTGACGCCACGCATGAGGAACCCACTCCGTCGTCATTACGCATTTCACGACTTCATAGTGACCACGAGAAGTCCCAATTTTGGCGGCGACCTCGAGGTGTAAATCTTATAATTTTCAAAACTTACACGGCGAGGAAGCAGTGCGTCTGTCTCCCAGTCTCCGAACCCTAGAGATTTACCGCAGACTAGGGACTACTTTTCGCTGCGCTCACGCCAAGTACACCAACTTGGTCGGGCATTGGGGCATTTTCTACGCATCTCTAGCCCTTAATATGTCAATGGAAAGGTGGCTTAAAGGAACATCCCCAAGATCCCCGTTCTATATAAATTGTATATTTTTCGGTAGGAAAAATGTCTCGGCCGTAGGCCTGTTCCTCCTAAATTGTTAGCTCGGTTTTGCTCGCCAGGAAAATATCGACACCTAAATGGCATGAAAGGTCTTAATATTGACAACAAAATTGGGCGATAGGTCTTGAAATTGCCAAACTGATGGGGCAAACGTCTTAAATTCTCAAATCTAATGGGGTTAAACATGAAGGAAAAGGGGGTCTAAAACAAACACCCCCTAAAATGAAAAGGGGTAACTGGGATCCCAATATACTTAACCCTTTATTTAGACGAATTTGTGCAGCTTAAGAAGGATCTGTGGTAGTTAAAATGGTTAATTAAGATATTTCGAAGCCTTTTAATTGCCTATTAATCGTCTATTAGCAGCCAGCATAAAATGACAAAGGACGGATCTGGTACTGAACGGGTTAATTATTTCGATGGGGCCTACTCCAAGTATATACAATCTCACTGAGTGCTCAACAAATAATATATAATTGTTGAACTTTAGTTAGAATAAGTAATGGAGTTGATTGCAAGACTTATCACTTATTTGAACTTATTATTTATTTACTTTACTTTGCCCCTACAAAGAGAAGAGAAGAGAAGAGAAGAGAAGAGAAGAGAAGAGAAGAGAAGAGAAGAGAAGAGAAGAGAAGAGAAGAGAAGAGAAAAGAAGATAAGAAAGAGAGAAGAGAAAGAAGGAGAGAGAAGAGAAGATAAGAAAGAGGAGAGAGGAGAGGAGAGGAGAAGAGAAGAGAGAGGAGAGGAGAGGAGAGGAGAGGAGATAGGATAGGAGAGGAGAGGATAGGGAGGAGAGGAGAGGAGAGGAGAGGAGAGGAGAGGAGAGGAGAGGAGAAAGAGAGAGAGAGAGAGAGGAGAGGAGAGGAGAGGAGAGGAGAGGAGAGGAGAGGAGAGGAGAGGAGAGGAGAGGAGAGAGGAGGAGAGGAGAGGAGAGGAGAGGAGAGAGGATGAGAGAGGAGATAGGAGGAGAGGAGAGGAGAGGAGAGGAGAGGAGAGGAGAGGAGAGGAGAGGAGAGGAGAGGAGAGGAGAGGAGAGGAGAGGAGAGGAGAGGAGAGGAGAGGAGAGGAGAGAAGAGAAGAGAAGAGAAGAGAAGAGAAGAGAAGAGAAGAGAGGAGAGAAAACACACAGAGACAAGGACGGAGAAACAGAAACAGGGACTCTGAGCGACACCAACCTCCCACTACCACCTCCGGACAAGTACTGGACTACTGGTTGCTTCCCAAACATAACACCCCGATTCTCTGTATTTGGTCCTCGCACTAGGGCGAGGTCAGGCGAGGTCACACGAACGCGTTTTTCCAGCAATATTTGAGCAATTTTTTCACGCGATATTTCTGGGGGTTTTCTTTTGATTTCGGAAACTAGACTGGAGTTAGATTATGTTTGGTAAATTATGTTAGGTAGATCATGTTAGGTAGATCATGTTAGGTAGATCATGTTAGGTAGATCATGTTAGGTAGATCATGTTAGGTAGATCATGTTAGGTAGATCATGTTAGGTAGATCATGTTAGGTAGATCATGTTAGGTAGATCATGTTAGGTAGATCATGTTAGGTAGATCATGTTAGGTAGATCATGTTAGGTAGATCATGTTAGGTAGATCATGTTAGGTAGATCATGTTAGGTAGATCATGTTAGGTAGATCATGTTAGGTAGATCATGTTAGATCATGTTAGGTAGATCATGTTAGGTAGATCATGTTAGGTAGATCATGTTAGGTAGATCATGTTAGGTAGATCATGTTAGGTAGATCATGTTAGGTAGATCATGTTAGGTAGATCATGTTAGGTAGATCATGTTAGGTAGATTATGTTAGGTAGATTATGTTAGGTAGATCATGTTAGGTAGATCATGTTAGGTAGATTATGTTAGGTAGATCATGTTAGGTAGATTATGTTAGTTAGATCATGTTAGGTAGATCATGTTAGGTAGATCATGTTAGGTAGATCATGTTAGGTAGATCATGTTAGGTAGATCATGTTAGGTAGATCATGTTAGGTAGATCATGTTAGGTAGATCATGTTAGGTAGATCATGTTAGGTAGATCATGTTAGGTAGATCATGTTAGGTAGATCATGTTAGGTTGATCATGTTAGGTTGATCATGTTAGGTTGATCATGTTAGGTTGATCATGTTAGGTAAATTATGTTAGGTAAATTATGTTAGGTAAATTATGTTAGGTAGATTATGTTAGGTAGATTATGTTAGGTAGATTATGTTAGGTTGATTATGTTAGGTTGATTATGTTAGGTAAATTATGTTAGGTAAATTATGTTAGGTAAATTATGTTAGGCAGATTATAGTAGGTTGATTATGTTAGATATATTATGCTAGGTAGATTGTGTTAGGTAGATTATGTAATATCTAAATAATCCTTAATAGACCTTTACAACCTTTAGACCTTTCTAGATCTCAAGTGACGGCGTCTCTTCCGTGGATTGACCTCCCAATCTACCATGATTGGAAGCCAAAGCGTCACATTTGTCCTTTGCCCCTCAACTTTCTCTTCATAATTGCTGAGGGGCACAGGGCCCTGGGTGGGGCTTTGGTTTCCCGGGCGTTTCCGCACCCTCCTTAGCTCCCCGCCATGGAGTGGCTTCGGTCACCCAGGCTTTATTGTGGTCGGCAGGGAGGGTTCTTTGGGGGCGCTCGATTATGGCCTTGGCCTTATTCGGGGCCTTGGGGCTGTTCGGCCAGGCAGGTTGAGGAACAACAACAACCAGTGCTGTCAGAGTTCTAGTTAGTATCAAACCCAAATATTCCAGCTGTTATTTACCTTCCAGTGAGGGTAATTAATAACCTTTAAATCAAGTAATGCCACTTGAGAAAAACCTCACACAACCCAACCGGGATTCGAACCCTGGACCATGCGATCAACAGGCACTCGTGCTAACCACTACACCACACTGGCCACTAAAAGAGGTCTTGCAACCTGGCAACAACTGTCACCCAGGATCTGTCTAGGTAGACATCCATCCACCAGTAGACGATTTTACACAAGATACCCCCTACCAGTGAAGTATAGAGGCAGCTCCCTGTCCGTGGGAAATCATATAACCTTTAAATCAAGTAATGCCACTTGAGAAAAACCTCACACAACCCACCCGGGATTCGAACCCTGGAGTGCCTGTTGATCGCAAGGTCCAGGGTTCGAATCCCGGGTGGGTTGTGTTAGGGTTTTCTAACACAGTAAGAAATGGCAAGATCTGCTTAGGCCATGTATCTTCGTAACTCTATGTAACTCTTCTCAAATTCACCCACATACTCAAACCGTCACAAACATTATACATGTAAACATAAACTTGCTAGGTTCTGTGATAGAGAGAGAGAGAGATGTACATATATTTACATAGATTTACATAGACACACTGGCCACACAGATCGGACTATCCCCTGCGAGGTGGTCATGATTTAATTCTAGTAGAGATATCAACCCTACGAGTAAGGGAAAATGGAAGGAAAGGATAGCAAAGATGAAACACACTCTCCCATCCATCCGCTCACTCCGGCAAAGAGAGAGGGAGAGAGTTACATAGATTCACATATATACACAGACCCCAAGGTCCCTACTAGGCAGTCCGGCCGTACAAATTACTGTTTTTTTTTTGAGAGAGAGAGGGAGAGACAGACAGACAGAGAAAGTGTGAGTGAGAGTGAGAGAATGAGAAACAAAGAGAGAGAAATACATAGAGATAAAGAGAGAGAGAGAGAGAGAGAGAGAGAGAGAGAGAGAGAGACAGACAGACAGAGAAAGTGTGAGTGAGAGTGAGAGAATGAGACAAACAAAGAGAGAGAGAGAGAGAGAGAGAGAGAGAGAGAGAGAGAGAGAGAGAGAGAGAGAGAGAAGATACCCAATATCACACCAATAGAAGAAATCAAAAGTACTTCTTTGTTTACTCTTGGACCCCCTTCTCCCTCATGCTTAGCCCCTTTAGTTTTCAGATTTTAAGACGTTCTGCTCATTGGTTTGCTAATTTTAAAACCTTTCGCCCCTTTTCCTTGTCAATATGATTTTTCGTGTCATTTAGGTGTCGACTTTTTCCTGGCGAGCGAAAGCGAGCCTGTAATTTAGGGGGAACCGGCCCTCGGCCAGGAAATTTTTCTATCGAAAAATGTACAAATTTATCTTGAAGGAGGGTCTTGGGCGGGTGTTTTTTTTAAGCTTGATGGAGGTCTAGGGAGGAAAATAATAAAAATATACATACATGAGAATAACAAAACGACCCATCTCCCCCCCTTTTTTTTTTTTTTTCTATGTGAATGGGGGAGACAAAAGGCATAACTGCCTGCAGCGAGTGCCTCCCCCAGATTTCAAAGAGTGACAGGGCCGAAATCAAGGGACGTTCGAGCTAAAATGCCTGGACACACGGAGTTTGAAGCAATTTAAGTCACAGGAAGAGGGAAAGACTGATTCTGGGAGAGAGTTCCAGAGCTCAGCTGTTGAACTTTAGGGGAGGCAGACCGTTGTTCTGGCCCCCCCCCCCCTTCTCCCTAATGTTTAGCCCCACTAGTTTTGAGAGTATAAAACTTTCGGCCCATTAGTTTGGCGATTTTAACACGTTTCGCCCCATTTCATTGTAAATTTTAAGACCTTTCGTGCCATTTAGGTGTCGATTTTTTCCGGGTGAGCGATAGCGAGCCTGCAATTTTAAGAGGAAATTTGTTCTACCGAAAAATGTACACATTTGTCTTGAAGGGGGGTCTAGGGGGTGTTTTCTAAGCTTGATGGAGGTCTAGGGAGGAAACTAAAAAATATATATATACATTAATATATAGACCAAACAAACGGTCAGTAATGTGGTTTAGTTATGTGGGCACTAATTTGTAACCCTTTCAAGGTCCGTTCACGCATTTTGTTTCTGTTTCCTGGCTATTGCTAGACGATTTTATTCAGATTAGGAAGGGTATATGGAAGGGTGTCTGTAAGAGACTAATCCGTGGAGTTGGGGATTCCTCGAGGGGAGAGCGTGAGTAAGTGTGTGTGAGAGAGAGAGAGAGAGAGAGAGAGAGAGAGAGAGAGAGAGAGAGAGAGAGAGAGAGAGAGAGAGGGGGGGGGAGTGAAAGTGAGAGAATGGGTGGGAGAAAGTGTAGAAAGAAAGTGACTGAGGAAGAGTGAGAGTGAGTGAGATAAACAGACAGGTAGACAGAGAGAGAGAGTGTGTATGTGTGTGTGTGTGTGTCCGTTTTAAGCCATACTGACCGTTACAGCCACACACATCTGCAAAAGAAGGACACACTGGCCTAAACATAAGATGGAATATAAATATTTAGGCACTGAATACCATCTGGTGAGAGTGTGTTTATCGCTTTAGTTATCATGGTTTGCAACGCGTCTCAATTTTTTTTTTTGTAGCCTTTTTTTTTTCTTGTTAGCCATCGAGTATTTTTCTTCGTGCATTCATTATTATTATTTTTTTTACTTCCTGATTATTTTCCTTCATTCGTTTTTTTGTAAGTCTACTATTGTATCATTTCGCCCCTTTCTCCCTACTGTTCCACCCCACTCACCCGTTTGTTTGATCCCATTAGCCTGACTGTTTCGTCCCATTCACCCGACTGTTTCCCCGCCTTCTACCTATACTACTATTATTACTATTTATATGCACTCACATAGACAATATAATCCCTTAAATCCTTCACAATCCCTGTAAAATCGCCTATTGTTCACCAGAATATAACGAAGAAAAGCCTCCTAAAAATGAGAGGGTTAACTCTATCAAAATCATCAATGGTTGATTTTGCTGGCCTACCTTCTCCCTCATGTTTAGCCTCACCAGTAATCAGATTTTAAGACGTTCGGCCCTTTAGAATGGCTATTTTAGGACTTTTCGACCCCTTTCTTTTTTCAATATTAAGACATTTCGTGCCATTTAGGTTTCGATAATCTCTTGGCGAGCGATAGCAAGCTTGTAATTTAGAAGGAACCGGCCTTCGGCTGGGATATGTCTCTACCGAAAAATGTACAAATTGATATCGAAGGAGAATCTTGAGGACATTTTATTTAGCTAAGTGTGTGTGTGTGTGTGTGTGTGTGTGTGTGTGTGTGTGTGATAGTAATGCTTGTAGTTAACCCATTCAATACCGATGACATCGTTTTCATTATATTTAGCAACTACTAATCAATTGTATTCAGCTAAGAAAGGACGTCTACCAATTAAAAAGGCTACAGATTATCTCAATGAATCATTTTAGCAACCATATATCGTTCCTAAACTTCAAAAAAACGTCTAAATGTAGCTGAAATCAGATAAAAAAAGACGTCGCCGGTATAGGAGTTAAAGGCATTTGTCATGGAACTCAGGAGATACTCGATTTATTTACCTTGCCACAAACGTTACCCCCCCCAAATCCCCCCCCCCCATACACACACATCACCACCCTCACTATCCTCCTTACACACACACATACACACACACACACACGGGGTTCAAATCTCGCTCAGGTTGATAAAGGTTTTCTGATACATAGCCGGTGGTTACCTTCTCCCTTGAGCAAGGAGATGGGTTATTGTTCTTGTTTGTTGATTGAAGGGCTGTGTGGGTAGGCCCAGTTAACCCTGCCACAGACCAAGATGGGTAATTGTCATTGATAATAAGGTCTAGGAAGCGGGACAATACGAGCCAAAAACTAAATTCTTGTCAAACTACAATTATCAATACCTCCCCCCCCCCCCACACACACACACCGACCAGATGTGTGGGTCAGTATGGGTCAGTTGCTGGGAACGACAGATCTCTAGATCTCTTAGACTTCTTCCACGATATCCTCAACCTCTACGATGAGAGTAAAGCTGTAGATATTATATACCTTGATTTTCAAAAGGCCTTTGACAAAGTTCCCCACAAACGTTTACTGCTAAAACTAAAAGCGCATGGAATACAAGACGGTGTGTTGAAATGGATAGAAAATTGGCTCAGCAACAGAAAGCAAAGAGTAGTCATAAACGGTAAGGCATCTAAATGGAGCAATGTAAGTAGCGGGGTACCCCAGGGATCGGTACTAGGACCAATTCTCTTTCTAATTTACATCAACGACATAGATGAGGGTCTCACCTGTACAATCTCAAACTTTGCTGACGATACAAAATTTGCAAATAGCGTACTCTCAAAAGAACAAGTTGACGATATGCAACACAATCTAGATAAATTGTCATGTTGGGCCCAAATTTGGGAAATGAGTTTCAATGCGGATAAATGTAAAGTACTACATATCGGATACCTAAATGAGAAAGCAAACTATTCGATGAATGGCACTCAGCTTAAGAATGTAAACAGAGAAACCGATCTGGGAGTAACAATATCGAGTAACCTAAAACCGAGTCAACAATGTTCAGAAGTTGTTAAGCTTGATGGAGGTCTAGCGAGGAAACTCACAAATAAATATATAAATAAATAAATATATAGACCAAAAAAAAACAAGCACTAGGTTGAACACACACAAACATGGGCCAGTTTTCTAGACAACTTTCTCCCTCGTGTTTAGCCCCATTCGTTTTGAGATTTTAAGACATTCGGCCCATTAGTTTGGCGATTTTAACACCTTTTGCCCCATTTTGTTGTAAATTTTAAGACCTTTACTGCCGTTTAGGTGTCGATTATTTCCTGGCGAGCGAAAGCGAGCCTGCAATTTTAAGAGGAACCGGCCTTCGGCCGGCACATTTTTCTACCGAAAAATTTACAAATTTATCTTGAAGGGGGGTATAGGGGGTGTTTTTCTAAGCTTGATGGAGTTCTAGGGAGGAAACTAAACAAAATATATGAATAAATTAATTAATAGAGCAAACAAACGGCCAGTCTCCCCTTAAATTTAGGCCATAACTCTTAACTACCATCCCCTATAACTAAAAAAAGACTAGAATATTAGAGCAAATAAGTCTACCGTTTGGAAAGAGTTAGCCTGGGAATAGGTGTGGAAATAAACAGCCCATTTTCTCTAGCCCTTTTCAATTGACAAGGTTAGAGTTCACGATTTCTGACCCAACTTACAATGAATGGACTATAGTTTTGGGTATAATCCCGTGTAGCGGGTAGACCTGTACAATCGCGCTAATAAGTGATGGCTCGTCACCAAGTATGTTTTGATCAATAATTGGTATCAGCACTATCTAAGCGTCATTTCTTCATATCGAGTGAAATATACAAACATGTTCCTACACTTACCCACCCTATCCGACATCTGACAGACATTAATACAGTACAGAGCAAGCCAAACGTATTGACAGCTGGGACATGACTTATTAGCGCGACCGTACACACTGTATATCTCAATAAGGTGGTAATGTTATCATATATTTTTACATTTTACATTCATAAATAGTCCACTAATATACTAGGTTAGGTTAGGCTTTGGTTAGGTTAGGGTAAAGATAAGTTCAATGTTTCTTAGTAAACAGGCATCTGAAAAACAGTTTTACCCGCTACAAAGTATCTTACCTAGTTTTGATACCAGTGGTTCCTAAGCTTCATAAATGCATCTAGAGTTAGACATATGAATTAACAATCGCATTAAATGGATTAACAAGAACAGGTACTGGATAATATTCAGTTAATCTGTAATCATTTTATCCATTAAATCGAATTATATGTAAGTGGTATATTGTAAGTGCAGTATATTGTAAGTGCAGTATATTGTACTTGCAGTATATTGTAAGTGCAGTATATTGTACTTGCAGTATATTGTAAGTGCAGTATATTGTACTTGCAGTATATTGTACTTGCAGTATATTGTACTTGCAGTATATTGTAAGTGCAGTATATTGTAAGTGCAGTATATTGTAAGTGCAGTATATTGTACTTGCAGTATATTGTACTTGCAGTATATTGTACTTGCAGTATATTGTACTTGCAGTATATTGTAAGTGCAGTATATTGTACTTGCAGTATATTGTAAGTGCAGTATATTGTACTTGCAGTATATTGTAAGTGCAGTATATTGTACTTGCAGTATATTGTACTTGCAGTATATTGTAAGTGCAGTATATTGTACTTGCAGTATATTGTAAGTGCAGTATATTGTACTTGCAGTATATTGTACTTGCAGTATATTGTACTTGCAGTATATTGTAAGTGCAGTATATTGTACTTGCAGTATATTGTAAGTGCAGTATATTGTACTTGCAGTATATTGTACTTGCAGTATATTGTAAGTGCAGTATATTGTACTTGCAGTATATTGTAAGTGCAGTATATTGTACTTGCAGTATATTGTAAGTGCAGTATATTGTACTTGCAGTATATTGTAAGTGCAGTATATTGTACTTGCAGTATATTGTACTTGCAGTATATTGTAAGTGCAGTATATTGTACTTGCAGTATATTGTAAGTGCAGTATATTGTACTTGCAGTATATTGTAAGTGCAGTATATTGTACTTGCAGTATATTGTAAGTGCAGTATATTGTACTTGCAGTATATTGTAAGTGCAGTATATTGTACTTGCAGTATATTGTAAGTGCAGTATATTGTAAGTGCAGTATATTGTAAGTGCAGTATATTGTAAGTGCAGTATATTGTAAGTGCAGTATATTGTAAGTGCAGTATATTGTAAGTGCAGTATATTGTAAGTGCAGTATATTGTACTTGCAGTATATTGTAAGTGCAGTATATTGTAAGTGCAGTATATTGTAAGTGCAGTATATTGTAAGTGCAGTATATTGTACTTGCAGTATATTGTACTTGCAGTATATTGTACTTGCAGTATATTGTAAGTGCAGTATATTGTAAGTGCAGTATATTGTACTTGCAGTATATTGTAAGTGCAGTATATTGTAAGTGCAGTATATTGTAAGTGCAGTATATTGTAAGTGCAGTATATTGTAAGTGCAGTATATTGTAAGTGCAGTATATTGTAAGTGCAGTATATTGTAAGTGCAGTATATTGTACTTGCAGTATATTGTACTTGCAGTATATTGTAAGTGCAGTATATTGTACTTGCAGTATATTGTACTTGCAGTATATTGTAAGTGCAGTATATTGTAAGTGCAGTATATTGTACTTGCAGTATATTGTACTTGCAGTATAACGTATTAAAGAGGGACGGTTCACTTTTTTGGCGATTTTTGCATGTATTCATTATTTTTCTAGTTTCCTCCCTAGACCTCCATCAAATTAAAAAAACATTCATTAGATCCCCTTTCTAGATTAGTTTGTACATTTTTCGATAGAAAAATTTCCCGGCCAAAGGCCGGTTCTTCCAACATTACAGGCTCACTATCGTTCGCCAGGGAAAAAATCGACACCTAAATAGCACGAAAGGTCTAAATATTGACGAGGAAATGGGGCGAAAGGTCTTAAAATCGACTAACTAATGGGGCAAACATCTTAACATCTGAACTAATGGGGCTAAACATGAAGGATAAAGGGGTCCAGAAAACCGGCCCATCCCCCCTTAAACACTCATGCAATCAGTGTGTGCGTGTGTATGTGTGTGTGTGCGTGCGTGTGCATGTGCATGCAGGGAGGGGGGGGGGGGGCATGCAAGTGTATGCCATCTTGTGTGTGTGTGTGTATTGTTACGGCTGGATCGGCAATACATATTCGGGATTCTTGATCGTAGGACAGAAATGGCTTAAGTGACAACGACACGCTCGATTCCAGTCCCAAATACTTATATGCTCCAGACAACAAAAGCACCAACGCCCTACAGAGTTATCGTCTACGGTAACGAGGTACCTTAACTCGGCGAAAGTGTACAACAGGGGTAGGCTATGAGGCTAAACTCCCTCAGACATTTATAGGTTACGTTATTACTAAAGAAATGCAATACTCAAGAAACTATGTTAATATTAAGCCTCTAATAATGTAGAATAGAAGCAGGCTAAAGGTATGACAGTGAAATGCTAAATGACAAATGTACACGCCTACTTGAAAGCGCGTGCACTACAATAACTGTCCCCTACTAACATGCACTAGCATGTAGCATACAAGATGTTCATGATCCAGTAGATACCTAATAATACACATGGGAGGAACATAAATAGTAGTCACTTATTATAATAATGAATCTATACTTGGAATAACTAAAAGGTTGCAGGCAACAGTACTGCGCCGGTAGCCTACTACCGCATAGGCTACTTCGCTTCTCTCACTCTGTCTCCCCTCCGAGTCCGTATGCGCCCTACGCAACAGAACTCCGGACACAGCAGCAAAACGACAGTGCAGTTAATTGATACATGAAAGTATTAATAGTGTTGTCTTGTGTGTGAGTAATGTGTATTGTAAAGGGTTACATACATATACTTAAAGAGAGCTGCAATGCATAGTAAAATAAAGATATATCCCACTCATCATCCCATGTGTTCTAGCTAGCAGGCCAAGTCACAGGAACAACGAGTCCCAGCACCGAAAGCGAGAACCCAGGAGAAGACTGTAGAGAACACAAGGACAGATAAATTACGTTACTCTACTATACCGGCACTACGAGCGAGCTGTAGTCTCGGGTACTACACTCGCTCCTGGCTCGGTATGCAAATCAAGGCTAAGTCCTCGTCCCTCTACAGACAACTCCTGGGCATGGTCAGGCTCTTACACATGGCACCAGTCTAGTCACAAATAGGATGATGAGTGGGGCATATAACTCGTGAACATGTAGAACGTTCACCAACTATCCTCATCAAGAAGATCGCTGTTCACATTAACCCCTTAAATCTAATACATGTAAATATATGCTTGTCCTAAGAGTAATACGAGAGGTGAGTGCTGAAACTCCTTTAGGACCTCAAGGGAAGGTTATGCATTTAAATAGAGAGAAGAATGAAATGAGAGTAATGTCGTCAGAGAGAAAGAGTGCAACAGTGAGAAGTTGGGAGAGAGGGCAAGGGATGTTAGAATCTCAAAGGTTCTAGGCAACCTGGTCATGGAACACGCAGCCAGCCTCCAGGCAGTATGCTGTACGACAACATGGGCCCAGCCCAGGCAGCGTAGGCAGGCAACAATGGACTACCAACCCTGTCACGCCTAGCTATAAGCGCAGGGCTGCCAACCAGTCCATACGTCTGGCAACCCACCCGGCCGGCCGGCAGCGTGGCGCGTTGCTACCCTCTTGCTCTGAAGCCTAACTCACTCTCTCTCTCTGAACTCCCATTGTCTTATCTATCAACTTCTCTATTGATACTACATATTAAATGGAAGGTCTCGACATGGCTTAAAACAAAACCCACCACTGGTTAGCACATGACGAGACCTTTGCAGAGATACAAAGAACATAGTTATAAGTTGTCACACTCAATATACATTGCGGCTGACGGTAGCCAGATCACGGGCGGTACAGTCGAGTACCAAGGAGTACAATCAGGTTGCGTTGCAAAGCACTGGGGTGCGTCACAGTATGCAGACTGAACTTTGATTATTTCCTTTGCTTCACAGTTGACCAAGAATTGTTGGTAGTTTCGAATCACCCTGGAGGCACCATGGGAAACACACACACACACACACACGCGGTTCAGTGGTTTAAGGCGCTGTGTTTTGCGCTGACTGCGAGGGGACGGGGCGAGGGTTCGAGCCACCATCAGAATCCTAAAGGTTTTTTCGGACATAGCGACGGAGAGAATTGTATCGTGGTTCCTCCCTAACCAAGGTGCTATCAGACTGTTAGCCTACACATCTTCTCAACCATACAAAAGTGCATCTGCGTATGTACTTGATGGGAAGTCAGGCACCTCACGGTCGCCAAAAGTCGCATGCGACCTCGTAGTTAGGGTAGAATAAGTATTGTACTGTACCTAGGTTTAAGAAAAACTATGTAGATTTTCAGCATCACGGCTGCATTGGACATTAAACCGACAATTATAATAATTATTATTATTATTGCACATACACGCACTTTAAGGGGCGATGGGCGTATTTATTTACTAATTTATGTATCTTATTATTTTTTAATTTGTTTTCCTCCCTAGACCTCCATCAAGCTTAGAAAAACATCCGCCCAAAACCCTCCTTCAAGATAAATTTGTACATTATTTCGATAGAAAAAATTCCCTCGTAAAATTCAGGTTTGCTATTGCTCGCCAGTAAAACATCGATACCTAAATGACACAAGAAGTCTTAATATTGACGAAGAAATGGGGCGAAAGGTCTTAAAATGGTCCAACTAATGGGCCGAACGTGTTATAATCTGAAAACTAATGGGGAACTAAAACTAAACATGAGGAAGAAGGGAGACCAGAAAAACGACCCATCTCGCCTTACTATCCTTTGTATCTTCTGATGCCCGTATGTCAATCCAGTCAATACGATACACTATAGTCTGTTTATAGCCAGGGGACGGTAAATGGCTATGTTCCTATCTTGATTATTCGGCTATTACGAAGATAGTGTAGCGAAATATGTTGCTAATTGTGAAAACTTGGGATTAGGGGGAGATGGGAGTGTATATTTGTTAATTTATGTATATTTTATTATATTTTTAGTTTCCTCCTTGAACCTTCATCATGCTTAGCCCCCTTCAAACTATATGTTTTCATTTTTAGCCTAAGGCCGATTTGTTAATAGGTACAGGCTCGTTATCACTCGCCCAGAAAAAAATCGACCCCTGAATGGGGTGAAGCGTCTTATTATCGCCAATCTAATCAACAACTGAATGGGGTGAAACGTCTTAATATTTTCAAACTAATGAAGAGAAAAGGTGGAGGTCTAAATAGACCCCCTAGGACCAAGTAGAGTTAAGTTTACCTTGGAGTGCGGAAGAGATATTACGTCATCGAACTTCGTGGATGAACTCTATTTGTTTACCTTCCGCACAAACGTTTATACTTTCTTCTTCTCTCTCCCCAATCCTCCTTCTCCCCTGACTCTCTACTACTCCTACTCCTCCCTCCCCCCTCCCTCTCCTCTTCTCCTCCCCTCTCTGACCATCCTCTCTCTCCCCTTTGCCCTTCCCCCTCTCTTGCCCCCAACCTCTTCTCCCCTTCCTCTCTGGCCTCCCTCTTTCTCCCCACTCCGCTTCCTCCCCTCTCCCTATCCTCTTTGGCCTAAACCCACCCCCAACCCGCAGATATGTGTATTTTTACTAAGCTGGACAACTATAATCGAAGTTATACCCTGTCCCAAATTCGTGGGCCAGATATCGTGAACCTTAACCTCTATAACTCAGAAGGGGCTGGAGCAAATGGGCTGCAAATTTCCACACCTATTCGCTGGCTGACTCTTCCTAAATTGTAGCTACATTAGCTCGATTACTCCAGTCGTTTGTGAGTTATAGAGGTTTATGTTCATGAGTACTGTCACTTGTACGAATTCGTAGAACCCAATGTCCATATATACCCTTGAAAACACAAAATTCGAAAATGACCTGCCAAGGTAATCGGCTTCGTCTCGGGTTCGCCAAAGTGTTTTCAAAAAACATTGTTTGATTCTGGGCGAATGGCTGGACGAAAATGGAATCTACGACCATGTATGGAAGCTGTTGGGCGAGGGAAATTTGGTCTCTTAGTTTGAGATACAGAAGACTTTTGAAATTGAATAAGTGCTAATTTCGGGTGTTTCTAGAGGTCAAAGCAAAACTAAATCCTAAAGTACTGGTCCGATTTTAATTATGTTTGTGTCATTGGATTCAGCGGGTGAAAGTGTACTTGTGGTAGAAATTTGAGCAAAATCTATATATAAATAAAAACCCGTCTATGGGGCATATTGGACCTACAAAATGGTCTAAATCCAAATATTTATAAACCGTTGGAATCGCAACGGTGAGACGAATCCATATATACCCTTTAAAACACAAAATTCGAAAATGACCTGCCAAGGTAATCGGCTTCGCCTGGACTGAACCCAAGTGTTTTCAAAATATATTGTTTGATTCTGGGCGAATGGCTGGTCGAAAATTGAATCTACGACCATGTATGGAAGCTGCTTGGCGAGATAAATCGAATGGCACCAAGTAGAATTAACTTGGACTCTTAGTTTGGGCTACAGAAGACTTTTAAAGTTGAAAAAGTGCTAATTTCGGGTGTTTCTGGAGGTTAAATCAAAACGAAATTCTAAAGTACTGGTCCGATTTGAATTATGTTTGTGCCATTGGATTCAGCGGGTGAAAGTGTACTTGTGGTAAAAATTTGAGCAAAATCCATACATAAATAAAACCCCGTCTACGGGTGATTTAGAAGTTTTCAAAATAAAAATAAAATTAGGCCTATTGAGCCTACAATATGGTCTAAATCTAAATATTTATATACAGTTGGAATCGCAACGACGAGACGAATCCATATATACCCTTGAAAACACAAAATTCGAACATGACCTGCCAAGGTAATCGGCTTCGACCAAAATATTTTCGATTTTGGGCGAATGGCTGGGCGAAAATAAAATCTACGACCATGTCTAGCAGCAGCTCGGCGAAAGAAAACGAATGGCACTATTATAATTCTCTATGACTTATAGTTTGGGCTACAGAGGACTTTTGAAGTCCAAAAAACGGTCCCCAGGGCCCTCCAGGAAGACCTAGTCAAAATCGAAATCCTAAACTAATGATCCGATTTTAATTATGTTTGTACTACTCGATTCAGCTTACCAAAGTGTACTTATGGTATACATTTAAACAAAATCCGTACATAAATAACTCGTCTATGGAGTTTTAAAACTTTAAAATAGGCCTATTGGGCCTAAAAAATTAGTCAACATTAAACAAAATTATACCATTGCAACCGCAACGTCGATACGAATCCAAATATGTAATAATATTGACAAGTCAACATTCGACCAAAATCACCGATTTGCCTGGGATTAAACCCAAGGGTTTTTCGACCAAACTATTGTCGATTCTGGGCGAATGGCTGGGCTAAAATGAATTCTACGACCATGTCCAGATGCATCTCGGCGAGAAGAAACGAATGGCATCAGTTAGAATTTTCTAGAACTTATAGTTTGGGCTACACAGAACTTTTGAAGTCCAAAAAACGGTCCCCTGGATCATCCAGGAAGGCCAATTCAAAATCGAAATCCTAAACTAATGGTTCGATTTTAATTATGTTTGCACCATTCGATTTAGCTTGGCAAAGGGTAATTATGGTATAAATCTAAAAAAAATCCGTACATAAATAACTCGTCTATGGAGTTTTTAAACTTTAAAATAGGCCTATTGGGCCTAAAAATTAGTCAACATTAAAAAATAATTATACCATTGAAACCGCAACGGCGAGAAGAATCCAAATATGTAATAATATTGACAAGTCAAAATTCGACCAAAATCACCGATTTGCCAGGGCTTAAACCCAAGGTTTTTCGACCAAAACGTTGTCGATTCTGGGCGAATGGCTGGGCGAAAATGAAATCTACGACCATGTCCAGAAGCATCATGGCGAGAAAAAACGAATGACACCAGTTAGAATTTTCTAGGACTTATAGTTTGGGCTACAGAGGACTTTTGAAGTCCAAAAAACGGTCCACTGGACCCTCCAGGAAGGTCAATTCAAAATCGAAATCTTAAACTAATGGTTCGATTTTAATTATGTTTGCACCGTTCGATTCAGCTTGCCAAACTGTACTTATGGTATAAATTTAAACAAAATCCGTATATAAATAACACGTCTATGGAATTTTTAAACTTTAAAATAGGCCTATTGGGCCTAAAAATTGGTCAACATTAAAAAATAATTATACCATTGAAAACGCAACGGCGAGACGAATCCAAATATGTAATAATATTAACAAGTCAAAATTCGACCAAAATCACCGATTTGCCAGGGCTTCCCAAGGTTTTTCGACCAAAATATTGTCGATTCTGGGCGAAAGGCTTGGCGATAATTAAATCTACGACCATGTCCAGAAGTATCTCGGCGAGAAAAAACGAATGGCACCAGTTAGAATTCTCTAGGACTTATAGTTTGGGCTACACAGGACTTTTGAAGTCCAAAAAACGGTCCCCTGGACCCTTCATATGGCCAATTCAAAATCGAAATCCTAAACTAATGGTTCGATTTTAATTATGTTTGCACCATTCGATTCAGCTTGCCAAAGTGTACTTATGGTGTAAATTTAAACAAAATCCTTACATAAATAAGTCGTTTATGGAGTTTTTAATCTTTAAAATAGACCTATTGGGCCTAAAAATTGGTCAACATTAAAAAATAATTATACCATTGAAACCGCAACGGCGAGACGAATGATTGCCAAAGTGTACTTATGTTATAAATTTAAACAAAATCCTTACATAAATAACTAGACTATGGAGTTTTTAATCTTTAAAATAGACCTATTGGGCCTAAAAATTGGTCAACATTAAAAAATAATTATACCATTGAAACCGCAACGGCGAGACGAATGATTGCCAAAGTGTACTTATGTTATAAATTTAAACAAAATCCTTACATAAATAACTAGACTATGGAGTTTTTAATCTTTAAAATAGACCTATTGGGCCTAAGAATTGGTCAACATTAAAAAATAATTATACCATTGAAACCGCAACGGCGAGACGAATCCAAATATGTAATAATATTGACAAGTCAAAATTCGACCAAAATCACCGATTTGCCTGGGCTTAAACCCAAGGTTTTTCGACCAAAATATTGTCGATTCTGGGCGAATGGCGGGGCGCAAATGAAATCTACGACCATGCCCAGAAGCATCTCGGCGAGAAAAAACGAATGGCACCAGTTAGAATTCTCTAGGACTTATAGTTTGGGCTACACAGGACTTTTGAAGTCCAAAAAACGGTCGCCTGGACCCTCCATAAGGCCAATTCAAAATCGAAATCCTAAACTAATGGTTCGATATTAATTCTGTTTGCACCTTTCGATTCAGCTTGCCAAAGTGTACTTATGGTATAAATTTAAACAAAATCCGTACATAAATAACTCGTCTATGGAGTTTTTAAACTTTAAAATAGACCTATTGGGCCTAAAAATTGGTCAACATTAAAAAACAATTATACCATTGAAAACGCAACGGGGAGACGAATCCAAATATGTAATAATATTGACAAGTCAAAATTCGACCAAAATCACCGATTTGCCTGGGCAAGGTTTTTCGACCAAAATATTGTCGATTCTGGGTGAATGGCTGGGCGAAAATGAAATCTACGACCATGTCCAGAAGCATCTCGGCGAGAAAAAACGAATGGCACCAGTTAGAATTCTCTAGGACTTATAGTTTGGGCTACAGAGGACTTTTGAAGTCCAAAAACGGTCCCCTGGACCCTTCATAAGGCCAATTCAAAATCGAAATCCTAAACTAATGGTTCGATTTAAATTATGTTTGCACCATTCGATTCAGCTTGCCAAAGTGTACTTATGGTGTAAATTTAAACAAAATCCGTATATAAATAACTCGTCTATGGAATTTTTAAACTTTAAAATAGGCCTATTGGGCCTAAAAATTGGTCAACATTAAAACATAATTATACCATTGAAACCGCAACGGCGAGACGAATGCTTGCCAAAGTGTACTTATGTTATAAATTAAAACAAAATCCTTACATAAATAACTCGTCTATGGAGTTTTTAATCTTTAAAATGGACCTATTGGGCCTAAAAATTGGTCAACATTACAAAATAATTATACCATTGAAACCGCAACGGCGAGACGAATGCTTGCCAAAGTGTACTTATGTTATAAATTTAAACAAAATCCTTACATAAATAACTAGTCTATGGAGTTTTAAATCTTTAAAATAGACCTATTGGGCCTAAAAATTGGTCAACATTAAAAAATAATTATACCATTGAAACCGCAACGGCGAGACGAATCCAAATATGTAATAATATTGACAAGTCAAAATTCGACCAAAATCACCGATTTGCCTGGGCTTAAACCCAAGGTTTTTCGACCAAAATATTGTCGATTCTGGGCGAATGGCTGGGCGAAAATGAAATCTACGACCATGCCCAGAAGCATCTCTGCGAGAAAAAAACGAATGGCACCAGTTAGAATTTTCTAGGACTTATAGTTTGGGCTACACAGGACTTTTGAAGTCCAAAAAACGGTCCCCTGGACCCTCAATAAGGCCAATTCAAAATCGAGATTCTAAACTAATGGTTCGATTTTAATTCTGTTTGCACCATTCGATTCAGCTTGCCAAAGTGTACTTATGTTATAAATTTAAACAAAATCCTTACATAAATAACTAGTCTATGGAGTTTTTAATCTTTAAAATAGACCTATTGGGCCTAAAAATTGGTCATCATTAAAAAATAATTATACCATTGAAACCGCAACGGCGAGACGAATCCAAATATGTAATAATATTGACAAGTCAAAATTCGACCAAAATCACCGATTTGCCAGGGCTTCCCAAGGTTTTTCGACCAAAATATTGTCGATTCTGGGCGAATGGCGGAGCAAAAATGAAATCTACGACCATGTCCAGAAGCATCTCGGCGAGAAAAAACGAATGGCACCAGTTAGAATTCTCTAGAACTTATAGTTTGGGCTACGCAGGACCTTTGAAGTCCAAAAAACGGTCCCCTGGACCGTCCATAAGGCCAATTCAAAATCGAAATTCTAAACTTATGGTTCGATTTTAATTCTGTTTGCACCATTCGATTCAGCTTGCCAAAGTGTACTTATGGTATAAATTTAAACAAAATCCGTACATAAATAACTCGTCTATGGAGTTTTTAAACTTTAAAATAGGCCTATTGGGCCTAAAAATTAGTTAACATTAAAACATAATTATACCATTGAAAACGCAACGGCGAGACGAATCCAAATATGTAATAATATTGACAAGTCAAAATTCGACCAAAATCACCGATTTGCCAGGGCTTAAACCCAAGGTTTTTCGACCAAAACGTTGTCGATTCTGGGCGAATGGCTGGGCGAAAATGAAATCTACGACCATGTCCAGAAGCATCATGGCGAGAAAAAACGAATGACACCAGTTAGAATTTTCTAGGACTTATAGTTTGGGCTACAGAGGACTTTTGAAGTCCAAAAAACGGTCCACTGGACCCTCCAGGAAGGTCAATTCAAAATCGAAATCTTAAACTAATTGTTCGATTTTAATTATGTTTGCACAATTCGCTTCAGCATGCCAAAGTGTACTTTTGGTATAAATCTAAACAAAATCCGTACATAAATAGCTCGTCTATGGAGTTTTTAATCTTTAAAATATGCCTTAAATATGGCTTAAACCCAAGGTTTTTCGACCAAAATATTGTCGATTGTGGGCGAATGGCTGGGCGAAAATGAAATCTACGACCATGTCCAGATGCATCTCGGCGAGACAAAAAAGGAATAGCACAAGTTAGAATTCTCTAGGACTTATAGTTTGGGCTACACAGGACGTTTGATGTCCAATAAACGGTCCCCTGGACCCTTCATAAGGCCAATTCAAAATCGAAATCCTAAACTAATGGTTCGATTGTAATTCTGTTTGCACCATTCGATTCAGCTTGCCAAAGTGTACTTATGGTATAAATTTAAACAAAATCCGTATATAAATAACTCGTCTATGGAGTTTTTAATCTTTAAAATAGGCCTATTGGGCCTAAAAATTGGTCAACATTAAAAAATAATTATACCATTGAAACCGCAACGGCGAGACGAATACTTGCCAAAGTGTACTTATGTTATAAATTTAAACAAAATCCTTACATAAATAACTAGACTATGGAGTTTTTAATCTTTAAAATAGACCTATTGGGCCTAAAAATGTGTCAACATTAAAAAATAATTATACTATTGAAACCGCAACGGCGAGAAGAATCCAAATATGTAATAATATTGACAAGTCAAAATTCGACCAAAATCACCGATTTGCCAGGGCTTAAACCCAAGGTTTTTCGACCAAAACGTTGTCGATTCTGGGCGAATGGCTGGGCGAAAATGAAATCTACGACCATGTCCAGAAGCATCATGGCGAGAAAAATCGAATGACACCAGTTAGAATTTTCTAGGACTTATAGTTTGGGCTACAGAGGACTTTTGAAGTCCAAAAAACGGTCCCCTGGGCCCTCCAGGAGGGCCAGTCAAAATCTATATCGCAGAGGGGCAAGTGTAAATTCGGGGATGCTAAATCTATGGGAAGTGGGTATAGGGTTATGGGAAAGGGAAGCACGGGTCACTAGATCTGTTGTTGCTTGATTTCCTTTGTACTCCCTTTGTACTCCCTTTGTACTCACTGTAGTTCGGGGCTCCACAATCCCAGCAGATCCACGAGAGACTTTGGCCCTCCAATCCGCCGAACGCCGTCATGAAATCCCCAACACAGCTGATATGGTACCAGCCATGGTGGACGGAGTCTTCACAACAGCGGTCGCACTGGATGGCCCATTGCCCCCACTTTACCGCACGCCTGCATATTTGGAATGAGAACTTAGGGGCACGCGGGCCAGGGTTGACCAAAGCCCCAGTGTCACCACACACAAGAAGCCTCTAAACTTTACTTTATTATCATAATTAGGCCTAGGTCTAAATTTTGTAGTGGCTGGCCCTAGGCTACTCACCAAGGGTGTGTACGTGTTTCTGTACATATACTGTAAGTGTCAAGCAATAGTGAATGTGAGATTTGTATGTGGTTACAGCCATGGTGTTCATCGTTGTTCGTGTTGTAGAGTTAAAAAATAGTGTAGATTGTGTACAAAAGTGTAGATAATAGTGTAAATGTTGTTTTGTGGTTGTGAGTATACATTGTAAAAGCACGGGCATAAAATACACACAAAATAAACCCTGTAATATTATTATTTGTGTAACTACTGGATGATAATTATAAAAGTATATTAAAAGAACAAATGTGTAATGCTACACAGTCAACTTACTACTAGTTAAGCTAAACACAATTAAGAAGCTAACTTTGGCTGACCCCCTACCAGTACCAAAACAAACAGTGGAGTCGAACAGCTGTTGAGGGGGACAAGCCTAAACCCTATTTTAATCATATATATCTATAATCTATTTTAAAAGGTAGTTAATACAAATAATAAAAATACTCAGTTTTGGTGAAATGAGGTGGCTGAGATGTAGGAGGAAGAACTAATGGAAGAAAAGGGTGGAGCACGGATAGGGACGTCCGCCTTCCATGACTGCACAACAACGTGACAACAGTTACTGTGCTCGGATAACACTGACAACACTCACACGTACTTTTTGAAGCAATCTCGAACTGAATTTAATATTTCATTACTTTAACTGTCTTGATGGTGTAATGGTAAGAGCGTGTAAGTTTTGTATGAATAATCCTAGGTTCGAATCCTGGGAGAATCACATCCTTTCATTAATTTCCTTTGGGGGTTATTGGTGTTAAGAACAATGTCAAAAATATACATTTCGGAGGTTCGTTTCGCTGTTCGAAAGTTTACAGTCAAGAGCATAAAAAGCGACACACCCTTTTGAATCAGTATCGAACGTAAACGAGACATTATATTGAACTATTATAACATAGATGCTTCAGAACTTGGCTTTAACCCCTTCTGTACCGGCGACGTGTTTTTAATTTCATTCTAGCTATATTCAGACGATTTAGTGGAGTTTAAGGAAGATCTATGGTAGTAAAAAGGGTTAAGTGAGATAGTTCGAAGCCTGTTAATTGCTGGAGGCCATTTTTAAACTGAAAAAATCGTCTAAAAGTAGCCATAAGAAAGTTAAAAGGACGGTACCGGTAATGAAAGTTAAAAGGACGGTACCGGTAATGAAAGGATTAAAGGTTCAAATAATCTAAATCGTGTAATGTTATAATAATGCTGACAACTGTACAATGATACGCTCATATAAGCAACCACTTCAGGGGAGGTATTTAGTTTGTTCCCTACTTTTTCATCAAGCTTAAAATTACAACCCCTAGACCCCCTTTCAAGATAAATTTGTACATTTTTCGGTAGAAAAAGTTCCCGGCTGGAGGCCGGTTGCTCTTAAATTACAGGCTCGCTATCGCTCGCCAGGAAAAAATCGACACCTGAACGGCACGAAAGGTCTTAAAATTGACAGAAATGGGGCAAAATTTCTTAAAATATCCAAACTACTAGGGCGAAGGTCTTAAAATCTCAAAAGCAATGGGGCTAAACATGAGGGAGAAAGGTGTCCAGAAAAAAATCCCTCAAGTGGAAATCTCCCCTTAAGGCAAGATGGGTCGTTTTCTGGTCCCCCTTCAACCCTCGTGTTTAGCCCTATTGGTTTTAGATTTTGAGACGTTCGGCCCATTAATTTGGCGATTTTAAGACTTTACGCCCCATTTCTTTGTCAATATTAAGACCTTTCGTGCCATTTAGGTGTCGATTTTTTCCTTCTTTCTTACTCTACGTCTCTTACCCTATTTCTTGTCTACTTCTCTCTTCTTTGTATCTTAGTTCCCCCTGCCTATCTACTCCTCCACCCCCCATCTCCATTCCTCTCTCTCTCTCTCTATCTATCTATCTCTTTACCTTTCTTCTCCCTCTACCTCCCCCCCCCCCCCTCTTGTTCCCCCTCCAATTTCCGAACGTCACTTACAGGATCGATCCCTGGCCCTCTATAGTGAATATTCCACCCTTTTTTTGTACGGTCGCGCTGATAAGTCATGCCCAGCTGTCATTACGTTTGGCTTGCTCTGTGCTGTATTAATGTCTGTCAGATGTTGAATAGGGTGAGTAAGTGTAGGAACATGTTTGTATATTTCACTCGATATGAAGAAATGAAGCTTAGATATTGCTGATACCAATTATTAAACAAAACATACTTGGTGCCGAGACATCACTTATTAGCGCGATTGTACAGACAGTTATTCTATTCCGAATTAGTAGTCCAAAACTCTTGAACATTATTCTCTATAACTCCCTAAAGACTAGAGAACTCGAGCTTTTTCTACCATTTGGGAAGGGTCAGCCAGGGATTAGGTGAGAGGACATTTAACCCCCTTTTTGAGTTATAGAGGTTAGGGTTCACGAAGTCTGGCCTTACAATTTGGAACAGGGTATACTATTGTGGTTATCATTAAGCCATTATATAGGGGGTGGGGTTTTTTTTCCTGGACGCCCTTCTTTCTCACGTTTACCCCCATTCATTTTGTTATTTTAAGACGTTCGTCCCATTAGTTTGGCGATGTTAAGACCTTTCGCCTCATTTCGTTGTCAATATTAAGACCCTTCGTGCCATTTAGGCATCGATTTTTCCTGGCGAGCGACCTGGCGAGCAATAACGAGCCTATAATTTAGGAGGAACCGGCCTTTGGCCAGACCGAACCGAACCGACCGACAACGGCACATTGGTTTACAATATCAAATTACGAAAATTCTTAACACATTTCCAGTCTCTATAGTACTAAAGTCTCTCTCTCTCTCTCTCTCTCTCTCTCTCTTTTTTTCTATCCTTTCCTTCAACTTTCCTTTTCTATCGGGTATGACATATCTACTATAATTAAGTCCTGACCACCTCATTTGGATCGTAAGGTCAGTGTGGCCAGTGTATCTATGTAAATGTATGTAAATCTCTCTCTCTCTCTGTGCGTCACCTTCCCAGACTAATGCATGATCACTGGTCACTTCGCCAACAAACAACTTCGCCCACGGTCACACTACGCCGACCCAGGGAGCCGATGCAGACGAACGGACTTGCGAACGAAACGATCGGGCACCCTCTTCCCTCCCCCGTATAAAAATCGAATTGCGTACTACCGACCGACCGACCGCGATGACTCAGTGGCGCGTGAGTCAGTCGGCGCGGGGGAGTCAAGGCATTAGGAGGACCAGGTAGAGGAAGAAGGGAGTACGTTGAAAGGTAGGGAAGAATAAAGAGGGATGTGAATGCAAGGAAAGAAGAGAGGAAAGGAGAAACGGGATATGAAATGAGTACATTGGTAGGAAGAAAAGAGTGCACTGGAAGGGAGAAAGGAGTACATTGAAAAGCAGGAAAGAAGAAAAGCGTACAGTGAAAGAAAAAGAAAGAAAGAGTACATTGAAAGTAAGGAAAGAAGAAGAGGGATATGAAAACAAGAAACAAAAAAATACATTAAAATTAGGGAAAGAAGAAAAAGGGATATGAAAGCAAGTAAAAGGAGTACTTTAAAAGGAAGGAATAATCGAATTTATTTATGTCACTCCCAACACCAAACACCTACCAATGAAATTAATGAAAGCATGTGATCCTACCATGATTCGAACATAGGTTATCACATACAAATCTTAAACACTCTAAGACAGATAAAGGTTAAGTACACATGACTACGATTATATATCCATTTATCGAATACTGGATATCACTCTAATCATGTACTCAAACCCAACTGCGCACTGAATAGCCTAATGTTTAACCCTCTCCGACATATGACGCGATTTTGAGCCTATTGGGGATACTTTAAAGCCTTTGTTACCATCAGGGGTATTTAGAAACCTTTAGTTTAGTTACTTCAACCTCTGCAGTTGTCTCTGAGTTAGCTGTGGGCAGAAAACTAATTTTGGAGAGGTAATTATGAGAGTGAGAGAACTCTATTTCTTATTGCTAATCTGGCAACTTTGCGTCATAAATGCGTGAAAGGGTTAAGTGAAAGGACACAAATATTTTATGGGGCACAGATCTCTAAGGACCGACCTTGCTATGAAATGTTCCTGAACCTAAAGGAATAATATAATGTATTGGCTTCACTCCCAACACCATGCGTTCCTGAAAACACCGCGAATCCCTGAAGCCGAGATCATTTATTTCCCTGTCAGTGAATAAAATCGCGAGGTATGTCCGAACTCCTTAAGGGGAGCCTGGCCAATTGTTTGGTCTATTAATTAATTTATTCATATATGTTTTGAGTTTCCTCCCTAGACCTCCATCAAGCTTAATAAAAACACCCCCTAGACCCCCCTTCAAGATAAATTTGTACAATTTTCGGTAGAAAAATTTCCCGGCCGAAGGCCGATTCCTCTTAAAATTGCAGGCTCGCTATCGCTCGCCAGGAAATAATCGACACCTAAATGGCACGAAAGGTCTTAAAATTGACAAAATTGAAAGGTGTTAAAATCGCCGAAAGTTTTATTAATTTCAAAAGTAGTGGGGCTAAACATTAGGGAGAAGGGGGTCCAGAAAAACGGTCTGCCTCCCCTTAATCCAGTTGCAAAAAAAAGTGCGTGTATAATGTGGCGTGACCGGAAGTGACGATTACTGCCGGTCACGTGACGAGAGCGAGAGAGAGAGAGTGAGAGAGAGAGTGGGGGAAGGTGGTAGACATGGGGGTGAGAAGGAGAGGGAGAGATAGGGTTTGATGGGGATTCGCTTGATCACACTGTACAGAGCCGCGGCGGTCGAGTGTAGAACACGCTCATGTGTGAATCTGCTTGACCTGGGTTCGATCCCAGCAAGGTCCTGACAAAGAAATGGGAAGAAAGGTTTAAAATCGCCAAACTAATGATCTGAAAACTAATGGGACTAAACACGAGGAAGAAGGGGATGGGCGTATATATGTTCTCATCTCTCTCTATATTTATTTTAATCTTTGCTAGTTTCCTCCTTAAACCTCCATCAAGGTTTAACTCCGCCCCCCCCCCCCTCCTCTCCCCAAGACCCTCCTTCAAGATAAATTTGTATATGTTTCGATAGAGAAGGACCTCTAACCATTAAAAAAGCTACCAGCAATCTCAATTCATTCTTTTTGCTACCACAGATCCTTCCAAAGCTGAATATGATGACAAGAAAGCCACCGACCGGTACTGTATGTGTTAACCCTCTGTACCGGTATTGTATGTGTTAACCCTGCTGTACCGGTACTGTATGTGTTAACCCTGCTGTACCGGTACTGTATGTGTTAACCCTGCTGTACCGGTACTGTATGTGTTAACCCTGCTGTACCGGTACTGTATGTGTTAACCCTGCTGTACCGGTACTGTATGTGTTAACCCTGCTGTACCGGTACTGTATGTGTTAACCCTGCTGTACCGGTACTGTATGTGTTAACCCTCTGTACCGGTACTGTATGTGTTAACCCTCTGTACCGGTACTGTATGTGTTAACCCTCTGTACCGGCGACGTCCTTTTTATTGTATTCTAGCTGTATCTAGACGATGTTATGCAGTTTTAGAAGGATCTGTGATAGTGAAAAGGGTAAAGTGAGAGCGTTCGAAGCCTGTTAATTGCTGGTCATCCTCGTGTTTAGCCCCATTAGCTTTCAGGTTTTAAGACGTTCGGCCCATTAGTTTGGCGATTTTAACACCTTGCGCCCCATTTCGCCGTCAATTTAAAGACCTTTCATGCCATGTAGGTGTCCATTTTTTCCTGTTGAGCAATTGCGAACCTGTAATTTTTAGAAGAACCTTGAAGGGGGGGGGGGGGTTCAAGCTTGATGGAGGTCTAGGAAACTAAAAACTAAATGAATGACAGACACCATGGCCGATAACACCGCTGCCGTGCCCCCCGCCGCGCCCCTAGCCTGCCTACCGTCGTGGATACTGGAGGAACGAGAGGCGGCCCGGGTAGCTCACCGCCGACGACTGCTACAGGAGAGGGCCGTCAGGATCCATCAGCCTAGGGTCACCTCCATAGCGGTAACAGATTTTGTTTCCCTATTTTTTTTTTTTTTTTTTTTAGAATTATTTTTTCTTATAATTTTTTTTAGGATTATTTTTCCTAGATTTGTGTTTTTAGAATTATTTGTTCTTAGAAGTTTTTTTTTATACTATACCCTGTTTCAAACATGTAGTCCACAACTCTTGAACATTAACCTCTATAACTCACAAACGAATACAGTAATTGAGCAAATACTTCTACCATTTGGGGAGGGTCAGCCATGGAATAGTTGAGGAAAATTACAGCCCATTTGTACAAGCCCTTTTTGAGTTACAGAAGTTAGGGTTCAGGATTTCTGGGCCACTTACTTGGAACAGGATATAAGACGCATTCATTCATTGTATTTTTGCTATCATTCAACGATTATATACAGCTTAAGGAGAGAGTTCAAAGGTTCATATAAATGGTGTTTTCACTAGGATTCCCTCATGAACAAAGGCAATCTTGACTGTTTTATTTACTAGTACCAAAGGGAAGTAAGTCATTAAGTTGCCTCCTTAGGATTCAAAATATTGCATAATCTGAGTTGAATATGGGAATGCTCAAGCAATACTAATGTATTGGTTTTGTGGTGGTGAAGTGAAACCAATTACAGCACAAACTCCATCGTAATTACAGGTATATTTTCCCATTGAACATTGGGATTCGAACTTGGGACTGTTTTTTTTTTTTTTTTTTTTTTTTTTTTCTATGTGATTGAGGGAGGCAAAAGGCATAACTGCCTATAGCGAGTGCCTCCCCCATAGTTGAAAGAGTGACAGGGCCAAAATCAAGGGACGTTCCAGCCAAAATCTGGTCTAGTCATCCCCCTATATGCTTAACCCTTTCAGTATTCAAGGAATCATTAGTAATAGTGTTTTGGCTATCATTAGATGACATTATATAGATTAGGAAGGACAGCTTGCAATGAAAGGACAGCTTGCAATGAAAGGACAGCTTGCAATGAAAGGACAGCTTGCAATGAAGGACAGCTTGCAATGAAAAGGATAAACTAGATCTCGATTAACTATTCCACTCCCACAGATCCTACTTAAATTAACTATTACACTCCCACAGACCCTACTTAAAGTAACTATTCCACTCCCACAGACCCTACTTAAAGTAACTATTCCACTTCCACAGACCCTACTTAAAGTAACTATTCCACTCCCACAGACCCTACTTAAAGTAACTATTCCACTCCCACAGACCCTACTTAAAGTAACTATTCCACTCCCACAGACCCTACTTAAAGTAACTATTCCACTTCCACAGACCCGTCTACTTAAAGTAACTATTCCACTCCCACAGACCCTACTTAAATTAACTATTCCACTCCCACAGATCCTACTTAAATTAACTATTCCACTCCCACAGATCCTACTTAAATTAACTATTCCACTCCCACAGACCCTACTTAAAGTAACTATTCCACTCCCACAGACCCTACTTAAATTAACTATTCCAATCCCACAGATCCTACTTAAATTTATTACAATCGTCTAACAACAGCCAGAATAACATGAAATAATCCGGGTGTGGTGTCCCGAGTTCGAATCCCGGGAGGACCATATGCTTTCATTAGTTTATACAAGTGCATTGGCGTTTGTAATTGATGACTAATGTTAAGAACAGGGTGTTACCTATTATACAGTAGCGCTATTAAGTCACGTCTCGGCTGTCATTCTGTGATGCATTAATATCTGTCAGATGTTGAATAAGGTGCGTCAGTGTAGGGACATGGTTGTATATCTCACTCGACAATTATTAATCAAAATATACTTGGTGCTGAGACATCACTTATTTGGCCAATGATATAAGTGGGTATAGTACTTAGTTTTAGGTCTATATATTTATGTATTTATTTATTTTTGAGTTTCCTCGCTAGACCTCCATCAAGCTTAAAAAAACACCCCCTATACCCCCTTTCAAGATAAATTTGTAAATTTTTCGGTAGAAAAATGTCCCAGCCGAAGGCCGGTTCTTTCTAAAAATTTGACGCTCACTAACGTTCGCCAGGGAAAACATCGACACCTAAATGGCACTAAAGGTCTAAATATTGACGAAGAAATGGGGCGAAAGGTCTTAAAATCGACTAACTAATGGGGCAAACATCTTAGCATCTGAAAAAACTAATGGGGCTAAACATTATGGGGAAGGGGTTCCAGAAAAACGGTCTGCATCCCCTTAAGGGGAGGTTTTTAGTTTATTACCTTAACCTCCATCAAACTTAAAATTAAACCCCCTTGACCCCCTTTCAAGATAAATGTGTACATTTTTCGGTAGAAAAATGTCCAGGCCGAAGGCCGATTCCTCTTAAATTTCAGGCTCGCTATCGCTCGCCAGGATAAAATCGACACCTGAATTGCAGGAAAGGTCTTAATATGGGGTGAAAGTTCTTAAAATCGCTAAACTAATGGGGCAAACGTTTTATAATATCAAAAGCAATGGGGCTAAACATGAGGGAGAAAGGGGTCAAGGAAAAAAATCCCTCAAGTGGAGATCTCCACTCTATCCACACTCAGGTTGACGAGGAAGGTCTGAGGCGGCAGGTGGAGGAGCGACAGAGGAAGGAGGAGGGGGAGAGGAGGCAAGACGAACAACAAGCCGAATTAATCACCAGGCAGGACCGAGCCGCAGCGTTGATAATACACCGAGAAAATCAGGTGAGACAGGTAGAAGGTAGATGCTAAATAAGGTAGATAAAGGAAGAAGAGTAGACGAAACAGGGAAGAGGGAGAGAGGCGATTAGAGATGAACAACAAGCCGAATTAATCACCAGGCAGGACCGAGCCGCAGCGTTGATAATACACCGAGAAAATCAGGTGAGACAGGTAGAAGGTAGATGCTAAATAAGGTAGATAAAGGAAGAAGAGTAGACGAAACAGGGAAGAGGGAGAGAGGCGATTAGATATGAATAACAAGCCGAATTAATCACCAGGCAGGACAGAGCCGCGGCCCTCATTATACACCGAGAAAACCAGGTGAGAGAGGTAGAAGGTAGATACTAAACAGGGTAGACAAAGTAGGTAGAGTAGACAAAACAGGGAAGAGGGAGAGGGAATGTTAGAGAGGAACACCAAGCCGAACAAATTCCCAAACAGGACAAAGCCGCGGCCCTTATAATAGATACATCATGAAAACCAGGTGAGAGAGGTAGACAGTAGATACTGAACAGGGTAGATAAAGATAAAGACGCTGTCAATCAGGGGTTAAGGGCGAGATATTTATCTAGTTGGGTTTTGAAAGTATCAACGGTACTGCACTCAATGACATAAAGTAGACAATAGACAATGACATAAAGTAGACAATAGACAATGACATAAAGTAGACAATAGACAATGACATAAAGTAGACAATAGACAATGACATAAAGTAGACAATAGACAATGACATAAAGTAGACAATAGACAATGACATAAAGTAGACAATAGACAATGACATAAAGTAGACAATAGACAATGACATAAAGTAGACAATAGACTAACCAGAGAAAAAAAAGAATAAAAGAAGATGGCAAGAATATTAATTAAGGGGAGGCAGACCGTTTGTTTGGTCTATTAATATTAAGGGGAGGCAGACCGTTTGTTTGGTCTATTAATACATTAAGGGGAGGCAGACCGTTTGTTTGGTCTATTAATATTAAGGGGAGGCAGACCGTTTGTTTGGTCTATTAATATTAAGGGGAGGCTGACCGTTTGTTTGGTCTATTAATTCATTTATTCATATATATTTTTCAGTTTCCTCCCTAGACCTCCATCAAGCTTAGAAACACATCCCCTAGATCCCCCTTCAAGATAAATTTGTATATTTTTCGGTAGACAAATTTCCCGGCTGAAGGCCGGTTAATCTTAAAATTACAGGCTCGCTATCGCTCGCCAGGAAATAGTCGACACCTAAATTTCACGAAAGGTCTTATAACACTGACAACGAAATGAGACGAAAGGTGTTAAAATCGCCAAATTAATGAGCCGAACGTCTTATAATCTCAAAACTAGTGGGGCTAAACATTGGGGAGAAGAGGGTCCAGAAAAAACAGTCTGCCTCCCCTTAAGGAAAAACCTGATATCCATAACATTTAGGGATATCCAAAACATTTAGGGATATCCATAACATTTAGGGATATAGCCATTATCTTCTCATTGAAATAGACAACATATGTAGGTTTAATTAATGGTGTTTATACATATAATTGTATTAGTAGTGGCCTAATGTGCAACTTAAAAACTAAACTGAATCCGAACTAATCGAAGTGGTACTATAGGAGGTTACTTTGACAATAGTTGCTTCAAAAATCGATCATCGTATGTAATTAATCTTCTTGTGTTGTTTAGGCGGAGGCAGAGAGGAAGAGACAGTTGGAGAGATTCTGGAAGGAGGAACAGCAACCAGAGAGGCGCCGAGAGTATGACCTTAACTCTCACCACCACCTCACCTCAACACTCTACAACCTCACGTTAGTCTCTGTACCTCACATCCCCTCACCTCAACAATTTACAACCTCAAATATTATATTCCTTGTGACAATTAAACCAACCTCAAATATATTATAACAACATGTATATATTATAACAACATGTATATATTCAATTATGTACAGTCGGCCTAATAAGTGATGTCTCGGCACCAAGTATATATCGATCAAAAATTGGTATCAGCAATGTCTAAAACTTGATTTATTCGTTTTGAGTGAGATATACAACCATGTTCCTACAATGACCCACCCTATTCAACATCTGACAGACATAAATACAGCACAGAGCGAGCCAAACGTAATGACAGCTGGGACATGACTTATTACCGCCTCTGTACAGTATATGTTAAGTATTAAATTCCTTGTGACAATTAAGCCAACCTCAAATATATTGTAACAACATGACTGTATATATTGTAACAACATGTATATATTGTAACAACATGTATATATTGTAACAACATGTATATATTGTAACAACATGTATATATTGTAACAACATGTATATATTGTTACAACATGTATATATTGTAACAACATGTATATATTGTTACAACATGTATATATTGAAACAACATGTATATATTGTAACAACATGTATATTGTAACAACATGTATATATTGTAACAACATGTATATATTGTTACAACATGTATATATTGTTACAACATGTATATATTGAAACAACATGTATATATTGTAACAACATGTATATATTGTAACAACATGTATATATTGTTACAACATGTATATATTGAAACAACATGTATATATTGTAACAACATGTATATATTGTAACAACATGTATATATTGTAACAACATGTATATATTGTAACAACATGTATATATTGTTACAACATGTATATATTGAAACAACATGTATATATTGTAACAACATGTATATATTGTAACAACATGTATATATTGTAACAACATGTATATATTGTAACAACATGTATATATTGTTACAACATGTATATATTGAAACAACATGTATATATTGTAACAACATGTATATATTGTAACAACATGTATATATTGTAACAACATGTATATATTGTAACAACATGTATATATTGAAACAACATGTATATATTGTAACAACATGTATATATTGTAACATGTATATATTGTAACAACATGTATATATTGTAACAACATGTATATATTCAAGTATTTTCAGTATATGCTAAGTATTAAATTCCTTGTGCCAATCAAACCAACCTCAAATATCTAACAACACTTAGGTTTGAGGGCGAGGACCTACAGCGACCGGAGAGAGAGCGACAGCAGAGGCAGGAGGCAGACGTATGGTTAAAACAGCAGGCAGAGCAGAAGGAGAGGCAGAAGGACCAAGACAGGCAGAGGCAGAGGTCAGCAGGTTAACCCCTTCTGTGCCGGCTACGTCCTTTTATTTTATTATGGCTACTATTAGACGATTGTATGCAGTTTAAAAAGAGCCTCCAGCAATTAATAGGTTCGAACTGTCTCTCTTAACCCTTTTAACTACCGCACATCATTCTTAAACGGAACAAAATCGTCTAAGTTAGCTACAATAAAATTAAAAAGACGTCCCAGGTAAAGAAGGGGTTAATGGTTATAATTAGGAACCAGGGACGATGGGGCTTTGTTCATGTTGTTCTCGCTAACATTAGACGATATTTTATAGCCAAATGTGTACCTTACCTTTGGATACCTTTGGATGTGTTCGCCGCTCCTCTAGCGGCACCAAGGAGCGCGACGCCCCTCGTTATGGGTGGTGATTTGGTGCAGTAGACTGTTTGAAGCGACAGCTCGCTCCCTTGCGAGGATGGGCTCGTCTGGCACTTTTTGCAGTTCGACATCTAGGGCTCTCTTGAAGTTGTCTAACGAGATGTCCCTCATGTCTCTTATTCGCCGTGGGAGTTTGTTGAAGAGACGTGGGCCTCTGTGTGATAACCAGCCCTCTCGCAGAGAGCCCATAGCACCCCTGTTATTCATCCGGGGGATTTCGCATTCCCAGCCTCTCCTATCACTGAATTTCATGACTATCGGAGTATGTAGGTTTGGTACTAAACCCTCTGCGATTTTCCACGTGTATATTATTAGGTAACGTTCTCTTCTACGTTCCAGTGAGTACAGATTCAGTGCTCTTAAACGCTCCCAATAGTGTAGATGTTTTATCGAACTTATATGCGAAGTGAAATTTCTTTGTACACTCTCTACGTCATTTATTTCACCTGCTTTGTATGGGGATGTTAATACGCTACAGTATTCAAGCCGCGGTAGCACTAGAGATTTGAAGAGCGTTATCATAGGCAATTCACCGCGTGTTTTAAAAGTACGCAGAATCCAACCCGTTAGACGTTTCGCAGCCGCCACTTTGACCTGGTTATGTACTTTGAAACCCATATTTTCAGACATTAATACCCCAAGGTCTTTCACACTGTCTTTCCGTTCTATTATGTGGTTAGATTCTGTTAAGTAATTTGTAATTTCTTTAACACCATTATTATCTCCGTACCGTATTAATTGGAATTTTTCCTCATTGAATTGCATGTTGTTTTCCCTGGTCCACTGGAACACTACATTCATGTCTTCCTGCAGTCGGCCCGTGTCCTCTTGTGTGTTTACTATCTTGCTTAATTTTGTGTCATCAGCAAAAGACGACACCGTACTGTGTCTGGTGTTGGTATCTATGTCGCAAATTAGTATGAGGAACAGAAGGGGCGCTAGCACTGTTCCTTGGGGCACTGAGCTTTTGACATCCGAAGGCTCAGAAGTGACTTGGTTTACTGCTACCGATTGTTTTCGGTTTACGAGGAAATTGTATATCCACCGTCCGATTTTCCCAGTTATACCTTTTGCTTTCAGTTTGTGGGCTATTATACCATGGTCACATTTATCAAATGCCTTAGCAAAATAGGTGTAAATGACATCCACGTTTTTCTTTTCTTCTAGCGCTTTAAGAATTTTGTCATAGTGTTCCAAAAGTTGTGAGAGACATGATCTTCCCGCTCTGAACCCATGTTGACCGGTGTTGTGTAGTTCATTTGCCTCCATGAATGTTGAAATTTTGCTTCACAGGACTCGCTCGAAAACTTTAATGATGTGAGAGGTTAGAGCTACCGGGCGGTAGTTTTTTGGTAGTGCTTTACTCCCTCCTTTATGCAGTGGGGCAATTATTGCGTTTTTCAGGCTATCTGGTATGTCACCAGTGTCTAGACTCCTTCTCCACATTATAGCCAGGGGTTTTGAGAGGTTTTCCTTACATTTTTTCATTAGGATCGAATTCCATGAGTCCGGGCCTGGTGCCGAGTGGGATGGCATGTTGGAAATGGCCTCTTCTATGTCTTTTGGACCGAAATCAATATCCAGCATCTGAGGGGTTTCCGTGGGGGAGGTTTCCATGAAAAATATATTTTGGTCTCTGATGACTTTTGTTTCATCAGGCTCACTGAATGCCATTTCATACTGCCTGCTTAAGAGTTCGCTCATTTCCTTTTTGTCCCCTGTGAAAGAGCCGTCCCCTTTGCTCAGTGGGCCGATGTTTGATGTTGTTTTAGCCTTTTGTTTGGCGTATGAAAAGAAGTATTTGGAATTTTCCTTTATACCTGCAATAGCTTTCCTCTCCTCTTCCATATGTTGTAGTTCATATGATATTCTTAGCCTTTGTTCAATTTCCACAATTTCTCTATCTATTTCGACCTTTTGCCTATCCTGTAGATTTTGATGTGTGCGTCTTTGTGTGAGTAATTTTCTTCTTCTATACAGCCTCCTCCTTTCCCGATCTTGTTTGCTTCTTCGTTTTGTTTGTCTTGAAGGTATTTGGTGGCTACAGATTTGGGTCATGGTTTCTGTTATTAAGACTAGACATTCTGCTGGTGTCAGGTTATCCATTAAATCTTCCCAGTCTATTTCCTCCATTTCTTGATTTACCTCTTCCCACCTAATTTTTTGTTATTGAAGTTAAATTTACTGAAGGGGCCGGTTTTTGTTCTCGATTCTGAGGTTGTCTGTACACTTTCTAAGGTTGTTTTGATCTCAATTAATTTATGATCTGAGTATGTTGTGTCCGATATGTTAATGCTGTGTACTAGAGAGTCGTTGTTAGTGAAGACCAGGTCTAAGATATTGTTTTCCCGTGTGGGTTCAGCAATATGTTGGGTAAGACTAAAAAAATCACAAAGTTCAAAAAGCTCTCTCGTATTAGTATTTGCTTCTCCGGTGTTATTTGCCACTAACTGGTTTTCTAGTTGTCTCCATTTAATGTTTGGTAGGTTAAAGTCTCCTAGCCATATAATATTTGGTGTTGGGTTCCCCAGGGTTTCCACTTCTGATTTTATTTTGTTGAGCTGGGTTTTGAATTCTTCTCGGGATGAGTCTGGAGGCCTGTATGTAACAATAACTGCTAAATTTAGGGATTCTATTTTAACTCCAAGTATTTCCACCACTTCATTACTGTTATTTAGGAATTCAGTACATATCAGTGAGTCATGTATGTACAAGGCTACACCTCCATGTGATCTATGCGTTCTGTCCGCCCTATGTAGGTTGTAACCAGGAATCCATACCTCACTATCTTCCTGATCTTTAATGTGAGTTTCTGTGAGAGCCGCAAATATAGCGTTTCCTTCTTCTAGCAGGCCCCTAATAAATGGTACTTTTTTCGTGGTTCTATTTTTTAGGCCTTGGATATTTGCAAACAAGATTGGGGAGGGATTGTTTGGAGTACTATGTGTACCTAATAGTCTTCGGGATGTATTGGCCACTCTTGGGAGGCCAGGAGGTGCTCGAGGTGTTCTATGTGCTCTTCCATCTCCCTCAGTCTCTCCATCTTCATCTGCCCTTTCCCTCCTTGCCTTTTTCCTCTGTCTCGTCCTCGCATAGCTAGAGAGTTTTTTGGGCTACCATTCGTGTTAGGTCTAGCATATCTCCAAGTCCCTTTAATATGAAAAGCTGGGCATTTCATATTGTAGCAGGTCTTGTTCTCAAGTGATGTCTTGCAAAGGGATGGGTGGTGGTATTTGCAGGTTTTACCAAATCTACATTTTCCATGACTGGTTATGTTGTTGCAAATTTTGGGATGAGCAAATCTACATGAATTCCCATTATATTCGCCCTTTTGACCAAAGTAGCACCTTCTTTCCAGATAATATCTGCACACTGGTGTAGACAACCCCAGTAGGTGTGGCTGGGGCTGCAAGGGGTTATGTGGTGAGCTAAGTGTGGTTGTGGGTGAAGTGGGCTTGGTGTATGGGTGGGTGAGGCCTGCAGGGGGGTGGAGTTACAGGTCGGTTGTAGGTGGGCAGGTGGCAGTGGTGAGGGGGGAGACGATGTGGAAGGGGAGCCTGATATGGGGGCTTGGTGCATCCTACGTTCATCCTGCAATTTTATTTGATCAACAGCAGTAGGGTGGTCAATGGCCATAGATGGAATTAATGTGGGTGTTTTCTGGGTCTGGGGAGGTGTGGGGAGATGTGCGGCAGGGTTTGTGTATTTGTAGGGTGCGAAAGGTTGTTGTTCGGCAGGCGATGTGTGTTGATGTGCAGGAGGCAATGTGGGCATTATCATGGGAAGGTGTGCGTGTGTGGGTTGTGATATGTGTATGGGCCCTGAGGCCCCAATAGTTCCCCATTTTCTGTGAAAGGTAGCTATGTCTTGGCTATATTTCCGTCTATCTTGTACTTCTGTATTTTCTAGTCTGTATGACTTGCCATGTGATATCGAAACAACTATCGCAGAAATGGAGGTTCTTCCCTGTTGTATTGTACGCCTCATTTATTGGTGTCAATCCTATGCAAATCCAGTGATATGGTTGGTTGCATATCCGACATACGGTGCCTTAATGGATGTGTATATTCATCTTACAACTCGTACAGCTCTGGTAAACATTTTTTTTTTTTTTTTCCACCCGCCCTTACATGGGGGAGAGAGAGAGAGAGAGAGAGGGGGAGGGGGGGCTTGGAGGACAAGGAGGTGTTTGTTACGCGGTTTGTGGGGGGGGGGGGGGGGAGTGCCACTCGTTTACCCTCGTTATGTTTAAACTTTAAGTAATTTTAAGTAACACTTTCAATAATTATCTTATGAAACAGAATTTTCACTGCCCTAACCACTTTTCCCGTTTTTGGTCGACTGTTTAACGGAAATACGGCACTCTAGGAAAATAACGAACTTTCCAGGCTACCTATACCTGTATAATCTAGTATTTATATAGTTATTATTATTATTATCTATTTTAATTTTCATATTTTACCTATCAACTTGATTCAACACTGCTCAGGTTCGAATTTTCACACATTTGGTTGCGTGGGAGATCTTTCTCTCCAATAACGTCACTACTAACCTGCGATATGGTCGAGAAATAATCTGCACTGATTAATTTGTTTAAATATTGTTTTTCTCTGTTTGCTATTATTTACGATATTTGTTTTGTCGGTACCCTTTCCTGTCGAGGTTAAGTTTCGCTTTTAGTAAAATCGTATAGGGGGAGGGGAGGGGACGTGTCCGGGAGAGCGAGGGGATATATGTGTTTATGGTCTTTGCGGTCACTGAGGGTATTTTGTTTACAGCATACGTCCTGTTCCCAAGCTAAATGTTAAAAGTTCCCCTGACTTTAATTCTCTGTATTATACTTTCCTAGTTGATTTACGTGATATACGATGTTCACTATCACTTTTAACTTAGGCTTCCTATTTTCCCATACCCCTGTTTGATTTCATAGGACTAATATATAGCTAACACTTTGCTTTTGGGACGTAACGGTTTTTTCTTTGCCTTCTTCTTTCCACCCGCCTTATGGGCCTGCCCTAGGCCTGTCCTAGACCAGCGCCGTGGCACTGCTGTAGGAGTTAACGGATTTTTTCTCCAAAACGCGTATATCTCCCCAGATATTTTATCAATCGGTTCGATTTTGCACTTCACAGAACCGCGACACTACGTTTGTTTTTGTGTGTGATTTTTTGGAAGTTTAATCACCAGTATCCCGCGGGATAGTCGAAAAATCCCGGACCGCGACGGATGTGACGTGTCGTTAAGTTTGATCGATTAGCAATAATTTGATACAGAGACAAAGCAGTTTCCTATTTTGTATTAAAGGGGTAGTGAACCTCCTTCTCCCTCATGTTTAGCATATTAGTTTTGAGGTTTTAGGCGTTCGTTCCATTAGTTTGGCAATTTTGAGACCTTTCGTCTTATTTCTTTTGTCAATAGACCTTTCGTGCCCTTTAGGTGTCGATTTTTTCCTGGCGAGCGATAGCGAGCCTTTCATTTTAGAAGAAACCGGCATTTGGCCAGGACATTTTTCTACCGAAAAATGTACACGTTTATCTTGAAAGGGGGTCTAGGTTTTTTTTCTTCTAAGCTTGATGGAGGTCTAGCGATGAAACTAAAAAATAAATTAAGAAATAAATATATAGACCAAAAATCAAGCACTAGCCCCATAAGTATCGAGCAATACACAGCTAAGGGATTCAAGTTACCGCCAGCTGAAATAAAACTGACTGTACGCAGTCGTCAATTTATACGCAGTCGTCAATTTATACGCAGTCGTCAATTTATACGCAGTCGTCAATTTATTCCCTCTAGTTTTTAATAGTTTTATCTTCATGCATTTGATACAGAGACAAAACAGTTTACTATTTTGTATCAAGTATCGAGCAATGAACAGCTAAGGGATTCAATTTACCGCCAGCTGAAATAAAACTGAGACGTATAAAGCCGGTATCACACGAGAGCTTTTATAGTCAACATTCGATAATCAAAATTTTTCTGGCAACATCTCTGTAATATTTTGCACTGGTATCGGAAACTAGTCTGGTGAGAGATCAATTTAGGTAACAAAAATGCTATAAATGCTGACCTCATAAGCTACCAGACCAGTGTTGAGGATAAATGTTGAGGGAAAATGTGCTCGTGTGATACCGGCTTAAGCAGGCGTAAATTAAATCCATCTAATTTCTAATATTTTTCTCTTCGTGTCAGAGATGAGGAGGCTACCGCTGCGGACGTGAGGGAGAGAGCTAAGCAGTTGGATGAGGCTATGCAGAACTTGAGATTGGCAGAACAACAGGCCATCCAAAACTACAACATACATTTGGTCAGTACGAGGTTATAAGGCATAGATTTATTTGTTGGTTTGGTTGTATTTAAATAATTTAATCTTCACACTTACAATAATATACTAAATAAATATGTACATAGTTTTCACATTTAAAAAGACACCCACCCCTCAACTTAACCTAAAATAACCTAACTTTACCATATCTAAACAAACCTCACCAAATCCAACCCCCACCTAAGCTAACGAACCCCAACCAAATCAAACCAAACTTGACCTAACCTAACCAAACCCCTCTTTTCTGTAGATCTGTGAGCAAGCAAAACTAACTTAACCCAACCTAACCTACCATAACATAGCCTAATCTAACCCTTCCTCCGTGTAGAGTCATGCTTAGCCAAAACTAACGTAACTCAACTTAACCTACCATAACATGACCTAATCTAACCCCTCCTTCCTTTAGAGTAGTGAGCATCCTAACCAACCCTACCCTAACCTAACCTAACCTACCATACCCTAACCTAACCTATCATATCCCAACCTAACTTACCCCAACATAACATAACCTTCCTAACCTAACGACACTTATAATAATAATAATACTAATAATCGTCTGCTTACTTATATAGCGCCCGTATCTCCTCCTTCGAGGATTCTCAAGCGCTTCACACTTCTTTAATCATCCAGAGATCATTAACCATCTCCCTTGCTCCTGGGAAGACAGTAACCGCCGGCTATATCTCAGAAAAACTTTTCAATCTGAGCGGGGATTGAACGCGAGACCTGTAAGATGGGAAGCAGGCACGCTATCAACTGAGCCAGCCGGACCTACCCTAACCAAACCTACTCTAACCTAACCTACCCAACCCTTCCTTCGTTTAGAGTCGTGAGCAAGCCGCCGCCCGGAGTGAGGCCCTACAGAGAGAGCGTGAGGCTGATGATCGTGATATTCGGGGGGCGGTGTGGGGGGCCCTACTGACGGAGGACCCCACTGTGGCCCAGAGTGCTCTGGGGCCTCACAGGGTTCTCCAAGACAGGTTAGACACACAGTTACACATAAGGAGATAGTTTTTGATGACAGATATATAATATGGTATGTAGCTTATAGTCCTTTCATAAAGAATAATACATTGTAGCTAAAGTTAAAGTAGGCCTACATATTAAACTAACTGTAATGTGGCTCAAGGTATGTGTAGATTTTTTGGAAGTGCTTTCCAGTAGCTCCACAGAGGGCCACTGTTAGCCAAACTTCAAGTCACCTAGATTAGGCACTTTGATGTTGGGGTCGGGTTATCTCACAATACTGCTACACAACAGTTGAGGATTCCCCCTCCTTCTGCACCGCCAAGACTGCCTGCCACCTTTGGGTGAATAAGGTTTACACTCACACGCATCAAGGTCATGCATTCATTTAAGGGGGGATGGTTAACTTTTTGGGCGATTTTTGCATGTATTAATTATTTGTCTAGTTTCCCTAGACCTCCATCAAATTAAAAAAACAAAAACATCCATTAGATCCCCCTTCTAGATTAATTTGTACATTTTTCGGTAGAAAAATTTCTCGGCCGAAGGCCGGTTCTTCCAACATTAAATGCTCACTATCGTTCGCCAGGGAAAAAATCGACACCTAAACAGCACGAAAGGTCTAAATATTGACGAAGAAATGGGGCGAAAAGTCTTAAAATCGACTAACTAATGGGCCAAACATCTTAGCATCTGAAAACTAATGGGGCTAAACATGAGGGAGAAAGTGGTCCAGAAAACCGGCCCATCCCCCCTTAAAAGGGACTTTGAAAGAAAACTAAATAATAATCTCAAAGATATACAACCGATTATCTTCTAAAATATTTATTCCTAGTCTGATTATATTTGTGAGTCACCTTCTGTCTTGCATATGAGGTATATGAAACTAACATTTTGGCTGGGAATTGTTGACAAAGAATTCATATCAAAATACTGTATATATATATTTTTTCCATTCATCAAGGCGAAATCATGTACTGGTATTTTTGTCTAGGTGGAAGGGCATGTCAGCTGAGCAGAGACGCCAGATCCAGCTGACAAGGGAGCGACAACAACAAGAAGCACAGGTATAGTTATTGTTGTTAGAGTGGGCTCCGGGACAAAGACCTATCGGCCAAAACCCCAATGGACAAAACCCCAGTCAACCCTAATGGAAAAAATCCCAATGGACAAAACCCTAATGGACAAAACCCTAGTGGACAAAACCCCAATGGACAAAACCCTAATGGACAAAATCCCACTGGACAAAACCCTAATGGACAAAACCCCTGTGGACAAAACCATAATGGACAAAACATTAATGGACAAACCCCAAATGGACAATCCCTAATGAACAAAACCCTAGTGGAAAAAAAACCCAGTGGACAAAACCCCACTGGACAAAACCCCACTGGACAAAACTCCAATAGACAAAACTCCAATGGACAAAACCCCAATGGACAAAACCTCAAAGGACAAAACCCAAGTGGACAATCCCTAATGGACAAAATCCCAATGAACAAAATCCTAGTGGACAAAACCCCAGTGGACAAAACCCTAATGGACAAAAACACATCGGACAAAACCCTAATGGACAAAACCCCAATGGACAAAACCCCAATGGACAAAACCCAAACCCCTTATATGAAAATTTGACATAATTCTAGTCACCATCAGCCCAGTCACATAATTTAACCTGACCAGGATTTTAGGATTTCGGAGTGTGAACAAATATATTGAGATGTGTTTGCAACCATAAAAGTGTTTTATTATATATTTTGTTTGGGAGACTGGGGTATTGTCTACTTTTGATTGTAATAGGTTGGGTTTCTGTCCATTGGGGTTTTGTCCACTTATGATTATAATACATTGGGTTTTTATCCACTGAGAATTTATCCGTTGGGGTTTTGTCCGAACACCGTAATAGTGGCTGAACTTTGTGAAGGTGATTACAGTATTCCATGTCTTGGTATATTAGCATTAGCACCAAATGCTGTTCCGGAGTTCTCTCTCTCTCTCTCTCTCTCTCTCTCTCTCTCTCTCTCTCTCTCTCTCTTATTTATTGTTTAGCTTTGTGGCAAAGGACAATAGCTATTTCGAAGTTGATATTTGATCATCATTAGTACTCGATAGAAGTATAGACACAAAAATTAGTATGTTTTATTATTATTTTTATCAACGGGAAATGCGTTTGAATGGCATTAAAATGGCGCTTAAAAAAACTAATTTAATCCACAGTACCCAGTCATAACCAAATATATGCTCAAACATAACCCTAACTAATTTAATTATAATCGAAACTAACTTAACCTAACTAAACCGAATATAATGTAATCTAACCATGTACATTTCAAGGAAATTATATGCACAATATCATATTGGCTTACATATCCTTGTACTGTACACGATGAGTGCAAATGGTGGCCTTAATTCATCGCCGCGGAATATATAAATTTGTACCTAGTATTATGCAGTTCGAAATTTCATATAAGTAGTTCGGTGAGTCATGCCCTTTCCCTATCCTTGAACTGCTTCATTCAACCCATGCAATTATACTTATTACTTTTCTTGGCACAGTCACTCATAAACGTTCGCAGCCTCTTGATTTTCACTGCGCAAATATCTCTCTCGACACTTATTCAGATATGCAATTTTACATTCATCAATTATAAAACCATATTAACTAATCAATGAAAAGGAAATATTGACAATAAGTTCGCCCCGATATATATATGTGCTTAATTGAAATCCTAAGAGGTCCACGAACCACCTTTATGAGAAACTTGTCTTGTATACCCCATTCTGCACCTTTAACTTTATTCTGGCTGATATTAGACGATTTTCTTCAGTTTAAAAAGGGCCTCCAGCAATAACCAGGCTTCGAAAAATCTCCCTCAACCCTTTTTACTACCACATATCCTTCTTAAACTGCACAAAATCGTCTAAATATAGGTAGAATACAATTAAAAAGCCGTCGAGAAGGGGCTACCGTTGTTGACTGTGGGTATGGATAACAGATGGCAGCACTTGAGGACCTTCGGCGGGAGGAGGAGTGGCAACAACAGGCAGCCAGAGCAGACCGAGCCGCGCAACTGGTGGCACACAACGAGAGACTGGCTGGCAGGTTAGTATCCTATATTCGGTTCGGTTGTTGGTCGGGGAGATCAAGGGACTGGAGTTCTCGAAAAAAGGCTCCAGTCCTGACGAAATGTTTTATTTAAAGTGTGCTGCAACAAGACAGTAACAAGAAAATACTGTATAGTACCTACTACAGAGGCTGACTGTACCACCAAAGTGGCGGACGACGAACACTAGCATTTGCGAAACATTTTCGTATGTAAAGTAAGTTTTACGCGAAACAAACTTTCCTCAGAAGTAATATTAATTCTTCAGTGAGTGTACTGCTCTATACAGTGTCATTTTTACCTAAAGTATCTCTCCTATGCATACCAATGTCTTTGATATACTGACTATTCCTTGTAACTCCTTGTAACAATTGTGAATGATTCATACTGACAGGTAGATGGATTGGGTGGGGGGAAACACAGGAAAAATTAAACACATTAAAAGCAGCCTAGTAAGGACCAGTAGCTCTGTTGTTGCTTGCTTTCCTTTGTATTTCTTTGTATTCTAGAGCAGCTCATCAGAATATGTCCTATTTCCTCCAGGCGGCGTGAGAGTGAACTATTGATGGCGAACCAGGAGCAGGCCCGACAGAGACAGGGGCGGCAGGAGGTCTCTCCGCAGGACTTCACCGATGAGTTCTATGGCAAGTTTGGAGTCCATCCCCGCTAGATTAGGTATTTAAGGGGGATCACTGGCTTTTGTTTATCTTACTCTCCTGTTCTCTCTTTCCCTGGCTTGTATCCATTCGGCCCCATCTAGCCAACTGTTTTATGACGTTTATCCCCATCCAGGTGTCGATTTTTTCCTGGCGAGCGATAGCGAGTCAGCATTGTATGGAGAAATCCGGCTTCGCCGGAGAAATTTTTCTATCGAAAAATTTACAAATTTAACTTGCTGTCAACACAAAAAATATATATGCTGGCTCGCTACCGCTCGCCAGAAAAATATTGACACCTGGATGGCGGTAAACGTCTTGAAACAGTAGGCTAAATGGGGCCGAATGGATACAAGCCAAATAGAGAGGGAGAGAAAGCGAGAAAAAAAGCGAGGTGGGCTCCCTTAAAATCGGACTTCAGAGGCTATCAACCCTATATATTGGATTATTAAGCCAGCACACTGTAAGTCAAGAATGTGTTCAGGACTGGAGCCCCTTTTCGAGAACTCCAGTCCCTTCCTCGCTAGATGGGTACAGTGGTAAGCATACATAAGTTACACCAGTTCGAATCTTTGAACCTTTAAGGGGAGGTTTTTAGTTTGGTCCGTAGATATCCTTCAAGCTTAAGATTACACCCCCTTGAGCCCCTTTCAAGATAAATTTGTAAATTTTTCGGTAGAAAAATTTCCCGGCTGAAAGCCGGTTCCTCTTAAAATACAGGCTCGCTATCGCTCGCCAGGATAAAATTGACACCTAAATGGCACGAAAGGTCTTAAAATTGACAGAAATGGGTTGAAAGTTCTTAAAATCGTCAAAATACTGGGGCGAACGTCTTAACATTAGGAAAACAATGGGGCTAAACATGAGGGAGAAAGGAGTCTAGAAAAAAATCCCTCAAGTGGAAATCTCCCCTTAAGGGGAGGTTTTTAGTTTGGTCTCTAGATATCCATCAAGCTTCAGATTACACCCCCTTGAGCCCCTTTCAAGATAAATTTTTACATTTTTCGGTAGAAAAATGTCCCGGCTGAAAGCCGGTTCCTCTTAAATTACAGGCTCGCTATCGCTCGCCTGGATAAAATCGACACCTAAATTGCACGAAAGGTCTTAAAATTGACGTAAATGGGCGATTTGGACGCTTGTGTGCAGTTTGTGAAGGGTCTGTGGTAGTAAAAGGGTTAAATGAGATAGTTCGAATCCTGTTCATTGTTGGGGACCCTTTTTAAACTGAACAAAATAGTGTGGTAGCAGCCAGGAAAAGGCAAAAAGACGTCGCCGGTACAGAAGGGGTTAAAGCCAAGTTCTGAAGCATCTGGTCTATACAAAAAAAAAAAAAAAAAAAAAAAAATTGTTTGCGTTCGATTGTGCTTCAAACGGGTGCATCGCCATTAATAACTGTCCAAATGCTTCATAATATTCCAAGGGTCAATATAGTATCTACCAAGATTGGAAGCCAAAGCGTCACATTTTACCCTTGCCCCTCAACTTTCTCTTCATAATTGCTGAGGGACACAGGGCCCTGGGTGGGGCTATGGTTTCCCGGGCATTTCCGCACCCTCCTCAGCTCCCCGCCATGGAGTGGCTTCGGTCACCCAGGCTTTATTGTGGTCGGCGGGGAGGGTTCTGTGGGAGCGCTCGGTTATGGCCTTGGCCTTGCTCGGGGCCTTGGGGCTGTTCGGCCAGGCAGCTTGGGGAACAACAACAACAACAACAACTCTATTCTCCCAAGCATTCATTAGCTTACACACACGACGCATGCAGTTCAATAATATAGAACGTTAACTTTGTATCTTGGTTATCTACGTTATTATCTTGGTTATCTACGTTATTATCTTGGTTATCTACGTTATTATCTTGGTTATCTACGTTATTATCTTGGTTATCTACGTTATTATCTTGGTTATCTACGTTATTATCTTGGTTATCTACGTTATTATCTTGGTTATCTACGTTATTATCTTGGTTATCTACGTTATTATCCAATGACACCTGTAGCTCGGTTATTCTGGACCCCCTTCTTCCTCATGGTTAACCCCAATAGTTTTGAGATATTAAGACGTTCGCTCCATTACTTTGGCGATGTATGACATTTTACCTAATTTCTTTGCCAATATTAAGACTTGTGTGCCATTTAGGTGTCAGTGTTTTCCTGGCAAGCAAGTGGTAGCGAGCCTGTAATTTAGTAGGACATTTTTTTTTTCTACCGAGAAATTTGCAAATTTATCTTGAAGGGGGGTCTTTGAGGTGTTATCTTGAAGGGGGGTCTTTGAGGTGTTATTTTAAGCTGGATAGATAGTCTAGGGAGGAAACTAAAAACATCTTAGGTTATATTACATAAAAGTAAAAATATGCATGGTAATTAATAATAGTGAAAGCAACAGATCTAATATATTTTACCTCTATAATATTAACGGAATAAGTTTGGAAATAAATATATAATCATAGTTATATTGCTAATACGAAATATTATAAAAAAATAGGATATAAATAACAATAATAAGAAGAAGAAGAAGAAGAAGCAGAAGCATAATAATAATAATAATAATAATAATAATAATAAGTGCATGCAAATATAATCTAGGCATATGCTGGTAAACTAAAGGATAAACATATTGGGTAGCATTCAAGGAGACTACTGCAGGACTCTTCTTCTTCTTACCTCTGACCGGGTATAGGCTATCCTAGTGTTTACTACCCTATACCATAATACCCCTTTGAAAGGACATTAGCCGAACCTAACAACCTTACCTAACCTAACCTAGTATTATAGGTGGGGGCTGCCGCCCCCACACCCCCGCTTTGACTTAGATTTTTGGTGTATTTGTCTGTGAAGTGGGTATTTTTCAATTTGTTGATAACGAAAATCCTCCATGCGGACTATATGGAGAAAAATATGGCGAATCTATTGGTGCCTATTTTCCCTAATAAATTGTTTCTCATAACGTCGCACTAGTGTCCTTGAATATTATCACATATTGTAGCCAAATACAATAACAATCTGTACTCTACTATAATCAACCTAATATCTCTGATCTCAATTTCTGCCGAATAATGATCGTACTGATATACTATTTTTGCATTATGTTGATAATAACTAACTTCTATGGGAAATATACAAATCTTAACTGTAATATCTTGCAGCCAATTACCCGTATTCAAGATAACAACCAAATGTGATTGATGTCTACAATCATGACTACTCAGTTCAGGACAAACATTTCTTAGGCAAAGCATATATTATACTGTATACTATACAGTATATATATATATATATATATATATATGGCTGTATCAAAGTGTGACAGTTTCGGAGAGTGGCTGTTTCGGAGTGTGGCCGTTTCGGAGTGTGGCCGTTTCGGAGTATGGCTGTTTCGTAGTGTGACAATTTCGGAGTGTGGCTTTATCGAATTGTGGCCGTATTGATTGTAGCCGTTTCGAAGTGCGGCCGTATTAGCTATGTCCGTTTTGGAGTGTGGCCGTTTAGAAGTGCGGCCGTATTGGTTATGTCCGTTGTGGAGTGTGGCCGTATTGATTGTGGCCGTTTCGAAGTGCGGCCGTATTGGTTGTAGCCGTTTCGGAGCGCGGCCGTATTGGTTATGGCCGTTTCGGAGTGCGGCTGTATTGACTTGAACCCGTTATGATCATTCCTCCTCCTGGGCCGAAGTGGTTGTTGGGTCTGAAGGTGTGGGAGGCTCGCAATCCTCAACATCTTTCTTCTTGGAGAGTGGAGTATACCCCTTCAACTGTAAACAAAGATAATAATTATAATAATATATAAATAAATAAATAAATATATATATATTCAAATACATTATATATATGTCAAACCCCCAACTATTTGGCGCAGCGATATGCAATAATTCGTCGAAAACCTTACTGAAAACCGTGTAAAGCTAAGAGATCTGATAATTAAAGTAACATATCGTTAAATAAAAGAGCATAGGTCATAACAAAATAGCTTCCTATATCTATCACTGTCTAAATTATGTTTATAATTGATGCAGCACAGTTGTCTTGGTTAGCCATAAATTGTGATCTATATTCTTTAGCATTAAACAAAGCCATGTACTGTAAGATATTTTAAGCTTTAGGAGGAGGATGACAAACCATGTTGCCTCTCTTGTGGCAGAGAAACTTTATTTCATTTAGCTAGTTTATCATTCAATTGGAAAGTATTGATGTAATGACACCACATTAAATTTAAGGTTTCTAGTTAACTGCTTTTTTTTCCGAATATTACTGTTGTAAAACCTTAGATTTGATAGATGGTTGTATATGACTAACATTCATATGTATTAGTTTTCATAATTGAATTGAATAATATGATCCTACAACAACAAAATTATATACTGTATAGATTTTTACTTTCAGGATCGATATACAAGCCTGAAGATGGATGTAGGAACATCCGAACATTTGCAATAAATTTCAAAATGTATGCAACTCTGGGACTTATCCTACTGTATATATATATATATATATATATATATATATATATATAAATATATATATTCCTTATTACTTAGCGATATTATTTGTTTGGTCTCTAATCAATCTGTGATTCATTGCTGATGTAATGGACCTACATAAATAATCCTTTTGCCAACTCATAAAGAAAATAATGACAAAATTAAGTTTATAAATATTATAAATAGTTATATTCATGTGTTGGTAGGATAAATCGTTTATTGTGTTTTCAATTTCATCGCATTAAAAATTATTCGGTGATGAAAATAAGATGAAACATCAGATTTGTGTGATAATTAATAAAGGAAATGGTGAGATATAGTAATAGAAGTATTTAAAGGTGGGGGCTCATGGGTTGAGATAAACATGGAATGATAATCGCCAAGCTGTACATAATTATCTTGCAAAATGCAATGGCACTGAAATAATTATTAACAATGGTATAAAGGATTTTGTGGATCGTCTATACCGGCCCTGTGACGTCACAAGAGTGTAAGTCCACCATCCAGTCTAGGCTAAGGATACTGGTGTGACATCACTATGACGTCACAGGCCCGGTATAGACGATCCGCAAAATCCTTTATACCATTGTTAATAATGATTTCAGTGACATTGCATTTTACAAAATAATTATATGCAGGTTGGTGATTATTTTTCCATGTTTACCTCAACCCATGAGCCCCCACCTTTAAGAAATACCACATTTGAAAATACCCCTTCATTGAAATCATCTCGCGGCAGAAAGGTTGAATAGATAGGTGGTTAGTAGTTATGGTAGGTGCAGTGGTGGTGGTGATTGTGTTGTTGTTGTTGTTGTTGTTGTTGTTGTTCCCCAAGCTGCCTGGCCGAACAGCCCCAAGGCCCCCGAATAAGGCCAAGGCCATAATCGAGCGCCCCCACAGAACCCTCCCTGCCGACCACAATAAAGCCTGGGTGACCGAAGCCACTCTATGGCGGGGAGCTGAGGAGGGTGCGGAAACGCCCGGGAAACCAAAGATCCACCCAGGGCCCTGTGCCCCTCAGCAATTATGAAGAGAAAGTTGAGGGGCAAAGGAAAAATGTGACGCTTTGGCTTCCAATCTTGCTAGATTGGGAGGTCAAGCCACGGAAGAGACCCCGTCACTTGAGATCTAGAAAATATATAAGTAAAAGGAACAGTCAGAGTAAGCTATGGGTATGGCAGAGATCGCTCAGTTCTCACTCTGATAGACCAGCCCATCACCATTGTGTAGTTCTGCTCGTCTACTACCATTGTACCACATATGTATCACAGTCGTACCACCGTTCTAATACCGTCGTCTGTTGCCGTGTGTCCATTTTCCCAGGTTTTAACAGGTCGTGCCCTGCTGTCGTGACAGTCGTTGCGCCGTCATAACCCCGTCGGTGATCATCATTTTACCGTTTTTACACCGTCTTCCCACGGTAGTCCCACGCTAATATCGTGGCCATTAATCCCTTGATTAGTGCCAACATTCATTGTCGTGGCCAAGATCGCCTATGTGTGAAGGGCCCTTTAGAAGGATGAGTGTGTGTATGATTTTAGTACTTTATCATAAGACTGCGTCACTGAATTCAAAGTTTCGTCTGAGTTTGTGTTAGGCTTTTTTATTTGTCATTTAGTTTGTTTCCTAGACCTCTATAGAGATAAAAATAAAAACACACACCCAAGACCACACTTTGAGATAAACTTTTACATTATTCGGTAGGAAAAACATTTCGGCCGAAAGCTGGTTCCTCCTCAGTTATAATCTCGTTATCACTCGCCAAGAAAATATCGAAATTTAAAAGGCACGAAAAGTCTTGATATTAACAAAGAAATTAAGTGAAAGGTCTTAAAATTGCCAAGCTAATGAGGTGAAAGTCTTATAAACTGTAAACGAATGTGGCTAAACAAGACTGAGAAGGGGGCCCAGAAATAAAAATAAATAAATACAAATCTTGTAACTCACCGAGAGACCAAAAGACCTGACAACTAAGAGGCAGTAGATATCGGCCCCACACAGGAAGGCCCACACACTGAAGAGTCCGATGTCTTTGTGGTGGTGCTCCATGATCCAGATGCCACCAATCAACGCCCCGACCTGCACCAACGCCATGAACCAGAAGTAGATCATCACGAAGAGGTGCCGTAGCTGTTAAGATAAATAAAATACAGATCCTGATGCCGCCGATCAACACCCCGCCCTGCACCACCGCCATCACCTAGAAGTAGATCATCACGAAGAGGGGCCGAAGCTGTTCGGATAGATAAAATACAGATCCTGATGCTTCTGATTAACGTCCCACCCTGCATAAACGCTATGACCCAAGTGTAGATCATTACGAAGAGGCGCCGTAGCTGTTCAGATAAATACTGGGTGCACCAATACGTCTACAAAATACCCCACATGCGTTACAACATCACAGCACAGGAGATTTTTTTTCCATATCCGATAATTGAATATGAAGACAGTATAGCAACATTCATGAAGAGAAACACCATAAAAGAAGGAGCACTTTATTGACGTTTCGCAAATAGCTTCTTCAGGTATTAACCTGAAGAAGCTATTTGTGAAACGTTGTCAATAAAGTGCCCCTCCTCAAATGTTTTTTCTATTTATTCTGTCAACTTTTCGAAGTTAATTTAACAGCAACATTCATCTAGAAACAGAAAGTTACAAGCTACTGATAAAAACCACAGTCCCAAGTTTGGAAATAAAAAGAAGCTTAAGTTGTTACAAGTAGGCCAGGAACGGTAACCAAACTTTTCTGTAGCTCAAAAGAGGCTAGAGCAAATGGGTTGTACATTTCCACACCTCTTCCCTGGCTGACTCTTCCAAAATGGTATACATAGCAGCTCAAATACTCAAGTTCTTATTAAGTTATAGAGGTTAGTGGTCGGGATCTCTGGCCTACCTATAATGAACAAGGTATAGTTTAACCCTTTCAAGCTCCAATACGCACTTCTGTTTTGTTTTCTGGTAATTATTAGACGATTTCATTCAGATTAGGAAGGGTATATGGAAGTCATAGGGTTGATTGAGAGAGTCTTTACCCTTTTAATACCCACAGATCCTTCCTAAGCTGCATAAAATCGTCTAATGATAACCAAAATATACTGCTAAAACGCGTCAGAGCTTCAAGGGGTTAAGTTACTGCAAGCCATTCCATATATAGTGTTATGTACAATGAGCAAGCCAAAATAATATAAATGGACTGATGTGGCTATGATATTGCAAATGATATGAATTACAGAGAATATGAAAATATAGTTAAGCTTATTGTTGATAATTATGTATTCAATAGCAATTAATTGGAAATATTGATTCATAAAGGTTAGTAATAACTTTAAAATTAATCTAATGGATATATTTTTTGCTTAAGTACGAATGAAGCATATTCAATAAATATTAAATACTACTACTACACACTTATGGAGATTTTAATTAATTTATTTATTTATTTACTCTTATTATTACGTGTCTTTGTATTATATTGTTAGCTAATATGTTTTTGTTTCTTTTTCATATATTTTTTTTTTCATGGGGGGGGGGGACCTCCATCAAGCTTAAAAAGTATCCCCAAGATTCCCATTTGAGATACATTTATGCATATTTCAGTAGAAATTGCCCTAGCCAACAGCCGGTTCCTCCTAAATTGCAGGCTCGCTATAGCTCTCTAGGTAAACATTGACACCTAAATGTCACAAAAGGTCTTAAAATCTCATAACTAATGGGTCTAAGCATGAGGGGAAGGGGCTCCAGGAAACTCCTCCTTAACCCTTTCACTTCGGCTGGCCTCTTGCGTTTCATAGCCCCTGACTCGAGCCTTATGGTGATATTACTCAATCTTTACATCTTAACCCTTTATTAGCGGCGCGCATCATATGTCGAGTGAAAGAAATTTGGACTATGTGGCGGCTCACACCATAAGTCGTGTGGCAATTTCAGCATGTAATGTTGCTGAGAGAGAGAGACAAGTGGTGGCAGGAGAGTAGAGAGTGTATGACTGCTCCAGACCACCGCGGTGGACCAACTGACATGAATCCCACCCTCCTCCACCCTCTCACACTCGCTACATAGTGAAATGTATGGGGAAAGTACCGAATTACATGGTTTTTGCACTCGTGTTGCGTGGTTGTTGCACGAAAACTAGCGGTCATACAAGGATCGTTGTGGTGTCATTAGAAAGCTCTGTTTATGCCCTTTCAGGGATAGATACTTGTTTTACGCTCAAGGGGCTTATTTAGGCATGAAAATGATCACGTAAACAGCCCTATTTTGGGTAAAAACACCCCACTGGTGGCTACATATTATTTACCGCCTAGGCCGCTCGTTAGGTGTTAATAGCTAAGCAATGGTAATAGGCAGAAAGGTATGCTCAATGGTAAAATGGAGCACTTACTGTTGTCTTGAGCCTGGCATTAATCAGACTTTACTATGTTGTCTGTTTGTTATGTTGTGAGGTTTTAAAAATGGAGTGTTTGGGCGCGAGATTTAGGCTGCGTTCAGTCACGTCACCGCGGCACTGGCTAGTACGCATTAAATCACTTCCCAGCTCACTCACAGTACATTTTTCACTCTCATCGTCACTTTTTCCACTCTCCCTAGCGCTACACTGCTCTTCATCGTCATCGTCTTTATCCTCATCGTCACTAGCACTCGCAAACACATGAAATTAATTGCCATCATCTTCTTCCTCACTTTAACTCGGCACTTTTTTATCATGTATCACTCTCAAGCTCGTCTAATTCAGACATTTTCTTCCTTTCTAACTCAGTTAACACTCTCAAAATAGCACCAGGACTTAGTTTGTCTTTCGTTTTCACATTTTTTTTAGACGTACGGGTCGGGTTGACCACGTGGAGGTAGGCATTGATTTGGAAACAGAAATTTTAGATTTCGGCTAACCTTCCTTAATGGCAACGAGATAAGGACTGACGCTACTGCATAGTAAAAGCGTAGGGGCATTCCCATATCCAAAACAAAATGCGCGCGCTCTTTGAAAGCTCTAATTAGAGTGCGGGAGTATGAGAGGCCAGCCGAGTTCCGCGGTGAATGTTCGGTGTGGCATTTAAGAGGCCAGCCGAGTTCGAAGGGTTAACTATGGTGTATTATACCAAGTAATCCCCTTTAGGTGGTGACGACATACCTTCCATATCCCCAGGAAGAGAAGACCACTCACAAGCCCGCTGGTGATCACGGGCAGGATGGTCCACGGTAGCAGGCCGCTGATGTCCGCGAATTGGCCCTTAGCGTTCACTGCTACATTAAAGGAAAAATTGTAAACTAATAGTAATAATAATAATAATAATAATAATAATAATAATAATAACAATATATTTGAGGTAAGCGAACCTCTCTCGCTCAATCAATCTTTCTTATATCCAATAATTTAAGCAGCTTTAATCTTCACGTGTCCAAGCATTTTGACCCGCATGTCCCTTGAATTTGGATCTTTGTCACTGGGGGACACACTCGTTACAGTCAACCTGCCTTTTGTCTCCATCATACACATGAAAAATAAAATAAAAACTGGTAGAGAAGCCCCTCCCCCATTTTTATCACCGCAAAGGATCCATGCAACTCAAACAAATGATTGGGTGGTGGGGGTTAAAGTGTATCGGTGTATAAATACTGACAAATGTTAGTGAGCTCTTGCGATTTTGTTTATGCAAATATATCCATTTAGATTGATATTCAGGTTATATCAGCTATAAATTAAGAAATACATATATATAATAGATTTACTAATATGTAACTTATTTGATTTGAACATTAACATTAATCTAAATGGATATATTTGCATGAAGAAAATCGCAAGAGCTAACAAACATATGTCAATGTTATACAAAGGATATCTTCTTTATTTCCTATATTTATTATTCAATGTACAATTACAAGCAATTTTAACGATTAAGTGTTCATCAAGAATGATATCCGAACTCGGAGACTTGAGATATTATGCATTATATATATATATATATATATATATATATGTATTTCAAAGGGCGTACATAATTAGCGTATTTCGTAGTTTATAACTCCTTATATCTCTCTAAAAGAAGGGATATAGAAAACTAAGTAGCTTATGACAAAGCATGGTATATTTTCTGTAAAAAGATAAAATTTGGTCTGTTGCTTACTTTATCTTCCCGTGGCGATGAGTTGAATTTGTGGTTTTGTGTCATTTCGTGAATAATTAATGATCAACAAAACATAGTCTATGCCTTGTTGGGTTGGAAGGCACGAGAGAGTGTCAGGGAATATACCTCCTTCGACTTGGAACAGATTTGTACTAAAGCTTTGTAAGGGGGGATGGTTGTCTTTTCTGGCCCCCTTTCTCCTTTATGTTTAGCCCCATTAGTTGTCAGATTTTATGACGTTCGGCCCATTAGTTTGGTGGTTTGAAGAATTTTCGACTCATTTCTTTGTCAATATTAAGACCTTTCGTGCCATTTAGGTGTCGATTTTATCCTGGTAATGTAAACATTTCTCGATGAGGGATCTTGAAGATAATTTATTAAGCATGATAGAGGTCTAGGGAGGAAACTAAAACAATAATAAGTAAATAAATAAATAAACTACTAAATAAACCCTTTCTTATTAACACTTACGATAATGGCCATAGTGGAAGAGTAGGATGACCAGAAGGAGGGTCACCACCTGAAAGCAAAGTACCTTATTAATTAACTCTTTCAAGATCTGATTACGCATTTGTTTTCTGTTTTCTGGCTATTATTTGACGATTTCATTCAGATCAGGAAGGGTATATGGAAATCAGAGGGTTAATTGAGATAGTCTTTGCCCTTATAATTCCAACAGATCCTTCCTCCACTGTATAAAATGGTCTAAGGATAACCAGAATAAACTGTCAACAACACGTTATTAGGATATTAGGATAATTCATTTGATCATAATGTTGCTCAGTCATGCTCAGGACAGGTGGCGATATACAGTAGCAGTGATCTTAGTGTTGGTGACTCCAGACATACAGTATGTAGGACCGCAATATCGAACGACGCACTGATTTAAATAAAGATATTGGGACATTAATACAGTTGTTGTAGAGGTTAAAGTATATATATATATATATATATATATATATATATATATATATATTAATCATTATGTCAAGCTTTTATATCCTTCTGCCCTGTCTCCAGTTCTCTTTATAATATTTATTAATGGTCTTCTCAGCTGTACCTCCAGTCCTATCCACCCATATGCTGATGACTCTACTTTACATTATTCAGCTAGTTTTCCACAATGACCCATCTTGCAATCACTCAAAAAATCACGTGATTAGGCCATAGCGCGACTATCTTCCTATCTATCAACTATTTCCGATTGGGGCAGAGAAAATCTTGTTACTATTAATGCTTCCAATACCCTATTTCTCCATTTATCTACCCATTTCGATCTTCCACACATCTACCCCTAATACTTCAACAATACACAAATCAACCCTTTATCATATCTCAGCATGTTTTGGTGTTTCTTTTTCATCCGGCAATATTTGGAAAGATGATATTACCACTCTTGCTAAAACAGCTTTCCAGAAGTTAAGTGTGCTCAACTGTCTCCGTGGGGTCTTCTCCCCACACAGCTTGTTGCTCTGTGTAGGGGCTGCACAGTGCGCCCATATATTGAGTATTGTTCACATGTGTGGGGAGGTTCTACTCATACCGCATTTCTCGAAAGGGTAGAGTGAAAAGCATTTCGTCTCATCAACTCGCTTACTCTTAGTACATCCCTACAATCTCTCTCTACACGCCACAATGTTGCATCTCTCTCACTCTTCTACCGTTATTACAATAATCAGTGTTTTGCAGAGCTTTCTCAGTGTATACCTCCTCCCTCACAGAAAGTGGTGGGCAACCATTTTTCAGAACACTCTTACCCCTATTCTGTCCAACTCTCTAACCCAAGAGTGAACCGATTTTCCAAGTCTTGCTTCTACTCAACAAGTAAGCTTTGGAAATCTCTCCCTCAATCTGTCTTTCCCTCATTCTATGACTTAAGCTGCTTCAAGCTCCGTGTGTCCAGACATTTTGACTCTAACGAACCTTGATATTGGCTCTCTGTCACTCTTTCAACTTTGGGGGAGACACTTGTTACAGGCAGCCTTTTCCTTTTGTCTCCTTTATTCAAAACAAAATAAATAAATAAATAAAGATAAATAAATAAAATAAAATAAATATAAAATAGTCGTACCAGTTTCCCGATGCCAATGGCCAAGGCTGCGATGCGTAGGTTGCAGGGCACCAGGCACCTGTTGTCGCCTATCATCCTGGAATATAGGATACTTTTTAATTATTTGCCTCTTGAAATGTTATCCCGCGAAAAACAAGAAAATACCACCCTAACACATCCACAAAAACAGGATGCTCTATAATTATATGCCTCCTTTTTTCTTTCTCTCTCTCTCTATATATTTTTGTTTTTGTATATTCCAACTACTCCCTCTCGGGCATAGGCCGAGAGCCTGTACAGTTGGTCAAAGTTCCAGCTGACCCACCCTCGCTCTGGGGCTCGCAGAATTAGCTGGCAATACTGGTGTAGTTGCCATCCAGTGGATATAATAACTTGAATATTTAAGCAAATCTACGAACTTTGGGTGAATGTTCGGGATCATACATAGCGATGTATGCATTTTTATTTGAGATAGGCTTACTTTCCCTTGTTTAGTATATGTTCTAACAATGATATAGCCGAAATCAGATCTACCAATCCCAATCTTTGTAAGACACACCTCCTTCCTACACCAGTATTGCCAGATAATTCTGCAAGCCCCAGAGCGAGGGTGGGTCAGCTGGAACTTTGACCAACTGTACATTCAACTGTTACACATTGAACGATGAAGCCTGTGAGGTCTCGTTGCAGTCTAGGGGGTGAGACATGTGAAGCACTTTTAGATGGAACCAGCCCCTGCCATCTTGCCTTCGCAGGATGCATAGGGCTTAGTTGCCCACTCACGGCTCGAAACAACCCCATCTTTGAAGCTGCCTCGCTCCAGTGCTTCACTGTCTCAGCCCCTAGACTCGGACCCTCACTCTCAGAACGCCACCTATTGAACATTTAACACTCTAGGCATTGTCCCCCTGTAGCCTATTTTGAATATGAGAATATTCATACACTACTATTTAATCAGAGAACAATGAGGGTGTTTATTTGGCGTTTCGGTGGGCTTTGTGGTAATGCACTGATACTAGGTACAGCACAAATTCCATCCCAATAATATCTTCCCATTGGCATATCGGGATTCGAACCCGGGTCCATTGAATTTCCAGTCCAATGGCAAGACCACTTCACCACACCTCTCCACGATTGTGTGCCGTTTAACTCGTAAACTGCGAAGCTATGGTAATTCAAACCCTCCCGCCAAACGAAGGTATTTGGTTCTATTCTGACGAAATTCGGCATAGTACCATATAATTATTACTTATCCATATGCGCCTATTTTGATTTTAATATGAACATATGAACATTTAAGAGCAATAAAAAAAGATGGGAATAGCATTTGAGGGGTGAAAAAGACATATTATTGCCGCCCGGACGTATCATGAGGCGAGAGCCGGGGCGGCATATATGCTCCCTCTCCGAGCTGTAGAGGGATACTGAGGCCTTGCACTAGAATTATCTCTATTCCAAGGATCTCTAGCTTCCTCGATAAAAGGGGGAATAAGAGGAAAAATTGCTGATAATTGAGGAGGGGGGAAAAGGAGGGGAGGGGGTGGGGGGACACATATGTAGGAGTGGTAGCAAGTAATGGAGGGGAATTATCTCACCTAATCACAAATTGCTTTGTTTTGAGTGCCACTGAGGTGTTTTAAAGGATTTTTTTATGCTCTGGATTTATTGAGGACGGTAGCAGTGCACCACAAAAACCTTTATTAATGATGTTCGCCATTTATGGGTTAAGTAGGATCTGTGGTAGTAAAAAGGGTTACTTGAGATAGTACAAAACCTGTTAATTGTTGTAGGTCCCAATTAAACTGAATATAATCGTCTAATAGAAGCTAGAATAAAGTTAAAAGGACGTCACCGGTACTGAATGGGTTAATATGTAGTTATGAAAAGGTAATGTCCTAGTAATACCTGGAGTGGGTGTAGGGTAGTGAGGAACCAGGCCAGGAAGAGTACCAGCAGGCGAGTTGTTCCTCCTTCCATCTGGGTTGTTGGTATAAGCTATGACACGCTCCTTACCCCCGCCCTCCCTGCCACCACCACCACCACCACCACCACCACTGTCATCACTAAAATTACTGCCACCACTTTCACTGTCATCACAACCACTTTCACCATCACCCCAATCACCCACCACTAGCATCACCACCATCACCATTACCACCACTGTGGTACCACCTTCACTGCCATCACAACCACTGCTACCATCATTGTCACCACCACCACCACTACCACCATCACCACCATCACCTCTATCACCACCACCACTACCCACCATCACCATCAATACCACCATCACACCTATCACCACCGCAACCCCTATCACCAACACCACCATAACCACCACCACCACCATCACCACTAACACCACCACCACCAAGCATATTTGTCAATAAAACTCCATAAAGCTTCATGAAGGGGAGCCAGACCACGTGACCGACCTTACAAACTCCACACTAGTATAACCCTTTCAGTACTAGGACAAGTCTTTATATTATGTTGTGGCTAACATTATATTAATTTACCACCACCACCACCGCTATCACCATCATAACCATCCATATCACCACCACCATCCTTGCCAGAACCACCCCCAGCCTCATCACCAACACCACCACCACCCTACCACCACCACCAAGTATATTTACCAATAAAACTATAAAACTTCATGAGGGGGAGCCGTACCAAGTGACCGACCACACTAGTCTAACCCTTTCAGTGCTAGGACACGTTTTGATATTACATTGTGACTAACACTATATTATTTTACCACCATGCCCAAGTCAGTGTTTTCCCTTAACCCTTTCTGTACCGGTGCCGTCCTTTTAAGTGTATTCTGGCTAGTATTAGACGAGTTTATTCAGTTTAAAGAGGGCCTCCAGCAATTAACAGACTTCGAACGATCTCACTTAACCCTTTTTACTACCACAGATCCTTCTTAAACTGCATAAAATTGTCGAAATATAGCAAGTATAGCATTGAAATGACGTATTCGGTATAGAAGGGGTTAATCACTGTGTCAAGCATATCATATAGTGGCATTATCAGATATTTGTGCACGAGACTGTACACTCTAAGACACTAACTATTGCCCAATATGAACCCTCGGACGCAATTTGTTTCTATAATTCTGGCTATTATTAGACGATATTATTCACATAGGAAGGGTATATGAAAGTTAGAGGGTTAATTGAGACAGACTGTACCCTTTTCATTCCCACAGATCCTTCCTAAGCTGTTTAAAATCGTCTAATGATAGCCAGAATAAAGTGTCAACACGCGTCATGATCCTCAAGAGGTTAGGGGAGACTGGCCGTTTGTTTGGTCTATTAAGTTATTTATTCATATTTATTTTTTAGTTTCCTCCCTAGACCTCCATCAAGCTTAGAAAAACACTCCCTAAACCCCCCTTCCAAGATTTAATTTGTAAGGCCGATTCCTCTTAAAAAGGGGGCCCACCTCGTTATTTGTTTTCTCTCTCTCTGGGTTGCATCCATTCGGCCCCATCCAGCCTACTGTTTAAGATTTTTTCCTGGCGACCGGTAGCGAACCAGCATATATTTTGAATGTTTTTGACAACAGGCTAAATTTGTAAATTTTTCGATAGAAAAATTTACAAATTTCTCCGGCTTAGCCAGAGTTCTCCATGCAATGCTGGCTCGTTATCGCTCGCCAGGAAGAAATCGACACTTGGATGGGGATAAACGTCTTAAAACAGTAGGCTGAATGGGACCGAATCGATACCAGCCAGAGAAAAGAGAAAAGGAGATGAAAAAAAGCAGGTGACCCCCCCTTAACCCTCTGACTTCCATTTAGCCTTCCTAATCTGAATAACATCGTCTAATAATAGCTGGAAAACAAAAGAGAAATGCGCATTGGATCTTGAAAGGGTTAACTACTGCCTTACTATTTACACTTTTAATATATATCCCCTTGAGGAAAATGGGGCGTTTTGAGATTTTATTCTGGCTATCATTAAACGATTTTAAACAGCTTAGGAAGGATCTTTGGGAATTAAAAGGCTAAAGGCTGTCTCAATTAACCCTCTGACTTCCATATACCCTTCCTATTCTGAATAAAATCGTCTAATAATAGCCAGACTTATATAAACAAATTGCGTCGTAGATCATCTAGGGGTGAATTCAAGCATACTATTTGTCTTTGTTTACATAAAATCGTGGAGTGTTGGCAAAATAATATGGCCAGCTGTACCTAACCTGGTCTCACTTCTTGGTGTAAGTGGTCTTGATTGAGGAACAAGATAGTCAGGTTGCTTTGTAAATAGACTGCTTCCTCTTGTATCCCGGGTGGCTGAGAGAGAGAGAGAGAGAGAGAGAGAGAGAGAGAGAGAGAGAGAGAGAGAGAGAGAGAGAGAGAGAGCACCAACATCCCCCACCAGTGACATTATAAAGTACAGTTACCCAGATAATTTTAGGACTATCTAGTAATACAGGCTGATGTTTGATTTACTGTATTCATTGGCACATTATATTTGTCATTTGATGGGTAGTAATTAGAGTCAGAGTGCTATATTATCATTATATATTGTAATCGTGGCTCCATTTACTTGTATGAAAGCCTGAACAATTTAGCACCATTTTTGCTGGCAAGTTGATCAATCATGGCAAGAGCCTCTTGGGATGGTAGGACCTATAGGTGGCATAGGCCACTTGAGGCACACTTACCCACACCCCAATACACACATAGAGAGAGAGAGAGAGAGAGAGAGAGAGAGAGAGAGAGAGAGAGAGAGAGAGAGAGAGAGAGAGAGAGAGAGAGAGAGAGAGAGAGAGAGAGAGAGAGAGAGAGAGAGAGAGAGAGAGAGAGAGGAAGAAGAAGAAAAAGAGAATGAGAGATCTGTGTATACACGTAAAATAAGGGCTGCAACCAATTTTACCTTTTGAGGTTGACTATAAGAAGTAGGACGATTAGAGATGACTCCTAACTGGTTGGTCTCTGTTACTGTCTGTTATTGTCCACGAGCTACGTCTGGCAGGCGTATCATCTCACTACCCTGGCCCATCATCTCGTACAGTACTGCCGCTGACAACACAAACCTGGGTAATTCAAGGTTTAGGTCTCCTCTTTAAACGTTTTATTAAGTTAATCGGCCACTTCCTTCAGCTAGATATATGCCAAGAACCATTGCTTATAGCCAATGGTCCAGTTTTTCTGTCTACTTATTGCCAAACATCTTGATCCTCGAGGTAGTGACCACTAATGAATCGCCTCTACATTCTGAGGCATTCTACAACCTTCAATGCAGAATGAAACTTGCCATATGTTTACAGATGATTTAATATATTGTAATTATAATATCAAAATGTGATCATCGATAATTACTATAACTATTTTATTGTGATTTCAAAATATCGACTATAATTTTAGATAAATTTTAAATATTTGTAATTGGGGACCAGGGTACTGTACACAGAAGGTGCTGATTGGTAGTTGATTGAATTGTGCTGATCAAGTTGAGATATCTTCATTATTCCATTATCCACCCTACTGGATGGATGGGACTCGTTAGCCTTAGTCGGCAACCCATCTAGGGGAGACAACCTTATATCAATCGGGGTGAATGGGACTCGTCAGCCTTGGTCGACAACCCATCTAGGGGAGTAAGCCTAAGACAAATCCGTACTGCTTACCTAGGGGTGAAGCAGGTTAGTGGATGGACTAGCCGCACACCACTGTAGAAAAATTACTAATAAGATACATAGAGTATAAAAACATTTAGTAGCAGCTCATGTGTATTTGTGAGATATACTGTTGTTGTTGTTGTTGTTCCCCAGGCTGTCTGGCCGAACAGCCCCAAGGTTTTGAGCAAAGCCAAGGCCATAAATGAGCGCCCCCACAAAACCCTCCCTGCTTACCACTAACAAAGCCCGGGTGACCGAAGCCACTCCAAGGCAGGGAGCTGAGGAGGGTGCGGAAACGCCCGGGAAACCAAAGCCCCACCCAAGGCCCTGTGCCCCTCAGCAATTATGAAGGGAAAGTTGAGGGGCAAGGGAAAAATGTGATGCTTTGGCTCCCAATCTGCCAACTTCTAGCTTGGCAGTAGGGAGGTCAATCCACGGAAAAGACGCCGTCACTTGAGATCTAGAAGATATATAAGTAAAAGGAATAGTCAGAGTAAGCTATGGGTATGGCAGAGATCGCTCAGCTCACACTCTGATAGACCAGCCCATCACCACATGACTAGAATCCAAACCTCTCAGCATCAGCTAGGAAAGGCCCTAGAAAGCCGCCTTTGGCGGGGGGATAGCTCCCCTATTTCAACTCCTTTCGGGGTTGGGCACCCGCCTGAGATATACTGTACTTGATATTAATGACTCTCGTGTTTGGCTGGGCGAGAATTACATGACATCACCTCAACCTGATTTGTGTGGGGGTACTTGTAAAAATACCTGTATGGTATCCTGGAATATGGATCGTACGACTTGTGTATGAATTGAAATATGTTCTTCAAGTAGGATTTCCCTTTTCTTTAATATACTGTATATATAGGAAAAGGCTAAGTATCCATTATCATGCCGTGGTGTAGTGGATTAACTCCCAACGAGCGGGCAGTCTTGTTTACATCACCGTAGCGCCTGGCGGGTATATTAACAGATAATGAGCTTCATTCCATGCTCTTTGTCTTGCATAAGCAAGAGCCAGAGTGTAATACAATTATATACCCGGGAAAGGGCGATAATAGAGCTTTCCAATGACACCTGAATCATCCTTGTACGGCCACGGGTTCTCTTGCAACAATCGTGCAACCGGAGGCAAAAATACCCTAAAAAGTGGTATTTTTCCTGATTTTATCCTTGTTGAGAGCAGTAGGGAGGCGGTGATGAGATACAGTATGTCTCAGTGACGGCCACATTGCGGTGGCGAGCGGTCCGAGGTCGCCTATCGTCCCCCCAACGCTCGGTTTATCTCTCATAGCTCATATTGGCCTCAAAATGGCACCCGTCATATGACGGGCGCCACAGGGGTGGCCAATATTTTCTCTCCCGTCATATGACGGGCACCGCGAGTTGAGGGTTAAAGCATGGAGACTCGTCCCGACTGTCGGTGGCTCGAGTTCGGCTGAGAGTATAAAACCATTTAGTAGCTCACGTGTATTAGTGAGATATACTTGATATATATATATATATATATATACAGTATATATATATATACAGTATATATATATATATATATATATATATATATACAGTATATATATATATATAATTATATATATATATATATATATATATATATATATATATATATATATATATATACAGAGAGAGAAAGAGAGAAAAAACAGTAATTGGTTAATAATGAATTTATGTATTAAGTCTCTATTGATTGAATTACAAGCTAAAGTAAGTAAAACGATAAACCCTATCTTGAAAATTATTTTTATTTCTCGTGATTGAATATTATTTAGAAAATATTGTTGATGCAAAACATAGTATGTAACAGTACCCGTAAAACATCTTTGTTTATAAAAAATACCCTATTCCAACATTCAACCCAAATCAAAACAAACTTGTATGTACAGTCGCAGTTACAAAAGTTTCTAAGTCTTTCTTCAACTCAACAAGTGAACTCTGGAACTCTCTCAATCAATCTTTCCTTCATCCTATGACGTAAACTGCTTTAAGCATCGTGTGTCCAGGCATTTTGACTCCAACGTCCCTTGAATTTGGCTCTGTCACTCTTTTGGCTTTGAAGGAGACACTCGCCAGAGGTAACCTGCCTTTTGTCTCCTTCATACACATAGACAAAATATATATCCTACAAGTTGAGCCCTCAAACTGATTATACTCGATTTTGTTTAACTTGGCGGAAATTTTGCTCCCTTTGCAGCTCATGTCTCGATAACTGATGGAAAAATAAGAAACTACAATGTATGTGCATCATGTTAATGTCCAGTTTTAGTAATTAACTATATACTGTATATGGTTATGAAAACCTTGTAAAAGCTGAGTAATTATGATGGGAACAAGCAAAGTATAGGAGAATAATCGAAATGCAAATATCAGGGGCATAATTGAGATTTTCTTTACCCCTCTGATTACTAGAGATCCTTCCTAAGATGAATAAAATAGTCTAATGATAGCCAGAATAGTAGGCAGAAGGGCGCCATTGAATAGTGAAAGAGTAAAGTAAAGTAAAGTAAAGTAAATGTATTGCCATAATAGTAATTACATATATAGCAGTTACAATGTTATATTTATAATGTAAAACTTTGGAAAATAAACAAACCAAAACTTATACGAACACAGTAAAAAGACAAAATAACTAATCAGAATCGCTATGTGGAAACAACGCTTAAGTAAAATAATATTAGTCTGTCCTAGTCTGCTGAGCCAAGGCTCCTGAGCAGACACAAGAAATATTCTAATTAGGAAAAAAAAAAAAAAAAAAAAAAAAACAGCCATTACAAATATAAATACCACTAAATGTAAACATCTATAAACGCCAACACAGTTTTCAAAGAGTCTACATCATTCGTCGTGACCCCTTGCGAGTTTCGTTCTATAAGGAAGTTGGAGCTGTAGATATTGATATTAAGCAGAATTACCAGCAAAAATACGGTTGTAATACATTGATAAAATTATACAACCCAATTCAACATACTTTTTATCCATTAGAAACCTACATTATTATTGCATTTCTGTTTAATATCGATGTTTATGGCTCCAACTTCCTTATAGCCTGAAACTCGCAAGTGGTCAATTGGCCCCCTCACATTTCCTGAACAGAGGGTAGTTTGGCTCCCGAGGTCTTCTGTGGCTCCAGCAGATCCTTGGGGTCCTCTTGGTCCTTCTTATTCTTCGGCAGGGGAGTGTTGCCCTTGAGCTGCAGAAGGAAAAATGTAATGCACGTAATATATATATATATATATATAAATATATATATATACTGTATAAATTATATATACTGTATATATATACTGTATATAGCACAGTATGAATATTCCCATATTCAAAAATATGCTATAGGGGGGCAATGCCTAGTGAGTTCATTGCACAATATGTGGCGTTCTGAGAGTGAAGGTCCGAGTCTAGGAGGTGAGGCAGCTTCAGAGATGGGGCTGGTTTGAGCCGTGAGTGAGCACCTAAGCCCCATGCATCCTGCAAAGGCAAGATGGCAGGGGCTGGTTGCAGCTGAAAGTGCTTCACATGTCTCACCCCCTAGACTGGAATGAGAACTCGCGGGCTTCACCGTTCAATAACGGTTGAATGTACAAGCTCTCAGCCTATGCCCGAAGAGGGAGTAGATGGAATATAGGAAAACAAAATATATATATACATAAGCATATATATATATATATATATATATATATATATATATATATATATATATATATATATATATATATATATATATACAGTATATATATGTATGCGTGTGAAACTTACGGAGATGCCATAGGATCGCACGACCAAGAGGCAGTACATATCACAAGGAACCCCCAGCACCCAGGCCAAGAGGCACCACAGATGAAAAGTGTGTGTGGCCATGATGAGGAACCCCACCACGATGACTGCTACGTTGAAGGTCACCATGTACCAGAAGTAAACCATCACGTACAAGCTGCGTTTCTGTCACGGGTAGACACAAAAACAAAAAATGTGTGAAAGCGAGGTTTTGCTTTTTCTGGACCCCTTCTTCCTCCTACTTAACCCCATTAGTTTTGAGATTATAGGACGTTAGATCCATTAGTTTGGCGATTTTAAGATCTTTTGTGCCATTTAGGTGTCTATATTTTTCTTTGTGAGTGATAGCGAGTCTTCAATTAAAGAGAAATTGGCCGGGTCATTTTTCTACCGAAAAATGCACAAATTCATCTCAAAGGGAGGTCTCGGGGGTACTTTATAAATATTCATGGAGGTGTAGGGAGGACAATAAAGTTAATAATAACAATGATAACTAGATTAATAATAAAAATACTTATAATAATAATAATAAATCTTTCCTTAACTCTTTGACAATTATGTCACATTATGACAGTTAATTCCCGCTATCATTAAAAGATTGTATACAGTTGAGGAAGGACCTGTGGGAATAATAAGGGTAAAGACTATCTCAAACGAGCGTCTCCCCCTGAATAAAATTGTCTATTAACAGCCAGAAAACCGAAAAGACATGCGTAATCGGACCTCGAAAGGGGTTAACTGACCTGCCAAGCACCAAGGATGAGCAGGGTGGTGACTAAGACGTTCACCATGATCACCCAGTAGGTCTGGTGGAAGTAGTACACGATGAAAACTGAAATTTTAATGAGAAAAGATAATGATAAAAATATTGTATAAAGTATAATTGTATAAATTATAGTGTCCATAATAATCTACCCATTTACAGGTATATTCACGGTAACAGACAACCTATCCAAATTAAATAGGTAAATCACTATCAGTATACCCAATGACCATAATTATATATCTTTTTCGTACCCTTTCTATACCTTTGATTTTTGTGTCTTAGCGAAACGTTATGAATAAGTGCTCCTTCTCATATGGTGTGTATAATCATTGTCAACTTTCTCACTATATTCTGGCTAACAATAGGCAATTTTACACAGCATTGGAAGGCCCTTTAAGGATCGAAGGGGTAATATCGATCTCAATTAATCCTATCAGTATTCGAGAACATGCTACTTTTTTTTGGCTACCATTAGATGATTGTATTCAGGTTAGGATAGAATTTTTAAAGTCAGAGGGTTAAGTGATATATATTTTACTCCTTTTCTTCCCACAGAACCTTCCGAAGCTGAGTAAAATCGTCTAATGATAGCCAGAATAAACTGGACTGTTCTGAGCGGTATTAATCATTTTATAGATGATGACGCATTTTGACAGTATATTTAGGCTATCATTAGACGATTTTATACAATTTAGGAAGGATGTGTGAGTATAGACTATCTCATTTAACCCTCTATCTTCCATACACACATCCCAATCTTAATAAGAACGTCTAATAATAGCCAGACAACAGAAAAGAAACACCTTTACTATACCAGTACTATGTTATTCCTTAAAGTCAATGTCGCGTCCTTAATTATTAGAGTACGCCAAATAACTTACGTTTAAATCCATAATAAAACAGGAGGACTTCCAAAAGGATGGTCAGAGCCTGCAAAAAAAGAAAAAAAAATATATATATACTGTGTGTATATATATATATATATATATATATATATATATATATATATATAATAGTATATATATATATATATATACAGTATATATATATATATATATATATATATATATATATATATATATATATATATATATATATATAAATATATATATATATATTGTATATATACAGGTATATGTATAAACAATCTTCAAATAATTAAATAAATTACAAATTTGAATTAATTAATAAACATGTGTTATACACCTTGAGCATTATGACGCGTTTTGATGTTTTATTCTGGTTATTAGGAGACGATTTTATTCAGTTTAGGAAGAACTTGTGTGCACTTGATAATTGATTGGGATAGTTTTTACGCATTTGATTCCTGGAGATCCTTCCTAAATTGAATAATATCGTCTAAGGATAACCAGAATGAAGCTTACAAAAGCATCCTCAATCACTGAAAGAGTTAATCTTTAGCATAATACAATGCCGCCTAAGGAATAAGTACATTTTATTATATTGCATCAAACTTTCTTGGTATCGTCCTCTATCTCCCCATAAAACACACACACACACACACACACACTGAAATCTCAATACAGTACTATCACGCACTCACGCACACACATTATTAACACACACATTACATCATACTACTAACACAAACACACACACATTACTAACACTCACGCACACACATTACTAACACACACATCACATCATACTACTAACACAAACACACACACATCCACGCAATAACTCCCAAGACGTCAGCTGAGCTACTGTTTAGAAAGGTTTCTGGGGCTATTTCTATCCTAAAATGTTTTCACCAACCCACCAATTAACTCACAAATAAACCTAATTAGTGAAATCAATGTAAGTAATGAATATACATGTGGTACTCCAAGGACTCGAACCTAGGATACGCACACCGAAATTCCGAACACTAAGCATTGCGCTATCAAGACAGTTAAAGGTGTATGTACAAGCCTACTATATATTATGCATTCTCGAATACTGCATATTAATTTAAATATGTACTGAACATACTCCCAACTGCTCTATGGTAGCCTAATGATTAGACGAATGGAAGGGGTAATTATACATAAACCAGGTATATATATATATATATATATATATATATATATATATATATATATATATATATATATATATACCGGTATATATATATACAGTATATTTTCTATTTTATTATAATTATTTAGCTCACCAGTTTGCCGATGCCGATCATCAAGGAAGCACCACGAAGGTTGCAGTCCACCAGGCACCAATTGTCGCCTAACATCCTTAAATGGATTAACAAAACAAAAATAGGTATATAAATGGTACCGTATGAAGGAGGTATATAGAGGGTATGAAGGAGGTATATAATGGGTATGAAGGAGTTACATAAAGGGTATGAAGGAGGTATATAGAGGGTATGAAGGAGGTATATAGAGGGTATGAAGGAGGTATATAGAGGGTATGAAGGAGGTATATAGAGGGTATGAAGGAGGTATATAATGGGTATGAAGGAGTTATATAAAGGGTATGAAGGAGGTATATAAAGGGTATGAAGGAGGTATATAAAGGGTATGAAGGAGGTATATAAAGGGTATGAAGGAGGTATATAATGGGTATGAAGGAGTTATATAAAGGGTATGAAGGAGCTATATAGAGGGTATGAAGGAGGTATATAAAGGGTATGAAGGAGGTATATAAAGGGTATGAAGGAGGTATATAAAGGTTATGAAGGAGGTATATAAAGGGTATGAAGGAGTTATATAAAGGGTATGAAGGAGTTATATAAAGGGTATGAAGGAGGCATATATAGGGTATGAAGGAGGCATATAAAGGGTATGAAGGAGTTATATAAAGGGTATGAAGGAGTTGTATAAAGGGTATGAAGGAGGTATATAAAGGGTATGAAGGAGTTATATAAAGGGTATGAAGGAGGCATATATAGGGTATGAAGGAGGCATATAAAGGGTATGAAGGAGTTATATAAAGGGTATGAAGGAGGTATATAAAGGGTATGAAGGAGGTATATAAAGGGTATGAAGGAGTTATATAGAGGGTATGAAGGAGTTATATAAAGGGTATGAAGGAGGTATATAAAGGGTATGAAGGAGGTATATAAAGGGTATGAAGGAGGTATATAAAGGGTATGAAGGAGTTATATAAAGGGTATGAAGGAGTTATATAGAGGGTATGAAGGAGTTATATAAAGGGTATGCAGGAGGTATATAAAGGGTATGAAGGAGGTATATAGAGGGTATGAAGGAGTTATATAAAGGGTATGAAGGAGGTATATAGAGGGTATGAAGGAGGTATATAAAGGGTATGAAGGAGGTATATAAAGGGTATGAAGGAGGCATATATAGGGTATGAAGGAGGCATATAAAGGGTATGAAAGAGTTATATAAAGGGTATGAAGGAGTTATATAAAGGGTATGAAGGAGTTATATAAAGGGTATGGAGTTATATAAAGGGTATGAAGGAGTTATATAAAGGGTATGAAGGAGGTATATAGAGGGTATGAAGGAGTTATATAAAGGGTATGAAGGAGTTATATAAAGGATATGAAGGAGTTATATAAAGGGTATGAAGGAGGTATATAAAGTGTATGAAGGAGGTATATAAAGGGTATGAAGGAGGTATATAAAGGGTATGAAGGAGGTATATAAAGGGTATGATATATAAAGGGTATGAAGAAGGTATATAAAGTTTATGAAGGAGGTATATAAAGGGTATGAAGGAGGCATATATAGGATATGAAGGAGTTATATAAAGGGTATGAAGGAGGTATATAAAGGGTATGAAGGAGGCATATATAGGATATGAAGGAGTTATATAAAGGGTATGAAGAAGGTATATAAAGGGTATGAAGGAGGTATATAAAGGGTATGAAGAAGGTATATAAAGGGTATGAAGAAGGTATATAAAGGGTATGAAGGAGGTATATAAAGGGTATGAAGGAGGCATATAAAGGGTATGAAGGAGGTATATAAAGGGTATGAAGAAGGTATATAAAGGGTATGAAGGAGGTATATAAAGGGTATGAAGGAGCTATATAAAGGTAAAAGGTATGAGGTTGATATGAAAAATAACGAATTAAGAGAGTGTGTGCGAAACAGAGAGAAAGAGATTGATGATGGAGGTCTTGTGGGTGTTTTTAATCTTGATAGAGATCTAGGGAACAAACTAAAATCCTCCCTTGAGATGGGGATGAGTCAATTTCTCGCTAGCTTAAAAACAAAAAACAAAAATATATAATACAACAAACAAAAAGAGGCTATAGGTCCCTTAAATATAAAGATCGTACCTGTTGACTTATGCAGGACACTCACAATAATAAGTCAAGCCTCAGTAGGGATGTGGTCCCACTGCCCTCTTTACCCTACGTCAGGCAGCCAAGTTTTGTTGTTGTTTTAAAATTTCGTACCGCCGCCGGTCCCATCTTTAACCCCTTCTATTTCGAGGTGGTGTCACTAGTAATTTTCAGTTGTTCTGATGACAACATCCGTTTAATTGCAGAGTCCCTCCTCACTCACCCCCTTCAGCCCACCTTGGGCACCCACGACTTCTCCACCAACCTATTATGTATTTAAGGTAGGCCTACTGTGTATATTTTATCGTACACTATCTACACGTAGTTTATACATAGTTTAGCTGTTGCTGCTGTTTGTTTTGTTTGTTCTCTCTTTTTCGCGATTTCTAACTGTTTATATTATTCTAAATTATTAATAAATATTTTTCCTTTAAATGTCAATATAATTGTTTAAAAAATGTAATTTCTTATTGTTTTAGGTCTGATGATGACATACGATAATTTCGAAACTTCACAAGAATAAAGATGTTCGTGTTTACCTTGGTGTTGCTTGCCCCTATATATACTGTATATAATAATATTATATATATATATACAAGGAGCTTGAAACAATTTAAGTCATAGGATGAGGGAAAGATGGATTTAGGGAGAGAGTTTAGTGGTCAATCCTGTAATTCCTTCAGCAAACTGGCACGGGTTGTCCTTCTCACAGGAGATAGGTCTGCTTAGGAGCATTTTGTGTATGGCCACCCTCATAAAGGGGAGTAAGGTGCCCGGAAATAGATAGATAAATTATTCTAGTGTGGGTTAGGTGCTCTTTGGTGAATAAGAAGCAGTTATATTTTATTTCTATATTTATTAATCATACTTCGTTGTGTTTGTAGCTATGCAGGATAAAGGGGAGATTTTCACTAAGGGGATGTTTTTTTCTGGACCCCCCTTCTCCCTCATGTTTATCCCCATTAGTTTTTTCAGATTTTAAGACATTCACCCCATTAGTTGACGATTTTAAGACCTTACGGCTCATTTCTTTATTAATTGTAAGACCTTTCGTGTAATTTGGGAGGAACCGGCCTTAAGCCGGGACATTCTTCTACCGAAAAATCTACAAACTTATCTCGAAGGAGGGTCTTGGGGTATCTATTTAAGCTTGATGGGACAGACGTCTAGGCATGTAATAGGGATTTGCTGGAACTCATGTTTCATTTGTCTGGCTTCCCTCACTGTTTCTGTTCGAGTCTCACCTACACAGCCCAGCTAGCTCTCACAAACACCACCTCCTCCTATCCATTTCACAACACCAAACAAGCACACCACTCTTCTTTCCAATATTGTAAACACAAAAAATAATACTAACAACTAAAATGTTAAATTTGGCTCTCTCACTCAACTTTGGGGGCAGGGAGCTCTGCCTTTTGTCTTCTTCATAGGCTACACATAACAAAAAAAACAATAAAAAAAAAAAAAAGGTAAACCTCCCCTTTACGTTCATCTGCCCATATAATTGACCACTTGCGAGTTTCATGCTATAAGGAAGTTGGAGATGTAGAGATCGATATTTAGCAGAATTACCAGCTAATACACAGTCGTAGTACATATATAAATACATAGAACCAAATTCAACATGGTTTCTATTCATCAGAAATTCTACATTATTATTGCATTTCTGTTTTATATCGATGTATAAAACTCCAACTTCCTTATAGCCTGAAACTCGCAAGTGGTCAATTCAACTCATCTATTATACACATGATATTTGCCAGCTCTTCTAGTAGTAACCATAAAGCTGGTATCACACGAGCGCTTTTTCACTCAACATTTATCCTCAACACTGGTCTGGCGGCTTACGTGGTCAACATATATAATATTTTGGTTCCCTAAATTCATCTATCATCAGTCTAGTTTCCAATACCGTTGCAAAATACTCCAGAAATGTTGCCAGAAAAAATGTTGATCATCAAATGTTGACTATAAAAGCTCACGTGATACCGGCTTAATGAACAACCTACCATGGAAATATAACTATCAACAAAACACAACTGTATATAAGTTAACTTATAGTTCATTAATTATAAGTAGGCTAAAATCGTGAACTCTAACTTATGTAGCTTAAAAATGGCTAAAACATAAGGTTGTAAATACCACACCTCTTCCCTGGCTGACTCTTCCCAAATGGTAGAAAAATTAGCTCGATTACCCTAGTCGTTTTTTAGGTATAAAGGTTAGTAGTTATGATTTGTGTCCTACTTATAATGAATGGACTATAGTGACTTACTAGAGAGCTGGCAAGTACAGTGTACTTTATGTTACATTTGTGTATAACTTATCATCACTGTCTCATATTATCTTAGGTACACTCGGATGCCATAGTCTCTAGCCAACTTGTAAATATTCTTGGACTTCACCTATTTCTAATTACGGAAGTATATATCTGGTAACGAATTTATGAATATATTTTTTTATACATCAACTACAAAACTATATATAGTATTTATTGACAAGCAAGTTCAATCCAAATATAAATCCAGATAGTTATATTTGCATAAATAAAAACATGGCACCCGAGTGTATTATTACTTTCTTGCTTAGGTGAGGGTTGGTCCTATCCAGAGTGAGGTTTGGCATCCTCTACCCAACTTTAGCCGTTTCTGTTTGTCTCTTTTACTGTCCTACTTTTCCTTCTCGGAGCGGGAGGCTAGGAATCCTCCTCCCCTTGTAGTCTTTACCTACTAGAAGAGACAGAGAAAGGGGCGAAGGAACACGAAAGTGGTCCCAGACATACTATTACTTTCTTGTTATACTTGTGGAGGTCGGATATGCCAACCCACGCTGTAGAAAAATATATAGAAATGTGTATACAGTATATCGTGTAAGGTGTACTGTATAGTGCATGTGGATATATGTGAGAAAGCAAAGGGTATGTTTCTCATTAAGGGAGCCCATCTCGCTTTTTTTTTTCTTTCTCTCCCTCTCTCTTTGGCTTGTATCCATTCGGCCTCATTCAAGCTACTGTTTTAAGATGTTTACCCCCATCCAGGTGTCAATATTTTCCTGGCGAGAGGTAGCGAGCCACCATATATTATTTTTGTTTTGACAGCAAGCTAAATTTGTACATTTTTCGATAGAAAAATTTCTCCGGCGAAGTCGGATTTCTCCATACAATGCTGGCTCGCTATCGCTCGCCGGGAAGAAACCGACACCTGGATTTGGATAAACGTCTTAAAACAGTTGGCTGAATGGGGCCGAATGGATACAAGCCAGAGAAAGAGAGAAAAGGAGAGAAAGAGAAATAAAGCAGGTAGGCTTCACTGGTAGGTTACACTCGGATACCCACGCATACAAATTTGTAGATTTGACCTAGACCTATTTCTAATTATGGAAGTATATCTCTGAAAACGAATTTATGAATATAATGTTCTATAAATCAACTCCAAAGTATGTATACTATTTATTTAAAAAAAAACAATTATAATGTAAAACTTGCAAAATAAACAAACCAAAACTTAGACGAACACAGTAAAAAGACAAAAGTTATATCCAAAAATCAATCTAGATAGTTATAATAGCAAACAGAAAAACACGTTCGGTCCTTTTAAGACCTTTCGCCTCTTTTCTTTGTCAATATTAAGACTTTTCGTGTCATTTAGGTGTCTATGTTTTTCCTGGCGAGCGATAGCAAGCCTGTAATTTACAAGGAACCGGCCTTTTGCCGGGAAATTTTTCTACCGAAAAATGTACAAATATATCTCTAAGGGGGATACTAGGGTTATATTTTTAATTTTGTTCGAGTTTTAGGGAGGAAACTAAGAATAAAATAATGAAATGAAAAAAATCGACCAACAAAAATTACAGGAATGATTATGAGAAAACTACAAGAAAGTTAACATTATATGGAAATGTCATGTACATTTTTCACTTCCAAAGAAATAATAAGAACTGGAAGGATTAACTTTAACCTTACATCTTGAATCATAGTGACTAAATAATAAGAACTGGAAGGATTAACTTTAACCTTACATCTTGAATCATAGTGACTAAATAATAAGAACTGGAAGGATTAACTTTAACCTTACATCTTGAATCATAGTGACTAAATAATAAGAACTGGAAGGATTAACTTTAACCTTACATCTTGAATCATAGTGACTAAATAATAAGAACTGGAAGGATTAACTTTAACCTTACATCTCGAATCATAGTGACTAAAAAGAAGGAGTCTACTTGATGATTGGCTTGGAATAACTTTATATAATTATGTAATCCTAACGAATAAAACTAAGAGATTTGTTTTAGGATTAGTTTGGAATAACTTTATATATTTATGGGGAAGCAAACCGTTTTTCTGGACCCCCTCCTCCCTCATGTTTAGCCCCACTAGTTTTGAGATTATAAGACGTTCGGCCCATTAGTTTGGCGATTTTAGCACCTTTCGCCCCATTTCGTTGTCAATTTTAAGACCTTTTGTGCCATTTAGGTGTCAATTATTTCCTGGCGATAGCGAGCCTGCAATTTTAAGAGGAATCGGCCTTTAGTCGGGACATTTTTCTACCGAAAAATGTACACATTTATCTTGAAGGGGGGTCTAGGGGGTGTTTTTCTAAGCTTGATGGAGGTCTAGGGAGGAAACTAAAAAAATATATGAATAAATGAATTAATTGACCAAACAAACGGTCAGTCTCCCCTTAATCCTCGTCCTCCTTAGTACTATCTCCACCACCCTTGCCTCCACCAGCATCACGTAGTCGGCATTTGATGAAATGCGCATAATTCTCCGGCAGTGCGACAGGGTTGCGCGGCTTGGTGGAGAAGCTGTGGCGTATAATATGGCTTGACTCCCGTACAAAACAGTGGTGCATCTCCGGCTGCTCCTCCACCTTCAACTTCACATATTCAAGGAACTCCGCTAGGAAGTTCACGCTCAACTCAGGGTACCAAGCGCCCTGTGGAAAAAAATATATATAGTTCGTCTCAGGATACCAAGCACCCTGTGAAAAAAAATATGTGGTGGTTTTGTGTGTGTGTTTTTTTTTCATAGTTCGTCTCAGGATTCCAAGTGCCTTTTTTTTTATTTATTTATTTATTTATTTTTGCTAAATCTTCTGAGTGTTATTTCCCCCTAGTGATTATTATCAGTTCTTTTGTTTTAATTTTGAGAGGTTCCTGTTTTGGTTTGTCTTGCAAGTTTTACATTTTATTATATCGCATCATAGAGTACCAAGAGCAATGTTGGAAAATTAATAACATACAGGAGGATGACGCCATTTTTTATTACAATGTGACTGTGATCCATACATTTCAAATTAGTTAAAATACGACCTCAAGGTTTATCAACCCTATTGATTTATTAGGCCAGCAAACTTAAGGGGAGGCAGACCGTTTTTCTGGACCCCCTTCTCTCTAATGTTTAGCCCAACTAGTTTTGAGATTATAAGACGTTCGGCCCATTAGTTTGGCAATTTTAACACCTTTCGCCCCATTTCGTTGTCAATTTTAAGACCTTTCGTACCATTTAGGTGTCTATTATTTCCTGGCGAGCGATAGCGAGCCTGCAATTTTAAGAGGAATCGGCCTTCGGCCGGGAAATATTTCTACCGAAAAATGTACAAATTTATCTTGAAAGGGGGGTCTAGTTTTTTTTTTCTAAGCTTGATGGAGGTCTAGGGAGGAAACTAAAAAAAATATATGAATAAATTAATTAATAGACCAAACAAACGGTCAGCCTCCCCTTAAAGACAAGAATAACGTCAGGACTAGAGCCCCTTTTTGAGAACTCCAGTCCCGTGTATACATCTCCCTATGAGCCTCCAATTTCATATTCACGTGCAGCCTCAACTCAGCTAAGAAGTTCACTGCTTGGATCGGAATTCCTTAAGCCGGAGTCACACAGCCGTTTTTCGAGCAATTTTGACGCGCAATTATGGTCTGGAAGCTTAAAAAATTACACTTTATCAGAATTCAGCCGCCTAACATAATCTACCTTCAGTCTAGTTACCGATACCAGGGCGAAAATGTCCCGAAATTACACGAGAAAAAACTTGCTCATGGAAAATTGACGGAAAAAGCGCTCGTGTGACAGCGGCTTTACTCTCTGTTTAAATTGTAAACAACTACAGTATGTGGAGAAATTAAACCCACAAAGGAATTATTATTCTACAGATGAAATATAATGAAGAAAGACAAATATTTAGTACAGTCATAACTAGTAACAAATAATTATCGTCCATCCACAACATAATATGAATATAATGTGCTTAAAAGAACAACGAATAAGACTTACCTGAGCAATATCAGGGATGGCGTTGGTCGGAAAGTTCTCCAGGAGGTTAACCATACCTGCTTCATCCCTGAACCCCACCACCGTTCGCGGTATTCCGGTGATCTGCCCCTCGGTCCACCACTTATGTAGTCTGAACCTAGTACACCAAAGTGCAGCAGGAATTTCAAGTTCATTATTGTATACAGATTATTCTGGCTATAATTATACTATTTTATTAAGCTTAAGAAGGACCTGTGGAAGTTAGATGGCATTAGTAGTAGTTGTTCCCTAAGCTGCCTGGTCAAACAGTCCAGAGATCCTATGGAAGGCCACGGCCGTGACTGGGTTTCCCACAAGGCTCTAAATGAATGTATATTGTTGGTATAATTGGTTGTGTGCTATGCAGTCTTCCATAATGTGGTTAATAGTGTGCGGTGTTGTGTTACAACATGGACAGGTATCCTGGACGGAGTCATCCAGTCTCTTCTGATAACTCGGAAGGGCTGGATGGTGCCAACATCGCAGCCTAGCCAGGTGGACTCTGTCCTCACGGGAAAGGAGGGTTTTTGAAAGATGGACTTCAGGAGGTCGTGCATCTAGCTGAGTGTTGTCTTTGAGTGGCTGGAAGGATACGCTCAACTCTCACTCTGATAGACCAGCCCATCACCAATGATGAAGGTTATGTATAGGTGTAGGTGTGGTAGCTGTACATCCAGTGATTATTTCGAGCACTTTGTTCTATATATTCTGTAAGGTGTTGTGATGTGTTTCAGTTACTAGCCCAAGCAGGGGTAGCATATTCTATCACTGAATATATATATTGGTTGTATACTGTGGTGGTATGGGCAAGTGATTTGGGGGCGTTTAGTCTTGGTGTCAATATATTTCAATAAGGAGAACTGTGAAGCATAAATTTATCTCTGTAAATTTAGTAATAATGACTATGGTTTGACACCCAGTATAAAGACTAAAGCAGGTATCACACGAGAGCTTTTATAGTCAACATTCGATAATCAACAATTTTCTGGCAACACTTGTGGGATATTTTGCACTGGAATTGGAAACTAGACTGATGGTAGATGAAATTAGATAACCAAAGTATTTTAAATGTTGACCTCATAACCTACCAGACCAGTGTTGAGGATAAATGTTGGGGGGAAAAACGCTTGTGTGATACCGGCTTAAGGCGGGTGACCTGCTTTTTTCTCTCTCTTTCTTGGTTGTATCCATTCGGCCCCTTTCAGCCTACTGTATTAATACGTTTAACCCTATCCAGGTGTCGATTTTTTCCTGGTGAGCGGTAGCGAGCCAGTATATTTTTCAAGTGTTTTTGACATCAGGCTAAATTTGTAAACAAAATTATTAAAAAAATTATCCGGTGAAGCCGGATTTCTCCATACAATGCTTGCTCGCTATCGCTCGCCAGGAAGAAGTCGACACCTGGATGGGGATAAACGTCTTAAAACAGTAGGCTGAATGGGGCCGAATGGATACAAGCCAGAGAAAGAGAGAAAAGGAGAGAAAAAAGCAGCACCCCTTTATTAATGTTTTACCTTTGATACAGGTCGTGGGTGTGGGGGTTGTTTATTTCCTTGCAGCTCCTGATGATGATGAAGGCGTCTAGCTCCTGGAAGTCCTCGGTGAAGAGCTCCGGGTCGGCACAGTGGACCTGGCGTAATTATAATGCCAAAACTTGCAAAACAAACAAACCAAAACAGGGACGACACAATATAAAGACGAAAGAACTTATCAAAATCGCTATGTGGAAATAACGCTTTAGCAAAAAAATAAATAAAATAAAAATAAGAGAATGATCATATATTTCTTTGAACGCCATTGCGGTGCCGTAATTATCAAACAACGGGTGGATACTTAACCCTTGCGCTGCGGGCATATTTATTCTATTCATATTTGTTTTCATAAACTCACCAATTAATTTACAAATAAACCTAACTATTGAAATCAATGAAAGTAATGAATACATGTGGTATTCTAAGGACTCGAACCTAGGATACTCACACCTAAATTCCTCACACTAAGCACTAGGCTATAAAGACTATAATAGGACTAATTCAGGCACTCCTGATTGCTTAAGCAAGTGCCTGAATGAAATGAAATTGCAGCAAAAAAATAGAAGAAAATAGTTTCAAACTGACACCAGAATTAGCTTCGAAGCGCACAGGGTTCACCCGCAGCGCTACCACAGACATCGGCAATATTTGTTTATTATTAGCAATGTCACGCTACATTTGCCTTTGCCAGTGCGAGAGATGGGGTGAGACGTGCTGGAGAGCGGACGGGAGCCTGCCATGCTCCGACTCACTCGCACTTGCCTCCACAAGCTTTAATGGGCTTTAAATTGCAGTAAATTGCCATGGCATTCCTGAACGGGTCCCGCAATGAAAGGTGTCCCGGACTTCCCAAACTGACTAATTCCTTGAACGTGATGATAGTGCGTTGTTATGTGTGCGATTAGTTTGCTTGGGAAACAGATTAACTTGCTCATGTAGTAATGTACACCTTATGTGGTGGATTGTGTTCTTTTATTTCATAAACTTTATTTTAGTAAGCGTTGTTTCCACATAGCGATTTTGATTACTGTAGTTATTTTGCCTTAATATTGTCTTTGTCCGAATTTTGTTTTGTTTAGTTTGCAAGTTTTACATTTTAATTCCTTATGTCAAAATTAGAACCACAACTCAAATTATATATCTTGCACCAGTATTACCAAATGTTTAAAATGGGTATGGTAATATATAGGCCAATGACCCCCAGTAGCACCAATATGCGGAAGTTGGCCGATCTCTGTTATAGGGTCTTCAGGTCGGCATAGTGTACAGTTGGCAAAATCAATGTGAATTATGTGGGAAACTGTACCTTGATGGGAAAGATCACGGAGAACTCGGCGACATGCAACTCCAACATACACACAAACATCTGGTTCTGATCCACGCCTTCCTCTGGGCTGCCTGGGCAAATATTAAAAGGAATATGAAATCACCCTTTCAAGATACGTGGATGCATTTCCTTTATATATTATGGCAATTATTAGGCTACATATATTCAGTTGTTGTTGTTGTTGTTGTTCCCTAAGCTGCCTGGCCGAACAACCCCGAGTTCCTTATATTCAGTTGACAAAGACATTTTAGAAGTCAGAAAGAGTCAATTACACATTCGTCCTCTCTCAATACTTTGCGGCGTGTCTCTTTTTCCTTTAACCTTTCTTGGGAAAAACCATATTACCACTCTTGCTAAAACAGCTTCCCAAAAGCTAGGTATGCTCAACGGTCCCGTGGGTTATTTACCCTAGCACAGCTTCTTGCTCTGTACAGGGGTACTGTGCCCCAATATATTGAGTACTGTTCACATATGTGGAGAGGCTCAACCCATACCGCACTTCTCGAAAATGTAGGAGTCCAAAGCATTTAGTCTAATCAAATCACCTCCTCTTGCTAATTCACTCTTCTAGTGTTTGAAAATATAATATTGAAACATAACAAGAACTTAGCTCTTTGTGAGTGATGCTGACGTACCTCCAGTCATATACTGATAAAACTTGTGACCATAAACTCCCAATTTCTGCATTAAGTCGAGTTCATCAATACCGACTTCCGGAGAATCATCTGGGTTATTATCTTGGTTATTATCTTGGGCAGTAACCTGGCTGTCTTCATCGTTATCTTGGGCGGCATTGTTTGGGTCGGTCGTTGTGGGATTCAAGGACACTGGTTTCTGCATATGTTGTAGATAAATTGATCCCTCGACACTGAAAGTCAGAAAAAACATATAATCAACGTATTTTTATATAATGTTTGGTATTTAGAAAAAAAACATTGTTTTACTTCTTCTAGAATTCACGATAGGCAAATTATAACTTTGCTTCTAGATTTTTTTTTTATCTACTTCGGAGCTTTTTAAATAAATCATGTACAGTATGTATGTAGCCTATACACTGAGGCACATACCCCATAGCTGGGGGTGGCTGACTCGAAACAAAGCTCGAACAAAAGCAACAAAATATAATAACAAAATAAAAATCCACACACATCTAGGTCGTCCAGGAGAAGACCCAGAGACCAAGGTCCATTTGGGGTCCCCGGCAAGACTTCCAGGTCCCAAACCTCCCCGAGAGGTTCTGGTCTCAGCAGGTAGACACGCAGCGGAGCACACCACAATGCCCACCCACATCACTTCCAGACATGGCCCTTCATATATACACTGGCCCGGACGGGGCAACCAAGCTGGTGCCGGAGTTGGCACACCTGCCATATGAGAATCGCTGTAGAGCCCTGGGACTAAAGATACTTGAAGACAGGCAGAAGATGGGTGACATAATCGAGGTCTAGAAGCTACTGCACGGTCTCGAGGACACCCCCTACGACAAATTCTTCACCCTCTGCACTACAAAACTACGAGGGCACAGCCTCAAAATTGCCATACCGGATCACTGGAGGACAACAATGAAAGGATATTGGTGTGCCATGATGCCATCCGTACCATAAGTGCCTGGAATTCACTACCGAATAATGTAGTGACAGTATCAACAGAGGCCACATTCAAGTTAAGGTATGACAAATAATAAGCATATAAAACACAAAGGGTAGCACAACTTGGAGGGGGGCTGACAAGACAAGAAGTCTCTTCTTATTCCCCCCCACTAACTGTTACTAGTTAAGCATTACTAGGTAAGAAGGGGAATATGCGGCCGGGCCACTGGCCAACGCCAGCCAGACAGCGCAGCTATTGTCTCGGATGGGGACAGCAGCCACTGAGTCACCAGCAGCCGTGCCCACAGGAAGTACTCGCTCGCGGGGATTGATCTCAATATAAAGTTCAGCAGTAGCAGTGACTGATTTTTGCATTTGTTATTCATATATTTGCTATTTGATATATTTGTTATTCGTAATTATGTACATGGTGAGAAGTATGACAAAATATTGCAACAGTTTAGGTAAGATTTGAACTTAGTTTGTCCGTTAATTAATACATATAGCAAAATATTCGTATAAAATCAGGTTGTAGTGGAAAAAGAGTTGGTAGATATTTATTTGTTTATAATCTTTATAATGCATTGTCCTTTGGTCATAACTATAGTAGGAGTGTGGTCGCTTTTAGCCGTTTCCCTCCCAACACTATACTTACAGATGGGCGTCAATAAGGAATCTTTTGTTGAGGACGTTCGGAGCAGCCATTATGTCTTCCAGGGAGTGTTTCAGGGCCACAAAATCTGCTTTCAACCTGTAACAATATTTGTTAATGATACTGTAGTGTTATATATAGACATATATGATAAACCCCATATTTAATAATTTATTATATGTATGTATGCATATACAGTACTCAGGTACATAGCCCATTGCTGGGGGTGGCCGACTCGAGACAGCCCGAACAGAAACAACATTTACAGTTAATGACGGCATTATTTTACTTTTGTTTACAACTTATTTCTGCTTTGGAAGGTCTTTGAACAATCATAGGGCTACACACTATCAGAATTGACTGTTTGGATTTACCTTTATTATACTTAAATCTGACAATTTTATTCGGAGTAGGGAGGGCTTTTAGTTATCAAAGGGCTACACACTACCTCAACTAACTCATTGACTTACCCATATTTTTAATAATTTGACTGAAATAATTTAATGATAACCAGCACTAAAAAGAGAAGGGCACAATTCTATTAAATGGGTTAAGATATTAAAATATATCAAAATATTATAGACATCATTAGTGTGATTTGCTATGGAATAGAATTAGATTTTTGTTTTGTTTTCTATGTGAACGAGAGAGACAAAAGGCATGACTGCCTGCAGCGAGTGCCTCCCCCAGAGTTGAAAGAGTGACAAGGCCAAAATCAAGGGACGTTCGAGCTAAAATGCCTGGACACACAGAGTTTGAAGCAATTTAAGTCATAGGAAGAGGGAAAGACTGATTCTGGGAGAGAGTTCCAGAGCTCAGCAGTTGAATAGAAGAAAGTCTGAGAATAGCATTTCACTCTTGGGTTGGAGAGTTGCAGAGAGTAAGGGTGGGATTGTGTTGCAAGACGGGTACTACGTACCCTACGTAGAGGAGGTGGTATACACTGGGAAAGCTCCGAGGAACACTGATTATTGTAGTAGTGATAGAATAGCGAGAGAGATGCAACATTTCGGCGAAGAGAGAGAGATTGCAGAGAGTTGGTGAGTGGAAGGAAGTTAATGATACGAAAGGCTTTCCTTTCTACTTTGTCTAGGAGTACGGTGTGAGAGGATCCTCCCCACACATGCGAACAATACTCAATACAAGGACGCACTGTGCCCCTGTACAGAGCAAGTAGCTGTGCAGGGGTAAAGAACCCCTTGAGGCTGTTGAGCACACCTAGCGTCTGGGAGGCTGCCTTAGCAAGACTGGTAATATGGTCCTTCCAAGTGAGAGCAGAAGAAAAAGAGACACCGATAATATTGAAAGAAGATGAAGGATTGATTTTTGTATTGTTGATGAATAAGGGAAAGTCCTCTGGAGGTTTCCGACGGGTTGTAAGATGGAGAAATTGGGTCTTGGAAGCATTAAATGCAACAAGGTTTTCTCTACCCCAATTGGAAATAGTAGCTAGATCAGAAGATAAGTGTTCTATGGCTTCATTACATTTGTCTTTGAGGGATTGCTGGCTGGGGCGTTCTGGAAAACTAATTGAGTAGTGTAAGGTAGAGTCGTCTGCGTATGAATGGATGGGACTGGATGTACAGTTGAGAAGATCATTTATGAAAATTAGAAAGATAATAGGAGATAGGCCAGAACCCTGAGGAACAACGGAGTTGATAGGATGAGAAAGTGAGCGATGGTCGTCCACAACTGCAGCTATGGAACGGCCGGAAAGGAAATTAGAGACAAAGGCACAGATGGAGGGATAGAAAACGAAGGAGAGTAGTTTAGAAATATATTGGAATAGAAGAAATCAGAGGCAGTTCTTCTGTCCACATTCTGACACTGGAGCTGTATAATGTGCAATTGTCCAGAATCGATGCTGAGTGAGGGTAGAAGTAAATAAATAAATACTTATATAAATAAATTAATAAATATATATAAACCGGTACATACACATATAATATATACTGTATACTGTATATATATATATATATTAAAATTCGCTAGGAAAATTGAAACAATGGAATACCAAGCTTTTGTCTAAATTATCTCAAGACATCTTCAGGGTAATACGGTGTAAGCTTGGTGTTTCAATTTTCCTAGCGAGTTTTACTACATAATTTGATCACACGTATTTGTGATTTAACCTCCATCATAGACTACAGTAGATCTGGACTGGACACAAAAATGGAACTTTGCAGTAAGGGACCCAAAATCGGAGATCGAACCCCCAAGTTTGAACCTCGAAACCGAGAAAATATCAAATTTTCGCGGTTTCGAGGTTCGAACTTGGGGGTTTGTTCTCCGATTTTGGGTCCCTTACTGCAAAGTTCCATTTTCGTGTCCAGTCCAGATCTACTGTAGTCTATGTCTCCATATATATATATATATATGCTCTCTCACTGACCTAGGAGGCGAGATGTTGTGTGCCTTTACTAGGTCGATGTTTTTGAGGATCCAGATATAGAATTCATAGTTCCAGTCATAGAAATCCACTTTGTTGAACTTTGTGTCTTTCCATCCGCTGTTCAAGTCAAGCTCCACCTGTCAAATAATAATAATATTATAGCATTAACACTTTCTCAATAGGCACAAAAATCATTACCTTATCTTAATGCCTTCAGTATCCGATAGCACCAGAATGATTTTATTCTAGCTCACAATATGCTATTTTATATGTTTGAGAAATAAAGTCTAGCAGTTTGTTTACATTCACAGATTTTGTTTGCCATAAGCCATAATAATGTCCAGAATATAGTCAAGAAAAGTATCATTAACCCGGGAACTGCCGGGAGACTCTTAAGAGTTTCCCCAGGCGACTGCGGGAAGACTCTTAAGAGTCTGGGAAAAAAAAATCCATTTAAAACACCCTAAACAAAATTTGTTTTGGTTTTATTTTTGATTTGCCCCTGGGCCATGCCAAATATCACTCCTCCACCTCCCCTCCTTCAGTTATCACCTATTTTCCCTGTTATTCCCTTATTCTGTGGTCTATTTTCGTGCTAACATTAGCGAGTTGGTAGCAGGGCGGTGTCATCACTGTTACCAAGCGTGGGAAAGAGCGAGAGAGAGACTATTGTGTAACAGTGTCTCTCCAGACAAGGGGAGGGGAGGAGGGCAGGGAGGTTGCCTCAGTCATACATTATGTAACTCCCAGCCTGTATCGCCGATTTTGACCATCCAAACACTGTTTCCACTTGTTTTATTGTTGTAACAGGTTTATACCTTTATAATCAACCTATAATAGGCACATATGGATAAGTATTAACCCTTTACGAGCGGCCTATGCGGTTTATTTATATGTACCGCCCAGCGGGGTGTTTTTAGCCAAAATAGGGCTGTTTACGTGATCATTTTCATGCCTAAATAAGACCCAGAACGTAAAACAAGTATCTATCCCTGAAAGGGCATAAACAGAGCTTTCGAATGACATCATAACGATCCTTTTATGATGGCTAGTTTTCTTGCAATAACCGTGCAACGCGAGTGCAAAAAGCATGTAATTCGGTACTTTCCCCATACAATTCAGTATGTAGCGAGTGAGAGAGGGAGGAGGGAGCTGAGATTCGTGTCAGTAGGTTCGCCGCGGTGGTCTGGAGCAGTCATACGCTCGCTAGTCTCCTGCCACCACTTGTCTCTCTCTCTCAGCAACATTACGTGCTGAAATTGCCACTCGACCTATGTCGAGCGCCGCCACATAGTCCAGCTTTATTAAATACGACTTATGTTGCGCCCCGACTTTTAGGGGTTAATGCTATTTATGGTAAAATAACGATGTTAGTGATGGGAACAGCTCAAATACGTGCGCACAGGAGTGTGGTGTCTCATACCCCCCATGCGCACGTCTTAGGTTAATTAAATGCTGAAAAGTTTTTGTTACTATATAAGTAACGATTATTGTTATAGTTTTGTTTAAAGAGTTTGACAGGAATTTCAATTAATTTGTCGAGTTTAAAAAAATAATGCAGTTATAATTACAATATTTGCTATGCATAATTCAATCTTTATCCGTCAGTGCAGCACATCGTGCTCACTTGTCTCTCAAAGGAAAAAATCTGGAAGTTATAATTATGCTGAGCAAATTATTGTTTATTTGTTTTTCACATAATTGTACTGTATTTTAATAGCTAATAGTAATATTATTGTTGTAGTTGTAGGCTACTGTATGATTAACTTATTCATTCCTTCATCTCTAGAAGTTATTCCTAAGCCAAATAATATATTTTATTGTTAGCCAATGAAAGTAAAAATATAGTTTCACTGGAAAAAGTTCACGTGCCAACCAGTGAAGATGTTTCCATCATAACCTTTTCAGTACGAAAATGCCAACTTATTTGTATATAATAATAAGGCTTTTTGTTCCAAAGAAATTCACTAGTGTTGGGATCAGGTTACGACACTGCAATTACAAGAAAACTATTTATACACTGTCTACAAGTATAAATCAAATTAAATGGCACCAACTAAACTTAGTAGGGTATCCCTCTGCAACATCATTGCTTACAAGACAGTAGCTTTTCAGTAAGAGCACTTACAAACGGACCATTCAGCAGTGCCACTGACTCCCTGAGTGGCACAACTCTGTGGCGCGTACCATCCACTAAGCGGCGACACTCTTATTGCGCCCAAGTCCACAGTCCGCTGGTCGTTGTTCTGATTTAAATAGTAATCGGTTTGAATCGAACATTTCTAGGATTTTTCCCATTGGTATCGGAATCTGGACTGAAGATAAATTAATGTAGGAGACAGAATTCATATAAAAGCGGTCGTATGATATTGGCTTAAGTCCATATTCTTAGGAATATTCACATAGGGTTTTTTTTCTATACCGGTACATTAAAAAGTAAAGGTAAAGAAACTAGGCACTGATTGTGAGATAATAATATTTCTTAATTTTTGAGATTAAAGTATAGTTTATTTTAACTTATTTGCTTCATTAACCCGGGAACTATGGGAAGACTCTTAAGAGTTCCCCCAGTGGACTGCGGGAAGACTCTAAAGAGTCAGGGGAAAAAAAAATCAATTTAAAACACCAAAAACAAAAATAATAATAATAATTTGCCCCTGGGCCATGCCAAATATCACTCCTCCACCTCCCCTCCTTCCCCAGTTTCCTCCCCTCCTTCAGTTATCACCTATTTTCCCTGTTATTCCCTTTTCCTGTGGTCTATTTTCGTGCTAACATTAGCGAGTTGGTAGCAGGGCGTTGTCATCACTGTTAGCAAGTGAGTGCAAGAGAGAGAGAGAGTATCGATCGACAGTCTCTCTCCAGAGGTGGAGGAAAGTGGTGGGCTGGGAGGTTGCCTCAGCCATACATTGTGTAACCCCCGGCCTGTATCGCCGATTTTGACCATCCAAACGCTGTTTCCACTTGTTTTATTGTTGTAACAGGTTAATACCTTTATAATCAACCTATAATAGGCGCATATGGATAAGTATTAATGCTATTTATGGTAAAATAAATATTTTAGTGATGGGAACAGCTCAAATACGTCAGCACAGGAGTGTGGTGTCTCATACCCCCAATGCGCACTTCAGAGGTTAATGCAAAAGGCGTCAGTACAGTATGGTCAAGTTTAATTACTTAAGTGCAATGATGTCTTCCTCCATACATTAATATTTTGGCAAGCAAGAGAAGAATAAATTCATTCTAGGAAATTATTTATGAATCTGTGGCAGTCAGAAGGTTACTTGAACATTTTTACCCCGCTCATATGGTACCTAAAGGTCTTTCCTAGGCTAAGTAATGTTGTTGATGTTAGCCAGAACAAATATAAAATGGCCAAGGATTTAAACGTAGGAGACAAACAAACGAACTAACCTTCAACGGCTCATCTTTGGGTATATACTGCTTATCAATAAACTTGAGCCCCGTACAGTCGTGTGTCCATTTTAGGTCCGAGCTGATGGATGCCCAGCCTAGAACCCTCGGGGGACTCAGACTGCTACTCATCACCGCTGCTGCCCCGCCCGGGTAATCACGCCATGAAGGTATCACGATTCTCACTTGAAAGGAGAAATAAGGTGTCAAACTGGAGTAATTTTGTTTGAAGCCTCTAATGAATATGAGAAGAAATACAAGAAAATTACCATGAAATACCATTGTTTTAGCCATTTTGTCCCTTCCAAAGATATATTTCGAACTATAAACCATAACTCTATCATAACATATACAATAATATAGACAAAAATAATGGACTCTGTTTTCGTTTGACACCCTGGTTCAAGTATAAGTTAGCCCTCTGAAGATCCTATGATACATTTCATTAATATGGGTAGTAGTAAACCTTTTCAATCACAGGACAAATATCTACATTTTCTAGCTACTTTCAAGTAATAACAGTTTATTCAGCATAAAACGGGAATTATATATGCTCAACTTGAGTAGCCTAATCACTTGATCAAGAGAAAACAGGTTTCTTGTTTTCTCTCTCTGAAATTAAGAGGAATGCACAAGCCTTTTCAAACAAATGACAACTGTCCATAGCTGGTATATAGCACAAAAAATATATTCGTACCTGGTGTGTGCTTCTCTGTACATCTCCAGGAGCAGGATTCTGTGTGTCCAGCCGCCTCCCGTGCTTGTCCCAAGCCCGGAGACCTACCACTTCCACGGTTACCACTAGAGCGGCCAGAGCCCCGATATTCAACATCACCATCACGGCCCTGACCCTGATATCCACCGCCACCATCACGGCCAGAACCCCGATATCCACCGCCACCATCACGGCCATAACCCCGATATCCGTCGCCACCATCACGGCCATAACCCCGATATCCACCATCACCATCACGGCCAGAACTCCGATATCCACCGCTACCATCACGGCCAGAACCCCGATATTCACCATCACCATCACGGCCATAACCCCGATATCTACCATCACTATCACGGCCAGAACCCCGATATCCACCATCACCATCACAGCCAAAATCCCGATATCCACCATCACCATCACGGTCAGAAACCCGATATCCACCATCACCATCACGGCCTGAACCCCGATATCCACCATCACCATCACGGCCAGAACCCCGATATCCACCATCACCATCACGGCCTGAACCCAGATATCCACCGCCACCATCACGGCCAGAACCCCGATATCCACCGCCACCATCACGGCCAGAACCCTGATAGCCACCTTCACCATCACGGCCAGAACCCCAATATCCACCATCACCATCACGGCCAAACCTCCGACATCTACCATCAGCATCACGGCCAAACCCCCGACATCCACCATCAGCATCACGGCTAAACCCCCAACATCCACCATCAGCACCACGGCCAAACCCCCGACATCCACCATCAGCATCACGGCCAAATCTCCGATATCCACTACCTCCAGGGTCATCACTATCACGCTGTGCAGGGATAGAAAGGGATTAAATAGAGAGGAGAGTGACTGGGAAAGAAGTCTTTAACAAAATATTATCCAGCGGTGATCTTTTTTAACTCCCTCCCCCCATCCCCGCTCCACCCTGCTTCACACAATTGGTTTAGTTATTTTTAGATGTTTAAGCTTCTCACATGCATGCAATTTTGATAAATACAGTATAATACATTTATATATACCGTACGGTACATATTTTTAATCATTAATACCGGGTACCGTATGTATTTACATAATCCAAAGACCGCATTGTCCGCAAGAAATACAGTTTCAGTCTCAAATGCTAATGGCAGCATTCCTGGCAGCCCTGTCCTGGGCTGTCTCACTTACCGTACCAGTATCAATTTTGTTTTGCCTGCATCAAAGACGAAGGCAGATGAATGGTCGATTTTGTTGCTGTTGTTCTTCTTGTTTTTGTTCTAATTCGTAGACATAACAGACAGTATAGCTCTATACAGTATATTACTAAAACACAGATATGTAATTTGGCAGGCAGATCCAATCTTCAGTTGCCTTGGCCTGATGGAATGTTTTTTGTACACGTTTAAATATCCTGCTTCCTGCAGGTATATCGCTGCTCCCTTGCAGAACCTTCCAGAAGTCATGTCGTAGCTGACGGGTTAAAGTCAACATTTTTGTTTTTCATATTTTGTAGCCTAGTTACACTGGCAGTGAGTTGACTATAACAAATATCGAACAAAGCTGCATATTTAATGTATCGCCACGGGAAGATGAAGAGTTTGTTGTTACTATTGAAAGTATTTTTTTTCATATTTCATAATAGACTACACTGCTCAGATTTATCCCCATTTCTTTCATATCGAGGAACATATGAGCAACAACTCCAGATACTATTCTCAACCCGTACTAAACGCCATCACAACTCCCGTACATTATACTCCCTAGGAGCAGCATTCTGCGAGTCTTGATCAAGAAAGGCTGGCGGATGTCTCAACGTAAACAATCACATCACAACACTGACTTAAAAAAACAGCTTGCCAACTCGTCATAGGCCTGTAGTAGCTATTCTTTATCCACCTTTCAATACAAGTCCCCCAACTCATATGAACGGGAGCTAGCCTATCTTGCCTATGAATTAAGGGGGGTCACTGGCATTTTTTATATTTCTCTCCTTTTCTCTCTTTCCCTGGCTTGTATCCATTCGGCCCCATTCAGCCAACTGTTTTAAGATGTTTATCCCCATCCAGGTGTCGATTTCTTCCTGGCAAGCGATAGCGAGCCAGCATTGTATGGAGAAATCCGGCTTCGCCGGAGACATTTTTCTATAAAAGAATTACAAATTTAGCTTGCTGTCAAAACAAAATTATATGTGCTGGCTCGCTACCGCTTGCCAGGAAAATATTAATACCTGGATAGGGGTATACCGTATACGTCTTAAAACAGTGGGCTGAATGGGGCCGAATGGATAAAAGCCAAAGAGAGAGGGAGAGAAAGAGAATTAAAGCGAGGTGGGCTCCCTTAACCCTTGTTTAGCGGGACCGGACTTAAGTCTGTGTGCAATTTTGGCGCAATATTGGCTCTGAGAGAGATACGAGCGACGGGAGGAGCGTAGGTTACCTCATGACCGCTCGCCACGTCCGCCGTGGGCCTACTGACATGTACTCCACACTACTCCACCCTCGCTACACACGTAATTATGTAACGAAATTACCGTATTTTAGCGATTTTGCCCTTCGGTTGCACGATCGTTGCAAGACAACCAGTGATCGTAGAAGGATGGTTCTGGTGTCATTGGAAAGCTCAATTTACACCCTTTCAGGGATACATAATTGTATTACGCCCTGGCTCTTGTTTATGCATGAAAAAGAGCACGGAATCAAGGCCATTTATAAATGGTAAAAAAAAACCCGGGGCTGCACGGTGAAATTACTCCACCCGCTCTTAAGGTGTTAACATATTATTCGAATTATTTGTTCTCCCTTCAGTGCTATCCCCAACACTCTGGGGAATAGGGGAACGATGTAGCTGTGGGAGTGGTGCGTGTCTATGTCTGAGCATACAGTAGGCCTATTATTATTGCAAGTGTTTTTAATAATTTATTTCGGTTACCCATTTAATTGAGCTTGCTTTCATTATCAAATTACATTAAACGATAAATATTTTGCAGTAACTATTATATAAAATATAGTTTTGAAAATATATCTTACGCTATAATAATAACAATATTCCACATATACATATAATATATTATCAAATTACAGAAAACTATACATATTTTGAAATAACTATTATATAAAATATAGTTTTGAAAAGGTATCTTACACTATATATAACATTCTATACAGTACATATAGGCCTAATATACAAATTATATATCATGTAGGATATGTATGAATATACTCAGGCAGTGAAGGCACAGTACCCCAAAGCTGGAGGTGGCCGACTCGAGACATAGCCGGAACAGAAACAACATTTGAAGTTCTAATTCTTAGGGACCGGGACCAGTTTCGCGTTCCCTCGCCCCTTTCTCTGTCTCGTTGAGTAGGCCTACCGGTAGGTGAATTTTACAAGGGGAGGATTCCTAGCCGCTAGCCCCTGCCCCCAATATACAGGTACACATTTAATTATAAATTAACTTACTTCTATTTAATCTTTCTACTGACATTTTACACTTTCTGCGATCTAGATTATCTAAAGGGGCTTATATTGAGCCACCCAGCCTTATTCAACCAATTAACTCGAGTCGAGACGTTGTTTAGGCATCCGACATCCGACGAAGCGCACATTATTATTTTAATTTTGTCTTGTGAATTTCATTGTGTTAACGTGTTTGGTGTCTTATGTCAGTGCAGTACAAATTCATATCAAGTTGCATAAGCTAACAAGTGACTATTGCTGTTTTAACACTTAATTACAAAATATATCTAAATCATAATGAAATATTGGCCGCGACCAGTGAAAGATTCGTGGGTACGGGAATCACCCGCTCCAAATAAAAAAAAAAAGTAGAAAACATAAAATTGGATGCAACCCAGGATGCTGTTGCATTCAAAGGACAAAAATGGTGACCGGTCAACTCAACCAGTAGACCATTTCAACCAGTACCAAATCAACCAATACGGTTAGGTTAGGTTAGGTTAGTACCGGTAGGCTACTATATTTTGGCACTGGTTTGGTTGGTCTAGGTTAATTTGGCACTGGTTGAGAGCTACTGGTTGAAATGGTCTACTGGTTGAGTTGACATGGAACCGACAAAAATACTTGCATGGATTGAACCGAAAGCAGTAGGCCTATACCACTATGGCCCTTACGGAGAGTCATGTGACGTTTTTGGTCGACAGGAGATGACCGAGGACATTTGATCGGGACAGCTGTAGTCTACTATGAGTCAGGGGGTTACAGTCGTACTTCGGGGCGTTCAAGGTCTTTAGGGAGCCGTTGGAGTTGGTAGCCTACAGGTCTGGGGTCGAAAGACCAAAGTCCGGGATGCCGTCGATGCGTTGAACGAAATGTAGGCCTATGTGGTACCGCGAAAGCTATGTTGGGCTCTGGAGGAAGAGGAGCTGGAGTTGAACAAGGCTCGGCTACGGATGATGGGCGAGATGGAGATAAAAATAGGATACGATAAGCAGAAGGATTGTCTGGTTGGTAAGATTCATTGGAATTTGGATGAACATTTAGTTGATTGGTTAATTGATGTAGCCTCCGACGCTCTTATAAATGTTTTATCTGTGTTTTTCCTTCCTCCGTTCATTGTCTCAAAAAAAATAAAAAATATGAGTTCTTTGGTCGGAATTATACTATTAATTATTATTGTTAATAAATTATTGTTTTCACGTACAGTATTTACAAACACTTTTATTCTTCTTTTAACACCTTACGAGCGGCCTAGGCGGTAATTTCTATGTACCGCCCAGCGGGTTTTTTTTTACCATAAATGGGGTTGTTTCCGTGCTCTTTTTCATGCATAAACAAGACCCAGAGCGTAATACAAGTATGTATCCCTGAAAGGGCGTAAATTGAGCTTTCCAATGACACCCGAACCATCCTTCTACGATCACTGGTTGTCTTGCAACGATCGTGCAACCGAAGGGCAAAATCGCTAAAATTCTTACATTATTACGTGTGTAGCGAGTGAAAGGGTGGAGGAGGGTGCAATAAATCTCAGTAGGTCCATGGCGGCCGTGGCGAGCGGTCAGGAGGTAATCTACGCTCCTCCCACCGCTCCGCTCTCTCTCAGAGCACATTATGTGCTCAAACTTGCACTCGACAATAGCCGGGCCCCGCATATGGGCCCCTTTTCTTTCACTCGACAATAGCCGGGCGCCGCCAGTTAAGGGTTAAATAGCACTTATTTTTCGCTTGTTAAATTTGATTTATTAGTACATTTTCGTGGTTAGGCATATTTTAGGATACTTTTGCACCCTTACATTTCAAAAAAATTTGCTCATAATTTTGTAATCGTAATACTATAGGCTACATTTACTGTAAATAGACCTACCCTCAGCTAATATGGGGTATAGTAGGGTCATTTGCTTGGAATCCGTGACCATTTTGTTCCTACCTTTTTCTCTCGATGGATTTGACAACCTGAACCATTTTAAAGGAAAATTAGCTCCTATACCCCTCTGAAAAATGACGGCTAACTCTGCTAGAGCCCAATATTCAAAATGGCAACCAACGCCATCTTGAAAAACATGAAATGTAATATCTCTGGCATCAGATGAGCTACAAGGACGAATGAGGTGTCCTTTTTCACTAATTCTGGCATTACAAATCCACTGGAATGGTTATTGTATTGTATTGTATTGTGTATTGTTATTGTTATTGTATTGTATTATATTATATTATACTAATTGTACATACTAATTTGCCACTTCACTGTCACTACATGATTCACTGTATGAGCCACTATCAGAATCACTGTCCTCACTTTCGCTGCTATCATCACTGTTGTTCTCTGCCTGCGGATTTGTATAGGTAGTGGTATGGATGGGGGAAGTGGGGGCTGGGTTGAACGGACAGGCAGACATAGGCCATTTACAAGATGCCATCCATGGCCGATCGGTGAGGGGTGACTTTGGAGCTGGTAATGCTTTTGCAAATATGCAAGATAGTTTGCACGCTCCAAGTGTGGACGGAGACTGTCCAAGTCAGGCACAAGTCGGATAGTGTTTTTATTCTTCTGGGCTCTCCACTTCGCTGCCCTCGCATCTCCCAGGGTCTTGCTTTTGGTATCACCATAGACATATCGAATGAAAAACCACTCCAAATCACTGATGACCTGTTCTGTGACTAGGAGCTGTGTACCACATGCTGCTAGCAGGTCGTGTGCCTCTTTAGACTTCTCCAGACGATCTGCGATGAGCTTCTTGCTTGCTCCATAGAAGCCAGAGTTGTGGTCACACCCAGTGAGGACATGAAGTGGTATGATGGATGCAGCCCATTGCCTCACTGCACAAACATCGGGCATCGATAAGCTGACGTTTGTGTTTCACACACAGGATTCCTGTTGTCTTCTGAGCAACATATGCCGCTTGCACGTAGTTGTCTGTGTCCTCTGTGTCAAGAACGACAGCTGCTGTGTAACTGTCTAACCGGAGCACACTATATATGGTGAGCATTGCCGTATCTGCCTCTGCATGGGAGCATGTGAGCTCTGGCACAAGCTTGCCTGTGATGAGATTCTTTGCAGTGCTGCCAACTACACAGTAGATGATCTCGGTGCTAGTTGTTGCTGCTGTTCTCTGGAATTCCGTTTGAAGAAATGCCTGAAGGCGGATTTTGTTCTCAGGTTTACCCAGGAGAGCATGGAAAACTTTACTAGAAGGAAATTTATCTTCTGTCTTCATGAAGACATTGCTGATTGGCAGGTTTTTTTGGTGCAGTATTCTCTCACTGTCCTCTTATTTTGATAAATTTGATGTTGTCTTTTCAGCACTACTATACTGTAGTTACTATAGCCCATTAATTATTAGCCTACTATTAGTAGGCCAGAAACCGTGACCCAAAACCTCTGTAACTCAATAAGGGCTAGACTAGAGGAAAAGGCTGTAAAAACCACACCTATTTCTGGCCGACTCGATCTTCTCAAATGGTAGAAATAACAGCTCGATTATTAGGCCTACTTATGTCCGATTATAATCTAAATCCATTCACGTGTGACGTCAGTATATAGGCTAACGTGTGTACGGTAGCTCCTATGATAAATATCATTACCTTTCAGAATGGTTTACATTCCATCAGCTGGCCGGCGAGGAATGCGCTCAAGGTTATCAAGATGCGAGAGCAGCAAGATATATAGCCTACAGTAGGCCTATATATGCAGCAGCCAGCAGGCCAAGTAAGATGATTCAATTGAAATGCGAAAATGGTATAAAACCAATTAACTTATCACTAGGAAGTCTTCTGTAGGCTATACTTGTTTCTAAATTTGCACCTCTTTTTCAATAACCAGCAGATATTGTTACAGTGCAGAGCGAACAAAACAGTATGACGCGACTTTACAATCAACTGTGCTCGATCGTTGCCAACAAGAAATGTACACACATGCTAGGCTACACGTTCAAGGTCATCAATATGATCAATAGAAACGCTTAACTTTTTTTTATAATTATAATCCATTGCTTTTGCTACACAGGCCTGCATTGGAATGTAAGATTGTATCTTTGCATTATAGAAGATAGTTATGTTTATAATTAATCATATTTGTATGGTAGCTAATTACATTATGAAATATTAAACAGGGCAACCAATATATTGATAACAGGCACACTTTCATGCATGAGTAGGCTATATTTTCTATCTTGAAACAGCTGTATGAATAGTTGACACCAAGGTCATAGGTTTTCCGATTACCATTTTGTAGCTGAGCGTTATTAAATAAAATCTGTATTTTGTAAACAAATAAATCGATTAGGAAAGTTCAATTTAGCCTAGTGTAAGCAACTGCAAATGTAATATAAATCAGTACGCATTAAGGGGATTTCTGAGAGGTTATTAAGGGGGAGTCAGAGAAGGGTCATTAAGGTCATAAGCTCTGGAACTCTCTCCCAGAATCAGTCTTTCCCTCTTCCTATGACTTAAATTGCTTCAAACTCCGCGTGTCCAGGCATTTTGCTCGAACGTCCCTTGATTTTGGCCTTGTCACTCTTTCAACTATGAGGGAGGCACTCGCTATAGGCAGTTCTGCCTTTTGCCTCCCTCAATCACATAGAAAAAAAACAAAAAAGGGGGGGTGTCTGAGGGGGTCATTAACCCGGGAGCTGCGGGGAGACTCTTAAGAGTTCCCCCGGCGCACTGCGGGAAGACTCTTAAGAGTCAGAGAAAATAAAAATCAACTTTTGACATCGAAAAAAAAAAAAATTTATATATTTTTTTTTTTTTTTTTTTGGCCCCTGGGCCATGCAAAATCTCAGTCCTCTACCTCCCCTCCTTCCCCACTTTCCTCCTCTCCTTCAGTTATCACCTATTTTCCCTGTTATTCCCTTATTCTGAGGTATATTTTCGTGCTAACATTAGAAATCCGATTGGAGGGTGTGGTCATCACTGATAGCAAGCGAGTGCAAGAGAGAGAGAGAGAGTATCGATCGACTGTGTCTCAGTGGCCTTGGGGGAAATTGGCGGGAAAGCAGATTGCCTCACCCATACATTATACAACTCGCGGGCTATATCTCCGATTTTGACCATCCAAACGCTGTTTTCACTCGTTTTATTGTTGTTTCAGGTTAATACCTTTATAATCAACCCATAATAGGCGCATATGGATAAATATTAATGCTATTAATGGCACAATGAATATTTTAGTGACGGAAACACCTCAAATACGTCAGCACAGGGGGACGTTTCCAATTACCCCCATGCGCACTTCAGAGGTTAAGGGGGTATCTGAGGGAGTCAAGGCCGGGGTCTCTGAGGGGGTCATTAAGAGGGTGTCTGAGGGGGTCATTAAGGGGGTGTCTAAGGGAGTCTAAAATGCCCCAGAACAAGAAGCCCGAAGGATCAGGTGACCAAGCCAACCAGTTGACAGGCCGAAGCCCGCAGGGTTAAGCAGCTCCAAACCACACCTGCCTATCGCTTTTAACCGCTGACCCTTCCCCCACCTCGCGTATCCACTAACCCTCGTGTCCTACACCTTGTCTTGCCAGACTAAGTTTCTGAAGACCAACCACCCCCATAAATCTATGTATGTTCTTCCATCCGAGAAGTAATATGTTAACCCCTGTCTTGCCAGACTAAGTTTCTGAAGACCAACCGCCCCCATAAATCTATGTATGTTCTTCCATCCGAGAAGTAATATGTTAACCCCCTAAAATACCTTGTCTTGCCAGACTAAGTTTCTGAAGACCAACCGCCCCCATAAATCTATGTATGTTCTTCCATCCGAGAAGTTATATGTTAACCCCCATGTCATAATTGATAAGAAACTATGATACCCACGGGTACACCATTGTATAGATAACCCTCTTCTACCATTGTCTCGACGCATATCTACCACGAAACAATAACGAAGCTACCCCTACAAACTGCCGCTTTCTTTGGTATATATTTCATAGAAAACGAAGTTCCCAGGAACAACTAGGTCAGCAAGAAATAGTGTCAGATTAACAGTGTCCATAACCATCGTATTGACGAGTAATAATACACCATGTTTTTCTCTACTTTTATCCACAGTCAAACACACACCTACAGTTAACCTCCTCTTCCCCACAGCCCCACAGTCCACATGATTCTATCCTTTCCAGACTCATATACCACCCCATATTGCTCATCCCCCGGTAGCGTTTGGCTAACATACCTTCCCTGTCATTAACCCCCAGGCTACGATACCAACTGTAGTCTAATGCCACCCCTACGCCCAGAGACCTTAGGGTCAAACTTCCACGTAGCCCTCCTTAACCCTCTCCCTCTCGTTAACCCCCCACGCTCCTCCACTCCCTCCTAACCTAGCCTCTCCACCACCCCCCCTGAATATCCTTAACTTTTCCGTTACTAACATTCTCAAACCTTTTGTATATATACTCCTATCCAGCCTACCTTCCCTCAGTAGGAATGAACACCATTAGAACTTTACTAACCCTTTGCATGCCATCTATTCCCTCACAACCCATTCACAACCCTGTACCAAATGATCGTCAGTGCGAGGCTAGCCGCCTCGCCAGTGACTAACTTCTATTGCCATACTTCCAGATAAATGTGGCAGAGTTAGCAACCCAGTCTCCACCACATCCAACAAACCATGCAATTAACAACCCAACCAATTAAACCAGCTGGTCAAGGCACCTTCGGTTTTGGTATTACGAACACCCACATCTGTCTCATAAACAGAGGGTTATTACAAACACTTGTAATATGGCAAGCCACCAGCCACAGCCGCCGGACGACCATCACAGAGAGAGGGTGCGCACCTACCCCTTTTCACCCACCCGAGGAGGGAGACACCTACCCCTGCGGAGGTATACCTGACCCCTGTTTTGACTTCCGGGTCATTGCCAGGTAGCACAGGAATTCTTCCTATCAATGAACTAACCATGTATGACTAACACCTTTACTAACCTCTATTAACCCACAATAACCCATTAACCTTTCTTACATACTCCGATAACCAAATTAGCACCCCAGCTATACCATAGAATGAAGATTGAACAATCTAAGAAAGACACTCCTATCACAGCTGTCCCAATCCTCCTCGCAAAGTAGATCCAGTCTCTCTCCCCTAAATACTTCCAGTATAGCCAAAATAGTACCTCTTACTAAGGCTCAGTTATATCACATTATGAAGGCTCCATATAGCCATGTGCCACAACAGAAATCACCACCTTACCTAGTTCCCGTATCAATTGAGAGCTCAAATAAGTCCATCAAAACTCGAGATCCCTATGGCCTACAGGGTCCAAAACCGAGCCTATAAACCAAGCTCCAGCCCCCAGTAAAATCAGTTGAAAGATAGACACCAACCAGTGGTTGGTCACCAGAGTTGACCTCCAGCTCTATCTTTGTTTGTTGCTGAGAATTGAGTTCCAGAGCCGGCAGACTCCGTGGCAGATTTAGATAGAAGGATCTGTCCACGTACAAGAAATCTACGTGCACCTTATAACCTTCACAAACCAGTGGGTATATAAGAGTGTAGCCAGCAACGATCGCCAAGAGATCCGTCTTGAGAACTTCCTACATATGGACCACCTGGACGGCCGCGGAACCAGTCGTTAGCCCCAACATCACGGATGCAAGATAACCAGGACCAGACCAATCAAATACTACCCAAGATTCACTCTATCAGTACTACAGTGTTACAGTGCTATTTAGAGACTCACTTATTAATATTTCTATGAAGTGGCTATATCTTTGCCCCAGTATAATTCATATATAACCATTCCATTAGGAAGTGCTAAGCGTATCAGTGTTTATTAATTAACAGGCGATATTAACTCTCGTAATTACCCATATATCCAGATATTATTACATAGAAGTGAAACCTTAGTGATATCTAATGTTCGTCCACTGATTTGCGTTCTGTGTTTCTGCTAAGAATATAAAACTTAGATCAGTACCCCCTGAAGTTACTAAAATTCCCGTGCTCTAAAATATGCGAGTCTAATCTAGTCTGTGAACTACTACTTGTGCACCAGAGCTACCAGTAATAAATCTACCAGTGAATTTGAATCTATAAGTAACATTGATGGTCTCCAGTATATCAACTTGTGAATAAAGCCAGTGATCAGAAGATTAATACCTGAATGTTGGAAGTGGGAGACTAGGCTCCATCCAGATCCACTTAATGCTAGTTGTTCAATTCTATCATTTGTCTAGTACGAGTATTCATACCTTCTTATGTTTCATATTAATCATTATCAAGAAAACTACAGAAGCGTGTACGTCAATAAATGTGATCGTGTGTCTTGTTACTGTGTGTTTATTTTGTGTTCTCTATTCCTCATACCTTGTTTTGTGCATGCAGCCTTCTATACCCAGTCAGTTAGAACTCACATTACCCAAGTTAATCCTGTAGAAAAACAGGGCATAACAGTCATTAAGGCCGGGGTGTCTGAGGGGGTCATTAAGGGGGTGTCTGAGGGGGTCATTAAGTCCAGGGTGTCTGAGGGTGTCATTAAGAGGGTGTCATTAAGGGGGTGTCTGAGGGGGTCATTAAGGGGGTGTCTGAGGGGGTCATTAAGGGGGTGTCTGTGGGGGTCATTAAGGGGGTGTCTGAGGGGGTCATTAAGGGGGTGTCTGAGGGGGTCATTAAGGGGGTGTCTGAGGGAGTCATTAAAGGGGTGTCTGAGGGGGTCATTAGGGGGGTTTCTGAGGGGGTCATTAAGAGGGTGTCTGAGGGGTCAATAAGGGGGTGTCTGAGGGGGTCATTAAGGGGGTTTCTGAGAAGGGTCTTTAACCCGGGAACCGCGGGGAGACTCGTTAAGAGTTCCCCCGGCGGACTGCGGGGACACTCTTAGTCAGAGAAAAAAAAAATCAACTTTTGACATAAAAAAAAAAAAAAAAAAAAAAAAAAAAAATTGGCCCCTGGGCCATGCAAAATCTCAGTCCTCTACCTCCCCTCCTTCCCCACTTTCCTCCTCTCTTTCAGTTATCACCTATTTTCCCTGTTATTCCCTTATTCTGAGGTATATTTTCGTGCTAACATTAGAAATCCGGTTGCAGGGTGTGGTCATCACTGATAGCAAGCGAATGCAAGAGAGAGAGAGAGAGTATCCATCGACTGTGTCTCAGTGGCCTTGGGGGAAATTGGCGGGAAAGCAGCTTGCCTCACCCATACATTATACAACTCGCGGGCTATATCTCCGATTTTGACCATCCAAACGCTGTTTTCACTCGTTTTATTGTTGTTTCAGGTTAATACCATTATAATCAACCCATAATAGGCGCATATGGATAAGTATTAATGCTATTAATGGTACAATGAATATTTTAGTGACGGAAACACCTCAAATACATGCGCACAGGGAGAGGTGTCTAATTACCCCCATGCGCACTTCAGAGGTTTTAAGGGTGTGTCTGAGGGGGTCATTAAGAGTGTCTGAGGGGGTCATTAACTTGACATTAAGGGGGTGATTAAGGGTGTGTCTGAGGGTGTCATTAAGGGGGTTTCTAAGGGAGTCATTAACCCCTTCTCTATCGGCGACGTCTTAATATTTTCATTGTACCTAGGCTATATTTAGATGATTTTGTGCAGATTAATTTAAGAACGATTTGTGGTACTAAAACGGATACAGTGAGGAAGTTCGAAGCCTGTTAATTTTTGCTATTAGGCCTATAACTGAATAATATAAACAAAATATAGTTTTTATGATTGTTTAAAGTTAGGCCCTATCACCTTGAGCAGAAGAAACCCCACATTGGCGACTATTTATTAATTTAACATTTCATAACCTATCCTAAATAGGCCTATTAGGTTAACTATTTCAATCTTATATCTTTGGAAATTGTGTAGGCTCCTTTTTATATATTTCGAAGATCACACCCATGTATAATTATCTTATAGAACATTTCTCGGAATTGGAAGTCATGCAGAAATAGGCCTAGGCTACCACCCTGACCCAGACAAATTTGCCAAGTTTGTAGCCCTTTGTGGGTAGGTAATGGTTGCGCCAACGATTATATTCAGCTTAAAAAGGGCTTCTAGCAATTAACAGGCTTCGAACTACCTCACTTAGCCCTAACACAAACTCTTCTTAAACTGCACAAAATCGTCTACATTTAACTAGAAATAAAAACGTTGCTAGTAGGCTACAGAAGGGGTTAAACTCTGTGGTCTCTGGCCCCGACGACTGGGGGTTGTACAAATAGCCTAGCTTCTCAGCAGACTTAGCTTCAGGTTTGATCACATAGCCTAGCGTATAGGCTACAGTAATGCGTGGAGGATTTTACAGCAGTAAATTGGGTCTTGCCTCATAAGATTTAGGCTTGCCAGTCTAGCCTAGGCCTAGCCTAATTGTTTTGTTAAATATCCTCATGACAGACATAGCCTAGGCCTATGTGTTAAGATGTCTCCACAAGAAAATTACTTTTAGTGGAACAATGTCAACATAATTTGTTTACGACTCACAAAAACATTGCTACTAACCCTAAATCCTCCAGAGTATGTGTTGCGGGGATACATTATGGTGCGAAAAATAGCTCCCGTTTGCTAACACTGTAGGCTATGTGGAACTACCATGGAATGTTGTGTGAAGATAAGATAAAAGACCGATTTAAGATATATAGGCCTAGATGTGCGGAGGTAGCCTATATTGAGGACGAATTTACAGTGTTCTGCTAATGTTTATTCATGTAGGCTACCTTGCACTCTTACTTTCCTGGTAGGCTAATGTTTACGTGCATTCATGGTTGTTTCTTCACTCAGTAGGTGACACTGTTATTGTCAAATAAAGCATTGTAGGCTATACTCCACTATTG
>CM064497.1:4508522-4521112 GCA_032716605.1 Paralithodes platypus
GGGGAAAACGGTTTCGCCGAGGGTTGTAATTATTTCCAAACACTATATATTGATGAAAACTAACAGGGAAAAATTAAAAAATCCATGGGAAAATTGGTGACCATCTTATTTAGTTTTTCCAACCTATATTCCCCATTAGGCCTATCGATCTAGCCTATGTTGGACACGCTCCCCGATAGTGATTTGAAAAGACATTAGCCTAACCTAACAACCTTACCTAACCTAATCTAGTATTATGGGTGGGGGCTGCCGCCCCCACACCCCCGCTGGTTGAGTACTAGCCTAATCCCTTAATAAAAAACAAAAAAAATTGGCTGTCGATTATACGAAGGTGAAAGACAAGTCGATGAAGTCTATGGTGTTTACTCTGCAATCTTCAGCTTGATTGTACATTGATAACGGGAAAGTACCGTATTGACAACCTTGTTACGAAAATTAAATTTTAGTACCATACTTTTATAGGCCTATTAGGTTTTTCCGAGGGTTTAACACATTTTCATATGATCTTTAGAGCTATCGATGACTGAAAGTACCGTGTTGACAACCTTGTTACGAAAAAAGACATTTTAGTACCATACTTTTTTATTGGGTTTTGCCGAGGGTTAAAACAAATTTTTGTATGATCTTTAGAGCATATAGATTCATTATTTATCTTCAAATATATCAACAAAATTTGTGGTATTAAAATAACATTAAACCGAAATTAGTTAGGCCTAGGCTAGGCCTACAATCCCTGGAAAATATTTTTTCCCCATTAGTCTATCCAACGATCTTAAAGCATTCAGATGTAGGATAGGCTAGGCCTATGTCGGAAAAACTAAATAAGATGGTCACCAATTTTCAAATGGATTTTTTTATTTTTCCCTGTTAGTTTTCATCAATAGGCCTATATAGTGTTTGGAAATAATTACAACCCTCGGCGAAACCGTTTTCCCTATTATACAACGATCTTAAGGCACGCCGCCCGATAGTGGGGATGGCTATGAAGCACAGGGAAAATGGGAGGTTAAATGCGTAAAACGGCGATTAAAACGTATTTTAGCAAAACTTGGCTCGGGTTTTAAGGCATTTCAAAGGCCTAAAACCCAATATTTCAAAAACCAAGTTTTGGCCAAAGCTGGCTCGGATTTTGAGAGTTTGTAGACAACATAATGACAGTAACCTCATTTAAAAATTTGGCTCAGGTTTCCCGAAATTGCAAAGCCATAAAACCCGAATTTTGGAAAACCCGAGCCAAATTTTGGCAAAACTTGGCTCGGATTTTGCGAGTTTTAAGAGTAAACAAATTACAGTAACCTAATTTAAATTTTTGGCTCATGTTTCCCTAAATTGCAAACCCCAAAAAGCATAATTTTGGAAAACCCGAGCCAATTTTTGGCAAAACTTGGATCGGATTTTCAGAATCTAAAAAGACTAACGAAATGTCGGAAATCGGCTCATGATTTCCCAAATTGCAAAGCCATATAACCAGATTTATCGAAAACGTAGCACTTATTTAAATCATAAATAGCCAGTAACATAGACCTAGTACATTGGATACAAGCCTAATCCACACCTAACGCCTACAATGTGTCCGTAGTACCTAGTAGGCCTACGTGGGATACAACATGGCGGTTGGGCCGCCGCCCATTTAGTAGCCTACCGGTATTCGGCCGTATCTGTAAACTTAAAGAATGCGAGTCACTTCGAGCGAATTCCTGATCGAGCGGATGCACAATCTAACCTAACTTAATCTAATCTAACCAAACCTAACCTAACCTAACCTAACCTAAATGCGCCTCCGCTCGAATATGAATTCGCTCGAAGTGTCCAGAGGACCAGATACCTCTGTAAATACTACCGCAACTACGAATCTTGTTTCTGAGACCTAGTACTGTATATCGTGACGTGATGCGCAAAGCTGTGGAAATGAACACCTGTAGTTTCGACAGAGATGGGCAGGTGGAGTTAGTGTTGACTAAAAAGCTGGTGGACAGACCTCGGGAGACAGGTGAAAATGGCGTGTGTACGAATCGGTGCCGTCTATAGGAAGGTATTGACAACCATGTTACGCCAAAATTCCATTTTAGTACCATATATTTTTATTAGGTTTTGCCGAGGCTCAAAACACATTTTCATATTATGTTTAGAGCATATAAAATCCATATTTGTATTCAAATATTGCAAAATAATTGGTGACCAACTTATTTAGTTATACTCCTATGTCATTTAGCCTACAGAGTAAAAAAACAAAAAAAATGGTTTAATGTTGTTTTAATACCACAAACTTTGTTGATATATTTGAAGATAAATAATGAATTTATATGCTCTAAAGATCATAAGAAAATTTGTTTTAACCCTCGGCAAAACCTAATAAAAAAGTATGGTACTAAAATGTCTTTCAGTCATCGATAGCTCTAAAGATCATATGAAAATGTGTTAAACCCTCGGAAAAACCTAATATAAAAGTATGGTACTAAAATTTAATTTTCGTATCAAGGTTGTCAATACGGTACTTTCCCGTTATCAATGTACAATCAAGCTGAAGATTGCAGAGTAAACACCATAGACTTCATCGACTTTTCTTTCACCTTCGTATAATCGCCAGCCCTTTTTTTTTTTTTTTTTTTTATTAATCCGGCAAGCGCGATATGCCTCACGGAAGGCTTACCATAGCGAACGCGATAGGCCTCACGGAAGCAGGACCATAAAAAAAAGCCTTCCAAAACATCCCAGGGGCTATCAAAACAAAGGAATTTGTCTCTAGGTGAGATAATTCCCCTCTAGTACTCATCCATGCGTTTCTCACCCCCCCCCTCCCCTCCTTCCCCATGTTATTCCCCCCTCCCCCCCCCCTCTTCAATTATCACCTATTTTTCCTCTTATTTTCATCATTTATCGGTTATTTTTCTCCTGCGATAATGTAGCACAAGTGGGTTGCATAAAAGATCGTTATATAACACCCAGACACCGCCCGCTCGCCTCAGTTGACTCACAGACAGCGAGAGGGGAGGGTTGCCTGTGGCTCTCTCTCGCCTGAGATTATGACCGGGTGGCCAATATCTTCGTTTTTCACCACCCAAATACTTTTTCAACTTATTTTAGCACTCTTGAAGGTTCATATATACATCATATATGTAAAATAAAAGCATACCGAAAACAAATAATGCTCTATATTGTAAATATAACAAATTCTGTCAGAATCCAAGGCTAGAAATGCACAAATAACTACCCTAGCCCCTAGGTCTATTTCGCGTTTAACAGGTTAAGGGGGGGTGTGGGGGCGGCAGCAGCCCCCACCCATAATACTCCTGAGGTTAGGTTAGGTTAGGCTAAGGTCTTTTCAAATCACTATCGGGGGCGTGTCTCAACATCGATCAATAGGCCTAATGGGGAAAATAGGTTTTCCCGAGATTTCTAATTAATTACAAATACTATATATTGATGCAAATGAACAATCTATTTTATATAAAACACTCGGAAAATTTGTGGTATTAAAATAAAAAAAAATCCAAAAAAATTTGCCTTGGGATAGGCCTAGCCTACAGGATGAGTCAATTTGTCATTAACTCTAATACTTTCTAATAGGCCTAGCCTAACAGAAGAACTTGCTTTTCTATATGTTATATGAAAAGCTAGGCTAGGCCTAGGCTAATTTTTTTTTTTTTTTTTTTTTTTTTTTTTTTTAAAGGCCTAGCCTATGTGGGTTTTTGGGATGGATGTAGTTACCGGGTGTACCACTACCGACATACAACATAAATCATCTATAAATACTTACAATAAAATAAATACTTAGCCTATAAATCTATAGGCCTAGCATAATACTAGGTTAGGTTGTTTGGTTAGGGTAATGTATTTTTGTATCCAAAGGCAGTCAAAATAGACGGGAACATGATGGTGAGCGTCCGCGTAGTGTAAACAAGACGGGCGGTACACCCGGTATTACCGGTAACTACATTCTTGCCAAACATGCTTTCAACCTCCAAATTTATGAAAGGACACTTGGAATATTTTCCAAATGTTTTACTTTTCTGTGAAGGTAACTAGGCTACTAGTACTAGGCTATAACTATAAATCTACTTTATCTTTCAGAAGTGGTTACCGGAACTAGCCTATATTCCTGTAGATGAAATGTCAAGACTTGTACAAACGTTACTACGGTCGTGTAGCCATGTAGCGACCATCCAGGCCAGGGGGAGGTTCACCACACTGGCCGGGGAGGGATCATCATGGCTGCAGCTGCAGGTTAATTCTACAAGAACTTTAGATCTCCAGTTCTATCGAAGATGCTCAGGTACGGTATATGATTTAACCCCTTCTGTACCGGCGACGTCTTTTTTAATTTGATTCTAGGCCTAGCTATATTTAGATGATTGTATGCAGTTTAAGAAGGATCTGTGGTAGTAAAAAGGGTTAAATGAGATCATTCGAAGCCTGTTGATTACCGGAAGCCCATTTTACAGTGTACAAAATCCTCTAATAATAGCCAAAAAGAGTTAAAATTACATCGCCGGTACAGAAGGGGTTAAAAGAAAAATATGATGAGGCCTAGGCTACACTGCATAGGCTATATTTATTTCAAGTTTTAATCATGTCAATTTTAATTGTGATAGGCCGGTAGCCGGCTGATTCGGACCATGGCTGATTCGGCCCAGGCTCATTCGGACCACATTAATTCGTCTTAATTCGTCCCAGGCTTACTCGGCCCAGGCTCATTCGGACCACAATATATTCGTCCTAGGCTTACTCGGCCCATTCGGACCATGATCATTATCATATGAAATTATTATGATTAGGCTATTTTGATTTAATGTAGTTTTATTTATCTTGTTATTAGGTTTCGTACATAGTAGGCTATAATGCTGTTTATATAATATACGGTATACATTTATCGAAGGAGTTGATATAAATAAACACTATTTTTGTGTATGATTTTGATTAATAATTGCTTATAGCCTAAATACATATAGTTGTCAACAAAACCTAACTGGAATGCTTATAGGCTATACATATACTGTACACCATGATTGTGATTAATGCTTATAGTTGCCCTTTTTCGTAGTCTACTACAAATGAAGGCACTGCATAATCCACTGGAAGCATATCTAGTATCGCCCTAAAAACAGTTTTGTAATCTTGACTTCCTTTCCCGGACATCACACAAAAACACAATTGGAGTTGTTTCATGTCATCCCCTGATTTGATAAAAGAGTGTAGGCCTATAGACAAGAGTTGGTAAAAGGGAGACTTGATTACTTTAAAAGTCCTGTCAATAAACCAAGTCTTGTCTTTTCCTAATAATAACAACTGCTGTCCTGTGGCGAAGATGAAATGCCGTCTTGCACCACATAAAACTTCTTAAATAATAGCCTAAGTTGTAGCCTACTGACAGTGACACTTTGTCATCAACCCTTTAGGCCTATATAGAAAATTTGTTGTTGTTGTTGTTGTTTTTGGCGCACTCTCCCATCCAGGAGTTCGTTCTATGAACGATGGCTTGATGGATTGATATTTGAACCAGTCTGGTTCGTCAGTGTCAGAAATTCTTGTCCTCAACTGTACAGCACATAGCCTGAATCGAAAATAAATTGTCAATTCACAACTTGCGAGTTTTATTCTATAAGGAAGTTGGAGCTGTAGACATCGATATTTAGCAGAATAACTCGCTATAATACGGTTTTAGTACATTAATTAATACCCGGTACATAAAACAAAAGTTCAACATACTATTTGTCCATAATATACCTACATAATTACTGTACTGTATTTGTGTTTAATATCGATGTTAACCTAAAACTCGCAAGTGGTCAAATTGAACCATTTAATGGTTGCGAGACAAGGACAATTAAAAGTTCCCGCCAATCCAATGTTGATGTTTTTTTTTTTATAGTGGTTGAATTGTCGTGTATTTTATAATACACGTAGTAATATCGATAGTAAAATAACTTATAATTGTTTTTATTCCCAATTAATAAGATTTTGTAAAATCTGCACTAAAGTAGATGACTTTTGGGCTAGAGCTAGGTTACTATACAGACTTAGTGGACAGAGGTTTTGAGGCAAGTAAATTGTTCCATAAATTTAATCTTTTTAGGGTCAATTATTGTGACTGTATTCTAAAATTTGACATCAATAATTTTAATCAAGCATTTTTAACTTGAAGTTTCTTGTATAACCTCTGCTTACTTTTTGTCTATTTATTGTTTATCTTTTTCTTTTTCTATTATTATTATTATTATTAATATTGATGATTTTTTAAATTTATTGTTCTTGTTAAAAGAGTACTCTTTGTTTAAATCTGTTGTTACTTCATATTTTGCAATTATTTGTCTTTATATTATATGTATTCATTGTCGATAGTATCAATTGCTTACTTTTGCGATTTCCTTAGTTTATTTGTGCTATAAATGTAGGTTATTTGTAGGGTAGTTATTGATAGGGGTCACTTGAGGCATGCTATGCTTACAGGTACCTACCCGATAGCACTATCGTTAGTGAGTGCTGTACTGTATTTTATATATTATTTTGTAATAGTATAGATATCTTATCAATATTTGTATTTTGTACTATTGTTAATGTCTTGTCATGTTGCAAATTTGATTTTAAATAATATTTTGACATTTAACATGTAGTTTCTTTATTCATGCAGAGTTTAGTAAAAATTTGCCAGAACATCCCGGACTTCCCAAACTTGACTACTTCCTTTAACGTGACGATAGTGCGTTGTTATATGTGCGATTAGTTTGCTTGGGAAACAGATTAACTTGCTTATGTAGTAATGTACACCCTATGTGGTGGATTGTGTTCTTTTATTTAATAATTTTCATTTTAGTAAGCGTTGTTTCCACATAGCGATTTTGATAATTTAATTTGACTTTATATTGTCCTTGTCCCAATTTTGGTTTGTTTAGTTTGCAAGTTTTACATTTTAAGTTTATAGTTCAAAACATTACAATGGTCCGAATCAGCCACTGAATGGTCCGAATCAGCCAATGCTATGGGCCGACCGAATCAGCCAATGCTATGGTCCGAATCAGCCTCTATATGGGCCGAATCAGCCGGCATTCGTGATAGGCCTCTGTAGCCTAACTCTTTATGTGAATGGTTGGCCAGTACGGTAGGCTACTGTACTATCCATTCATAGCCAATCTTGGAATCCCTAAGAAGGGGTAAGGGTGGAATAGCAGTCAATTCGGTATTGGTAGCGGTTGAAAGGCTGTTCCATGTTTTGCTCTGCTGCTCATGTACAATCATGGTCACCTAAAAATATAAAATAGAAACTTTTTGTAGTTGTGTCCCCAAGGTTCCCTTTTATGGGAATCCCGCGGCGTCCAGGTTACCTCATAATTTTGTGTGCACTATAGCATGAACTATTAAAGCTGCCACATAAACGTGAACTGGACAGGGATTCCAAGTGTCAAACTTAGAAGAGACCTGTCCTGGACAGGTCTGATAATCAGTACAAATGAATCTTTGCTTATTGCAGGACTCTCTACATCCCATTCCCTATCCAGTTATGTTTGAAATTTTTTCATTTTCTACATACATTCAAAGTTTAAAACCGTTTTGTCCACAGAGGACGTGGTTACAGTCTCACGTCCTAAATGGCAGCTCTGTCAAGGGCTACCTCTGTTGTCAAGTTCTTTATTTTGAGATGGGACCGGAGTACCTGATGCCACATCATTCTAGGTTTACCCCTACGTGCATCTCCCCCCACGTTTACAGTCCGGCATTGCTTCACCCAGTTCTGATCATCCATTCTCTCCACATGTCCAAACCAACCAAGTCGGCTCGTGCGCATCACTTCACTGACACTCCTATGTCTCCTAATGCCCAGACGCCTTCTTAATTCCTCGCTCGATACCCCGTCCCTGAGGTTAACCCCACATATCCATCTCACTAGGCCTATTCTCTTCACATTCTTTCATTTTCTACAATCAGCAATTCATTAAATTTATATCTGTCTCTCTACTTTCTATTGCTTTTTTTTTTTATTTTTTTTTTTATTTTTTTTTTTTATTTTGTGTAGTAGTTAAGAGATGAGGTCACAAGGAACCTTTTTACCCTGGCATAGACCTATTTTACTGTTAGGCAATTAGAACAGAGGCAAGGGGTGTGAGAAGATTGCCCAACTATCTCCACCAGCCGAGAATCGAACTCGGTCCTCCCGGTTGGAAACCGAGCGCTCTACCAATGTCGCTACTGGTCACCCCCTATTGCTTTTCTGCTAACACTCACGAATGTTTGTCTTTCACATTCTTGCTACTCCTTTATCACCCTCTCTACATTTCTTGACCTCCCTCCAAAACAGTTACATTACAATTTAATTCCTTCCATATTCCTCACCTATATTACTCTTATTTCCTTCATTACCGGTACTCCCTTCACCACCAAATCCTCAGTTCCTCTTTATCCAACTTCTTTGGTAATTAATTTCTCAAAAGCACCATTTCTTCCAGAAGAACTCACTAGCCCTCAGATCATCTTACAACATTGCAATTACAAGAGCAGCAACACTTTGGGATTTTTTATTATTTCACTACACTGGTAGACTAGCTAGCAGGTCAAAAGAACTATCAGTAATATCATCCGTCAGCCCACATAATTTTTAAAGGAGGATTTGCTATACAGTATTGGATTATAGTATCTTTTCAGTTACTGTACTGTATAAGCATAAATGAGGGTGTGTGCCAGAGTATATACTGTACATACATAGGCCTCATACATAAGTGTAAATGTATGATAATTATTAGCTAATAATCTCTGCTCCTCTCAGATTCAAATGGACCATGGCACCCCCAGACAGGCGAAAAAGCTGAAAAGGATGCAGCTAGAACTGAAGCATCAACAACTCCTCCTCAGTCGTCCCAAGTGGCATATATAGGTCAAGGAGACACACTCACAACACAGGAATCTGATCATGCCAGAGGGTACAATACTACAACTTCAGAAGACAAGTATTTTAACGATGAATCTAATGCATCGTCAAGAAATGATCATAACAGAAATATTGTATCAGAAGGGGACAACTGGGCTTTTTATGGCCATCCGGCTTCAACAGATAAGCTTAGTGAAGATATTATAACAACTGAAAACAAATCAGGCTACTATGAGCATGATGATATTGAATTGGATAATACGGGTACCAGTAAACGTTCGTACTATATCAAGCATATTAAAGACATTGCCGAGAATGATAATTTTGTTGATATTAGACAAAGCAGTTTTAATGTAGATAAAAGACAAAGTTGGTATAATAGAAAAAAAGAAGTACATCCTAATGACCACACTCAATCTGACAAAATTAGCCTCGCATTTCCAAAAAACCAAGAGTTAGATCCTTTAGAAGTTCCCGAGGACCCCAATACTTACCTCCTGCCAAGTCAGGTTAGAAAACGAGACAGTGACCTACTGGTGAAGAGAATAAGAGCCTGCAGAAGTTCGGAGGATGTGTTCGATCTCTTGCACACCCATCGAGAAATCTGTGGAATCCATCATAATCTGGCAGCTGTGACAAGTCTCATGGATATGGTCATGAAAGGGTACGTTGTTTTTATGTAGATAATAATATGCAGTTGGGATGTGTGTACATGCTTAGATTGATATGCAGGATTCGAAGTTGCATAATAAATCGTAGGCAGTGTCCACCATTCTTTAACTGTCTACGTGGTGCGATGCATAAGGTGTTGATTTTCGGTGTGAGCATCCTGGATTCGAATCCACGGACTGCCACATGTGTTTGTAAATTTCATTAATCGATTTTAGGAGTATAGTGGGTTGTTGGAAGGAACATAATAATTGATATTGGTTCAGGGGTAATTTATCGAGAGGACTTCCCTAGTGGTTAAGGCCCCATTAATTGCTCTTTCCATTCACATATGCATAGCCTACGTGAGTTGCAGTTGGGATGTGTGTACATGCTTAGATTGATATGCAGGATTCGAAGTTGCATAATAAATCGTAGGCAGTGTCCACCATTCTTTAACTGTCTACGTGGTGCGATGCATAAGGTGTTGATTTTCGGTGTGAGCATCCTGGATTCGAATCCACGGACTGCCACATGTGTTTGTAAATTTCATTAATCGATTTTAGGAGTATAGTGGGTTGTTGGAAGGAACATAATAATTGATATTGGTTCAGGGGTAATTTATCGAGAGGACTTCCCTAGTGGTTAAGGCCCCATTAATTGCTCTTTCCATTCACATATGCATAGCCTACGTGAGTTGCAGTTGGGATGTGTGTACATGCTTAGATTGATATGCAGGATTCGAAGTTGCATAATAAATCGTAGGCAGTGTCCACCATTCTTTAACTGTCTACGTGGTGCGATGCATAAGGTGTTGATTTTCGGTGTGAGCATCCTGGATTCGAATCCACGGACTGCCACATGTGTTTGTAAATTTCATTAATCGATTTTAGGAGTATAGTGGGTTGTTGGAAGGAACATAATAATTGTTTGTTAGGAGATTTTTTTTTTATAAATCTTTAAAATAAAAATCATATAAATATTATGTTGTAGATTGTGCATTATCATTATCATCATAATATTTTAACCTCTCCAGCCTGGGCGTAATTTTAAAAGTACGCTCCGACATCACGCTGTGGGACCCGGCTGTACCTATAAAAGGCAAGCGCTTGAATTTGTGCTTTGAAACGTGTGCCGTAAAATTTTGTGTTTACCAAGATATATGCAACACCAGCACACACCAACTACTACCCTATCAGGCTTTGTTTGGCCGCCTTAATCCAGGAAGTGCGATAGGCCTCACGGAAGGCATGATATTAAATTAATCTACTGTATCTATCTATTGTCGGACGCCGTGATCCCCAAAGGGGTGGCCACGAACGAAACGGCCCCATGCACCTCTGTCCCCAGTCAGTCAACGCCTCTCCTCCCATCCAGCACCACCCTCACTCATATATTTCTTTACTCCATCCTTCCACCTCTCTCTCGGTTTACCTATCCCGCTCTGTCCTTCCACTTCATTCTCGTACACTCTCTTAGTAATTCTTTCGCTTCCCATTCGTTCCACATGGCCGAACCTTCTCAGGGTGTTCCTTTTCATACTTTCCAGCACATCTACATTCACACCACACAGCTCTCGTACTTCCTCATATTTGTCTGTCTATCCCTCCATATAACTCTGCATGCACTTCTCAAGTAACTCATTTTCACCCCTCACTCTTGGTTTGTGTCTCTCCAACAACGTCCTTGCTTTACTCCCGTATGTCAATGTCGGGATAACCACACTATCATGCAAGGACTTCCATGCTGATCACCCTATTTCTTGTTACTGCTTTCAGCGTTCCTACAACCCTATTCTGTTGCACCCTCTCCTGCACTTCTTCCTCCATATTGCCATCTTTACTCAACACACTTCACAAATACTTAAATGAGCTGACATTCTCCATAGCCTGACCGTTCAACCTCACCTCACACTCTGTGACTGCACCCCATTCAAAGACTATAACCTTACGATTCCCCGCAATTACCTTCAGATTCCGTTTTTCACACACTGTTCCAAACATATTTACCAGACCCTGCAACTCCCATTCACTATCGCTCATCAGAACTGTATCGTCAGCAAATAGCAGTACAGGCCTTCATGCATACCTTACCTTAGGTTACCTTAGGTTGTGTTCGCCACTCTCCTAGCAGCACTTTAACCCCTGAATGCTGGACATAATTTGTGCGTTTTTTCATATTTAACCTATTATTCTCTTTAAAAAACTTGATAGAGAAAAACTTAGAACTAAGTAGCTTATGATGTAGCATAGTATCAATACCAGTAGCCTACTTCAAATAGGCACACATACACATACACATAAAATTTTAAGACTGAGTGTTCCACACATAAGTGCAGTTTCAGTCTCTTGTCCTAATGGCGGCGTTCCAGGCAACCCTGTTAAGGGCTGCTTCACTTGTCAAGTTCTTGGATTTGAGATCGGCGCGTATAGTCCGATCCCAGGTCTTCCTCGGTCCACCCCTTGGTGCAGCTCCCTCCACAATCACAGACCTGCATTTTTTCACCCAATTTTGTTCATCCATTCTCTCCACATGTCCATACCATCCCAGTCTACTTGTACGCATCACCTCGCTAATACTCTTTATACCTAAACGTCTCCTCAGCTCAACATTTGTTATTCTATCCTGTAGCCTGGCCCCACACATCCATCTCACCAGTCTCATCTCATTACGCTCCATTCTGTTGACATCCTCTACTTTAACGGCCCATGTGAGGCATACGTCATTGCACTTCTAACACATGAGGCATACACCTTTCCCTTCAGGGGGAGAGGCATTCTTTTCATGGTCAGGATTGGCAGCAATTCTCTGAACTTCCTCCAGCCACACCTAATTCTAGCAACAGTGGCAGCCTCGGCCTCACCACCGGCAGAGATGGTATCTCCTAGGTAACAAAACTTGTTCACCAGCTCCAAAGACTCATTTCCAAAATTCACAGCCACAGGATCATCACTTAACACAAGCTCGCCTTTGCACACTACGCATTCAAATTTCTCTATTTCTGACTTATCATTCGGCAGGGGCCCCTTTATTCTACTACAGCGCTTACTCCCATGGTGTACCCAACATCGACAGATGCTACATT
>CM064497.1:4521212-4593712 GCA_032716605.1 Paralithodes platypus
TAACTTCTACAGAACTTTAGATCTCCAGTTCTAAAATCGAAGATGCTCAGGTACGGTATATGATTTAACCCTTCTGTACCGGGTGCGACAGTCTTGTTTAATTTGAATCTCTAGGCCGAGCTATCAATTTTTAGATGATGTGGTATGCAGTTTAAGAAGGATCTGTGGTAGTAAAAATGGTTAAATGAGATCATTCGAAGCCTGTTGATTACCGGAAGCCCCATTTGTTAACAGTGTACAAAATCCGCTAATAAGAGCCAAAAAGGGTTAAAATTAACATCGCCCGTGTACAGAAGGGGTTAAAAGAAAAATATGATGAGGCCTAGGCTACACTGCATAGGCTATATTTATTTCAAGTTTGGTTAATCAATGTCATTTTTAATTTGTGATAGTAGGGGGCCGCCGGAGTAAGCGGGCGGAGCTGGATATTCGAGGGGGGGGGGACCAAGTGGGCTTAGATGATCGTGAAGGGAGCCACAGGCTAGGTGGGGAGTCGGTAGAAACGCAGCGACATGTATTAAATTGGCAGTCTTAATAGTCGTACCCCAGGCTTACTCGGCCCAGGCTCCATTCAGGACACTCATGCAATTATAACTCTCGCCTACAGGGGTAGGACTTACCTCGTGGGGAAGTCCGGCCCATTAAATTTCGGACACCTCATGTAGCATTGCCGCTATACTTAATTTGCATATTACTGAAATTTGATTATGATTGGCTATTTTGATTTAATGTAGTTTTGATTATAATGGATTTGATCTTGTTATTAGGGTCCACTTTTTGTTTTTCAATTGTTTTTTGCGACAATAGTAGGCTATAATGCTTGCTTATATAAATACGGTCATAAGGCATTTATTCGAAGGAGTAGATATAAATAAACACTAATGTTTTTGTGTATGGTTTGTGATTAATAATTGCTCTATATGGCCTAAATACATATAGTTTGTCAACAAAAAAACCTAACTGGAATGCCTTATAGGCTAGACATATACTGTACCCCATGATTTGTGATTAAATGCTTATAGTTGCCCTTTTGCGTAGTCTACTACAAATGAAGTCACTGCCATAATCCACTGGAAGCATATCTAGTATCGCCCTAAAACCCAGTGTTTGTAATCTTGACTTCCTTTGTCCCCTGGACATCACACAAAAACACAATTGGAGTTGTTTCATGTCATCCCCTGCTTTGATAACAGAGTGTAGGCCTATAGACAAGAGTTGGTAAAAGGTAGACTTGATTACTTTAAAAGTCCTGTCAATAAACCAAGTCTTGGCTTTTCCTAATAATAACAACTGCTGTCCCTGTGGCGAAGATGAAATGCCGTCTTGCACCACATAAAACTTCTTAAATAATAGCCTAAGTTGTAGCCTACTGACAGTGACACTTTGTCATCAACCCTTAGTCCTATATAGAAAATTTTGTTGTTGTTTGTTGTTTTGGCGCACAGTCTCCCATCCAGGAGTTCGGTCTATGAACGATGGCTTGATGGATTGATATTTGAACCAGTCTGGTTCGTCAGTGTCAGAAATTCCTGTTCCTCAACTGTACAGCACATAGCCTGAATCGAAAATAATTTGTCAATTCACAACTTGCGAGTTTTATTCTATAAGGAAGTTGGAGCTGTAGACATCGATATTTAGCAGAATAACTCGCTATAATACGGTTTTAATACATTAATTAATACCCGTAACATAAAACAAAGTTCAACATACTAGTTGTCCATAATAACCTACATACTTACTGTATTTGTGTTTAATATCGATGTTCACCTAAACTCGCAAGTGGTCAAATTGAACTATTTAATGGTTGCGAGACAAGGACAATTAAAAGTTCCCGCCAATGCAATGTTGATGTTTTTTGTTGTTTTTTATAGCGGTTGAATTGTGTATTTTATAATACACGTAGTAATATCGAGTAAAATAACTTATAATTGTTTTTATTCCCAATTAATAAGATTTTGTAAAATCTGCACTAAAGTAGATGACTTTTGGGCTAGAGCTAGGTTACTATACAGACTTAGTGGACAGAGGTTTTGAGGCAAGTAAATTGTTCCATAAATTTTAATCTTTTTAGGGTCACTTATTGTGACTGTATTCTAAAATTTGACATCAATAATTTTAATCAGCATTTTTAACTTGAAGTTTCTGTATCACCTCTGCTTACTTTTGTCTATTTATTGTTTATCTTTTTCTTTTTCTATTATTATTATTATTATTAATATTGATGATTTTTTAAATTTATTGTTCTTGTTAAAAGAGTACTCTTTGTTTAAATCTGTTGTTACTTCATATTTTGCAATTATTTGTCTTTATATTATATGTATTCATTGTCGATAGTATCAATTGCTTACTTTTGCGATTTCCTTAGTTTATTTGTGCTATAAAGGTAGGTTATTTGTAGGGTAGTTATTGATAGGGGTCACTTGAGGCATGCTATGCTTACAGGTACCTACCCGATAGCACTATCGTTAGTGAGTGCTGTACTGTATTTTATATATTATTTTGTAATAGTATAGATATCTTATCAATATTTGTATTTTGTACTATTGTTAATGTCTTGTCATGTTGCAAATTTGATTTTAAATAATATTTTGACATTTAACATGTAGTTTCTTTATTCATGCAGAGTTTAGTAAAATTTGCCAGAACCTCCCCGACTTCCCAAACTTGACTACGTCCTTAACGTGACGATAGTGCGTTGTTATATGTGCGATTAGTTTGCTTGGGAAACAGATTAACTTGCTTACACCCTATGTGGTGGATTGTGTTCTTTTATTTAATAATTTTCATTTTAGTAAGCGTTGTTTCCACATAGCGATTTTGATAATTTAATTTGACTTTATATTGTCCTTGTCCCAATTTTGGTTTGTTTAGTTTGCAAGTTTACATTTTAAGTTATAGTTCAAACATTACATGGTCCGAATCAGCCACTGAATGGTCCGAACAGCCAATGCTATGGGCCGACCGAATCAGCCAATGCTATGGTCCGAATCAGCCTCTATATGGGCCGAATCAGCCGGCATTCGTGATAGGTCTCTTCAGCCTAACTCTTTATGTGAATGGTTGGCCAGTACGGTAGGCTACTGTACTATCCATTCATAGCCAATCTTGGAATCCTAAAAGGGGTAAGGGTGGAATAGCAGTCAATTCGGTATTGGTAGCGGTTGAAAGGCTGTTCCATGTTTTGCTCTGCTGCTCATGTACAATCATGGTCACCTAAAAATATAAAATAGAACTTTTTGTAGTTGTGTCCCCAAGGTTCTTTATGGGAATCCCGCGGCGTCCAGGTTACCTCATAATTTTGTGTGCACTATAGCATGAACTATTAAAGCTGCCACATAAACGTGAACTGGACAGGGATTCCAAGTGTCAAACTTAGAAGAGACCTGTCCTGGACAGGTCTGATAATCAGTACAAATGAATTTGCTTATTGCAGGACCTCTACATCCCATTCCCTATTTATGTTTGAAATTTTTCATTTTCTACATACATTCAAAGTTTAAACCGTTTTGTCCACAGAGGACGTGGTTACATTCTCACGTCCTAAATGGCAGCTCTGTCAAGGGCTACCGGTTGTCAAGTTCTTTATTTTGAGATGGGACCGGAGTACCTGATGCCACATCATTCTAGGTTTACCCCTACGTGCATCTCCCCCCACGTTTACAGTCCGGCATTGCTTCACCCAGTTCTTAGCATCCATTCTCTCCACATGTCCAAACCAACCAAGTCGGCTCGTGCGCATCCGTCACTGACACTCCTATGTCCTCCTCTGCCCAGACTCCTTCTTATTCCTCGCTCGATACCCCGTCCCTGAGTTAACCCCACATATCCATCTCACTAGGCTATTCTCTTTTCATTCATTTCTACAATCAGCCATTCATTAAATTTATATCTGTCTCTCTACTTTCTATTGCTTTTTTTTTTTTTTTTTTTTTTTTTTTTTTTTATTTTTTTTTTTTTTTTGTAGTAGTTAAGAGATGAGGTCACAAGGAACCTTTTTACCCTGGCATAGACCTATTTTACTGTTAGGCAATTAGACCAGAGGCAAGGGTGTGAGAAGCTTGCCCAACCATCTCCACCAGCCGAGAATCGAACTCGGTCTCCCGGTTTGGAAACCGAGCGCTCTACCAATGTCGCTACTGGTCACCCCCTATTGCTTTCTGCTAAACTCACACAATGTTTGTCTTTCACATTCTGCTACTCCTTTATCACCCTCTCTACATTTTTGACCTCCCCCAAACAGTTACATTACATTTTAATTCCTTCCATATTCCTCACCTATATTACTCTTATTTCCTTCATTACCGGTACTCCCTTCACCACCAAATCCTCAGTTCCTCTTTATCCAACTTCTTTGGTATTAATTTCTCAAAAGCAACCATCTTCCAGAAGAACTCACTAGCCCTCAGATCATCTTACAACATTGCAATTACAAGAGCAGCAACACTTTGGGATTTTTTTATTATTCACTACACGGTAGCTAGCTAGCAGGTCAAAAAAACTATCAGTAATATCCGTCACCCACATAATTTTTAAAGGAGGATTTGCTATACAGTATTGGATTATAGTAATCTTTTCAGTGACTGTACTGTATAAGCATAAATGAGAGTGTGTGCCAGAGTATATACTGTACATACATAGGCCTACATCATAAGTGTAAATGTATGATCATTATTAGCTAATATCTCTGCTCCTCTCAGATTCAAATGGACCATGGCACCCCCAGACAGGCGAAAAAGCTGAGATGCAGCTAGAACTAAGCAATCAACAATCCTCCTCACTCGTCCAGTGGCATATATAGGTCAAGGAGACACCCCACACAGGAATCTGATCATGCCAGAGGGTACAATCTACAACTTCAGAAGACAAGTATTTTAACGATGAATCTAATGCATCGTCAAGAAATGATCATAACAGAAATATACAAGGGGGAGCTTTTATGGCCATCCGCTTCAACAGATAAGCTTAGTGACGAAGATTATAACAACTGAAAACAATCAGGCTACTATGAGCATGATGATATTGAATTGGATATACGGGTACCATAAACTCGTACTATATCAAGCATATTAAAGATTGCCGAGAATGATATTTTGTTGAATATTAGACAAAGCAGTTTTAAGATAAAAGACAAAGTTGGTGTATAGAAAAAAAATACAATCCTAACCACACTCAGACTGACAATAGCCTCGCATTCCAAAAAACCAAGAGTGATCCTTTAGAAGTTCCCGAGGACCCAAATACTTACCTCCTGCAAGTCAGGTTAGAAAACGAGACAGGGCCCTACTGGGAAGAGAATAAGAGCCTGCAGAAGTTCAGGATGTGTTCGATCTCTTGCACACCCATCGAGAAATCTGTGGAATCCATCATAATCTGGCAGCTGTGACAAGTCTCATGGATATGGTCATGAAAGGGTACGTTGTTTTTATGTCAATATAATATGCAGTTGGGAAGTGTGTCATGCTTAGATTGATATGCAGGATTCGAAGTTGCATAATAAATCGTAGGCAGTGTCCACCATTCTTTAACTGTCTACGTGGTCATAAGGTGTGATTTCGGTGTGAGCATCCTGGATTCGAATCCACGGACTGCCACATGTGTTTGTAAATTTCATTAATCGATTTTAGGAGTATAGGGGGTTGTTGGAAGGAAAAAAATAATTGATATTGGTTCCGGGTAATTTATCGAGAGGACTTCCCTAGTGGTTAAGGCCCATTAATTGCTCTTTCCATTCACATATGCATAGCCTACGTGAGTTGCAGTTGGGAGGTGTGTACATGCTTAGATTGATATCAGGATTCGAAGTTGCATAATAAATCGTAGGCAGTGTCCACATTCTTTAACTGTCTACGTGGTGCGATGCATAAGGGGTTGATTTTTCGGTGTGAGCATCCTGGATTCGAATCCACGGACTGCCACTGTGTTTGTAAATTTCATTAATCGATTTTAGGAGAGAGGGGTGTTGAAGGAACATAATAATTGATATTGGTGCAGGGGTCATTTATCGAGAGGACTTCCCTAGTGGTTAGGCCCCATTAATTGCTCTTTCCATTCACATATGCATAGCCTACGTGAGTTGCAGTTGGGATGTGTGTACATGCTTAGATTGATATGCAGGATTCGAAGTTGCATAATAAATCGTAGGCAGTGTCCACCATTCTTTAACTGTCTACGTGGTGCGATGCATAAGGTGTTGATTTCGGTGGGCATCCTGGATTCGAATCCACGGACTGCCACATGTGTTTGTAAATTTCATTAATCGATTTTAGGAGTATAGTGGGTTGTTGGAAGGAACATAATAATTGTTTGTTAGGAGATTTTTTTTTATAAATCTTTAAAATAAAAATCATATAAATATTATGTTGTAGATTGTGCATTATCATTATCATCATATTTAACCCTCCAGCCTGGGCGTATTTAAAAGTACGCTCCGACATCACGCTGTGGGACCCGGCTGTACCTATAAAGGCAAGCGCTTGAATTTGCTTTTAAACGTGTGCCGTATAATTTTGTGTTTACCAAGATATATGCAACACCAGCACACTCCAACTACTACCCTATCAGGCTTTGTTTGGCCGCCTTAATCCAGGAAGGGAGATAGGCCTCACGGAAGGCAGGATAAATTAATCTACTGTATCTATCTATTGTCGGACGCTGTGATCCCCTAAGGGGTGACCATGAACGAAGTGCCCCCATGCACTTCTGTCTCCAGTGAGTAGACGCCCCTCCTCCCATCCAGCACCACCCTCACTCATATACTTCTTAACTCCATCCTTCCACCTCTCTCTCGTTTACCTATCCCGCTCTGTCCTTCCACTGTATCTCGTACATCTCTTAGTAATTCTTCGCTTCCCATTCGTTCCACATGGCCGAACCTTCTCAGGGTGTTCCTTTTCATACTTTCCAGCACATCTACATTCACACCACACAGCTCTCGTACTTCCTCATATTTGGCTGTCTATCCCTCCATAACTCTGCATGCACTTCTCAGTACCTCATTTTCAACCTCACTCTTGGTTTGTGTCTCCCAACCACGTCCTTTTACTCCCGATGTCATGTCGGGATAACCACACTATCATGCAAGGACTTCCATGCTGATCACCCTATTTCTTGTTACTGACTTTCAGCGTTCCTACAACCCTATTCTGTTGCACCCTCTCCTGCACTTTTCCTCCCATATTGCCATCTTTACTCAAACCACTTCACAAATACTTAAATTACTGACATTCTCCATAGCCTGACCGTTCAACCTCACCTCACACTGTGACTGCACCCCATTCAAAGACTATAACCTTACGATTCCCCGCAATACCTTCAGATTCCTTTCACACACTTCCAAACCTTACCAGACCCTGCACTCATCACTATCGCTCATCAGAACTGTATCGTCAGCAAATAGCAGTACAGGCCTTCATGCATACCTTACCTTAGGTTACCTTAGGTTGTGTTCGCCACTCTCCTAGCAGCACTTTAACCCCTGAATGCTGGACATAATTTGTGCGTTTTTTCATATTTAACCTATTATTCTCTTTAAAAAACTTGATAGAGAAAAACTTAGAACTAAGTAGCTTATGATGTAGCATAGTATCAATACCAGTAGCCTACTTCAAATAGGCACACATACACATACACATAAAATTTTAAGACTGAGTGTTCCACACATAAGTGCAGTTTCAGTCTCTTGTCCTAATGGCGGCGTTCCAGGCAACCCTGTTAAGGGCTGCTTCACTTGTCAAGTTCTTGGATTGAGATGCGCGTATAGTCCGATCCCAGGTCTTCCTCGGTCCACCCCTTGGTGCAGCTCCCTCCACAATCACAGACCTGCATTTTTTCACCCAATTTTGTTCATCCATTCTCTCCACATGTCCATACCATCCCAGTCTACTTGTACGCATCACCTCGCTAATACTCTTTATACCTAAACGTCTCCTCAGCTCAACATTTGTTATTCTATCCTGTAGCCTGGCCCCACACATCCATCTCACCATTCTCATCTCATTACGCTCCATTCTGTTGACATCCTCTACTTTAACGGCCCATGTTTCTGAGGCATACGTCATTGCACTTCTAACACATGAGGCATACACCTTTCCCTTCAGGGGGAGAGGCATTCTTTTCATGGTCAGGATTGGCATCAATTCTCTGAACTTCCTCCAGCCACACCTAATTCTAGCAACAGTGGCAGCCTCGGCCCCACCACCGGCAGAGATGGTATCTCCTAGGTAACAAAACTTGTTCACCAGCTCCAAAGACTCATTTCCAAAATTCACAGCCACAGGATCATCACTTAACACAAGCTCGCCTTTGCACACTACGCATTCAAATTTCTCTATTTCTGACTTATCCTTCGGCAGGGGCCCCTTTATTCTACTACAGCGCTTACTCCCATGGTGTACCCAACATCGACAGATGCTACATTGAATTGAGTTAGCGCCCACTCCCTTTCCACACACTGCACATGGGTATGCACCGCTCTTTTCCACATTACCTCGTCTCAAACTACAATGCATAACCTTGGTTTTGTTAATATTGACTCTTAAACCCTTGCTCGCCATGCCCTCTCTCCACTCTCTGAATTTGGCCTCAGCATCCTGCATACTGTCAGCTATTAGGACTAAATCGTCTGCATAAAACAGTTCCAACGGGAGTCCGCCTCTAAAAACTCTAGACAGCGCCTCCAAGACCATAATAAAGAGAGGGGGGCTTAACACTGAACCCTGATGGACTCCAACACGGACTGCGAACTCATCACTCAGTACACCCTTCACCCTCACCGTACTTCGCGAATCCTCATACATCTTCATTATCACACGCTCCAGCCACTCTTCCACACCAAGTTTCCTCATAGCCCACTGTACAACATCTCTAGGTACCCTATCAAAGGCCTTCTCCAGGTCCACAAACACAAAGTAAAGATCCCTGCCTTTTAGTAGGTATCTTTCCTGTATCTGCCTGACTATGAAGATAGCATCGGTTGTACCACGTCCTGGCATAAAACCAAACTGCATATCATCAATAGAGATGCTTTGCCTGATCAAACCCTCAAGGACTCTCTCACAGACCTTCATGATTTGGTCAAGCATTTTCAGGCTCCTATAATTTCCTCTATCTAGCGCATCCCCTTTTCCTTTGTATATATTTACTATTACACTTTTGAGCCAATCCTCTGGGATTTTCTCATCTTTAATAATGGTGTTTATCAACTCAGTGACTAAGTTTACACCAATCTCCCCTGAGGCTTTTATCATCTCAGCGACAATGTCGGAGCAACCTGGAGCTTTACCGTCCTTCATTTTATTGATTGCGTCGCTCACTACAGCTGGTGCTATCAAAGAGGGGGCCCAGATATTGGTTTTTCGATACTAAGCTAGGCTATATACTATACTAGGCATCAAACAGTCAGTCTGTAGCTTTCTTCAGCTTCCTGAGGTGATTAGTTGAAAATGCAGTTATGTCTTATTTTATGGATTGAAAATAATCAATAAAATATAGTGGATGCCTAGTGACGTTGAAAGTTACAAAAGAGTGTCAGTGAATACCTTTATCAACTGTGAACACACCAACACTAAAACTGTATGAGTGAATCTCTCCGCCCGCCAGATTCCAATCAAGGCAAAAGAAAAAGATCTTTGCATCATATGATGTTCCCTTACATTTAAGGGTTAAAGATTTAGTTATCCATTAAATCTGTCTCTGTCTCGTGTCCAAATGATTGTATTCAGCTTAGGACATATCTTTGGAATTCAAAGTGTTAAATATGATCTTTATTTAATCCTTTTCTCCCAATGGCTCTGTCTCGAGTCAGCCACCCCCAGTAAAAAAAATAAAAAATATAAACAAATAAATATATAGAAAAAATGGGGAATGGGCCTGAGCAAATAGATATATAGACCCAATAGATAATTTCCAAGCTCTGTAAAATCATCTGGCAGTAACTAAATTGTAAATTAGAAAAGTATCATGAAGTTGAAACTGTTAAATATACTATCTGATGTTCTCTCCCCCATTGCAGCACTGATCAAGCAGCCAAGATTCGACACAGTGAGGAGTTTAAAAGGTTTGCCCAACGATTGTTCAAGCAGAGTCGTCAACTGGATGCTGAGGGGTCTGTGGCTGTTCTCAAGGGCCTCACTTGTCTGGAAGTCAATGCTAAATCAAAACTTGTGCAGACCATCTTACAGGTTAGAGATACATATTGAATTTTCCGATATAAGTTGATAAGTTGTTTTGTCTTTTTACTGTGTTCGTCCAAGTTTTGGTTTGTTTATTTTGCAAGTTTTACATTATAATAGATACAACTTTGTATATTCATATTTGTTTTCACCAACCCACCAATTAATTTACAAATACAGTGCTCTCCCACTTAATGCGCCTTCAGTAAATGCGGTGGCTAATCAGAAATAATATATTTTAAGGACTCCGTAAATGTAGCTCGAAATTCTGTATATGCGGTTTGGCCGTTTTGATTCAAGGGGAAATACGTACTTCCCGCCATATTACCGAGTGTCGCCTACCGAAAATGCGGCCGATATCCTCCCTCCCTTCCATCACGCCCAGCAGTCCTCTATCTAAATGGTGTTATATTTGTTGTTTTATTTGATATTTCTAATGTAAAGTGTATCTTTCTTTCAGAAATGGTTATTGGGTGGGTTATCGGGTGTATGGTAGGCTAAAAAGGGGTTAGTTCGGAGGAGCTGTCTGACCATAAGCATTTATTCCCATTGATTATTAACTCCACAATATGCAGATTCCGTAAATGCGGCACATTTTGCAGCCCATATAGGCGCATTTACTGGGGGTGCACTGTAAACCTAATGACTGAAGAAGCAGGCCATAGATAAAGGTTGCAAAAGAGCCAAGACAATCTTCTTAGTGAGCATGTGATTCTCCCAGGATTCGAAGCTAGGATATCTCATACAGGACTTGTACGTTCTAACCATTACACCATCAAAACAGTTATAAGTACAGCACATTACTACTATTAACCCATGACTGCTAGAACCTGTGCAAAATATAAGGTCAAGTTGAGGAAGGGAGAGGGGATGGGGTATAAAGGGGAGGAGGAGTGGATGATGTGGTATGGAGAGATACCAGTGCTACTTTCCGTGTGTCACCTAATTAAAATGTAAAACTTGCAAACAAAGTCAAACCAAAACTGGGACAAAGACAATATAAATGTCAAAGACATTTCCCAGCACTGGCACAGTATTTGAAGGGTTGTTTTTACACTTGTTTAAATACCGTGCTTCCGGAAGGACCGTCGCAGTTCATTTGTTAATCGAAAATGGATATTAATCGTGATCGTGTATTCAACCTTTAACTGTGTTGGTGGTGTAATGGTTTAGATACTTATGTTTTGGGTGTGGTGTCCCGAGTTCAAATCCCGGGAGGACCATATGCTTTCATTAGTTTATTCAAGTGCATTGGGGTTTGTAATTGATGATTAATTAAAATGTAAAACTTGCAAACTAAACAAACCAAAATTGGGACAAGGACAATATAAAGTCAAATTAAATTATCAAAATCGCTATGTGGAAACAACGCTTACTAAAATGAAAATTATTAAATAAAAGAACACAATCCACCACATAGGGTGTACATCACTACATGAGCAAGTTAATCTGTTTCCCAAGCAAACTAATCGCACATATAACAACGCACTATCGTCACGTTAAAGGAAGTAGTCAAGTTTGGGAAGTCCGGGACGTTCTGGCAAATTTTACTAAACTCTGCATGAATAAAGAAACTACATGTTAAATGTCAAAATATTATTTAAAATCAAATTTGCAACATGACAAGACATTAACAATAGTAAAAAATACAAATATTGATAAGATATCTATACTATTACAAAATAATATATAAAATACAGTACAGCACTCACTAACGATAGTGCTATCGGGTAGGTACCTGTAAGCATAGCATGCTTCAAGTGACCCCTATCAATAACTACCCTACAAATAACCTACATTTATAGCACAAATAAACTAAGGAAATCGCAAAAGTAAGCAATTGATACTATCGACAATGAATACATATAATATAAAGAGAAATAATTGCAAAATATGAAGTAACAACAGATTTAAACAAAGAGTACTCTTTTAACAAGAACAATAAATTTAAAAAATCATCAATATTAATAATAATAATAATAATAATAGAAAAAGAAAAAGAAAAAGATAAACAATAAATACAGACAAAAAGTAAGCAGAGGTTATACAAGAAACTTCAAGTTAAAAATGCTTGATTAAAATTGATGTCAAATTTTAGAATACAGTCACAATAATTGACCCTAAAAAGATTAAATTTATGGAACAATTTACTTGCCTCAAAACCTCTGTCCACTAAGAGTCTGTATAGTAACCTAGCTCTAGCCCAAAAGTCATCTACTTTAGTGCAGATTTTACAAAATCTTATTAATTGGGAATAAAAACAATTATAAGTTATTTTACTATCGATATTACTACTAGGGAAAGGAAAGTTTATTACGTTAAAATTAAAATCATCAACTTTGTGATATACTTTAAGTATGCACTGTTCATTAACAATCTCTATATTTATATCAAGAAAATTTTCAACTTTATAATTTACGTTACATTGTGTGAGGGGAATAGAATTAGGGTAAATAAGTTTAGCAACTTGATTAAAATTTAACAAATTGCAAACAAGAATATCATCAATATATCTACTATTATTACTTAACAGTTTAGCAAGTGCTAATTTTTCTGGAATTTTATTTTTCTTGCTACTGTCAACTAAGTCTTTATATATTTAAATTCTAAAGCAAGCAAGAATAAGTCTGCAATTAAAGGGCTAGCATTTCCACCCATAGGAATTCCTAATATTTGTTTGAAAATGTACGGCCCGAATCTAACATAAGTATTGAAAAGGAGGAATTTAAGGGCATCTTTAAGTTTAGTTCTATCAAAATATACAGAACTAGTGGGAGTAGAGCTAAGTGATGCATTATTAAAATATGTATAAACATTTATGAAATAATTACCATTCCTAACGAACCTGTCAAAGTGCAAATCTATAATAAAGCAAAGCTCTGAATATACTAAATCTAAAGGCAAATTGGTATACAAAGTTGAAAAGTCGAAGCTATGTACCGAGGTAACTTTCGGCATGGTATTTATTTTATCAATAACTTCTAACGAATTGTCAACACTCCAATAATAGTTAATGCCAGTTCTTCTCATGATGGTATTACAATATCTTTTATGAGTACTTTTAATGTATTTTAAGCAATTTACTACTTGTTCTGATAGAGTTTTAGTGGTAGCAAATTTTGCTCCGGCAATAAAGCGATATTTATAAGGTCTTTTATGAAATTTAGGTAACATGTATAATTTTGCAATGCACTTGTTCTTATCAGAAAGTTTAATATCAAATATTATATTTTTCTTGGTATGTTCATCGATTAAGTTATCAATATTCAGATTATTTTGAATTTCATAAACAGAATTACCGCAAATATTTTTACGTAATATGTTACCCTTAATACCTAATTCTTTTTTCATATTTTCAAGATAAAATTTCTTACATGTGAAGCTATAATTATTGCTGGCTTTATCTACTGTAGTGATTACAAAATGTTTATGTAAATTTATTAAATCAGCTTTAAGCTTATTATAATTATAGTCTATAAAATCTGAAAGATTAAATTCATTTTTAAGCGAGAAAATTTTATTTCTAATTAACTTAATTAATAATTTAGACCATGCTTCTAGTTCTCTCGCATTGCAGCACGCAATTTTTAACAATTTATCTTTTAATTTATTGACTGAAAAAACAATATCTTTTAAAATTATGTCCCATGTTACTTTATTACTCCCTATTCTAAATTTAAACCCTTTACGACATAGCTCCGCTAATTTGTCGTTTGCAAAATGTTTAACTAGTTCTACATCACCTGTTAATATGTGACATATCGGACTATAAATGAACTAAGGAATGTTAAAAACGGGGTGTTACTTAATATCCAGTGTCCCGAGATGTAACAAACCTACTTGTCCTTCAGATGGTGCGCCACCAGATCAACGACCTGGACGTGAACCATATTCTCTTCCTGGACTTCCTGCTGTCCAAGACGAAGCCAAGCACACCTCTCTCGTCAGCCCTCTTCACCGCCTTGCCCATCATCCTAGAGACCAAGCTGGATCATAGGGCACTCGCCGATCTTAATGTTCATCAACTTATTAAGGTATGCACCGTACTATGTGGTTAATTTAGGCCTATTCATTATTATTACAGTCGTAAGGAAGGCCTTGTCTGAATTAGATGGTAAATTAAGATACCTGTATCTTTTACATCTTTGCTATCTATAAATACTTCCTACGGTAAATATATTTGCATAATTATAGCTAGAATAAAATTTAGATAAAGCCATCTTATAGAGCACAGTAAATTTTTTTTTGGCAATAATATCAAGCACATTTCTTACATATTTGTGTCCACAGGCGCTGAGTATATTTGCCAAGAATGGACATCACACAGCCGTAAAGTTGATGAGGAGACTAAGTCAGTCCACCAATGATTTACAAGATGCTTCTGTTGCGTTGTCCATCTCGTGGAGCCTCCTGGACCTGACCGCCTCAAAACACAAGCACATTCGACTGACTCAGGAGGAGAGAGAAGACCGTAACCAAATACTGGACCACTTTCTTGGGGTCATAGCTGCTGACATGAAAGTCATTCCATTTGATCGGGTAAGTAACTCAATTACTCAATTAATGGAATTTTGATTTTTTTTATCTTAGGAAATAAGATCAGTTGATGAAGAAAATAGTTAAGCAGGAATGAGGTAAGGAAGCAAGTAAAAGGCTAAAGATAGGCATGAGAAGACTGTGTTTCAGGAGAAAAGTTAATATATACAGGGGAGGAGCGAGGCATACAGTTAGAGGTGGATGGGAATAGGAGTGCACTTGTATACGTATACTGTATGTGGGAAGGAGATTGATGGTCGCCAACACCTTCCGACACAGAATAATACTCAGGTTCACATGGAGGGTGGAGGGGAGGAGTGAGGTAGAGACGTGGATCCAACCATCCTAGCTCAACTTCTCAACTTCGGACTTCTTCCTCGGTAGAGGTCCCTCTATTCTATTGCAGTGCTTCTTCCCGTGTTGTACCCAGCAGCGGAAGGCGCTACACTGTATTGAGTTGGCGCCCATCCCTTTACTGCATATTACGCATGGGTATACACCACTTTTTTTCTACCTTTCCAAACCCTAATCTACTGTGTAAAACCTTGTTTATTTTTATAGTAACGCTTAATCCTTTACTTGCCATGCCACTTGATGCCACCATGAAGATGCATGTAAGAAGAGGAATGCATTTTAGTGAGTGTGGGTGATCAGTGGGTGGAGATTTGAAGAAATGGTTGGACTGAGAGGGAGAGAAATGGAAGATATCGTGATGCTTATATACTGTACATACTTGTGTTTTTATGTTTGCAAGAATTTTAGAGGGTGGTCTTTGATTGTGGTGGGTGAAAAGAGGAAACTGGTTGTCAGTTCAGGAAAAATGGGGTTACGTTGTTAGAGAAAAAACATGAACTTCAGTACTTTTGGAGACTATAACCTTCAGTGCCAGTATTAGTTGAAAAAAAGATTGAACAATTTAGGTAAATACCTCCTCGGTGGTCTAGCGGTTTAGGTGCTGGAGTGCTGTACTACTGGCTTGGGTTCGAACCCTGGCTGGGACATGACACAAAATATTAATAGATCATATGGGAATCTTCCCCAATATACAGTATATATGCAATTCGGTATGAAAATCATGTGTCAGTGCATTCACTAACTTCACTTCACAATGGTGAGCAATATTCTATCGGAGAACACATATGACATATTAAAACTAGCTAGCTGCATGCCAGCGAGTAACTCATAGACTTTAAAAAAAAAAGTATCTTTAAGGCACATTTAGCTATAGATCAAGATTACTTAATATTTAGAGATCTTTTCTAATCAAATTTGGCATACTGTATCTTGAATTGATGTTTATGGTCTTCCCTCAGCTGTGGAACCTGATGTTGCGACTGAGTTATGAATACAGTCGTTCCCGTGGCCGCAGCTGCTACCATGAAGCCTTCCTGTACTCCTTCTGTCAGCGAGCACTAAAGCAGGGACTCAATTTTAGTGAAATAACGCACCTTCTGCAAACTCTGTTCAAGATGGTAAGGTTTGGCTTGACTCTATCCCACTAAAGCAGGGACTCAATTTTAATCAGATAATGCACCTTCTATAATACCTGCATCTGCAAACCACATTAGATGATCTGGGAGGATCATATGCTTTCATTAGTAATTCTAATGCATTGGGGGTTTGTAGTGGAGGATTAATCTTAAGAACGGGGTGTTCCTTAATTATCACCAACCCACCAATTAACTTACAAATAAACCTAATTAATGAAATCAATAACGCACAATAACACACAGACGTATGGATGCCAATGGATATCCTAACTTTTATTATTGTACTGTATATATTGTCATGGTTAATAATGATAATTGGTGAACTATCTTCTGCATTTTTTTTCCCACAGAAATATGTAAGCGACGATCTTGTACGGCACACGGTGGAGGTGGTGGTGAGGCAGCCCGAGGAGATAATGAAGGCTAACTCTCGGTCCATCATGTCTCTACTGTGTTGTCTTTCCATTTCCACCCACACCCTCCCTCACCTCACCCAGGCCCTACAAACTCTCATGGCCAGCTGGGAGAAGAGCATCACAGAAGTAAGTAGTTGGAGAACACTTATCATAGAGGTACAGTACTGTGCAATCGACTTCCAATGACACTTTAACATTTGACTTATGTTGACACTTTCAAGAAGGAACTGAAGTCACTCATATTTCTAAAGGCTTATGATACTGCAGAGCATTAGAGTTACTGATGATTCAATTTTTTTTTTTTTTTTTTAGATGAAAGAAAGAAAACATTTAACAATAATTCCAATACAGTATGGTCTATATTGGTGTGTGTGATCTCTTTAATATATAATAATATTACATTCCAGGACAACTATGTGAAGCAACCACTACTCCAGCTTGCCCGCTACCTCCTGAGTCTGGACTACTACCACCCAAGACTGATGAACTTTATCACCAACCCTCACACTCTTGCCCAGTAGGTCACCAGTATTATGAGATCAGGGGCATGGTACTTGCTATAGTCCGTTCGTTCTAGGTTGTTGCAGAAATCGTAACCTTTTAACCTCTGTAACTCAAAAAGGGCTTGAGCAAATGAGCTGTCAATTTATACACGTATTCCCTACAAAGTATTCTTATTTGGTAATAATATTAGCACGATTACTCTAGTCCTTTTTTAGTTATGAGAGGTTAGAGGTTACGATTTCTGCCCAACCTAGAATGAACGGACTATAGTAGGTATAGTATATGGTGGAAGGTGGTGTTGGCTGAATGTCAGGTACACCAGGTGAATGTTAACCCCTTCAGCACCATGACGTAATATTCATCGTATTCTGGTTACCATTAAACGATTTCCTTTAGCTTATTATCTACTTCTTCGACTCAAATAGGTAGATATGATTTCAATGAACCCTCTTAATAACATAGGTCGTTTTCAAAATGCATAACATCGTCTAATTTTAGCAGCATCAAAGGTAAAAAGGTGTCATGGTGCTGCAGGGGTTAAGGTCACTCCTGAATTACTACCACTAGTTATTACCACTAAATAATGCAACAAGAGGTTCCCCTTTCACTGTAATGAGAAGCTGGATGCTGCAGGTTTGAGCAGATGGATGTGTAATACCACAATGAGAGAGGGACCAGCAAGAACTGAGTTAAGAGAGTGACTTGGTATAGAGTACTGTACATCAGTTAGGTATTGCATATAGGCAGAATTTGGTGGTTTGGCCTTGTGAAGAGAATGGATGAGGATTTCTAGGTAAAGTGTGTTAAAAGTATGGAAGGGGAGTGAGAGATGTCAGTTGGTAGACCATGGAACCGCTTGGACAAGGTTCTGAAAAAATATCTCGGTGGTTAGGGGGCTTAACAGGGACACTTTAGAGAAGCGTGCAGTGAGTAGAGCAGCTAGCAGGTAACAAAGACATACGCATTCAGTCATAGAGAAAGCTTTATATTTTCAGCCTACAGGGTACATTTAATTAGCTTTATATTTTCAGCTTACAGGGTACATTTAATTTTTTGGTGATTGATACACACTTGTAGAGTTAATACATACATATATATAAATACAATTTAAAATGTAAAACTTGCAAACTAAACAAACCAAAACTTGGACGATACAAGATAAAGGTAAAATAACTTATCAAAATCGCTATTTGGAAATAACGTTTACTAAAATAAAAATTATGAAATAAAAGAACACAATCCACCATACAAGTTTAAAGACTCCTTCGTCCACAGAAAGTGTGGTTATAGTCTCACATCCTAAATGGCGGCTTTCCAGGCGACCCTGTCAAGGGCTGCCTCTGTTGTCAAGTTCTTTATTTTGAGATCAGACCGGAGCACCTGATCTCACGTCTATCTAGGTCTACCCCTACGCTCAGCTCCCCCCACTTTGTAGAGTAAATAGTAATAATAATAGTTAGACTTGGTGTGGTTTGGGGGAGGAGGACGCTGAGGGTGAATGCCAATAAAAGTAAAGGGATGGTGTGTAATAGAGGTGCTCGTAGGGTGAATCTAGACGTGCAGCTGGATGGGGAAATACTGGAATAAGTGGAGTGTTTTAAATACAAAAAAAATGGGGGGGGGGGAGGTATCTGCCTGAGTATATAGAGAGATAGATAGATTCAGAGCCTTCTCTGACTTGATTAAATCTTCTTTTTAATTCTTTTACCTGATATATTTTTAGTTTAGAGTTTCGTTTAAGCAGTTCTAAGGCTTAACATGCGACATAATTGACAGAATTATTGTAGTGACCATGACTGTACAAGATACTTATATTTTCCCATCTAGGTTTATGAGTCAGTTTGAGAGTGGTGATGTGAACCAACTACGCCTGGTGTTCCTGGACCAAGATTTGCGCCACATCTTCAAGGTCCCCCACCCCATCCCAGACTCCTTCCTCACACCCGGCAAACAACTCTTTAGTGGGAGAACGCCTGGAAAGCCTACCGTCTTGGGCACTATGTTGTGTAAGGTCATGGGAGAAAATTGTCTTGCCACTGATGTGCTTGTAGAAGATGCTAATTACATTGGTAAGTGTGTAAAAAAAAAAGTAAGTGGGGATTGGGCCCGAGTATATAGATAGATAGAAGTGTGTAGTTAAATTATACATTGGTAAGTGTGTAGTTAAATTATGATAATTTAATTATAAAGTTAAGTTGAATGTAACTGTTATCCATCTTTATTACCCAGTAATTACTATTTAATTAAGCTTTTGTTAAATATGACATGTTACAAAAACATGGTAAATGAGATTGTTTGAGCCAACCCACATTGGATCAGTTCCATGAAAAGCTTGTCAGGCGTTAACAATTTCCTACATTGGTTTCACAGCTGGAAGGCTGGTGTCCCTAGTGTACCTTCATATATATCAGTAAATCAATCATTAATTAAAGTATAAATTGGAAGCAGTGTACTGCTCCCAATACTCTTACATGATTGCTGGAGATAGTTATGTGGTACTGGAACCGGGGACTCCCACAAAGCTGCTTTGTTACAGTTGGGGATTACCCTCTCTGTTTCCACCTATGGGTGACCAAGGTTCACTCCCTTGTGAGTGCAGGTTTGTCATGCAATGCCTCTGTCTAACCCTCTTAAAATTATTATATATTCTTCTGGTGAATTTTGAACATTTCCCCTGCTAAATATTGTTCCTTGCCTGTTTAGCTTCGGAGGTAGTCTCTTACCTTGGAAATTGAACATGCAACAATTTAATTATGACTAGGATTGTATTATAATTGATAACATCTAATAACATGTTTAATTGGCGGGTGCCCAACCCCGAAAAGGGTTGAAATAGGGGAGCTATCCCCCCGCCAAAGGCGGCTTTCTAGGGCCTTTCCTAGCTGATGCTGAGAGGATTGGGTTCTAGTCATGTGGTGATGGGCTGGTCTATCAGAGTGAGAACTGAGCAATCTCTGCCATACCCATAGCTTACTCTGACTGTTCCTTTTACTTATATATTTTCTAGATCTCAAGTGACGGCGTCTCTAACGTGGATTGACCTCCCAATCTACCAAGATTGGAAGCCAAAGCGTCACATTTTTCCCTTGCCCCTCAACTTTCTCTTCATAATTGCTGAGGGGCACAGGGCCCTGGGTGGGGCTTTGGTTTCCCGGGCGTTTCCGCACCCTCCTCAAGCTCCCCGCCATGGAGTGGCTTCGGTCACCCTTTTATTGTGGTCGGCGGGGAGGGTTCTGTGGGGGCGCTCGGTTATGGCCTTGGCCTTGCTCGGGGCCTTGGGGCTGTTCGGCCAGGCAGCTTGGGGAACAACAACAACAACAACAACATGTTTAATAAATTGTATATATACTGTATATATACTGTATGTAGGTACAGTGTAATTATATCATCATCAATCTGATGCCCCGCTTCCAGAGGAAGAGCTCCAATAGGGATGGTCAAGGCAGAAACTGCCTCAATGCTCCCAGACCTGCCCCCACTGACCCACTCCACAGTGCCATTTCCACTAAGTGGATTATGATCCTTAGCACTGAAGGAGCAGACCCAGAGCAGTCCTTCACTTGAATGGCATTTCCACCACTGTTTTGCTATTTTATTCCCCCCAGTGGGTCCTGGCTGGAAGTATACCAAGTACAGTACAGGAATGTTCTGAAGATACGAACCAGTGGTCCACTGCTACAGAAGCTGATTTCACCACCAAAGTGGTGGGCGGTGGAGTCGCCGCATCCCTACGCCAAAATGTGAAATGTATAATTATATAGTGCTGTAAATACAGGTGACACCTAGTAAGCTACTGGTTGAGGGGAAGTAGTGACATTAAGTGAACCTGGGCTCGAGCTGTTCACACCACTTTTTTCATTTATAGCTGAATACATAGTAGAATAAAGGGACCCATGCCGAAGGATAAGTCAGAAATAGAGAAATTTGAGTGCGTAGTGTGCAAAGGCGAGCTTGTGTTAAGTGATGATCCTGTGGCTGTGAATTTTGGAAATGAGTCTTTGGAGCTGGTGAACAAGTTTTGTTACCTAGGAGATACCATCTCTGCCGGTGGTGGGGCCGAGGCTGCCACTGTTGCTAGAATTAGGTGTGGCTGGGGGAAGTTCAGAGAACTGATGCCAATCCTGACCATGAAAAGAATGCCTCTCCCCCTGAAGGGAAAGGTGTATGCCTCATGTGTTAGAAGTGCAATGACGTATGCCTCAGAAACATGGGCCATTAAAGTAGAGGATGTCAACAGAATGGAGCGTAATGAGATGAGAATGGTGAGATGGATATGTGGGGCCAGGCTACAGGATAGAATAACAAATGTTGAGCTGAGGAGACGTTTAGGTATAAAGAGTATTAGCGAGGTGATGCGTACAAGTAGACTGGGATGGTATGGACATGTGGAGAGAATGGATGAACAAAATTGGGTGAAAAAATGCAGGTCTGTGATTGTGGAGGGAGCTGCACCAAGGGGTGGACCGAGGAAGACCTGGGATCGGACTATACGCGCCGATCTCAAATCCAAGAACTTGACAAGTGAAGCAGCCCTTAAAAGGGTTGCCTGGAACACCGCCATTAGGACAAGAGACTGAAACTGCACTTATGTGTGGAACACTCAATCTTAAAATTTCATGTATGTATGTATGTACATACGGTATAGCTTTAGACCTCAGCTAGCTTAGCATATGAATATAATTTTGTCTTCACTTTTCTAAGATGCTTAGAGTATTTATTAAACTGTCTTTATACTGTACATACAATTTATTAAGTGTCATTTTTCGTTGTATACATTGTAACAGCTCAGATGGGGTTGCATTTCAGCAGTTGCAGTATAATACAATTAAAATTAAAATGTAAAACTTGCAAACTAAACAAACCAAAATTGGGACAAGGACAATATAAAGTCAAATTAAATTATCAAAATCGCTATGTGGAAACAACGCTTACTAAAATGAAAATTATTAAATAAAAGAACACAATCCACCACATAGGGTGTACATCACTACATGAGCAAGTTAATCTGTTTCCCAAGCAAACCAATCGCACATATAACAACGCACTATCGTCACGTTAAAGGAAGTAGTCAAGTTTGGGAAGTCCGGGACGTTCTGGCAAATTTTACTAAACTCTGCATGAATAAAGAAACTACATGTTAAATGTCAAAATATTATTTAAAATCAAATTTGCAACATGACAAGACATTAACAATAGTAAAAAATACAAATATTGATAAGATATCTATACTATTACAAAATAATATATAAAATACAGTAGAGCACTCACTAACGATAGTGCTATCGGGTAGGTACCTGTAAGCATAGCATGCCTCAAGTGACCCCTATCAATAACTACCCTACAAATAACCTACATTTATAGCACAAATAAACTAAGGAAATCGCAAAAGTAAGCAATTGATACTATCAACAATGAATACATATAATATAAAGAGAAATAATTGCAAAATATGAAGTAACAACAGATTTAAACAAAGAGTACTCTTTTAACAAGAACAATAAATTTAAAAAATCATCAATATTAATAATAATAATAATAGAAAAAGAAAAAGATAAACAATAAATACAGACAAAAAGTAAGCAGAGGTTATACAAGAAACTTCAAGTTAAAAATGCTTGATTAAAATTATTGATGTCAAATTTTAGAATACAGTCACAATAATTGACCCTAAACAGATTAAATTTATGGAACAATTTACTTGCCTCAAAACCTCTGTCCACTAAGAGTCTGTATAGTAACCTAGCTCTAGCCCAAAGTCATCTACTTTAGTGCAGATTTTACAAAATCTTATTAATTGGGAATAAAAACAATTATAAGTGATTTTACTATCGATATTACTACTAGGGAAAGGAAAGTTTATTACGTTAAAATTAAAATCATCAACTTTGTGATATACTTTAAGTATGCACTGTTCATTAACAATCTCTATATTTATATCAAGAAAATTTTCAACTTTATAATTTACGTTACATTGTGTGAGGGGAATAGAATTAGGGTAAATAAGTTTAGCAACTTGATTAAAATTTAACAAATTGCAAACAAGAATATCATCAATATATCTACTATTATTACTTAACAGTTTAGCAAGTGCTAATTTTTCTGGAATTTTATTTTTCTTGCTACTGTCAACTAAGTCTTTTATATATTTAAATTCTAAAGCAAGCAAGAATAAGTCTGCAATTAAAGGGCTAGCATTTCCACCCATAGGAATTCCTAATATTTGTTTGAAAATGTACGGCCCGAATCTAACATAAGTATTGAAAAGGAGGAATTTAAGGGCATCTTTAAGTTTAGTTCTATCAAAATATACAGAACTAGTGGGAGTAGAGCTAAGTGATGCATTATTAAAATATGTATAAACATTTATGAAATAATTACCATTCCTAACGAACCTGTCAAAGTGCAAATCTATAATAAAGCAAAGCTCTGAATATACTAAATCTAAAGGCAAATTGGTATACAAAGTTGAAAAGTCGAAGCTATGTACTGAGGTAACTTTCGGCATGGTATTTATTTTATCAATAACTTCTAACGAATTGTCAACACTCCAATAATAGTTAATGCCAGTTCTTCTCATGATGGTATTACAATATCTTTTATGAGTACTTTTAATGTATTTTAAGCAATTTACTACTTGTTCTGATAGAGTTTTAGTGGTAGCAAATTTTGCTCCGGCAATAAAGCGATATTTATAAGGTCTTTTATGAAATTTAGGTAACATGTATAATTTTGCAATGCACTTGTTCTTATCAGAAAGTTTAATATCAAATATTATATTTTTCTTGGTATGTTCATCGATTAAGTTATCAATATTCAGATTATTTTGAATTTCATAAACAGAATTACCGCAAATATTTTTACGTAATATGTTACCCTTAATACCTAATTCTTTTTTCATATTTTCAAGATAAAATTTCTTACATGTGAAGCTATAATTATTGCTGGCTTTATCTACTGTAGTGATTACAAAATGTTTATGTAAATTTATTAAATCACAGTCCTGCCATAACACTGCCCTATCGTGTTATACCCCTGGCTGATGTTGGCATAGCGCTAACAGTGCCTTAGCAAGACTTAACAAAGTACCCCCTAAAGTACCTGCAACCACACCCAGCCTTAACAGTGCTACCACAAGAAAGTGCCATAACAAGACTTTACTGTAGAGGAAGACTGTAGGTCCATGCTTACACTATCCCCTCTTTTAGTCGCCTGGTATGACAAGGGCATATTCTTTTCCTTCACTAAATGTGAAGCCCCCCCCCCCATACCCCCAGGGACTTAATCATCCTAGTTATTTTAATGTCTTAAATAATTTGTTATTGTCAATAATGTATGTGTATGTATGTATGTACTCAGGCCCATTCCCCACTTTTCCTTTTTTTTTATCTGGGGGTGGCCGACTCAAGACAGAGATAATATATAATAAACCCGTTGTACTGACTGAGTTTGGTGCCCCTCAGACCATCTGGTAGCACTGGATATATCTGGCTGCCCCCTGCAGCTTTACTCGGGTGAAGAAAATCACAACATGAGGATAGAGCAGCTCAACATCCCTCCTACAGCCACCAGGTAGTTATTATAGATTTAAAACAAAAAATATCTTATCTCTTCATTTAATGAGAAAATCGTTAAAGATGTTAAAAATGACATTTAATTTTCCAGTCAGCTCAACCCCTTACCATATAGAGCTGTGTTTCTAATATGCTGTATTTATTGTGTTTTGCCTTGGTCATTTAGTTGTTATATAACTTTTTTTCTTTTGTGTTAATTTTCTGCCATAGTGATTGATATCTTTGGAAAGAAATTGCACTATTGATAAGTAAATTAAAATGTTTGCCGTATGACCAAACCGGGCTTCAAACCCTGGCCTGAAATGTTCCAGTCCAACATCAAACAGACTAGACCACCGAGGAGCCATAAATGTGATAGTTTCGTTTGGAACAAGTTCCATCCACTACCACCCGCTCCGACTTGTGGTCACACAGCCTAATGCCATTCACACATTCACCCACACTCAAACACTATACTGTACTCTGTTTCATTTTATCTGACGGTAAATTGAATCCCTTAGCAGCTAATTTCTCGATACTATGTCTCTGCATCATATTAAGACCAAGTTTATGTAATTAGCACCATATTTCACTACAAAATCTTCAAAATAACAGAGAAATTTTGATGGGAACCTTGCAATTTATCGACAGTTGAAAAGAAACAGGGTATAGTACTGTATACAAATAGTGCCCTAAGGAATAATTATTTTTTCCGTATGATCAGACCGGGCTTCGAACCCGGGCCGCACCCTGGTACTACTCTCCTTAGCGCGGTTGGGGGGCTTCGGGGCCGGCGACTGGGGCTGGATGGGGGAGGGTGATTGTTATTTCTCTCCCTCTCCCCTCGAGCTTTTGTCATCAGCTTAACTAATTTTGAGTAGTTTTTCTTTCCTCATTCTATGTTTTTCCCATTCTATTCTTATTCTGTCCCATTCGGTTGTCCTCTGGCAACCTATATCTCATGTCTCCCTGGCCAGGCTAGGTAGTTGACTCCTGACCTGATTTGTCTCTTCGGTTGCTGATGTGGCCGAACTGACTTGATTCCCTTCGGTAATGCATTTTCTGCATCTCTGTGTGATTTTTGTTCTATCTTTGTCCTGATCTTTCATTCTTCGCCCGATCACTTCTTGGTTTGGTGCTGCAGTGTAGCAGTTCTTGCCTCATCCTTTGGCCCTGCCCTATAAGAGCTCTTCTGTGGAGCTCATGTGGTCCGGCTGAACTGATGAAATGGCGAGTAATGTCTGCGTGTCTTCGCCTTCCTAGATTTGTTCACCTCCTGCCCTTCCCTATCTATCTTGACTTGATTAGTTGTCCATCTTTATCTAATCCTTCGGGCCAGCCCTATGAGAGTTCTTTTGTGGATCTCAGTGGTCTGGTTGAACTAATTTTATAAAAAAATGAACCCGGGCCTGTAGTGTAGCAGTCCAACACCAAACGGACCAGACCACCGAGGAGCTATACAAGTGATAATTTCATTTGGAACAAGCTCCTTCCACTACTATCCTCTCCGACTCATGGTCATGCAGCCTAATAACCTAACTATTATTATTATTTCCTAGATTGGCGGTGCTGAACGTGAAGCCCTCGGCCATTTACCAACCGGGCTCCAAGATCGGCAGCCAGATGAGGTTAAGATGCCGTGGATTAGAGGCATCTGGATACAAAGTCCTTCTCATATTTGAAGGGTCTCTGTTGTCGGCACCAGAGGACGAGAGACTACTGCAGGTTGTGAGACAGCTGAGGCAGGCGGGGGTTAAGTTAAATGAAGTGCCTCATATGGTTACGCTGGGGGGGTCGCCTCACACATTTACCTAGTCTGATACTTTAGCGCCTCTAGTACTTTACGTCAGTTTATTCTGGCTATCAGTAGACGATTTTGTTAAGTTCACATTGGAGCTTTTTCAGCAAGATAGTTGATACGGATAGTTTTTACCCTTTTGATTTATTTTGTAATAATATTTACATTTTTTTATTACCCCTAAGCCTTGTAATATATTTTAATGTTTTTCAGAATAAATTAAAATTAGCATCACCATGCTGATAGGGTTAACTCCCTGATTCCGCACTCTCCTCAGCCCCTCGCCTGGGAGCGGCTTCAGTCACCTGGGCATTCTTTTGTGGTAAAGCTGGGAGGGTTCTGTGGGGGTGCTCGATTATGGCCTTGGCCTTTCCCGGGGCCTTGGGGCTGCTCGGCCAGACAGCTTGGGGATCAACAACAACTCCCTGATTGCCATGATGACACTTATGTTTTATTCTGGCTGATAATAGATGGTTTTATGCAGATTAGATAGGACCTCTTGGAATTGGAGGAGTAAAAACTATCTCAATTAACCCCCTGACTTCCACAGGTTCTTCCTAAATTGAATAAAATCACCTAATGATACCCAGGATATGATGAACGAAGGTGTTGTCTTGTTGAAAAGGTTAAATTAAAATGTAAAACTTGCAAACTAAACAAACCAAAATTGGGACAAGGACAATATAAAGTCAAATTAAATTATCAAAATCGCTATGTGGAAACAACGCTTACTAAAATGAAAATTATTAAATAAAAGAACACAATCCACCACATAGGGTGTACATCACTACATGAGCAAGTTAATCTGTTTCCCAAGCAAACCAATCGCACATATAACAACGCACTATCGTCACGTTAAAGGAAGTAGTCAAGTTTGGGAAGTCCGGGACGTTCTGGCAAATTTTACTAAACTCTGCATGAATAAAGAAACTACATGTTAAATGTCAAAATATTATTTAAAATCAAATTTGCAACATGACAAGACATTATAGTAAAAAATACAAATATTGATAAGATATCTATACTACTGTATTACAAAATAATATATAAAATACAGTACAGCACTCACTAACGATAGTGCTATCGGGTAGGTACCTGTAAGCATAGCATGCCTCAAGTGACCCCTATCAATAACTACCCTACAAATAACCTACATTTATAGCACAAATAAACTAAGGAAATCGCAAAAGTAAGCAATTGATACTATCGACAATGAATACATATAATATAAAGAGAAATAATTGCAAAATTACACCTAATGATACCCAGGATATGATGAACGAAGGTGTTGTCTTGTTGAAAAGGTTAAATAAAGTACAGTGCTTTTTATATTGTACAGTGGACCAAATTAGTGAGGTCATAATTCGGTAAATCTTTGTTTTCGCTTCTTTAACCCGGGAACTGCGGGAAGACTTAAGAGTTCCCCCGGCGGACTGCAGGAAGACTCTTAAGAGTCAGGGAAAACAAAAATCCATTTAAAACACCCCCCAAATTTTTTTGTTTTGTTTTTATTTTTTTATTTTTTTTATTTTGTATTGCCCCTGGGCCATGCCAAATATCACTCCTCCACCTCCCCTCCTTCCCCACTTTCCTTCCCTCATTCAGTTATCACCTATTTTCCCTGTTATTCCCTTATTCTGTGGTATATTTTCGTGCTAACATTAGCGAGTTGCAAGCAGGGCATTGTCATCACTGTTAGCAAGCGAGTGCGAGAGAGAGAGAGAGTATCGATCGACAGTCTCTCTCCAGAGGTGGAGAAGAAAAGTGGTGGGAAGTGAGGTTGCCTCAGCCATACATTATGTAACTCCCGGCCTGTATCGCTGATTTTGACCATCCAAACGCTGTTTCCACTTGTTTTATTGTTGTAACAGGTTAATACCTTTATAATCAACCTATAATAGGCACATATGGATAAGTATTAATGCTATTTATGGTAAAATAACGATGTTAGTGATGGGAACAGCTCAAATACGTCAGCACAGGAGTGTGGTGTCTCATACCCCCCATGCACACTTCAGAGGTTAATTAGGGAGTTTTTGCATTATGGATTTACAGTTTCGATAGTTTTCTTGGATTTGACCTTACTCAGGAAACCCTACTGATGATGCACGGACAGGTATTTTTACTTGATTGCTGCATTCCGTCTGTAGAAATATGTACTATATCATGTGTGGGTATGTAGTAAAGCATTCCCACTTCCTCCGTGAGTCCACCCTTACTCCACCCCGTGTTCTGTGAGGTGGGCGGGCCGGCTTTGTTTCCGTATGTGAATGTTATTTGACTCGTATTATCAATGATATCACTGAGCTAGCCTAACAACCTAATTTTGCCCCCAGACCCCCGCTGTTCATGCATCAGTAGTTTTCTGAGTAACTAAGAACCCCCCTAAAAAAAATTGTAAAGTAAAAATGCCATAGTTGAGGAGGTTATGATATAAAGATTTACACACAATTTTTACTTTGTTTGGCTCTCTCTGCATTGTAGTCATGTCTGTCAGATTTTGAATATGGCATGTGGTTATATAAAAGTAATTGGTAGGTTGTTTTGCAGTAAATAAATTGAATCTGCTAAATAAGAGATAGTTCTTATAAAAGGGTCTTGATACTTTGATACCGCTTTGGTCGATTGTAAATTCACTTAGTCTATCTATTGCCTGACGCCGTGATCCCCGAAGGGGTGGCCATTCACTTAGTACTGTACAGTAAGTCTTCAAAACATACACTGAAAATACAGTAGTCACTATTCTCCCAAATCTTCATTTACAGTAAAATCAATCAATTGGAGGCCCTGATCAGAAGTGCAATATTTCTGGAAGTGTGAATTGAAACATCATACTCTCTCAGATCTTTACTTCAGTACTTTTACTCCCCCCCCCCCCTTGTTCTGTCCCTGAAGTATATTGTTGAGGTGATAGTTTGAAGCAGATATGGGGTGTCTGGACATTTATCAGAACTGAATACCAAGTGTTCAGACACCTTTAATAAATCTATGAAACTCGACAATCTCGACAATGCTTCCAAAACCCAATTTCTCCATCTATCTACCTGTCAGGATCTCCCAGCGGACTATCCCTTATTCTTCAACAATACAAAAATCAATCCTTCATCTTCTCACAATATTCTTGGTGTCTCTTTTTCTTCTGCTCTCAGTTGGAAGGACCATATTACCAGTCTTGCTAAGGCAGCCTCCCAGAAGCTGGGTGTGCTCAACTGCCTTAGGGGATTCTTTTCCCCTGCACAGCTTCTTGCTCTGTACAGGGGCATAGTGCATCCTTGTATTGAGTATTGTTCACATGTGTGGGGAGGTTCCTCTCACACTGCTCTCCTAGACAAAGTTGAAAGGAAGGCCTTTCGTATCATTAACTCCCGTCCACTCACTAACTCTCTGCAATCTCTCTCTGGCCGCCGCAATGTTCCATCTCTATCGCTACTATAATAATCAGTGTTCCTCAGAGCTTTCCCAGTGTATACCACCTCCTTTACGTAGGGCACGTGGTACCCGTCTGCAACTCAATCCCCACCCCTACTCTGTGCAACTCTCCAACCCAAGAGTGAAATGTTACTCTCAAACTTTCTTCTACTCAACAGCTGAGCTCTGGAACTCTCTCCCAGAATCAGTCTTTCCCTCTTCCTATGACTTAAATGGCTTCAAACGCCGTGTGTCCAGGCATTTTGGCTCGAACATATTTTGGCCCTGTCACTCTTTCAACTATGGGGGAGGCACTTGTTATAGGCAGTTCTGCCTTTTGCCTCCCTCAATCATATAGAAAAAAACAAAATACAAAAAGCTAAACAGCAAGCAAAACATTAACTAAAGTCTCAACACAAAAATTAGCTGAACAGAATCGCATTATGTACAAATAATTTACAATTCGTTTATTACAAAAATGAAATACTTAAAGAACTCAGGCCACCACCTGGCCAGAGCAAAGATCTGTGGAGAGCACCTCTACCATCCCTGTCATAGAAATAGTCTCTACCGACCTGGGCGTTCTCGTCAATATTATAGGAGAAAAACGAATAGTTCACAGAGAAGCACTTTGTACTAAGGAGCACTGCTTTATTAAAACAAGCATATAAGTATGTAAATAGCAAAACAAAATTATTGCTGTATATAAGAAAAAATTATAAACTCTACAATTATACACAAGCAAAATTTACATGTTTCGTTATTTTTAACCTATTTTTTTTTTTATCTAAAGAATATGGATAGGGGAAAAACTATGTAGCTTATGATGAAGGGTGCTATCCATACTTCAAAGATACGCCAAAAACTCCACAGTAGTTTTCCTCATCTTTCCATGGCAATGAGTTGAATATGCGGTTTTGTTTTTTGAGGTGTTTGAAATTATCATAAGGGGTGCTTGGTGAAAGTGAAAGTAATTTGAGAGTGTACAGGACAACTTCTCTCGAGTGTGGACAGACCTACACTAAAACTGAGAGGGTGAGTCTCTCCCCTGCCAGGTGTCACACAAGGCAAAAAAAAAAAAAAACCTGCATTAGGCCTATATGATGTCACGCATCTTTCTCTCCCTCTACATTTCTACATTTTCAAATGGCGTAGGGATGCGGCGACCCCAGCGCCCGTCACTATCTGGTGCAGATAGGCTCCTCTGTGATGGAAGAGTGAGAATTTTTCACCACTGCTTTTCTCCTGCGAGGCGTAGAAGACAGCTAGAGGGGATTGGAGGCGGGGGGCCTGGTATCCTTCTCCCCTTAAATATATCTACCCCAAAAAAGAGACAGAGATAGGGGCGGGGGAGCGCGTTCGTGGTCCCGGACCATAAGAATAGGAGCTTTATAATTATGTGCATGGATGTAGTACGAATGAGAGGCGAGAGGTCATTGGAAGGATATTTGAAAGAAGGAAGTATCATAGTCTGGAGTAGATGAGGGAGTCAACGCGAAAGAGTGAGTGGCTATTATTGCGGTTTGACGGTGAAAGGTGGGTTTTTGTGAGTGCAGATATAGGCCAGGAAGTGAAAGGGAGTTAGATGAGGTGGATGGTTTTGGGGATGATTTGAGGGATTGTCTACAAGTGTTTGAGGAAACAAAAGATGTTCTGGAAGGAGGACAAAAGAGAAGAGTCTGTGAAAGATGCACTTGGAGAGTTACTAGTGGAAGGAGTGCAAGTGAGGAAAAGATATGCTGAGTATTTTTAATCTTTGCTAAATGTGAGAGATGGAAGGGAGGCAGTGGTTGATGAAGATAGGTTACCCAGGTGGCAGGGAATGAATGAAAGGATTGAGAAAAATTAGGTGAAAGAAGCAGTGAGACAAATGAGAGTGTACTTCCTCATTCATATGTCTATCCCTCCATGTAACTCTGCACACACTTCTCAAGTACCTGTAACTCATTTCTACCTCTCTCACTCTTGGTTTATGTCTCCATCAACGTCCATGCTTCGCTCCCGTAAGAATAGCACGAATGGTCTTAAAATTGACAACGAAATGGGGCGAATGACGTTAAAATCCCAAACGTCTTAAAATTTCAAAACTAATGGAGTTAAACACGAGGGAGAAGGGGGTCCAAGTAACCAACCACCTCCTCCTTAAGGGTTAAGGGAGTACCGGTAGCACACGAGAGCTTTATCGCCAGATTTGTATGACCAACACTTCTGGGATGTTTTGCACAGGTATAAGAAATGGTGCCCGGACAACTCGACCAGTAGCTCTCAACCAGTACCAAATCGACCAATACGGTTAAGTTAGGCTAGGTTAGTACTATATTTTGGCACTGGTTTGGTTGGTCTTGGTTGATTTGGCACTGGTTGAGAGCTACTGGTTGAAATGGTCTACTGGTTGAGATGGTCTACTGGTTGAGATGTCTGGGAACCATAAGAAATAGACTGATGTCAGCGTAATTTATGTGAGATCATTATTTTAAAAGTTTATGACCTAAGCTTCAAGTCTAGTGTTGAAGATGAATATCGAGAGAGAAAGCGCTAATGTGATACTAGCTTTAATCTTTCACAATTTGACCTAGTCTTTTGAGATACTGTAGATCCTGGTTATAGATAAAACTATCAGACAGTACAATCTTTTCATAGTGTCATTACATTTTAAAGGGTCTATTTACCTTTATTTTTATACGGCTTGTTAGTGTATATACTGTACATACTGTTAATACTGTAAATAAAATGTGCAATTTATTGTAGACTTAAGCAGTACGTCTGTTTTTTTGTTAGTGAAATGCTAGGTTTTTCCAGGTTAAATAGGAATGGAAATTTTCCCCAGGCTACCATTAGGATCAACCTTTTCCTGGTACCTGGCACGGGGTACGAACCTCTGAAGGGAATTTAACCCCCCTAAAAACCCACAGGTTTTGAGATGCCTTGGGTGGGGTTCGAACCCTGGTTAGTGACGCACCACCATCACCACCAGGCCCGCGCGCTAACCCACTGTACTACCACGGACGTACAAAAGTATAGCAACCTTAGTCCGATTTTTAAGAACCACGGTGATAGTCTCTCGAGATGAGTTTATTGGACTTACCATCTACGACTATTTTCGAACCACGGTGATAGTCTCTCAAGATGAGTTTATTGGACTTACCATCTACGACTATTTTACGCTATACCTGACGTCAACTCGGGTTAGTATTATTGTGGGTGCGGGACATTTTCGAGGGCATTACACCACATTCCTTTTTAGTTAGGCTAGTCCCTAGCCTCGTAAGGTCGTAGGGTATCGTAGCCTTTTTACCTTAGCCATCTCAATTCTTGGTATAGGGTTCGCGTGACGGGTGCTCCAGCACGTAGCTACCAGGTCACGTTCCCTTACTGCCACCAATGAAATGTTAGGTTTTTCCAGGTTAAATAGGAATGGAAATTTTCCCCAGGCTACCTTTAGGATCAACCTTTTCCTGGTACCTGGCGCGGGGTACGAACCTCTGAAGGGAATTTAACCCCCCTAAAAACCCACAGGTTTTGAGATGCCTTGGGTGGGGTTCGAACCCTGGTTAGTGACGCACCACCATCACCACCAGGCCCGCGCGCTAACCCACTGTACTACCACGGACGTACAAAAGTATAGCAACCTTAGTCCGATTTTTAAGAACCACGGTGATAGTCTCTCGAGATGAGTTTATTGGACTTACCATCTACGACTATTTTCGAACCACGGTGATAGTCTCTCGAGATGAGTTTATTGGACTTACCATCTACGACTATTTTACGCTATACCTGACGTCAACTCGGGTTAGTATTATTGTGGGTGCGGGACATTTTCGAGGGCATTACAGTTAGTGCTCTTTTTATTAGTATTATTTATTTTTAGAAGTTTGGAAATATATTATATCCAATAGTTGAACAAAAATAGACATTGTGGTGATAAAAAAGGAAGTAAGTCAACCGAAGGAGTATCCCGAGGTGCAACCAATCAGGAGGCTGTGTTGGTGTTGCAAGACATCATGTGAGCGAGACTACTGCTTCTACAGTGCTGTGCGCTGATTGGTTGAAACCGTACAGGGAGCTTGCTCAATCCCCTGATGTTAACCTGCAACCTGAGTACTGCACTAGCAACTTTGACTTGTAATTTCTTGCCAACCACAATTTTTCCTGTGATGAAACCTCAAAATTCTCAAATAGATATGGATTACCTGGTTACTATTACACTATGGGGAAGTTAGTGCGGTAACGAACAGACGTGCAAGAGAGGAGTGGTTGATATAAAACTGGCTTTCCCAAGACACCTAGGAACAACTAACCAATCAGCATGCAGTGCCACTTCTGGTGCCGGCTATAAATTCTCGGGAGGACCAGACTAGACACAATCGGTCACCATGATCCACCTTCATCACAACAAAGGAGGATCTCCGGTCGGCGCTTCCTCAGCTCCCATGTTCTGATGCTGGGAATTTATATCCAGTCGCGGTGCAGTGGCGAGAAAAGTGGTCGAGCAGGGCAGCGGAGTAGGCATACATACATAGGCTACATAAAATTATAACCCTCTGTTCCCGGAAGGGCTCTTGAACGCCCATAAAAAAGCATACACGAGCTGCCCGGAAGGGCTCTTAAACACCCATGAGCTCAAAGCCTGTGAGCTTGGTGTGCGAGGCGTCGGTCCGACGCATGTAAACAACAGCCGGCTGGACCGACGCCCCGCATCTCCGGCCACAAGAAGGAGAGCGTCGCTTGTTCGTGTGTGCCTGTATGTTGTTGTTAAGTATCGAAAAGTAGTGTAAAGTGGCTGTTTTTGCCATAAAGTTATCTCCAATGAAATCATCATCACAACTCAACCAGTTGACTTAGAGAGCTCTACTTAACGCCATTCTATAGGTAAATAACACAGCTACGCTTGGGGATGCGTGGGAATGCGGGAAGCAGTAAGAATAACAAATATACGGTAGCCTAGCCTAGACGTTTTTCGGCCAAAACACCCGGGTTTCGGGGAATATTTATGTAATGCGTAGCCGGGGCTGGAGGGTTAAGACCGAGTGCTCCACACATACATGCAGTTTCAGTCTCTTGTCCTAATGGCGGCGTTCCAGGCAACCCTGTTAAGGGCTGCTTCACTTGTCAAGTTTTTGGATTTGAGATCGTCACGTATAGTCCGATCCCAGGTCTTCCTCGGTCCACCCCTTGGTGCAGCTCCCTCCACAATCACAGACCTGCATTTTTTCACCCGATTTTGTTCATCCATTCTCTCCACATGTCCATACCATTCCAGTCTACTTGTACGCATCACCTCGCTAATACTCTTTATACCTAAACGTCTCCTCAGCTCATCATTTGTCCCCCCTGTTACTACTCTCCTTGGCGCGGTTGGGGGGCTTCGGGGCCGGCGACTGGGGCTTGATGAGGGATGGTTGTGGTAATTTCCCTTCCTCTCTCCCCTCGAGCTTTCGTCATCAGCTTGACTATTTTGAGTAGTTTTTCCATTTCTCTTTCTGTTTTTCCCCTTCTATTCTTATTCTATCCCATTCGCTTGTCCTCGGGCAACCTATATCTTATGTCTCCCTGGCCTGGCTAGGTAATAGACTCCTGACCTGATTTGTCTCTTCGGTTGCTGATGTAGCCAAGCTGACTTGATTCCATTCGGTATTGCATTTTTTGCATCTTGCTGTGATTTTTTGTATACCTTAGTCCTGATATTTCATTCTTCGCCCTTGATCACTTCTTGGTTGGTGCTGCAGTGTAGCAGTTCTTGCCTCATCCTTCGGCCCTGTCCTATAAGAGCTCTGATGTGGAGCTCATGTGGTCCGGCTGAACTGATGAAATGGCGAGAAATGTCTGCGTGTCTTCACCTTCCTAGATTTGTTCACCTCCTGCCCTTCCCTATCTATCTTGACTTGATTAGTTGTCCATCTTGATCAAATCCTTCGGGCCAGCCCTATGAGAGTTATTTTGTGGAACTCAGTGGTCTGGTTAAACTAATATAATGAAAAAAAAAAAAAAATCATCATTTGTTATTCTATCCTGCAGCCTGGCCCCACACATCCATCTCACCATTCTCATCTCATTACGTTCCATTCTGTTGACATCCTCTACTTTAACAGCCCATGTTTCTGAGGCATACGTCATTGCACTTCTAACACATGAGGCATGCATCTTTCCCTTCAGGGGGAGAGGCATTCTTTTCATGGTCAGAATTGGCAGCAGTTCTCTGAACTTCCAGCCACATCTAGCCTGACCGTTCAGCTTCATCTCACACTCTGTGACTTCACCCCTTTCGAAGACCATAACCTTGCTCTTCCCCGTATTTACCTTCAAATCCCGTTTTTCGCACACTGTTCCAAACTCATTTACCAGACCCTGCAACTCCCATTCATTATCACTCATCAGAACTGTATCATCCGCAAACAGCAGTATAGGTAGCTTCCCCTCAATTCCCTCCCTTTTCAGCGATACACCAACATCCACTGCTCTTGATAGTATTTCTTTCATGACTCCATCCATATATACAGTAAACAACCACGGGGACATCACACACCCCTGTTTCAAACCAACATTCAGGTCAAAGAACTCGCTCTGCTCACTCTCCACACGTACTGCCGCCTTTGCACCCTCATACATGCTCTTCACTGCTTTCAGCAACTTGCCCTCTACTCCGTATATTCTAAGTACTTTCCACAAACCTTCTCTATCCACTCTGTCATAGGCCTTCTCCAAGTCCATAAAGGCAACATACACCTTTTGTTTCTTCTCCAGATACTTCTCTACAACACAATTCAGGGTAAAAATCTGATCTACACATCCTCTTCCCTTCCTAAAACCTCCCTGCTCGTCACCTATCCATTTCTCCGTTCTCACTCTCACTCTCTCAATCACTACCCTACTGTATACCTTCCCTACTACGCTTAGAAGACATATTCCTCGGTGGTTACCACACACTCCTCTTTCCCCTTTGCCCTTATATAGGGGGACTATTATGCCAGTCTTCCAGTCATCGGGTGCACTCCCCTTCTCCCATGCTAGTTTGCACATTTTCCATACCCATTCTATCACTATCTCACCACCATATCTCAACATTTCCCCACACACTCCATCTGTTCCTGGTGCTTTCCCCAACTTCACTCTTTTCATGGCTTCCCACACTTCTGACCTCCTGATCCCCACCTCCTCCTCCACTACTTCTCTTCTTTTCCCTCCCATACCATATCCAGCTATGTTTGCTGGCTCTTCATTCCTTACATTTAGCAACTCACTGAAGTACTCCCTCCATCTTTCGACTCTCTCTTGCTTCTCGGCTAGCATTCTCCCATTCTTATCTTTCACACCCTTACTGTTTCCCTTGCTACCTTCCCTAACTTTCTTGACTTCTTTCCAGAACAGTTTCTTACTCTCCCTCCATTTTACACTCAGATTTCTTCCAAATTCCTCATCTACTCTTCTCTTACTTTCCTTCACTACTCTCTTCACCACCCTCTTACTCTCCACGTACCTCGCTCGTTTCTGTCTCTCGGAATCTTCATTCCCTCTACTACCCAACCACTCTCTATATGCTTTCTTCTTTTCTTCCACAGCTATTCTTACCTCTTCTGTCCACCATGCTGTACCTTTCACTCCCCTCCCTCTTCTCCTCATTCCACACACCTCCTCACATGCTGCACAGATCTCATCCTTAAACACCTTGCTCATCTCCTCCACTTCCTCCATAACTTCCAGGTCGAACCCCCCTAGTCGTCTTTCCACTGCTCTCCTATACTCCTCCCTGACTTCCTCCTCCTGCAACCTCTCCACCCTCCTCACCATTCCACCCTCCTCTCGCCTCCCTCCAGCTCTCCTCACCCACTTCTTTTGTATCCTAACCTTAGCTACCACTACATAATGATCAGACAGACCCCCTCCAATACCCCTATACACCCTAGCATCCATCACAGATTTCTTCATTCGTTCATCCACACATACATAATCAATCAATGACTTTCGTTCCACCACTGTCTTATCCTTCATCGTCAACATCCGTTTCCACGTGCACCTGTGGATCATTCTGTGTCGGAAGAAGGTGTTGGCTATCCACAGCCTCCTCCCCACACATACGTCCACAAGTGCACTACCATTCCCATTCACCTCTGATGGTACCCCTGACCCTCCCACCACTCCCTCAACTTTCCTATCACCCACCTTACCATTCATATCCCCAATCAGAAATATTCTTTCGTTCTTGTCAAACTTCTCCAGGCACGCCTCCACATTCATCCAGAACTCCTCTTTCTTTCTTTCAAGTATATCCTCTGTCGGGGCATACACACATACAATCACCCACGTTTGCTGGTTGGGGGGAGGGGCGTCGACTGACTGGGGACAGAGGTGCATGGGGGCGGTTCGTTCGTGGCCACCCCTTCGGGGATCACGGCGTCAGGCAATAGATAGATAGATAGATAGACAGTTTCTCTCTCTCTCTCTCTCTCTCTCTCCCTCCCTCCCTCGGTCTCTCTCTCTCTCGGCTACCATAGTCTCTAGCCCACTCTTAATAATTCGTGGATTTCACCTAGTTTTAATTATGAAAGTATATATCTGGAAACGATTTTATGAATATATTTTTCTATCCATCAACTACAAAACTATATACTGTATACTATTATTGAAAAGCAAGTTCCATCCACAAAATATCAATCCAGATAGTTCTATCTATCTATTGCCGGACGCCTTACTCCCCATACGAGGGTGGCCATACACAGAATGCCCCCAAGCGGACCTATTCCCTTTAAGAGGGACAACCCGAGCCAGTTTAGTGAAGGACTTACAGGATTGACCACTCAATTTAGAATCCGTCCGACTCCGAGGCCCTCTGTGTATCTTGTTAGCACTATTTTTCTACAGTGGTGTTCGGATAATCCATCCACTAACCTGCCTTACCCTTAGGTAAACAGTGCGGATTTGTATCAGGTTTACTCCCCTAGACAGGTTGCCAACCAAGGCTGACGAGTCCCATCCACTCGGATTTGTATAAGGTTGTCTCCCCTAGATGAGTTGCCGACCAAGGCTAACGAGTCCCATCCACCCTAGTTAGTTATACTTGCATAAACAAAGAAAAAGAAGGGGGTTTACGAATTTGTTTGAGTGGGCAAGAGACTATGGCATCCGACTGTACATCCACCACGCCCGTTTCTCATCTCCAACACGCCCAATCTTTCCTGGTACTACTTTATCATCCCACCCAGCTCATGCGCAATTTTAATATTTAAAGCCTGTGCATATTTCGGCGCGTGTATCTATGAATAATTCTCTTTCAGTGACAAATTACGCGCCATACCCTGTTCCAAATAGGTAGTCCAGAAATGAAGTGAACCCTAAACTCTTGTCACTAAAAAAGAACTAGAACAAATGGGCTGTAGCCTACATTTCTGACACGTTTTTTTTTTTTTTTTTTTTTATCTATGTGAGTGAGGGAGACAAAAGGCAGAACTGCCTGTAGCGAGTGCCTCCACCAGAGTTGAAAGAGTGACAGGGCCAAAATCAAGGGACATTCGAGCCAAAATGCCTAGACACACGGAGTTTGAAGCAATTTAAGTCATAGGAAGAGGGAAAGACTGATTCTGGGAGAGAGTTCCAGAGCTCAGCAGTTGAATTATCTGGACCCTTCCCAAAGGTAGAAATATTAGTTCAATTACTCTAGTCATTTGTGAGTTCAAGAGTTTGGGCCTACTTACTTGAAATAGGGTACGTATACTCATTTAGCTATTTTTGTAACATGAATGGACATCAGTAACTTATTTTTGTAACATGAATGGACATCAGTAACTTTTCTCAATGGTCTGTTAGTTCACATTCGTCAACACTCGATTTGTTTAACCCTTTAAAGATTTCGACGCGTTTTGACAGTTTATTCTGGCTATCATAAGACGAGTTTATACAATTTATGAGGGATCTGTGGGAATGTTAAGGGTAAAAACTCAATTAACCCTCTTACTTCCATAATACCCTTCCTATTATGAATAATGTATGTACTGTATGTATGTATATACTCAAGCACATACCCCATAGCTGGGGGTGGCCGACTTGAGACAGAGCCCGAGCAGAATCATATAAAGTTCCAATTCTTACGGTTCTGGACCATTTTCGCGTTCCCTCTCCCCTTTCTCTGTCTCGTCTAGTAGGTGAATTTAACAAGGGAAGGAGGATTGCTAGTCTAATATTGTCTAATAATAGCCAGAAAACATAAAAGGAATGCGTAATTGGATCTTGAAAGGTATATACCACATACTTTGAAGTCTGTATACGGTACTCTTACTCAGGATACATTTGCTTGGGTTGCGTTATATTGGGTTAGGTAGATATTTTTAATGATACGTTGAATTTTATCATTTTGATTTGGTTCGGTACAAGCTTGGATAAGTTTGGTATATAATATGCAGAGGTTAGTAAGGAGTGCAACGTTATTCTCAGACTTTCTTCTATTCAACTGCTGAGCTCTGGAACTCTCTCCCAGAATCAGTCTTTCCCTCTTCCTATGACTTAAATTGCTTCAAACTCCGTGTGTCCAGGCATTTTGGCTCGAACGTCCCTTGATTTTGGACCTGTCACTCTTTCAACTTTGGGGGAGGCACTCGATACAGGCAGTTCTGCCTTTTGTCTCCCTCACTCACATAGACAAAACAAAATATGTTTCAATCTAGACATACGTGAGGTTAGTAGTAGACATATGTGAGGTTAGTAGTAGACATATGTGAGGTTAGTAGTAGACATACGTGAGGTTAGTAGTAGACATATGTGAGGTTAGTAGTAGACATACGTGAGGTATATACTGTATATATACTGTATATACAGTATATTCCGCCGGTAAGCGAAAAATGACAACATTTTGGAATAGCGATACGCCAGATATTTGTAGGTTACTGCAAATACACCGTGCGGTATAATTAATTAATTCATGAAGGTGAAACCGGGATATTCTGTCCGGATCTGCCTTTCAGTACGATGACATTTTGAATATTTTGTTGTACTCGACATTTTCTAAATATATTCAATTTAGGAAACGTATTTCCCTCGATATCTTATATTCAGCTTGGGAAATACGTCTCATAACCAACAGTTTTAAAGCTACTTTGAGCAATTCCTTTAGAACAATAATAAATACCTTGTTTTCGAATAGTCTGGAAAACTCTAAGCAGTTTTATTCAGCTTAGGAAAGACGTTGCATATTAAAGGAGGTTAAAAGTACCTCAAATAACTGCTTCTGTATATTGAACCAGTGGTTCCCAAACTAGGGGCCATGGCCCCCTGGGGGTCCTTTTTTAAATCTATAGGGGGCCTTAAGTTGAGGGAGTGTACAGATAATGATACCAGAGGGTAGGGGGGAGGTAACCAGCCAGTAGAGTAAAATCACAGGTTCAGAACAGGTTTGTGCATTGCCTTGCTGACAAGCATATGCTTGGTCTGTCCTAAATTATATATTTATCTTTATTCATTCAATCTGAATAAATACTGCTCTATATCTGATTATATTTTCTTATATTATAATAACAAAATATATGGATTTGCTGAGGAAGAACACAATTTTGGCCTAATCCGTGCATATCCGCGACCATCCCCCCTCTATAACCCAGCATGTTTCTCTTTCCCTTCATACATTACTGCCTTAAACCCTTTCTCTGCAGGGTGTTTTGGGCTATTTAGGGCATATTCAGGCACTCCTGAATGATAAATCAAGCATCTGCATTAAATTAACTGTATTCTGCCGAAAACTAGGCGAAAATAGCTTCAAAATGAGACCAGAACGGGCCTCGTACGTGGCCTGATTCACCCGCAGCGGTGCCAGTGAAACGCGGGAAACCCGCTATTTGTTAGCACTCGCTCGCTTGGCTACACTGTTGTGAGAGGCAGAGAGAGACCCGCGCGAGACACAGTCTACCTTAGTGAGCCGCTCGCTGCTCTGAGGGTCGGAGGTGGGCCCCTCACGCTCCCGCCCAACACTCGATTTTTTACATTTTTTACAGGCTTTTAAAGCCTGGAAATTGCTGCAAATTGCCAGGACGTTCCAGAACGTCACCCACAGCGAAAGGCTTAAGGGGAGATGGGCCGTTTTTCTGGTCCCCCTTCTACCTCATGTTTAGCATATTCGTTTTGAGGTTTTATGGCGTTCGTTCCGTTAGTTTGGCGATTTTGAGACCTTTCGCTTCATTTTTTGTTAAGACCTTTCGTGGCCTTTAGGTGTCGATTTATTCCTGGCGAGGCGAGCCTCTAATTTTAGAAGGAATCGGCCTTTGGCCGGGAAATTTTTCTACCGAAAAAATTACAAATTTATCTTGAAAGGGGGTCGAGGGGGTGTTTTTCTAAGCTTGATGGAGGTCTAGCGAGGAAACTCAAAAATAAATTAAGAAATAAATATATAGGCCAAAAACCAAGCACTACCCCCTTAAGTGACATATCTTGTACCGCATCATCGTGGCTCCCTTTGTGTTCCTTCGTTTATCATTACCACCACCCTTATAATCCCTGGGTCCCTCACTCATTACCACCACCCTTATAATCCCTGGGTCCCTCACTCATTACCACCACCCTTATAATCCCTGGGTCCCTCACTCATTACCACCACCCTTATAATCCCTGGGTCCCTCACTCATTACCACCACCCTTATAATCCCTGGGTCCCTCACTCATTACCACCACCCTTATAATCCCTGGGTCCCTCACTCATTACCACCACCCTTATAATCCCTGGGTCCCTCACTCATTACCACCACCCTTATAATCCCTGGGTCCCCCACTCATTACCACCACCCTTATAATCCCTGGGTCCCTCACTCATTACCACCACCCTTATAATCCCTGGGTCCCTCACTCATTACCACCACCCTTATAATCCCTGGGTCCCTCACTCATTACCACCACCCTTATAATCCCTGGGTCCCTCACTCATTACCACCACCCTTATAATCCCTGGGTCCCTCACTCATTACCACCACCCTTATAATCCCTGGGTCCCCCACTCATTACCACCACCCTTATAATCCCTGGGTCCCTCACTCATTACCACCACCCTTATAATCCCTGGGTCCCTCACTCATTACCACCACCCTTATAATCCCTGGGTCCCTCACTCATTACCACCACCCTTATAATCCCTGGGTCCCTCACTCATTACCACCACCCTTATAATCCCTGGGTCCCTCACTCATTACCACCACCCTTATAATCCCTGGGTCCCTCACTCATTACCACCACCCTTATAATCCCTGGGTCCCTCACTCATTACCATATCTCATAGTAGTTGATGATGGCTTCGATCATGGTACAGTTGGCCAAATAAATCGTGTTTCCGCTGTCATTACGTTTGGCTCGCTCTGTACTGTATTATTAACCCTTACTGTAGCAGCGACGTCTTTTTTTATTTGATTTCAGCTACATTTAAACGATATTATTAAGCTTAGGAAGGATATATGGTACCTGAAAGGATGAATTGAGATAGTCCGTAGCCTTTTTATTGGTAGACGTCCTTCCTGAGCTGAGCAAAATCTTGTAATAGGTGCCAGAATATTATAAAAAAGGATGTCACTGGTACTGAACGGGTTAATGTCTGTCAGGTGTTGAATAGGGTGGGTACGTTTAGGAACATGTTTGTATATATCACTCGAAATTAAGAAATCCTGTTTATATATTGCTGATACCAATTATAGAACAAAATATACCTGGTGCCGAGACATCACTTATTAGGCCGACTGTACTAGAAAATCAATCAGGAATCAATCAAGCCCACTCATAACAATTTGTGGATACCATATTTTTTTATTTATGCAGTTGAAACTATCTTGATTGATTTTTGAGTGCAGTCGGTCTAATAAGTTAGTGATGTCGCGGCATCAAGTGTATTTCGATCAATAATTGGTATCACCACTATCTAAGCATTAATTAATCCTTGTGGGCATTTCCTGACGCATAAGGTTACACTTTATCCTATTTTCCGGTACGGCTTTTTAGCCGGAGGAAGCGGAGGGTTGGGAGATAGCCTTCTACTTTGCTGTCCTATTCTTCCACTATAAACTGTTCCTGTCTAGTAGTATTAAGGCCGGACCACCTAGTTGGGACCACAAGGTCTGTGTGGTCTGAGTATCTGTGTAACTGTGTAACTCTCTCTCTCGAGGTCAGCTCATTGAAGTTTTTATAATATTTAATGGGTTTGACAATGTGTATTATAGCAAAATGTTTAGCCTCAATATGAATACAACACGCCACCATGGATGGAAATTAAAATTGAAAAGGTTCAGCACTAGTATTTGTGTAAACTTTTTCACATATAAGATCTATTCTATCTGGAACAAACTTCCCTCCGAAGTTATAAACAGTTCTTCAGCAGAGCAGTTCAAGAAGAGAGTAGATAGTATTTTGCACACTCTGTAATGAGTGAAGTGCACTAAACATTCTCTCTCCTTCCACTTCGAGTATCTCCTCGGAATGGACCGCAAGGTCTCTGATATATTAACTATTCCTTGTAACTCCTTGTAACTCTCTTTGTAACAACATGAAGGATGAACCAGTGGGTGAGAGTCAGACCATCTAATTTGAAAGGATTATCTTGGGATGAGAGGGAGGTGAGAGGATGGCAGAGCAAGAACGATATACCTTGAGAGAGTGAGTGTGAGAGTGAGAGTGAGTATAAAGGAAGTCAAGCAACAACATATCTAGAAACCCTCGATATTGCTTGCCCTCTAAATCACTGCTGTTCGAAGTGTCCAACAGTGGTTTAGAGTGGGTAAGAGACAATAGGAAAGGGAAGTACTGCCTTAAGAGAGAGAGAGCAGGCTCATGAATTATATAACAACATTCCAGTTAGGTTTAACTAAGCGACTAAACGTTTTCCATTGCTCGGGCTATTAAGAATTGACGTGGGATCTATTATTTATGGTATTTAACCCCTTCTGTACCGGCGACGTCTTTCAAACTTGATTCTAGCTATATTTAGACGATTTTGTGCAGTTTAGGAAGGATCTTTGTTACTAAATCGGGTTGTTGTTGTTGTTGTTCCCTAATCTGCCTGGCCGAACAGCCCCGAGTTCCTGAGGAAGGCCATGGCCACGATCGGGCTTTCCCACAGAGCTCTCATTGAGTGTAGATTGTGTTGTTGGCGTAAGTGGTTGTGTGAAATGCAGTCTTCTATGATCTGTTTAATGGTATGGGGTGCTGCGTTACATCCCGGACAGCTGTCGACGACGGAGTCATCCAGTCTCTCTGATAGCTCAGAAGAGCTGGATGGTGTCCGCATCTCAGCCTGGCCAGGTAGACTCTGTTCTCGCGAGGAAGGGAGGATTCAGAAGGATGGATTTCGGGAGGTCGTGCTTGCAGTACACTCCACGAGCGGCTAGGTCGGTAACTTCTACTACCTGCCAAGCGGGTGGCTTTACCCTAAACGAGCTTATTTCCGTGCTCTTTTTCATACATAAACAAGAGCCAGAGCGTAATACAAGTATGTATTTGTGACAGGGCGATAATTGAGCTTTCCAATGACACCAGGACCATCCTTCTACGATCACAGGTTCTCTTGCAACGATCGTGCAGCCGAAGGGCAAAATCGCTAAAATACGGTAATTTCCTTACATACTTCCCTGTGTAGCGAGGCAGTGAGTGTGGGTGTGTGTGGAGTAGGGCCCAGTGCTGGCGCGAGAGCCGTGCCGAATGGTCAGAGCCGACCTACGCTCCGCCCACCGCTTGTCTCTCTCTCAGAGCCAAATATTGCTTAGAATTGCACACCGCCTTAAGTCGGTCCCCGCCACATAGTCCTCTCTTCTCTAGGCCGACTTAAGTCGGGCCCTGCTAAACAAGGGTTAAACTGAATAAAATCGTCTAATAGTAGCCAGAATAAAGTTAAAAGGACGGCGCCGGTACAGAAGGGGTTAAGCTTTTCATAAATGTTCATATAAGAAATGCAAAAAAACGGAAATGTGCAAATTAGTGGGTAGGTCCAGGCAGTATAATTCGTTTGTCATTACTCAAATCCTAATCCTAATACTAATCCTAAAATCTGATCATTCATAAACCCGACTGGCTCAGCTAATGTCGTTTGTGCTTCGTTTAGGCTCGGGTGATAGTCAATTAACCCTTTCAACATTATGACGCATTTTGACAGTTAATTCTGGCCACCATTAGACAAGTTATACAATTTAGGAAGGATCTAAGGGAATTATAAGGGTAAAGACTATCTCAGTTAATCCTCTGAATTCCATGTACACTTCCTAATCTGAATAAAATTGCCTTATGTTAACCAGAAAACGGATAAAAAGTGCGTCATGATCTTGAATGGGTTAATATCGAACGGGCAATTACACCTCCAATCATCTCTTAATTGTCACCCAGTATAACTCGGTGTTAGTCTTGTCAGCGCTCGAGTTGTTCGGTGATTATGGGGTAGGGTTTATTTTTTGGTTTATTAATTTATTTATATATTTAATTTTTATATTCCTCGCTAGACGTCCATCAAACTTAATAACACACTCCCTAGACTCCCTTCGAGATCCATTTGTATGTCCTGGCCGAAGGCCACACTCCCTACACCCTTTTCGAGATCTATTTGTATCTAATGATAATGTGGGTTCGAATCCTGGTCAGGATACCTCTCTCCCAATCTATTTGTATGTCCCGGCCGAAGGTCGGTTCTTCCTAAAACTACAATCTTGCTATCACTCGCCAGGAAATAATCGACGCCTAAATGGCACGAAAGGTCCTAATATTGACAATGAAACGAGGTGAAATGTCTTAAAATCCCCAAACTAATGGGACGAACGTCTCAAAATTTCAAAACTAATGTGGCTAAACATGAGGGAGAAGGGAGTCCAGATAAAGCGACTACCTCCCCCTTAATTGGAGTTTATCATTTATATATTTCCATCCGTTTAATGAAGATCCTCATAGCTATAACGTTTATGACTGAATGATTTGAATTGTTTTCATAATGACTGCGATTTATTAATATTTTCTGTGTTGCATGCTCGCGGGATTGCATTGAAAAAAAGAAAAAAGAAAACTATTATAAATCATCGAATACCGTACATCACAATTTTTCAAACACATATTTCAGCAATACAACTATTACTAGTTTACCTATAGTTTTATTCCAGTTACTTATTTGTAAAATTTTCTCAGTCCAGGTGTCGATTTGTTCCTGTCGAGCGATAGCGAGCCAGCATTGTATGGAGAAATACGGCTTCGCCAAAGACATTTTTCTGTCGAAAAATGTACAATATTTAGCCTGCTGTCAATAACTTTAAAAACAAATATGCTGGCTCGCTACCTCTCATCAGGAAAAAATCGAAACCTAGATGGGGATAAACGTCTAAAAACAGTAGGGGCCGAATGGATACAACCCAGAGAGAGAGAGAGAAACATAAATACAAGACCCTTTACTACAAATGCCCCTGTGTGTTGTCTCTGTGTGATATGAGACTAATGGCACACTGACAGACTACACCTTGATCAATATGTTGTGAGGCAGATAGATAGATCCCATCTTACTGAGGATTACTGCTACACTGCCCTGAGATGTGTGTGTTTATATATATACTGTATACTGTATATATGTGTGTGTGAGTGTGTGTGTATGATGATTACTGCTACACTACCCTGAGGTGTGTGTGTGTGTGTTTCTCATTACCTCCCACCTTTGTCACTGAGAGAGAGAGAGAGAGAGAGAGAGCGAAAGAGCGAGAGAGAACTTACTGCCACGTCTGCTTTGTGCGAGTTTCAGAATCCACCCCCCTAACTCTCGTACACTGCCTTTCAGGAGTAATTGAGGTAATGGTGGTGGCTGAGACAGTGGTGGTGGTGGTGGTGGTGGAGGGTGAGGTGGTGGTGGCGGTGGTGGTGGAGACTGAGGTGGTGGTAGTTGGTGGTGATGTTATTGTGTTGGTGGTGGATGTTAATGTGAATGTTAATGTGGATGTTAATGTTGGAGGTGGATAAATGTTTGAGTGGTGTTGGTGGTGGATGTTAATGTGGATGTTAAATTGGATATTAATGAGGAAGTGGATGTTAATGTGGATATAATAGTGATGTTAATGGATGAAAATGTTGGAGGTGGATACAAAAGTGATGGTAATGTGGATGTTAATTGATGTTAATGTTGTAGATAGATATATATATGATGTTAATGTTGATGTTAATGGAGGTGGATAAATGTTTGGGTGGTGTTGGTGGCGGATGTTAATATGGATGTTAAATTGGATTTTAAGTGAAGGTGGATGTTAGTGTGGATATAATAGTGATGTTAATGATGTTAATGGATATTAATGTGAATGTTAATGTGAATGTTAATGGATGTTATTGTGAATGTTAGTGTTGGAGGTGGATGTTAATGGATGATATTGTGGATGTTAATAAATGTTAACGTGGATGGATGTTCTTGTGGATGTTAATATGGATGTTATTGTGGATGTTAATGGATGCTATTGTGGATGTTTATGTTGATGTTAATGTTTGTTAATATGAATGTTGATGTAAGTGGATATACTAGTGATGTTAACCCCTTGAGGATTATGATGCATTATGAGAGTGTATTCTGGTAAATTATTTTATATTTTCTCGCTATTATTAGACAAGTTTATTCAGATTAGGAAAGGTGTATGGCAATCAGAGGGTTTATTGAGATGGTCTTTACCTTTTTAACGCCCGCAGATCCTCCTTTAGCTGTATATAATCGTTTAGTGATAACCAGAATAAACTGTCAAAATGCGTTTAATCCTCAAAGAGTTAACAACATTGCAATTTACCTTCAGCTTATCCCGTAGAGAATTATGACGCATTTTGACAATTTATTCAGGCTATCATTAGGCGATTTTATACACCTTAGGAAGGATCTGTAGAAACTAAAAGGGTAAAGACCTCTGACTTCCATATACCCTTCCTAAGCTAAATAAAATCGTCTAATAATAGCCAGACAACAGAAAAGAAATGTGTCATAGAATCTTGAGAGGGGTTATATATTAAACAGAATATACCCATAACCTGTAGTCCGTTCATTCTAGGTTGGGCAGAAATCGTAACCTCTGTAACTCAGAAAGGGCTAGAGCAAATGAGCCGTCAATTTATACACATATTCCCTAACCAAGTCTTCCTATTTGGTAGAAAAATGAGTTCGATTACTCTAGTCGTTTTTTTAGTTATGAGAGGCTAGAGTTTACAATGTCTGCCCAACCTTGAATGAACGGACTATAGTACAAGGTGACCGGACAACTCAACCAGTAGACCATTTCAACCAGTAGCTCTCAACCAGTACCAAATTAACCAATACGGTTAAGTTAGGTTAGGTTAGGTTAGTACTATATGTTGGCACTGGTTTGGTTGATCTTGGTTCATTTGGCACTGGTTGAAATGGTCTACTGATTGAGATGCCCGGAAACCATAGTACCGATACAAAGACTCGTCCTCGATTATAGGGCCGAGTTTAGACGAGACCAAACGTAAGAAAATAACACGGTAATCACATTAGAGTTCCAGGAATGGTTGGGGATAGTTGTAGTGGTAGTAGATGTTTTTACCGTAGTACCTTAGTTGTACAGTAAATCGTGGTAGTAGTGGTGGTAGTGGTAGATGTGGTAGATAGGTAGCGCCAACGAACTTGACAAACATTTCGATCCCTGACCTCTTTGTAACTCGAAAAGGCCTAGAGCAAATTGGCTTTAAATATCCACACCTTTTACCTGGCGAACTCTTCCCAATTATAGTAATGGGGTTGAATGGAGATCCTTGGTGCTTTTGATATGGTAATGGTGGTATTTGTCGGTATTGTCGTAGTTGTTAGTATGTGGTAGCAGTTGTAGATGTGGTAGTAGTAGTAGATGTAGTAGCAGTTGTGATAGTAGTCGTAGTAGTGGTGATGGTTCTATCCCCCGACATAATAGTGATGGTGTGGTCTATAGCTTATGACAGGTAGAGATGGGGAGCATTAATGATCATTATAGGGGGCCTGGGATACTCTGTCTGCCCCCCCCCCCCCCTCTCTCTCTCTCTCTCTCATTCGTTCTTCTTCTTTGTTATCCTTTCCTTCTACTTTCCCTTACTCACGGGTTAGCTATCTCTACTAGAATTAAGTCCTGACCACCTCGCTGGGATCGTAAGGTCTGTGTGTTTTGTTTTTTTTTTTTTTTCTATGTGATTGAGGGAGGCAAAAGGCATAACTGCCTATAGCGAGTGCCTCCCCCATAGTTGAAAGAGTGACAGGGCCAAAATCAAGGGACGTTCGAGCCAAAATGCCTGGACACACGGAGTTTGAAGCAATTTAAGTCATAGGAAGAGGGAAAGACTGATTCTGGGAGAGAGTTCCAGAGCTCAGCTGTTGAGTAGAAGAAAGTTTGAGAGTAACGTTTCACTCTTGGGTTGGAGAGTTGCACAGAGTAGGGGTGGGATTGAGTTGCAAGACGGGTACCACGTGCCCTACGTAAAGGAGGTGGTATGCACGGGGATAGCTCTGAGGAACACTGATTATTATAGTAGCGATAGAATAGCGAGAGAGATGCAACATTGCGGCGGAGAGAGAGAGATTGCAGAGAGTTGGTGAGTGGACGGGAGTTAATGATACGAAAGGCCTTCCTTTCAACTTTGTCTAGGAGAGCGGTGTGAGAGGAACCTCCCCACACATGTGAACAATACTCAATACAAGGGCGCACTATGCCCCTGTACAGAGCAAGAAGCTGTGCAGGGGAAAAGAACCCCCTAAGGCGGTTGAGCACACCCAGCTTCTGGGAGGCTGCCTTAGCAAGACTGGTAATATGGTCCTTCCAAATGAGAGCAGAAGAAAAAGAGACACCAAGAATATTGAGAGAAGATGAAGGGTTGATTTTTGTATTGTTGAAGAATAAGGGATAGTCCGCTGGGAGATCCTGACGGGTAGATAGATGGAGAAATTGGGTTTTGGAAGCATTAAAGTTAACAAGGTTTTCTCTGCCCCAATTGGAAATAGTATTTAGATCAGAATTTAAGAGTTCTATGGCTTCATTACGTTTGTCGTTGAGGGATTGCTGGCTGGGGCGTTCTGAAAAACTAATGGAGTAGTGTAAGGTTGAGTCGTCTGCGTATGAATGGATGGGAATTAAGGTACAGTTAAGGAGATCATTTATAAAAATTAGAAAGAGAATAGGAGATAGGACAGAGCCCTGAGGAACACCGGAGTTTATAGGGTGAGGAAGTAAGTGAACAATGGCCGTCCACAACCGCGGCTATGGAACGGCCGGAAAGGAAATTAGAGACAAAGGCACAGATGGAGGGATAGAAACCGAAGGAGGGTAGTTTAGAAATTAAAGTTTTATGCCAGACTCTATCGAAGGCTTTCGATATGTCTAGTGCAATAGAAAAAGTCTCACCGAAGTCCCGGAAGGAGGATGACCAAGAGTTAGTAAGATATGAAAGAAGATCACCAGTAGAGCGACCCTTAAGGAAGCCATACTGGCGATCTGAGAGCAGATTATGAGAAGAGAAATGCTTAAGAAATTTGGAAGCAAGAATAGTTTCAAAAACTTTAGAAAGACAAGAGATAAGAGCAATTGGACGATAGTTGGAGGGTTGAGAGCGGTCACCCTTCTTTGGGACAGGTTGAATGTGAGCAAACTTCCAGCATGAAGGGAAGACGTTAGAGGATAGACAGAGACGAAAGAGTTTGCCTAGGCAGGGAGTCAGCACGGAAGCACAGTTTTTGAGAACAACAAGGAGGAACACCGTCCGGACCGTACGCCTTATTAGTGTTAAGCCCAGAGAGGGTAGAAAGTACATCTTTAGAAGAGATTAGGATATTAGGTTAGTTTATATATGTAAATCGATGTAAATCTATCTCTCTCTCACACACACACTCACTCTCTCTGTATGTATTTATATATAGTCAGTCTCTAACTCTCTCTCTCTCTCTCTTCCAAACACACAGGTGATGGCAGTAATACCATCATAACCAGACCTTGGGTGTGAGAAACGCTGCTCGGATGTCTAGACACACTTCTTACTGCCCCAATGTGGTATAGTTGCCTGCACATACACCTGGTACGGTTGGCCAAATAAGTCATATCTCCGCTGGCATTACGTTTCGCTTGCTGTGTTGTGTATTAATGTCTGTCAGATGTTTAATAAGGTGTATAAAGATAGGAACATGTTTGTATATCTCACTCGAGAGGATGAATTGATGCTTAGAATCTTAGATAGTGCTGATACCAATTATATTGATCGAAATATAGTTGGTGCCGGGACATCACTTGTTTGGGCAACTGTACACTTCATAATATTAGGCTTTCCATAATGCAGTTGGGTCTGAGTACATGATTAGATTGATATCGAAAATTCGAAAATGGATATTAATCGTGATCGTGTACTCAACCTTTAACTGTGTTGGTGGTGTAATGGTTTAAATGCTAATGTTCTGGGTGTGGTGTCCCTAGTTCTATTCCCGGGAGGACTTTATGCTTTAATTTGTTTATTCAAGTAAATTGGGGTTTGTAATTGGTTATTAATGTTAAGAATGGGGTGTTCCTTAATTACCATTCTTCCAGTGGCGGTGTCGACTATCCAATACCACTTTGAGATATTGCATGCTAATAGTGTTAATTTACATTCTATCTATTGGCCTTTGAGTTCCATCACCAGACAGCCGAGGTACACAAATGTTTCAGTTAACCCCTTCTGTACCGGCGACGTCTATTGAATTTTTCTCTTGCTATATTTAGACTACTTTGTGCAGTTTAAGAAGGATCTGTGGTAGTAAAAAGGGCTCAGGGTGATAGTTCGAAGCCTGACACTTGTTGGAGGCCCTGTTTAAATTGAATACAATCATCTAATAGTAGCCAAAATACAGGTAAAAGGACGTTGCTGGTACAGAAGGGGTGACTATTTTGATAAACAGAGCCGGTGAGTATGCTTGAGGGAAAAACTCAGTCCATGTGGTTCATCTTCTCTCCATATTCTCGGTGTCTCTTTTTCTTCTGCTCTCACTTGGAAGGACCATATTACCAGTCTTGCTAAGGCAGCCTCCCAGAAGCTGGGTGCGCTCAACCGCCTCAGGGGGTTCTTTACCCCTGTGTGGCTTCTGGCTCTGTACAGGGGCACAGTGCGTCCTTGTATTGAGTATTGTTCACATGTGTGGGGAGGATCCTCTCACACCGCACTCCTAGACAAAGTAGAACGGAAAGCCTTTCGTAACATTAACTCCCGTCCACTCACCAACTCTCTGCAATCTCTCTCTCTTCGCCGCAATGTTGCATCTCTCGCTATTCTATCGTTACTACAATAATCAGTGTTCCTCAGAGCTTTCTAAGTGTATACCACCTCCTCTACGTAGGCTACGTAGTACCCACCTTGCAACACAATCCCACCCCTACTCTGTGCAACTCTCCAACCCAAGAGTGAAATGCTATTCTCAGACTTTTTTCTATTCAACTGCTGAGCTCTGGAACTCTCTCCCAGAATCAGTTTTTCCCTCTTCCTATGACTTAAATTGCTTCAAACTCCGTGTGTCCAGGCATTTTAGCTCAAACGTCCCTTGATTTTGGCCCTGTCACTCTTTCAAAACTGGGGGAGGCACTCGCTGCAGGCAGTTATGCCTTTTGTCTCCCTCATTTACATAAACAAAAATATATACTGTATCTACAGTATACAGTATATATATTTAACGGTCACAAAACCTTAGTCCAGATGAGAATAAGATTTCCATGTGTTCTATTTGTGACAAACTAACAAAGATGCCTCATCTCTTTTGGGTGGTATAGAAAATATACACACACACACACACACGTTCTTATGCACACCCACACAAATACCTACACACACGAACACTTATCTCTCTCTCTCACTCTCTCTTCCAATCATGTCTTACATATCATTCTTTCCCCAAAATATAGCCTATATATATATGTATATATATATATATATATATATATATATATATATATATATATATATATATATATATATATATATATGGAAGGGGTGCCAACTGAGCGAATTCCTTTATTGGATTCTTGCGTCTTCCATTATTTCCCTTGTCTTACTGGGACAGACTCGTGTGAATTGTTTTCTTACTCACACACACACTATCTCTCTCTCTCTCGCTCTCTCACACACACACACACTCACTCACTCTCTCTCTGTATACTCGCATCCTTCTTCATTACTAGAGCGTTTAATACAATGAGTCTCCCGGAGCTGTCACAAAGTTTGCCATGCAGAATAATGACGTTAAGGGGGTTATCTGGTTTGTATTGGCCTCTTTTCATTGTTATTTTTTTTTTAAAGTTTGATCCTTAGACCTTCATCAAGCTAACAAAAATTCAAACCCAAGAACCGCCTTCAAGATAAATTTGTACATTTTTCGGTAGAAAAATGTACACATCCTATAATCACCTTGACTGTGAAATCTCATTAAGGGTGTATAGAATAGTACTTGTCATTTCATCATTATACTAGGCAGGGAGAGGTAGAAAAATGTATCTCTCTCTCTCTCTCTCACACACACACACTCTCTCTCTCTCTTTGCGGGAACAGTACATAATAAAACCTTAATCAGGCTCCAAGTTACAGTGTTCCAACCAAGTTTTTTTTCTCCTGTGGCGTCCCTGTTGTCTGGAAGTAAAACATCCGGATGACAGAAATTTGACAAGCTCCACAAAAAAAGAGCCACTCGGGAAAAAAGAGAACAGGCCGGAGAGATGATACATAAAGGGAGATGGGTTGGTTTTTTCTAGACATCTTTCTTTCTCATGTTTAGCCCATTAGTTTTCAGATTTTAAGATGTATGCCCCAGTAGTTTGTCGATTTTAAGACCTTTCGCCCCATTTCTTGTCAAAGTAAAGACCTTTCGTGGCTTTTCTACCGAAAAATGTACACATTTATCTTGAAGGGGGGGGGGGGGTCTATTTTGTTTTTATAAAACTTGATGGAAGTCTAGCGAGGTTACTATAAAATGAATACATAAATAGATTAATAGACCAAAAACAGCCACTACCCCCTTAATTAATCTTAAAAGCATATCTCCTCCTCCGCACCACTTCGGCTAAAACCATCTCATTTCCTGCCTCTCAACTCATCTCTTACTATCACTTTGGCCCCATTTGACGTCCCAACCCTTTTAGGTAGATTCCCCTGGTTTATTCAGGCTGTAGGAGCGTAATGCTTAGTGTGCGGAATTTTGGTGTGAGTATCCTAGGTTCGAGTCCTTGGAGTACCACATGTATTCATAACTTTCATTGATTTCATTAGTTAGGTTTATTTGTAAATTAATTGGAGGTCTAGCTAGGAAACTAAAAACTAAATTACTAAACATATACTGTATATAGCCCAAGAAACCAAGCACTATCCCCTTAATCCAGCAGACCAAAATAGAACCTTCGTCTCCCATTGGGAAAGCATAGGAATTATATGAAAGATAAAAGCGTGATTTTAATGAAATAGTTAATCATATTTAATGTAAGAAAATATAATATTCTTTCATCACTAATTCAAATTTAACCTAGGTTATTCCTATCAGCTCCTTAACCCTTTGAGCACCAGCGACGTGTGATATATTTTACTGTAGCTATATTTAGACTATATTATTCAGCTTAGGAAGAATCTGTGGTAGTTAAAAGGGTTGGTTGAGATACTTTGAAGACTTATTATTGCTAGAGGTCCTTCCTAAACTGAATAAACTCGTTTTATGGTTGCCAAAATATAATGGAAAGGATGTCACCGGTACTGTATGGGTTATTGGTTGTCATTTCGGTAGGCTAGCGGTAACATCACTATCCCACACTCGTTACTTCATTCCACATCACATCACATCAGATATAGGCTGAGAATCTGCAGAATTTTTCATAACCTGATTGAAGTACACATGGGTTACTAAGTATTAAGTAACACCCCGTTCTTAACATTAATCATCAATTACAAACCCCAATGTACTTGAATAAACTAATGAAAGCATATGGTCCTCCCGGGATTCGAACTCGGGACACCACACCCAGAACATAAGCACTTAAACCATTACACCACCAACATACCTACGAGGTCACATGCGACATGTGGCTACCAGATGGTATCTAAGTTACGAACATAGTATAATAAAGATGAATGGAGATATAACACCAGTACTCTTCAATCCTATATTGGCTAGGGTTGAGTACAGGAGCGCCGAGACGCTGGTTGGTTATGGGAGAGTCTGGTGTGAACTGAAGGACTTGCTGCCTCCACAGGCCTGGGTGCCAGAGGCGCCCGCAAGTCTAAAGTGTCTGTGGTGCCATATGGTGTTGGACAATAGTGGTGTATACATTATTATTATACATAGTACTCACGCAGATGCACAGGTGGATCAATGTGAAACTAACATAAACTCATAGTTGAGGAGCTTGGTTAGGGATGGAGCATTCTACAATTCTCCATTGGGATAGACAAAACATATACTGATTCTAGGGGATCTCGCCCCTGCTTAAGCCATATTGTGATCAAGGTGTTATCATCTTGTAAGTTACATAATGATTAGAGGCATTCTATATTTATTTCCAGATGTCGGTAAATTGCCATGTTTCTATCTTGGTTACTCAGCTATTACGTAGATTTTGTAGTTAAATATGTTGTTAATTATTATGTTCTCTCGATCAACCAACTTTACTCCTAAACTCGATTAATTATGAAAACTTGGCATTAATGCAACGCAGAGACATAGTAGATCCACATTTGTACATCAAGTATTGAGAAATCGATTGCTAAAGGATTCGATTTACCGCCAGCTGGAATAAAACTGACTACACCATACGACCCTCACCGTCTTGGCTCTTCTCGTTCGTCCAATAATGATGTGAAACTCAACACTCATTATTTCTGTAAGCCCGAGGGATTAACCGAATACCGTGTTGAGAGAGAGAGAGAGCGAGAGAAAGAGAGATAGAGTGAGAGTGAGAGAGAGAGAGATATATTTATATTGATACACTGGCCCCACATAACTTATGATCCAAACGAGGTGGTCAGGACTTAATCTTAGCAGAGATAGCAACCCTAAGAGAAAGTGGAAGGAAAGGATAGCAAATACAAAGAGAGAGAGAGAGAGAGCGTGAACGAACAATCATTCCAAATCACTAATAATTCCACATGCATCATTTCCATTGACAGATCAGAATAATTGGCCTCGTTGTTTTAATCCATCCAGTACTGGCGCTGCTCTTTTAACTTCATTCTGACTATTAATATGTTTGTGTCATGCCCCAGCCAGGGTTCGAACCCAGGACAGAAGTGCAGCACTCCAGCACCTTAACCACTAGACCACCGAGGAGCTTAAATGTAGTGGCTTCATTTGGAATTATATCCCATCCACCACCACCCGCTCCGACTCGTGATCATGTAGCTAGATACCATACACACATACACCTCACACACACACAACAGCAACTAAGTACCAGAGAAGGATACTTCTATTCTGGGGAACATTGAAGGACTCACTGAATAAACAAGTAGAGCCCTGAATAAATTAATATTATCAGACGAGTTTTTTCAGTTTCAAAAGGGCCTCGAGCAATTAGCAGGCTTCGAATTACAGGTATATCACTTAACCCTCTCTACTACCGCAGATCCTTTTTAAGCTGCACAAAGTCGTCTAAATATTGCTAGAATAAATAAAAAAGACGTTCCCGGTATAGAAGGGGTTAAGGAACACCCGCTTCAGCCATTATAAATGAACGATTAAGGGGACACTGACTGCTTTTTTGGCCTATAAATTCATTCATTCATAAATTCTTAGTTTCCTCGCTAGACATACCTCAAACTTAGAAAAACATCCCCTAGACCCCCCTCAAGATAAATTTGTACATTTTTCGATAGAACAAATTTCCGGCCGAAGGCCGGTTCCTCTTACAGTTACAGGCTCGCTATTGTTCGCCAGGAAAAAATAGACACCTAAATGGCACGATAGGTTTAAAAATGTATACCGAAATGGGACGAAAGGTCTTAAAATCGTCAAACAAATGGGTCGAACGTCTAAAAATTTAAAACATTAATGAGACCAAACACGAGGGAGAAAGGGGAACCAGAAAAACGACCGTCTCCCCTTAATTAGCAGAACAATAAGAGATAAAGCTCAATGCCAGAGATGAGTAACAAAGTCCAAAAGGTTCCAGGGACTTTACAGCATTGGCCAAAGGATTTAAAGCGTCTCTTCTTTCTCGCTAATTAGTGCGAGGCTCAGATCAGGAAAGTGTGAGATACGCTAATTGTAAAAGTTGCCCTGAGCATATATTGGAGTCTGGCAAAGTTCGTCAAAATGTTCTTGTTTGTTTATGTGTACAGTACATCTAGGTGTGTTTTCGTATGTGTGTGTGTGTGTGTGTGTGTGTATTTACTGCACTTCATATACTAAAATCGTCCTTTATGATAATGCAAACGTATTGTATAATACACCTTCACGCCAGATCTACTTAACCCCTTCAGCTCCATGACGCCTTTCTACCTTTGATTCTGGCTAAAATGAGATAATTTTATGCAGTTTCAGACGGACTCATGTTACTAAGAGGGTTTATTGAGATTGTATTTACCTATTTGAGTCGTATAGGTAGATTACAAACTAAAGCAAATCGTCTAATGGTAACCAGAATATAATGACAATTACGTAATGGTGGTGAAGGGGTTAAACACGTAAACGTCTTTATAGAGTTCGCGGTTCCAAGCATGATAGGTCAGAAATTGTGAACCCTAACCTCTATAACTCAAATAAGGGCTTGAGCAAATAGGCTGTACATTTTCACATCTATTCCCTGGCTGACCCTTTCCAAATAGTAGATATATTAGCTCGAATACTCTAGTCGCTTGTGAGTTATAGAGGTTAATGTTCAAGAGTTTTGGAACAGGGTATAATATATAGTTCGCTTGAGCCCATCCCCTCTGAGATAGAACAAAAAATGGTCAGGAGGGGAGAATATGCCACCGACACTGGAAAAAAAAAAAAAAAATCTCGAGAAAAAGTACAAAATAAATACATAAATATTCAGAGCCAGGGTGAAAAAGATGCCACAGAGAGAGGAAGAAGATTAGAGGTGAAAAAAACAAAAAACAACGCAGATGGACAGACAAAACATAGAATATGGATACTTTTTTTTTTTAAGGGGACACTGACTGCTTTTTTGGCCTATAAAATCATTCATTCATAAATTCCTCGCTAGACATTCCTCAAACTTAGAAAAACATCCCCTAGACAAGATAAATTTGTACATTTTTCGGTAGACAAGTTTCCCGGCCGAAGGCCGGTTTCTCTTATAATTACAGGCTCGCTGTCGCTCGCCAGGACAAAATTGACACCTAAATGGCACGATAGGTCTTTAAATTGATAACGAAATTGGACGAAAGGTCTTAAAATCGCCAAACAAATGGGCCGAACGTATACAAATCTAAAAAATAATGGGGCTAAACACGAGGGAGAAAGGGGTCCAGAAAAACGAACGCCTCCCCTTAAGCCATAATGGAGTGACGATTTAGGTTGAAAAAAGAAAGAAATCATAGGCTTTACCACAGCGACGCCCGTCTCATTTTACGGTATTCTGGCACACAACTTTATTCAGTTTCGAAAAGACGTATCATAGTTAGGATAAATGGCTTAAGGGGTAAGTACTTGTTTTTTGGGGTATGTATATATTTAATTAATTTAGTTTTTAGTTTCCTCGCTAGAACTCCACCAAGCTTAAAATAGCAACCCCTAGACCCCCTTTAAATAGCACCCCCTAGACCCCCTTTCAATAGCACCCCCTAGACCCCCTTAAAATAGCACCCCCTAGACCCCCTTTAAATAGCACCCCCTAGACCCCCTTTAAATAGCACCCCCTAGACCCCCTTTAAATAGCACCCCCTAGACCCCCTTAAAATAGCACCCCCTAGACCCCCTTTCAAGATCAATTTGTACATTTTTCAGTAGGGCCGGTTACTTCTGAAATTACAGGCTCACTTTCGCTCGCCAGGATAAAATCGACACCTAAATGGTACGAAAGGTCTTAATATTGACAAAGAAATGGGGTGGAAGGTCTCAACATCGACAAACTAGTAGAATGAACGTCTTAAAACCTCAAAACTAAAATGCTAAGCATGAGGGAGAAGGGGGTCCAGAAAAAGTGAGAACTACCCTCTTAAAAGAACCTCGAGTAACTCCTTGAGAACAATGATGCCTTGTTGTCGTTCATTATGCTCACACTAGACGAATATTTGAAGCTAAGGAAAAACTTGCGATTGATAAATATGTCTTTGCGCTTTTCATTTTCTATAATTATCGTATTATCTAAACCATGGAGATATTATACAGTATACTCAGACTGTGTATATATATATATATATATATATATATATATATATATATATATATATATATATATATATATATACCGGTATATATATATATACCTGTATGTACTATATTTATATATATATATATATATATATATATATATATATATCTGAGTGTGCGTGTGTTTATAGTCTTTCTACCTCTTTCACTTGTTAATAATATGTACTTCATCAACATAAGTACTATCTCATGATATCCCTCATCTATATCATCATCTGTCCCCTATCATCCAACCACCCTAATCGTCCTTTGTCTTTTAATATACTTTGTTTCTCCTTCCTCCTCCCCTGAAATCCTCTTATCACCTTTATAATTTATCTTTCATTAAGTTTCCTCACGATATAATATGTTCTCTCTCTCTCTCTTTATCTCTCTCTCTCTCTCTCTCTCTGTATGCAACTTCATTTTACATATTGTTGCTTGATTTCTTTAAACCAACATGTCCCTCTCTTCCCATTATACAAATTAAACATATTTGATATTACTTGTATTCCTCTTGATCCCTTTGCCATTTTTTGTCCTATGTGAGTGAGGGAGACAAAAGACAGAACTGCTTGTAGCGAGTGCCTCCCCCAGAGTTGAAAGAGTGACGGCCAAAATCAAGGGACGTTCGAGCCAAAATACATATACAATAAATACTTCTCTTTCATTTGTATACAAGTACGGTCGCGCTAACAAGTAATGTCTCAGCTGTCATTACGTTGGGCTCGCTCTAGTTGAATAAGGTGGGTATGAGTAGGAACATGTTTGTATATTTCACTCAAAACGAATAAAGAAAGTTTTAGATATTGCTGATACCAATTATTAATCAAAATATACTTGGTGCCGAGACATCACTTATTAGGCTGATTGTACATTTTTTTCTTCACACCCCCATCGTTCTCGTCATCTATACCTATTTTCCTATACTCCAAATACTCCTTGATAGTCTGTTGCTGCCTGCTATCCTTAGAAACAATATTTTCCTGAAATAAATGCACACTTCTATTATATTGTATTATAGCTTCACATTCTATACTTACACCTTATTTCTCTATCGTATCCTCCTTCTATGATGTAATATCTTTCTGCCTTGCACCCCCAAGTCTTCTTACCATTATATATACCTTCGTTCCTCAAAGGCACCAACGAACGGCTGTCATCTTACCATCATTAAGTAACTCAAAGCTGCTTACTAACCTACTCATCTCTGTACTATGGGAAACTGTTATTCTCTCTCTCTCTCTTTTTTTTTTTCGTGGAGTATATTCGTCCTGATCCTCTTTCCCTTATACTTGGTTATCTCTCTCTTGGTCCCAACCCTCCTTAACCATAATATTGTTAAGGCGGTGTCACACGAGCTATTTTCCCGTCAATTTTTAGGAGCAATTGTAGTCTGGCAGGCTTAGAATTTCAGTTACATCAGAAATCAGGCACCTAACATATTCTACCACCAGTCTAGTGCATGATCCCAGTGTAAAAATGCATCAAAATATCATGAGAAAAAACTTGCTCATCCAAAATTGCCGGAAAAAGCGCTCGTGTGACACTGGCTTCACTCTCTATTACTTAGTGTTACGAGAATTCGCTTTTATAGTCTTGTGTCCTCATAGCTTTGGCAGGCATTGGAGATTTTGTTATTATTATTATTATTATTATTATTATTATTATTATTATTATAATATTAATAATATTAAATAGTATTATTATTGTCATTATTATTATTATTATTATATAAATGAACAAATCCACCAAAAAGTGAACCATCCTCCCTTAAAGTGGTCAGAATGGAGAGAAGAGTCTCATAATACTGAAAGGGTTAGCAAACACTATTCGTTAATTAACATATACCCTGAATTAAAGCTTCTGGAGGTAATCATATGGCACACTAAGATAAAATGCTCGCCAGCTGATTAAAATGCTTACTTTTATATGTGATGGATAAATAATAATATATTTTTATGGACTCTCAGTGATGTTTTGTCTGCCGATAAAAAAACCAGGATATCACAGGTAAAAAGTGATGATCTTGGGGACTTATGATGCTAACGAGATTAATCACTTGCATCACGACCACACACACACACGCACATATAGCAGTTATATATATATATATATATATATATATATATATATATATATATATATATATATACAGTATACTGTATATACTGTATATATATAAATAAGTAGTAATAATAAATAAGTGTAATTATTTTATTTTTTTACCTTGATAGAGTTCTAGCGAGGGAAAAATAAAATATTGATTTTTCTAAACATCGATACCCATTGACAACTATATCACGGTCGTAGTACATTTATAGATATAAGAAAAACTAAATTATTCATACTTTTTATCCATCAGACTCCTACATTCTTATTGCACTTTGATTTTATATCGATGTTTACGGCTCCAACTTCCTTATAGACTGAAACTCCCAATTGTTAATAGTATCGGCTAAATATATTGGCGTCTGGAATCCAATGTAAGTTATCATAATATTTTGAGTCCTATTAATATTATACTATTATATTATATGCTATTTAATTATTTAATTATTTAATTTATTATAATATTCGTGTATTTACGTGTAATCATTTAAATTTATAAGACACACCATTGTAATATCGTCACACGCTTATCTTTCTCTCTCTCTCTCTCTCTCTCTCTCTCTCTCTCTCTCTCTACTGTATCTCCTCACACATATAAACACATAATAATGGTTGTCATTCCTTACCTCTCTCTCTCTCTCTCTCTCTCTCCTCACACATATCCCTTGTGTATTATCTTATGCGACTGATGTAAAATTGTGTAATGAAACGAGAGAGGGAGAGAGAGAGAGAGAGGTACATATAAACTAGCTAATTTAGAATTAGAAAATTCAGACTGCGAGAAAGATCTAGGTGTGTTTGTTAGCAATGATTTGAAGTCTAGAAAACAGTGTATAAGCGTTCGTAATAAGGCAAACAGGATTCTCGGGTTCATCTCTAGGAGTGTGAGTAACAGAACTGCTGATGTTATCTTAAAACTTTACTTGTCATTAGTGAGACCCCATATGGATTATGCTGTCCAATTTTGGTGTCCTTATTACAGAATGGACATAGATTCATTGGAGAGAATTCAGCGTAGAATGACAAAAATGATCCATAATATTAGAAATTTTCCGTATGAAGAAAGGTTGAAGAAATTAGGTTTACATTCGTTTTAGAGAGGCAGAGAGAGAGAGAGAGAGAGAGAGATACATAATGACAACCACTAATATTTGTGTATTGTGTGAGGAGATACAGTAGAGAGAGAGAGAAAGAGAGAGAGAGAGAGAGAGAGAGAGAGAGAGAGAGAGAGAGAGAGAGAAAGAGACTAATATTTGTGTATATGTGTGAGGAGATACAGTAGGGACAGAACAATGTGTGAATGGAAGCACTCTCGCTCCATTTCTCTAGCGAGTTGGTGGTTTGAGGGAGGAGGGGACTTATGGCAGATATCGTGGAGGTTTTCGCACACACACCAACACACACACACACAGACAGACACACTCGCACGTGCCTACACATATGCAATGCAATCCCGGATAAGTGTGATTAAGGGGCGATGGGGGGTATTTGTTTTCTTATATATATATATATATATATATATATATATATATATATATATGCTTCCACACTAAAGGTGTGTACAAAAGGGTTGGTTCACTGCACAAAGTTTAAACAAATTTAGTGCTAAAATTAAATTGCATACAGACCAACATGGTGAAACACATACAATAGCACTGGATATATCAAAGGCATTTGATAGAGTCTGGCATCAATCCTTATTGTCGAAGATGTCACACTACGGCCTTGCATCATTAGTTCCACTAATTTCTTCTTATCTTCATAACAGGAAAATACGTGTAATGGTAGATGGCCTTTATTCTCAATTTCACTCAATAAATGCTGGTGTTCCCCAGGGATCAGTTTTGGCCCCAACTCTGTTCCTCATTCATATCAATGATCTCATATCTACCACTCATAATCCAATACATTCCTACGCAGATGACTCAACACTCCACAGTTCCTTCACATTTACCAATTCTTTCACCCAACCCGATCTTATAAATTCAAAAATAAACACTGCAATTTCTCTGAACCAGGACCTTTCTAGAATTAATGAATGGGGACAAGAGAATCTAGTTTCCTTTAATGCACAGAAAACCAAGTACATTCAATTTTCTAACCGACAGAATCTCACTGACTCCCATATATTTTTTAATGATGTAAATATTCCCACTTCCCCTAGTATTGACATTCTTGGTGTAACATTAACTACTAACTTGAGCTGGACACATTATGTTAGAAGCATTGCTAAGAATGCCTCTAAAAAACTGGGACTCCTGTACAGAGTTCGAGAATTCTTCACTGACGAGCAGTTGGCCATGATATATAAAAGTCATGTGCGTTCTCAGATGGATTACTGTTCACCTCTGTGGGGTGGAAGTGGAGTGGTTGCATTGAGGCAGTTGGACAAAATTCAAAATAAAGCTATTAGATTAATCAATAACCCTGCAATCACACAGGACCTTCCTACATTATCCATACGAAGAAACGTTGCATCCCTTGCATTATTCTACAGATATTTTCACAGCAATTGTTCCGAGGAACTTGCTTCAATTGTGCCGCCTCTCCACATCTTTCCCCGTAGAACTAGGGCAGCTGAGAGCGCCCATGAATTTACACTTTCTCCTCCACAATGCAGAACTTCTGCTTATCAGAATTCATTTATCCCCAGAGCTACTACTCTTTGGAATTCACTTCCCTCGAATTGTTTTCCACAAACTTACAATCTACAAATGTTTAAATCCAGTTGTTACAAACATTTTATGAATGGAGGATGCCTTTAGGCACATGGACCTTTTTGTTTTATCTGTGTTTTTCCTTCCTCCGTTCATTGTCTCTTTAAAAAAAAAAAAAAAAAAAATTAAAATCGAACCATTAGTTTAGGATTTCGATTTTGACTGGGCTTCCTGGAGGGCCCAGGGGACCGTTTTTTGGACTTTAAAAGTCCTCTGTAGCCCAAACTATAAGTCCTAGATAATTCTAACTGGTGCCATTCGTTTTTTCTCGCCGACCTGCTTCTAGACGGGAGCAGGCCACTTCGCCTCATTACCACTTCGCCTTGGTCTCTTCGCCTCATGACCACAACGCCTTACAACCATTTCGCCTTGTAACCACTACGCCTCACTACCACTTCGCCTCACGACAACAACGCCTCAGCTCCAGTTCGCCTCAGCTCCAGTTCGCCTCACGCTTTCTTACCGCTTCACCTCTCTACTAATTTGACGCACAATTTGAACGATGTACATTAGTTTTTGATAGTTCGGTTAGGTTAGGTTAGGTTAGGTTTTCTTTCGAAAAATTTATAAATTTATCTTGCTGTCAAAAACATTTAAAAAATATGCTGGCTCGCTACCGCTCATCAGTAAAAAATTGACACCTGGATGGGGATAAACGGCTTAAAACAGTAGGCTGAATGGGGCCGAATGGATACAAGCCAGAGAAAGAGAGAACAGGAGAGCAAAAAAAGCAGGTCACCCCCCTTAACCCTTTTTACAACCACAGCTTCTTCAGAAACTGCACATGAGGCGAACTGGTGCTGAGGCGTCATTGACGCAAGGCGAAGTGGTAGGGAGGCGTAGTGGTGGCAAGGCGAACTGGTCGTGAAGCTCAGATGACGAAGCGGAAATAGAAGAAGTCCGGCTCGTGGGAGACTCGATGATACGTGGTCAGCTCACAGAGTTTTGCGCTAGAGCACCTAAGACCAGGAAGCGTTTTTGTATCCCTGGTGGTGGTGTGGACGACGTAGTTGCTGCAGTTGACGATAGGCGAAATGGTCATGAGGCGAAGTAGTCGTGAGGCGGAGTGACTGGAAAGCATCTCACTATGGTTCGCCAGGAAAAAGAATCGACACCTAAATAGCACGAAAGGTCTTAATATTGACAATGAAATGGGGCGGAAGGTCTTAAACTCGACAAACTATTAGGGCAAACCTCTTAAAATCTGAAAACCAATGGGGCTAAAGGTGAGGGAGAAGGGGACCTAGAAAAACGACCCATCTTCCCTGAAGAATATATTTGTATATTTTTAAACATTTATAAAAATTATGTAGATTTTTTTATTGTTAGTGTTATTATTATTATTATTATTATTATTATTATTATTATTATTATTATTATTATTATTATTATTATTTTATTTTTTAAATTTTTATTATATTAAACTAACATATTCTAAATGCATTCGGTAGTGTGGAGGTTCTATTTAAGTTAGGTTAGGTTAGGCTATTACGTTATCAAATGTTATTAATAACATAATATTATATAGTGTAATGAAACGCTAATAATTGTCCCTACACTATCTAAATGCATAATCTCACCTTGCAAAAAAAAAAAAAAAAAAAAAAAGTGCATCATGAAATTATAGAAGTATAATAATGGATAATAAGGGTACAGTCGCGCTAATAAGTGATGTCTCGGCACCAAGTATATTTTGATCAATAATTGGTATCAGCAATATCTAAGCTTCATTTCTTCATATCCAGTGAAATATACAAGCATGTTCCTACACTTACTCACCCTATTCAACATCTGGCAGACATTAATATAGCACAGAGCAAGCCAAACATAATGACAGCTGGGACATGACTTATTAGCGCGACCGTACAAAGTGTCCTCAAACTTTGTCTTGTTTTCCAGGACTAAGCCAAACTACACCACTTAAGCCAAATTATTCCACTTACTTGTTAATTTATGCAGAATAACGACTCCAACTTCCTCCCTCCCTCCCTCCCCCTTTCTCTCTCGCTCTCTCCTCTCGCTTTGCTCTCTCTGTCTCTCTCACCTCTCTCTCTCTCTCTCATTCACTCACTTTCTCTCACATACATGCACACCCACATTGTCACACACACACACACACCCTCTCTCAAACACACTCGCACACACACACACACACTCACTCTCTATCTTTCACTCTCTCACACACACACACACACACACACACACACACACACACACACACACACACACACACACACACATATTCAACATATTGGCCTTGGATAGTGTTGCACATAAATAGCGTTGAGAGAAGAGCCCAGGACCTCGCTGAACAAGAAACAAGTCATCTAATGCATACATTTATATACATTCATACGTACACTCGGATGCCATAGTCTCTAGCCCACTCATAAATATTCGTGGATTTCACTTATTTCCAATTATGGAAGTATATCCCTGGAAACGAATTTATGAATATGTTTATCTGTACATCAAATACAAAACTATATATACTATTTATTGAAAAGCAAGTTATATCCAATAATCAATCCAGATAGTTATAATTGCATCAAGAAAAACAGCGGGTTCACTAACTCTTATGAGTGGGCTAGAGTCTATGGCATCCGATAGTAAATAATGCACTCATAAAAGCATGTGTACTTGAACACAAATACACGTCGTACTCACACACACATGGAAACTTAGGTCTTCACGGATCCGCATAAACAGACACGAACACAAACGCATGCACGCATTTACACGGATCCGCATACAAAACACACACGACAAACGCATGCACGCACTTACACGGATCCGCATAAACAAACACACACGACAAACGCATGCACGCATTTACACGGATCAGCATACAAAAACACACACGACAAACGCATGCACGCATTTACACGGATCCGCATAAAAAACACACACGACAAACGCATGCACGCATTTACACGGATCCGCATAAAAAAACACACACGACAAACGCATGCACGCACTTACACGGATCCGCATAAATAAACGCGAACGCTTGCAAGAAAACGTACGTCTTGGTGGTGTAATGGTTAGAGTGTTTTAATATATGTATGTGGTATTCCAGGTTCGAGTCCTGGGACGATCCCATGCTTGCATTAATTGCATTGGGAGGTGTTTTGTGTTGAGAGCGAAATTAATTAACTAGATTAACAAATACAAGTATAGGTAATCTCTGATGTTGAATTCATATTGTACAATGTTATAAATTTATAGTCAATTTTTTATAGGCCTGGTCAGAAGCTGAGTCAATATTTTTCTACAATAATTTAACTTTATAGCCCTCTTTTCATAGAAGAAAATATATTGCATATTCTTTAATACAACTAAAGAAGGTTTCAGTTAATATCGCAATTTAATCCTTACAATGCAACATATAAACTCAACTAAGAAATTAATCATCATCTCCTTTATTTGCACACCTTTCTGTCTACGTGTATGGATTTCCGTCTGTGTGTATTTCCGTCCATGCATGTATTTCCGTCCGTGTGTGTTTTTCCGTCCGTGTGTGTATTTCCGTCCGTGTGTGTATTTCCGCCCGTGTGTGTATTTCCGTCCGTGTGTGTATTTCCGTCCATGCATGTATTTCCGTCCGTGTGTGTATTTCCGTCTGTCTTGGCTATATATAACTCCTCAAATTTCTTCCAGCCTCAAAAAAGCGAAACACCATCCCCTTGCCACCTTAAATGAGGAAGTAATTATCACACCCTCTTAATTCTGCGACCACGACTCTCCCGACACTTGCTTGATCAAACTTTACCTCTTGAGAACAAAGTGAGTAGCTTTAAAGCCTAATAAGGGTGCACACATGATTATAATAGTTCACGGTAATAATGATAAACACAGAAAGGTTAAAGGAAAACGGAACAGGCAATGGCCAATGTATTTTTTTTTCTTTTATGTGAGTGAGGGAGACAAAAGGCAGAACTGCCTGTAGCGAGTGCCTCCCCTAGAGTTGAAAGAGTGACAGGGCCAAAATCAGGGGACGTTCGAGCCAAAATGCCTGGACACACGGAGTTTGAAGCAATTTAAGTCATAGGAAGAGGGAAAGACTGATTCTGGGAGAGAGTTCCAGAGCTCAGCTGTTGAATAGAAGAAAGTCTGAGAGTAACGTTTCACTCTTGGGTTAGAGAGTTGCACATAGTAGGGGTGGGATTGTATATTATATATTGTATACTGTATATATTATATTATTGTATATATATTATCGGCTGCATATATCTTAAAGGCAAGTCAGAGTGCATGCAGTAGCATAAACTCCCACAATCACGGAGGCATACATTGGGAAACTAGACATTATATTTAGAAACGTATTTTTTGTATTAACTATTTATGTGAATTTGAGTGCATCCACAGAATGTATAATATAAAATTTCAGGATAAGGAAAAACACATTTACATACACTGAATATATAAAAAATTACCTATTCAAAGATCTTCTATTTTAAAATTTGCCGATTATATATATATATATATATATATATATATATATATGAATATTCCCATACTGTATTGGAAAATATGCTACAGGGGGGCAATGCCTAGTGAATTAATTGCCCAATAGGTGGCGTTCTGAGAGTGAGGGTCCGAGTGTGGGGGATGAGACTGTGAGGCGCAGAGGCGAGGCGGCTTCAGAGAGGGAGTTGCTTCGAGCCGTGAAGCTTCGCATATCTCACTCCCTAGACTGGAACAAGACCTCACGGGCTTCACCGTGTTCAGCGGTAGAGTGTAAAGGCTATCAGCCTATGCCCGAGAGGGAGTAGGTGGAATATATTAAAAAAAAAAAAAAAAAAAAAAAATATATATATATATATATATATATATATATATATACGAGCATATTAAAGGAAGGTGGGACAGTTCCAGCAGCGTTTAAAATGTTGTCTGTGAGGCTCCCCCCTCCCCCCCACAAAGAGGCCAACACGCTAGAGGAAAAGGTTGGGTGACAATTAGTGCGAACGTAATATTTGGTGATGAGGGAGAGGAAAAAACTGAGAAAGAGAGAGAGAGAGAGAGCTACATAGATACACAGACCACAAGGTCCTTACTAGGCAGTCTGGCCTTACAAACTATATATGTATATATGCATACATACATATATATATATATATATATATATATATACCGGTACATACATATACACACATACACACACACACATATATACATACATACATACACACATACATACATGTATATACAGTATATATATACATACTGCACAGTGCACAGACATACACATACATAAATTTTTTTTTTTTTTTTTTCATATCACCCCAGCCCTCTGCAGATAGAGGTCAAGCCTTCCCTTGAAAGCGTTTATTGTGTCGCTCTCCACCACTCTCGCTGGTAGTATATTCCACTCTGTCGCCACACTGTAGGTGAAGAAACTCTTTGTGACATCTAGGTTTGCCTTTTTGGTTTTTAATTTCATTCCATTTCCGCGAGTTTGATTAGTATTGTTTAATGTGAATAGTGCATTTACATCGACTTTGTCGAAACCTTTTAGTATCTTAAAGCACTCAATAAGCTGACCCCTCAACCTCCTCTTTTTTAATGAGAACAGGTTCAATCGTTTAAGTCTTTCTTCATATGGTTTATTTCTTAATGAGGGTATCATCTTCGTCGCTCTACGCTGTCTTACAATGTCCTTGATCAGATAAGGTCACCAGAACTGCATACCATATTCAAGGTGGGGCCTCACCATACTTTTGAACAGTGGCACTATTACGTTTTCATGTTTATATGTAAATTTTCGTTTAATAAAGCCCAATGCTATGTTTGCCTTATTTGCAGCTGCTATACATTGGTCGGAAGTTTTTAGGTTTTCAGATATTAGTACCCCTAGGTCTTTTACTACCGTTGCGGTTTTTATTTGTTTGCCATTCATTTCGTATTTGTATTTCATATTTCTGCTACCAACCTGCAGCACCTGACATTTATCGACATTGAAGGGCATCTGCCATTTTTTCGACCACTCTGATATCTTGTTTAAATCAGATTGCAACGCATTTCTATCATCTTCGTTCAGGACTGTATTTCCTATTTTTGTATCGTCGGCGAATTTGGAAATGGTGTTGTTTACCCCTACATCAATATCGTTAATGTAAATGAGAAACAGGACCGGTCCAAGGACTGAACCCTGTGGAACTCCACTAGTGACAGGCTCCCACTCCGATTCCACTCCATTTATCACCACTCTCTGTCTTCTGTCTGTAAGCCAATTTTGTATCCAAGAATGAATTTCACCTTTGATACCTATCCTCTCCAGTTTAGCCAATAGTTTTCGGTGAGCCACCTTGTCGAAAGCTTTTTGAAAGTCCAAGAAGATTATATCTAGTGATTTCGTCATGTCGTTATATGTGAATAGTTTGTTATAAAATTCAATCAAATTTGTTAGGCATGACTTATTTGATCTAAAACCGTGTTGACTATTTTTGATTAGGTTGTTTGATTCGAGGTAATCTACTATCTTATCTTTAAGGATTTTTTCCATGATTTTTCCTACAATTGAAGTTAGACTAATTGGTCTGTAATTACTCGCTTTGGCCTTGCTACCCTTCTTGTATATCGGCGTAATGTTCGCATCTTTTCAATCACTCGGTACAATCCCCTGTAGTAATGATAAGTTAAATAGTTGTGTCAGGGGTTTTGCTATTTCGTCCTTAACATTCTTAATTATTTTCGGGTGGAGCATGTCGGGTCCCGGGGTCTTATTTACATTTAAATGACTCAATTTGCTTTGTACTTCGCTAACACTGATGGTGAAATCTCCTATCACATGAGTTGAGGTGTTATTTTCAAGGGTATGATCGATAATTTCTTCTGTGAAAACTGAGCCAAAATATTTGTTGAGCAGATTTGCCGTGTTTGTGTCACCTGTTATTGTCTGGCCATCTTCTATTAGCGGTCCGATTCCGCGTTTGATCTGTTTATTTTTATTTACGTAACTGTAGAATTTTTTGGGGTTTGTGGCACTTTCTCTGGCAATAGTCATTTCGTAATTTTGTTTGTTCGCCCTAATTATTTTTTTCACTTCCCTTCTACTATTTTTGTACAAGTTTTTAATTACTTCAGGGTTTGTGTTATTTTTTACAAGTTTGTGGAGTTTATTCCTTGAGAGAGAGAGAGAGAGAGAGAGAGAGATAGAGAGAGAGAGAGAGAGAGAGAGAGATTGACAATGAGAGAGATATACTGTATATAAATAGATATAGATAGATAGACAGAGAGAGATAGAGAGAGAGAGAGAGAGAGATATACTGTATATAAATAGATAGAGAGATAGATAGATAAATAGATAGATAGATAGAGAGAGAGAGAGTTACATAGAGTTACGTAGATACACAGACTGCACAGACCTTGCGGTCCCTACTAGGCAGTCCGGACTTAATGCTAACATAGAATTTGCTACAAAATGGAAGGTATGGATAGCAAAGCAGAAGGCTCTCTCCCCACCCACCACGCCGAGCTGAGGAGATACAAATATTAAAAACAAACATTGCTCCACCAACCATGTACGGACGCGC
>CM064497.1:4598712-4623712 GCA_032716605.1 Paralithodes platypus
TGGGAGTATCCTAGGTTCGAGTCCTCGGAGTGCCACATGTATTTGTTGATTTCATTAATTGAGTGTAGATGTGAAGTTGGTTGGTGTAAAAAACATAATATTATAAGAACATAAGACAAATGGAAATCTGCAGAAGGCCTATTAGTCCATACGAGGCAGACCCCTTCTTCCCTACATCCCTATTTGGTCTTTTACACCTTTATGTCCTACACTACATCTCTCACTATAACTTATAACCCCTGCACTACGCATATCCCCTACACCACATCTATCTTGTAGCTACCTAAGGACATTACTCACTACAACCTATATCCCCTATAAACTCATCTGTCTTATAGCTTCCTAAGAACATCGCTCACTACAGCCCATATCCTTTACACTCCATCTATCTTATAGCTACCTAAGAACATGAACTATGGTCCGTGTTTTCTCTGGCTTTCCTCCTCCTGCCCTTGACTATCGAAATTCAATAACTATCCCCGTTCCAGCCCGTCATATATTATCCATTTATCACGCGACATAAGAGGGGGAGGGAAGGTGGAATGGGTTTTCTGATTAGGATCTTAAGGAGAGATGGTTGATTTTTCTGACCCCCACCTTCTCTCTCATACTTAGCCCCATTAGTTTGAAGGATTTAAGACGCTCGGCCCATTAGTTTGGTAATGTTAATACCTTTCGACCCATTTATTTGTCAATATTAAGATCTTTCGTACCATTTAGGTGTTGATTTTTTCCTGGCTAGCGATAGCGAACCTCTAATTTAAGGGCAACCGGCCATCGGCCGGGATATTTTTCTATCAAAGAATGTACATATACATCTTGAAGGGTGGTCTTGGGAGTGTTTTATTTAAGCTTGATAGAGTTAGGGAGGCAACTAAAAAATAATAAAAAGATGAATTAGTACGCAAATAAATACCCCCCCCCCATCCCTCTTAAGGCTCTTCCATCGCGGCAAAGGATATATGGTTGGCGGTGATAATATTGCTGCATCCTCTATTAGGTATATGGTGGAGATATGTCAACACTCTCCCATCATAAGGAGGATTTGTTGTTGTTGTTGTTGTTGTTGCTGTTGGTAGTTTTGTTGTTGGTTTGGATTGGGGATCGATTCAGAGGGTTTGGGAAAGGCAAGGGTTTAGGGAGGATATCATTCAGCCCACCACAACGATTATGTCGCTCAATATATTACACCTCAGTTTTGGCTCGAACGTCCCTTGATTTTGGACCAGTCACTCTTTCAACTCTGGGGGAGGCACTCGCTACAGTCAGTTCTGCCTTTTGTCTCCTTCACTCACATAGGAAAACAAACTCACATAATTTTACACAACACATTTTATAATACATAGCATTATTATTTGTTTCCAAAGCAATCAGCATACCAATATACGGGATTGATTAGTAGTATTAGCTTAAATAGTGAGGAGCTTATTCCACGTAACAATTAAAGAAAACTAATTAAGTTTGCTAGACAATAAATATATATATATATATATTTTTATAATATTGTGTTAAATTTGGACATTTAAATACGAAAAAGAGGTTAATCTGTGTGGCCAACACAAGTCATACAAGATTCCTGAAGCCAACCAGACGTGGCCAAATAAAATGTTGCTTTCTTTTCTCCAGTTCAAGACAGAATACTTGCATACTTAAGGGAGCCCACCTCGCTTTTTTTCTCTTTCTCTCCCTCTCTCTTTGGCTTGTACCCTTTGTGCTCCATTCAGCCTACTGTTTTAAGACGTTTACCCCCGTTCAGGTGTCAATATTTTCCTGGGGATCGGTAGGGAGCCAGCATATATACAGGTATATATTTTTGTTTACAGCGAGCTAAATTTGTACATTTTTCGATAAAAAATTTCACCGGCGAAACCGGATTTCTTCATACAATGCTGGCTCGCTATCACTCGCCAGGACGAAATTGACACCTGGATGGGGATATTCATCTTAAAACAGTTGGCTGAATGGGGCTGAATGGATACAAACCAGAGAAAGAGAGAAAAGGAGAGAACGATAAAAAAAGCAGGTGACCCCCCTTAAATGTCTGCATTGCATCATGAATCTATCAACATTATTGATAAGCTTGAGCGAACAGGAGAATGAGCTTGAGTGAACAGAATAAGCTTGAGTAAACAGGAGAATAAGCTTGAATAAACAGGAGAATAAGCTTGATTGAACAGGAGAATAAGCTTGAATAAACAGGAGAATAAGCTTGAAAAAACAGGAGAATAAGCTTGAACAAACAGGATAATAAGCTTGAACAAACAGGAGAATAAGCTTGAAGGAACAGGGAACTAATCTTGAAGGAACAGGAGAACAAGCTTGAGTAAACAGGAGAATACGCTTGGATGAACAGAATAAGCTTGGACGAACAGGGTAATAAGCTTGATTGAACAGGAGAATAAGCTTGATTGAACAGGCTAATAAGCTTGAGCGAACAGGAGAATATACTTGAACAAACAGTAGATTAAGATTGAGCGAACAGGAGAATAAGCTTGGAAGAACAGCATAATAAGCTTGAAGGAACAGGAGAATATGATTGAGCACACAGGAGAATAAACTTTAATGAACAGGAGAATAAGCTTGAATGAACAGGATAATGAGCTTAATTGAACAGGATAATAAGCTTAATTGAACAGGAGAATAAGCTTGAGCGAACAGGAAAATATACTTGAAATTTATGAGGAATTGGACTTCGGCCGGGACGTTTTTCTACCGAAAAATGGGTAGTTTTTATTGTATGATGGAGGTCTTAGCCATCCCTAGTCTTTGCTTGAGCCAGAGGGTTTCCCGGGGTTCTCCTGAAACTTCTCTGATTTTACGGCCTATTTCATTCACCATCTTAAGGGTGGTGGGGCCGAAGACTCCTGAAGTTTCGAATGCCAGGGGCTCGAACTGATGAATTCTGGCGATGGCTTGATATTTTTCTCGCTTTTTATTTTCTGCTATCCGGGCGGCTTCACCTGCTTCGTCGGCGTTTCTGGCGGCGTTGGTTGTGGAGAAAGTGTCAACACATGTGGCATCCCACACGAGGCACCGGCCATTCTTGTAAGGGAAAGTGGTCATCCCATCTGGCCGTTTGCCGTCTTCTCTGTGAAGTCCATGTGGTTCGAGGATTGATGCACAGTTAGCACTCTGCAGGGCCCGTTTTATGACATTATTTAGTGCAGAGTGTCTTGGCAGGCGGCCTGCGTTGTAATTACATGACAAGGCATGGTGACCTTGAGCATCCATCCTCCCATCACACTTGCAAGTGTGTGGGTGACAAACTGCCGCACCCACTCTGAGCGCGATGGCGACCCGGAGCGCTTCAGCATCCAAGTGAGTTCCAAGAGGTGGGATGGGGATGGCGTGTAACCACAAGCCACTCTCCGAACGGGCGGCAGCCTGGAGGCGTGCTTTTGCAACCTGGTCTGCATTGGTTAGGAGATTTTCTTGAGTTTTCTTCGCCGAGATGGTATCCCACGCTTTCTGCTTGCTCCTGGAGGTACCCTGAGGCTCCTCCTCTACTCCTGTACTTCCCTTCCAGGTGTTAATCGCTGCTGTTATGGAGGTCTTGGAAGGACATTACATACATACTGTACACATCAATACGTACGGTGGCGCTAATAGGTCATGTTTCAGCTGTCATTACGTTTGGGTCTCTCTGTGCTGTATTAATGTCTGTCAGATGTTGAATAGGGTGGATAAGTGTAGGAACATGCTTTTACATCTCACTCGAAACGAATAAATCAAGTTTTAAACATTGCTGATACCAGTTATTGATCGAAATATACTTGGTGCCGAGACGTCACTTATTAGCCCGACTGTACGTACATATACACAAGCCAAAACACAAAAGCACACAAATAAAGGCACACCAGTTTCCCCAGTGATATTTAACCTCTTCAGTACCGGTGCCTTTTTATCATTATATTCTGGCAACCATAAGACGATTTTATTCAACTTGGAAAATACGTGTAGCAATTATGAGGCTACAGATTATCTTAATTAACCCTTTTTACTGCAACGTATCTTTTCTAAGCTGCATAAAATCGGCTAAATATAGGTTGACAAAAAAATATACGTCTCCGGTAGTGGAAGGGTAAAGGAGGTACTGTGCCATTATCCTATACCACCTAATCTGGGTCATGCGGCACCCTAACCCGCTACACCATAAGAGAGAGAGAGAGAGAGAGAGAGAGAGAGAGAGAGAGAGAGAGAGAGAGAGAGAGTGAGAGAGAGAGAGAGAGAAAGATATATATATATATATTTATATATATATATATATATATATATATATATATATATATATATATATATATAGAGAGAGAGAGAGAGAGAGAGAGTAAGTGAGTGTGAGAGATAGATAGCTAGAATTATAGCTAGAATTATAGATAGATAGATAGACAGTTAGAGAGAAAGAGAGAGAGAGAGAGAGAGAGAGAGAGAGAGAGAGAGAGAGAGAGTTAGAGAGATAAGTGTTCCGGCCAAAGGCCGGTTTCTCTTAAAATTACAGGTTCTCTATCGCTTACCAGGAAAAAATCGACATCTAAATGGCACGAAAGGTCTTGATATTGATATAGAAATGAGACGAAAGGTTATAAAATCGACAAACTAATGAGGCAAACGTCTTAGGTCACCCACCAGGAGAACACCCAGCGACCTAGGCCCTTTTGGGGTCTTCCAGCAAAAGATTCCCAGGTCCCAGACCTCCCGGAGAGGTTCCGATCTCAGCAGCCAGACACGTAGCAAAGCCACCACCATAATGCCCGCGCACCACGCATCCAGGCATGACCCTTCATATATACCGGCTTCCCGAGCCAGGCGCCTGACAGACTATTATCTAGTTCAACTGGTGCCCGACTCCCTCTCCCAAACGACCGCATTATCACTCATCTATTCACAAGCATTCTCCATTCATTATTATTTAAGACTACCATATATACCATTCCTAATCAGAATAAATTCGTCTAATAATAGCCAGGGCACAGACAATAAATGCGTCATGGGATCTTCTAAATGTTATATTCACCTTTACGAGAACCCGGCGGTCATCTCGCAACCTCTTTTATCACCTATATGACGCTAGGGCACTATCTGGTAGGGAGAGTTGTGTCTGCTATTGTTTTTGTTGTTGTTGTTGTTGTTATGATTATTATATGTTTTACGTTATTGCTTGCTTTAGTGTTATTATTAGTGTTGGTATTGTTCTTCTTCTTCTTCTTCTTCTTTTTATTATTATTATTATTATTATTATTATCATTATTATTATTATTATTATTATTATTTTTATTTAGTAGTAGTAGCAGTAGTAGTAGTAGTACAAAAGAGTACAAAGGAGTACGCAGGAAAACCAGCAACAATTGATCCATTGGTCCATACGAGGCTGTTTGTAATTAATCCACTTATCCAATGTGTGGTAACAGAACAAAAATAGGATAGGTCAGTATGTAGGAAGCTATTTGATTGTGAAGTAGTTATATTAGCCAGTGTTAAGGGGAGGTTTTTAGTTTGTTCCCTCCATCAAGCTTAAAATCACTCCCCCTCCCCCCTTTCAAGATAATTTTTTAAATTTTTTGGTAGGAAAATGTCCAGCCGAAGGCCGGTTCCTCTTAAATTACAGGCTTGTTATCGCTCGCCAGAAAAATATGACACCTAAATGGCAAGACAGGTTTTAACATTGACAGAAATGGGGCGGAAGTTCTTAAAATCGCCAAAATAATGGGGCTATATATATATTAGTGCTAACTACTAATAGGCTACCTACCGAGCTGCCATATATTTGCCAGCGACCTTTGACCCACTGCTTGTGGGTGCATGGAAACGGATGCACGGAATAAGGAGTGCAAAGGAAATAAAGCAACAACATATATATTGATCCTTTCGAGGCTGCTTGTAGCTAAACTACCTAACCTATGTGAGAAAAAGATAACGGTAACTCAATAATAAGTGCTGCTCTACGTTTGTAATCACAGTTAATCGTGGAATGTATTCTTTGCTAAGAGTGAACGTGTTCTGGTGTGTCATTAATTTATAGTCTGTATTTAGGTTTACCAATGTAATCTTTTTCACATCTTTCATACTATGTCGTTGTGCTTAGGCTGTATGAAACCATTGTCATTCACTAAGATATCGGTGTTTAAATTAAAGAACATAATAACATGTTGTAATTAGTAAGGAAATATAACAATATGTAGATTGTAAATTTAAGGCGATTTATTCTTATTTCCTGGAAATAAATGTAATTTTTGACTTCTTATACATTTTCACGAAGCATTATTTTGCTCTGAACAAAGTTTGTTTCATGTCGCTATTATTATAGAATATATTTATGAATGAATATTCAAGAAATTCAAAATTTTCGTGCTTAACCCACTGAGCCCCAGCGACGCAGCGTTTGCGTCCGCAATGTATGTAACGCTAAACCCCAGCGACTCAAATGTTGCATCCATGTTACTCCGGTCCCAATTACTCCGGTCCTATGGCACCTAGAGGGCTCAGATTTGTATGGGAACTGTGTAAGTATCCCACGCAACCATGCCGATGGTTGAAAACTCTCAAAGTCCAACCGCGTGTGCGTGAGCGCGCAAAAACCGGCATTTTGGGTGCATTTGCCTTCAATTTTTTACTCTTGTAAAATCGACTATCGGGGGCTCCGTAGGACCAATTTTTGACCTTTTTGATCGTTTTTTGTGGTTTTTCCTTCATTCCTAACCCATTCGCTATTGTTTCTGGATTTTTTTTTTTTCAAATCCTGCTGGTCCCTGGTGGTACATTTATTATAAACTAGCTGGGGCTCAGTGGGTTAAAAACTTTTTATTCTTCAATCATCTGAAATCACATTCCACATACAATAGTTGCAATTATTTTTGTGTTTAATCCAGCATGTTTTCTCTTGCATAAACCAACTTCTATAATGTATAAATCCTCATATTAATCGTGATCGTGTACTCAACCTTTAATTATGTTGGTGGTGTAATGGTTTAGGTGTTATGTTCTGGATGTGGTGTCCCAAGTTCGAATCTCAGGAGGACCATGTGCTTTCATTAGTTTACTCAAGTACAGTAGGGTCTATAATTGATGATTAATGTTAAGAATGGGATGTTACTTATTTCTAGGGATGAGTGCCGTGCAACTAACTTCGGAATCCAATGGTGAGCAATAATGTAATGTAATTTATTTGTGCTAGTATTAGATATAGTTTCAGAACGGTAGGGGGGCTGTTTACGTTCGAGTGGCCCTTCAACAAGATTCAGTTTTATATCGTTCAGTACCTATTATTAGATATAGTTTCAGAATCGTAGGGGCGCTGTTTACGTTCAAGATTCAGTTTTAACTCGTTCAGTACCAGTTCAGTCCTTTTTTATTTTATACTAGCTACTGATAGACTATTTTATTCAGCTTCAGAAGGACATATACCCATTAAAAGGCCACAGCCTATCTCAAATAATCCCTTTAGTTACCATATATCTTTCCCAAGCTTCATGAAATCGTTTAAATGTAGCTGAAACCAAAGGAAAAAGACGTTGCCGGTACAATAAGAGTTAATTTTAGGCCATATTGCCAGTAAGTAGGTCTAAGAGTATGAACTGCCCAACCTTTCAAATATCTGGCAGGGTGTATAGAGCTTTACTACCTTCATAGCTCCTCGACCCTAGACACAATCACACAAACCTACAGTATTATAGCTTACCCCTCAATACCTTCACCTGAGCTGACCTGACCTACAGTATCAGCCTAGAAGAGCTGGCAGACGGAGTACTCGGAACCATATTTGACGTTCCTAAAAGAGTTGGCAGACGGAGTACTCAGAACCGTACATACATTTATCGTTCCTAGAAGAGCTGGCAGACGGAGTACTCGGAACCATATTTGACGTTCCTAGAAGAGCTGACAGACGGAGTACTCGTAACCGTATGTACATTTGGCGATCCTAGAAGAGCTGTCAGACGGAGCACTCGGAACCGGTCGTACATTTGACGTTACTAGAAGAGCTGGCAGACGGAGCACTCGGAACCGGTCATACATTTGGCGATCCTAGAAGAGCTGGCAGACGGAGCACTCGGAACCAGTCGTACATTTGGCGATCCTAGAAGAGCTGGCAGACGGAGCACTCGGAACCGGTCGTACATTTGGCGATCCTAGAGGAGCTGGCTGACGGAGTACTCGGAACCATATTTGACGTTCCTAGAAGATCTGGCAGACAGAGTACTCAGGACCATATTTGACATTCCTAGAGGAGCTGGCAGACGGAGAACTCGGAACCGGCCGTACATTTGATGTTCCTCAGCTTCCCGACCACAATGTTACCACAGTCGTCCACTTCATTGGGTTCGTTTTGCCGCCACACGGACAGCATGGGTTCTGCCCCGGTGAGCCACATGTCCCGCCTTACTGCCACCCAGGCGCCTACTGAGGGAGAGCAAGCGTGTTCATGATTTTTAACATCGTTCTTAACACCAATAACACCCCAAATGAAATTAATGAAAGCATGTGATTCTCCCAGGTTTCGAACCTAGAATATCACATAAAAGACTTTCACGCTCTAACCATTACACCATCAAGACAGTTATAATAGTAATAATCATAATGAATATAATTATAATATTAATGTTAAAAAATCTAAATAATAATGATAATATAAATAATAATAATGATAATAATAATGAAAATAAATAATAATATTAATGATAATTATAATAATAATAATATAAAAAATAATATAATAATTTTAATGATACTACTACTACTACTACTACTACTAATAATAATAATAATAATAATAATTATTATTATTATTATTATAATTATAATATTAATGATAATAATAATAATGTAGAGGTGCACTTTCTTAGTCTTTCTTTGGGGCTTCTTAAATCGACCCTTAACTAACTTATTTTAATAACATTCAAGTGTTTCAGTAACATTTTACGAAATTCATACGATTTTAGCATTTTTTGTTTTTCGCAAACTACTTAAAAACACACCTAACCTAACTTACTCAACTTAACCTAACTTAGTGTGAAATATAGCTTGTAAAACTTCTCTGAATCGTACCAAATACCATGGGATATTCACTAATGATATCAAATTTTTATCTGATCGAGAAATATAAAGAGTTCTATCTATCTATCTATTGCCTGACGCCGTGATCCCCGAAGGGGTGGCCACGAACGAACCGCCCCCATGCACCTCTGTCCCCAGTCAGTCGACGCCCCTCCCCCCAACCAGCACCGCCTTCGTTCATGTAGTTCCTCACTCCATCCTTCCACCTCATATTCGGTCTACCTCTCCCCCTCTGTCCCTCCACCTCGCTCTCGTACACCCTCTTAGTCATTCTCTCGCTTTCCATACGTTCCATATGGCCGAACCATCTCAAGTTGTTCCTTTTCACACTTTCCAGCACATCTACCTCCACACCACACCTCCTTCTTACTTCCTCATTAGTCTGTCTATCCCTCCATGTAACTCCGCACGCACTCCTTAAGTAATTAATTTCCACTGCTCTCACTCTTGGTCTGAGTCTCTCAACCAACGTCCATGCTTCGCTTCCGTAAGTCAGTGTCGGGATTACCACACTGTCATGCAAGGACTTCTTCACTTCCATACTGACCACCCTATTTCTTGTTACTGCTTTTAGCGTTCCTACAACCCTCTTCCCCTGTTGTACCCTCTCCCGCACCTCTTCATCCATAGTCCCATCTTTACTCAACACACTGCCCAGATACTTAAAAGAGTTGACGATCTCCATAGTCTCCATAGTTCAGCTTCACCTCACACTCTGTGACTTCACCCCTTTCGAAGACCATAACCTTGCTCTTCCCCGTATTTACCTTCAAATTCCGTTTTTCGCACACTGTTCCAAACTCATTTACCAGACCCTGCAACTCCCATTCATTATCACTCATCAGAACTGTATCATCCGCAAACAGCAGTATAGGTAGCTTCCACTCAATTCCCTCCCTTTTCAGCGATACACCAACATCCACTGCTCTTGATAGTATTTCTTTCATAACTCCATCCATATATACAGTAAACAACCACGGGGACATCACACACCCCTGTTTCAAACCAACATTCAGGTCAATGAACTTAAAGAGTTAAACCTACTATATATTTGTTATATTTATATATTGTTAACTATTCTGGCTCTGTCTTGAGTAAAAAAAAAAGGAGAAGAGGGGAAAAATACAAGAAAAGAAAAAATAGGAAAAGTGGGGATTGGGCCTGAGTATATAGAATATAATAGAACTTAGCTTGAAGGGGGTCTGGGGTGTTGTTTTTTTGGTGTGGGAAAACAAATTGCTCTAAAATGGCCAAACCAGTCAAACCTCTGAACCCAAATGGCAATAACTGTTAATAGTACGAGTTCCTGTTGATCACAAGGTCCAAGGTTCGAATCCCGGGTGGGTTGTATGAGGTTTTTCTCAAGTGGCATTACTTGATATAAAAGATTATAACTGTTAACTTACAATTTGCTCTGTTTTTAAAGGCCAGAAAGCCCGTAATCTCGGTGAAGTCGTCCATGGCCAGGTCTCCCCCCATGGCAACGCAGTTTTTCCGGGCCAGGCACCAAGGCATGCTGGTGTAGTGGTAGTAGTAGCACCCGTTACCGTGGTTCTCGAAGGGTGGGGTGCATGGGCTGCCTGCGGACGGGTGGTATGCAAATTAGAGAGAGAGAGAGAGAGAGAGAGAGTTGCAGTAATAGGTATCAAGCCCTTTTTCCGAGCGAGGCACCAATTAAGTCATGCTGCTGGTGTAGTGGTAGTAGTAGAATTTTTTATTAATTTGTTCAATTATTCATATATATATATATATATATATATATTAATTACTGAATATGCATATGGGTTTTACTGAAAAGCTCGACTTATAACAATGCATACAATACATATTCAATTTCCCAGACTATTTAGTATACAGATATTTTTGTCTAAGTGCATGGAGGAGACAAAAGGTAGGTTGCCTGTAACGAGTGTCTCCCCCCAAAGTTAAAAGAGTGACAGAGCCCAATTCAAGGGACGTTGGAGTCAACATCAATAAAAGCCGTACCAGTAACAGCAGTGGTGGGTGCGATCAGCTGCAAGGTACCGTTGACACACTCCCAACAGGTGCCGTTATCAAACATAGTAAAGGCCTCCATAGCTGCCTGTTTACACTCCAGGCAATGGGTTCCGTTCAGCACCACTTCACCCTGACCGTATTCCGTGTCTTCAAAGCAGCAGACTGAAACCAGGGAACAAGGAAAGTTAGTTAGTTAGTTAAAATAGGACTTAAGAGGCTATCAACCCTATTGGATTATTAAGCCAGCACACTGTAAAGTCAAGAAGAACGTCAGGATTGGAGCCTCTTTGCGAGAACTCTAGTCCCTTCCCACAAGGAAAGTTATACACTATAGTCTTATATTTTAGCATTTTTTAGGGTAAATTGCCATGTTACGATCTTCAAGATAAAAATGTCATACAAACTAGATGTGTGTGATTTTTGTGTTTTGTCTGTGTTTGTTAGTTGTTCTGTCTTGTGTTTTGTGTTTTCCCTGTTCTTGCTCTGTCTTGAGTCGGCCACCCCCAGGAAAAAAATAAAAAATAAAACAGATTAAAATATAAAATATAAATACAAATAGGAAAAGTGGGGATTGGGCCTGAGCATATACATACATACATACATACATACATACAGACTAAAAGGTAAAATAGGCGTCATCGTGCTGCTGAATGGGTTAATGGGAACTTGAGAATATTCCCTAAGCAGTCGTGAAGTAGACAGAAAAAGCACATATGATCATAGAGAACTTCACCCTTGGAGGACTATGACGCATTTTGACAGTATATTATGGCTGTTATTAGACGATTTCATTCAGTTTAGGAAGAACTTGTGGTAGCTATAGAGTTAAATGACATAGTTTATACCCCTTTGATTCTTAGAGATCCTTCCAAAATTCATGCAATCGTCTAATGATTAGCAGAGTGAATTGTAAATATATGTCCTCAAATACTGAAAGAGTGCAATAAATAAAGCTATGCCTCCAAGTAACAGTAAGTAGGCTCAAACTCTTGAACATTAACCGCTATAACTCACAAACTACTTGAGTATTTGGGCTAATATGTCTACCACTTGGGACGGGTCAGCCAGGGAATAGGTGTGGAAACTTATTGCCCAAACTCTTGAACATTAACCGCTATAACTCACAAACTACTTGAGTATTTGAGCTAATATTTCTAACACTTGGGAAGGGTCAGCCAGGGAATAGGTGTGGAAACTTATAGCCCATTTGCTCTAGCCCTTGAACCTCTCCGGGTGGTCGGGGGACGGGGGAGTGCTGGAGGGACCTTGGTGATCCCTGGTCTCTGGGTCTTCTCCTGGGTGACGTATGTGAATTTGTGTTTTGTTTTTGTGTGTTCATTGTTTTATGTTGTGTTGTGTTGTCCCTATTCGGGCTCTGTCTTGAGTCGGCCACCCCCAGAAAAAAAGGAAAAATGGGGAATGGGCCTGAGTAAATACATACATACATACACATACTTTTTGAATTACAGAGGTTATAGTTCTCGATTTCTGGACTACCTATTTGGAACCGAGTATAATTAGTTACCTGAGGTGGAATCCTTCGTGGGTTTCCTGGTTCCGTTCTCACACACCAAGGCGTTGCAGACACCTCCTTCAAGAAGTTTTCCACCATTCCGGCAACCTATAATAATAATAATAATAATAATACCAATAGCAACATTACGATCTGAAGGACAAATGTCATTTAACCCCTTATGTACCGGGGACGTCCTTTTAACTTTGTTCTGGCTACTATTAGACGATTTCATTCAGATTAAAAAGGGTCTCCAGCAATTAACAGGCTTCGAACTATCTCACTTAACCCTTTTTGCGAACACAAATCCTTCTTTAACTGCACAAAATCGTCTAAACATACCAAGCATGAATTTTAAATGACGTCGCCGGTACAGAAGGGGTTAAGAGGAGATTTCCACTTGAGGGATTATTTTTCGGACCCCGTTCTCCCTCATATTTAGCCCCATTGTTTTTTGAGATTTTAAGACGTTCACCCCATTAGTTTGACGATTTTACGAACTTTCGCCCCATTTCGGTAAATTTTAAGACCTTGGATGTTGATTTTTTACCTGGCGAGCGATAGCGAGCCTGTAATTTAAGAGGTCCCGGCCTTCGCCCGGGAAATTTTTCGGTAGAAAAATGTACAAATTAATATTGAAAGGCTGTCTAGGGGGTGTAATTTTAAGTTTGATGGAGGTCTAGGGAACACACTATAAAAAAATAGTGACATAAAAGGAACATGGCAGCACCTTACCTAATAGATCCACAGCCCATTTGCTCTATCCCCTTTTTAGATACAGAAATTTGGGGTCACGATTCTGGCCTATCTATCATGATTGAAGTATAGGTGTGGAAATGTAGAACCCATTCGCTCTAGCCCCCTTTTGAGATACAGAGGTTAAGGGGGTCACGATTTCTGGCCTACCTATACAAAATGAACTGTAGGTGCGGAAATGTAGAACCCATTTGCTCTAGCCCCCTTTTGTACTTGAATAAACTAATGAAAGCATATGGTCCTCCCGGGATTCGAACTCGGGACACCACGTAACCCAGAACATAAGCATCTAAACCATTACACCACCAACACAGTTATAACAAATTAACTATAGCCATAAGCTTACCCATTAGATCCTTGGCTTGCTTGACGAGGGTGAAGTCTTGGGTGCTTGGCGTCAGCAATGTGGTTGGGGAGGTTTGGTTGGCCAGTCGACACTCCACATCGCCTGGAGGTAATAATAGTAATAATATTAACGTTAACTCCCCCAGACATATATGACGCGATCGCGTCATATGGACTAGTGAACCAAAAACTCATATGACGCAATCGCGTCATATGGACTTATCTCTATACCTCTCCAATAAGTTTATGACGCGATTGTGCGTCATATGAGCTCAGTAAGTCCGATAAGTTACCATACGATAAAACCGTTGGTGGCAACCTCAGCCTCCTCCGATAATTCTAACGGCCACAGTGTTGTTGTGAGTGTAGTGCGAGGCAGTGGAAATGATCCTGGGGCTCCCGCCTCCTCGGACTTATTGGAACATAATATGTCGGAGGGAGAATGGTAATACTACTACTACTACAATTAATAATAATAATAATAATAATAATAATAATAGGGGAGGTGTGGCAGAGTGGTGTTGCCACTGGACTGGTAATCCAATGGACCCGGGTTCGAATCCCAATATGTCAATGGGAAGATATTATTGGGATGGAATGTGTGCTGTACCTAGTTTCAGTGCATTACCACAGCACACCGAAATGCCAAAACAAAATACCCTCATTGTTCCCTGATTAAATAGCACTGTATGAATATTCCCATATTCAAAATATGCTACAGGGGGGCAATGCCTAGTGAGTTAATTGCTCAATAGGTGGCGTTCTGAGAGTGAGGGTCCGAGCCTGGGAGTGAGACTGTGAAGTGCAGAGGCGAAGCAGCTTCAGAGATGGAGTTGGGTTCGAGCCGTGAATAGGTGCTTCGCATGTCTCACTCCCTAGACTGGAACAAGACCTCACGGGCCTCACCGTGTTCAGCAGTAGAGTGTAAAGACTATCAGCCTATGCCCGAGAGGGAGTAGTTGGAATATAGAAAAAAACAAAAAATAAATAAAAATAATAATAACAATGATAATGATCATCAGGCATCAGACTATCCCACTTAATCCTTTCAGCTACCACACACCCTTCCCAAGCTTCATTAAACCGTCTAAATGTAGCTAAACTCAAATATAAAAAACAGACAAACAAACAGCCTACCCGGAGAGCCGATAACAGAGACCGCAGTACAGCCGACAACGGTGAAGCATAAGTTCCGACACTCACCTACGGAAAACAAAAAAATTAGGAAATGTGAAGGAGATATTCAATTAAGGGGATATTTCTATTTGAGGTATTTTTTTTTCTGGACCTCTTTCTCCATTAGTAATTTTAAAAACTTTTGCCCCATTTATACGCGTAGACATTTACGGCCCATTGGCCCTTTTTGAGTTACAAAGGTTGGGGTTCACGATCTCTAGCCTACCTATAATGAATGAACAATACTACAATACAATAATATAGTGTTTCAAGTGTTTCAAAGTACAGGAAAACGTTTATGACTGACATGGCTTAGCTTTGGCGAACGTTTGGTAGTACGAGTGAAGGATCGCGTTGGTGTACATGTTGTAGGCGAGACCAGGGGACGTAGCCAGACCGGGGGACACGACCAGACAGCTCCCCAGCAGGAACCACCACAACCCCATCATCCCATACAACCCCCTCCTCCAGTAGTTTGTGAGCAGTTGGCACCCCTCACCTTCATCAACCTTCCGTCTCGACCCCATCCCTCTCAACCTGGAACAAGAGAGAAAGCTGGACTTACTGTAAGTGGCTATTTTTTGTTTTTGTCTATGTGATTGCGGGAGGCAAAAGGCAGAACTTCCTATAGCGAGTGCCTCCCCCATAGTTGAAAGAGTGACAGGGCGAAAATCAAGGGACATTCGAGCCAAAATGCCTGGACACACGGAGTTTGAAGCAATTTAAGTCATAGGAAGAGGGAAAGACTGATTCTGGGAGAGAGTTCCAGAGCTCAGCTGTTGAGTAGAAGAAAGTTTGAGAGTAACGTTTCACTCTCGGGTTGGAGAGTTGCACAGAGTAGGGGTGGGATTGAGATGCAAGACGGGTACCACGTGCCCTACGTAAAGGAGGTGGTATACACTGGGAAAGCTCTGAGGAACACTGATTATTATAGTAGCGATAGAATAGCGAGAGAGATGCAACATTGCGGCGGAGAGAGAGAGGGATTGCAGAGAGTTGGTGAGTGAACGGGAGTTAATGATACGAAAGGCCTTCCTTTCAACTTAGTGCTTGGTTTTGGGTCTATGTATTTATTTATAAATATATTTTTCAGTTTCCTCGCTAGACCTCCATCAAGCTTTAAAAAAACACCCCCTAGATCCCCTTTCAAGATAAATTTGTACATTTTTCGGTAGAAAAAGGCTCCGGCCGAAGGCCGGTTCCTTCTAAAATTACAGGCTCTCTATCGCTCGCTAGGAAAAAATCGACACCTACTGTAAATGGCAAGAAAGGTCTTAATATTGAAAAAGAAATTAGACGAAAGGTCTCAAAATCGCCAAATTAACGGAACGAGCGTCTTAAAACCTCAAAACTAATTTGCTAAACATGAGGGAGAAGGGGGTCCAGAAAAAGCGAGTATCTCCCCCTTAACCGCTTCTGTACCGGCGATTTTTTTTTAGTTTTATTGTAGCTATATTAAGACGATTTTTGTGTGCAGTTGAGGAAGGATCTGTGGAAGTAAATAGGGTTAACTGAGATAGTTCGAAGCCTATTAATTGCTATATACATATGTAATATAGATAGATAGATAGATGGTGTGTGTGAGAGAGAGAGAGAGAGAGAGAGAGAGAGAGAGAGAGAGAGAGAGAGTATGAGCGTGGGCAAGTAAGACAGCAATCCCTATATTTGAGCCTATAAATCCACTCAGAAGGAAGGCTTTGCTTGGTCCCATATACAGTATAGCACTACTTATAGAATATGGATCCAAGAGTGCTCTGCCGTCACTTACTCCACTTAAGGGGGTAGTGCTTGGTTTGTTTGGTCTATTAATTCCTTTTTTTCATATATTTTTTTTGTTTGTTTCCTCCCTGATCTCCATCAAGTAGAAGAACAAAAACTAAACCCCCCTTCAAGATAAATTTGTAAATTTTTCGGTAGAAAAATATCCCGGCCGAAGGGATATTACTCTTATAATGTTATCCTTCCTCTAATAATGGCAGGCTCGCTATCGCTCGCCAGAAAAAATCGACACCTAAATGGCACGAAAGGTCTTAAAATTGACAACGAAATGGGGGCAAAAAGGTGTAAAAATCGCCAAACTAATGGGCCGAACGTCTTATAATCTCAAAACTAGTGGGGCTAAACATTAGGGAGAAGGGGGTCCAAAAAAACGGTCTGCCTCCCCTTTAGGTTGTAGTGCTTGGTTTGTTTGGTCTATGTATATATTTATAAATATATTTGTAAGTGTCCTCACTAATACATGGACCCAAAAACCAAGCACTACTGGGCAGGTTTTCTGGACCACTTTTTCCCTCATGTTTAGCCCCATTAGTTTTCAGATGTTAAGATGTTTGCCCCATTAGTTAATCGATTTTAAGACCTTTCGCCCCATTTCTTCGTCAATATTTAGACCTTTCGTGATATTTAGGTGTCGATTTTTGTCCTGGCGAACGACAGTGAGCCTGTAATTTTGGAAGAACCGGCCCTCGGCGGGACATTTTTCTACCGAAAAATGAACAAATTAATCTAGAAGGGGGATCTAATGGATGTTTTTTTTTTAATTTGATGGAGATCTAGGGAGGAAACTAGAAAAATAACGAATACATGCAAAAAGCGCCCAAAAAGTGAACCATCTCCCCTTAAGTGGAGTAAGTGACGGTAGTGCACTCTTGGATCCATCAGCAGTAAGTAGTGTTATTTATGGGACCAAGTAAAGCCTTCCTTCTTAATGGATAATATAGGGGTTGTTCTCCTACTTTCCCACGCACATACTCTCTCTCTCTCTCTCTCTCTATATATATATATATATATATATATATATATATATATATACAGTATATATATATATATATATATATATATATACAGTATATATATATATATATATTTATTTATATACATATACTGTATATACTGTATACTGTATATACCGTTTGGAATACACTGCTTCGAGATGTTATTTGATTACACGAGTGTATCAACGTTCAAAATGTATCTATTCATTATTCTAGCTATATATCATTACACAACAATATTCAGCTTAGGAATTGTGGTACATTGAGGGATACATTACTCTTTACCCATTTCATTCATAGAGATCCTTCCTAAACTCCAAACTAACGTCTAATGATAAACCATAATACATTGTTAAATCGCATCATAATCCTCAAGGGGCTTAACTATATTGAGAGGAGATTTACCGAGAGATATTGGGATCTTTATTAACTCCTTGAGGATCATGACGCCTTCTGACAGATTATTCGGGATATCCTTAGACGATTTTATACAACTTAGGAAGGATCTGTGGGAATTAGAAGGGTACAGACTATCTCAATTAACTCTCTGGCTTACATACACCCATCCTAATATCTCACTAAAATTGTTTAATGTATGTATGTAATTGTATGTACTCAAGCCCATTCTCCATTCCCCCCCCCCTTTTTTTGAGGGGGGAGGGGGGCCCCGACTCAAGACAGAGCCCAAACAGGGACAACACAACACAACAGAAAACAACGAATACGCATAAACAAAACACAAACCCACACTCATCCAGGTCACCCAGGAGAAGACCCAGAGACCAGGGTCACCAAGGTCCCTCCAGCACTCCCTCGGCCCCCGACCACCCGAAGTTCCGGTCTCAGCAGGCAGACATGCAGCGAGCCGAAACCGCAAGCTCGCCCACCACACTTCCAGGCACACCCTTCAAATACTGTATACCGGCTCCCCGGGCCAGGCACCTGATGAACTATTATCTAGTCCAACTGGCGCCAGAGCCCTGCTCCCAAATAACCACGTGTTCACTCATCTATTCATAAGCATTTTTCATTCATTCCTCTTTATTACCACTTCCTTTGCCTGATCTATAGTCATTCCTCTATCACCCAAAGCTTGTCTTACACAGTCTCTCCATCTCAATGAGGGTCTTCCTACCCCTCTATCTTCCCTTGTATCTGACTCACATATTCTCTTTGTAAGCCTTTCATCTTCCATTCGTTCAACATGACCATACCAGCTCAGCACCCTTCTGTTCACTCTGGCCGCAAATGTTCCTGCTGCCCCACTCTCCTACGTATCTCTTCATTCCTCACTCTGTCTCTACGATTAACTCCTCCGTACATACTCCTCAAGCAGCTCATCTCCATCTCCATCACATCCAGCTTTCTTCTATCCTTTTCCTTCAGAGCCCATGTCTCAGCCCCATACATCACAGTTGGCACAACAATTCCTTGATACATTGCACTTTTAACTTTCATTCCAAGATTTCTCACCTTCCACATACTTCCCATTGCTCCGAAAACTTTCTTTCCTTCACATACTCTCTGTTTTACCTCCATTCCTGCTTATCGTTCCTCCTAGATATTTAAAACACTCAACTTGTTCCAATATTTGCCCATCCAGCCTCACATCTAGATTCACCCTACGATAACCCTATTACACACCATTACTTTACTTTTATTGACATTCACCTTCAGCTTCCTCCTCCCACAAACCACACCAAACTCTTTGATTACCCGCTGCAGTTTCTCCTCAGAATCCGCCACCAACGCTGTGTCATCAGCGAACAGCAACTAATTCAACTCCCAATCTCTACTATTCTTTCCTACTAAACCCAATCATCTACCCATAGTTCTCATTTTAAGGTATCTAAAAATCTGTGTGTGATAACCCGGGTTCGAATCCTGGTGGATCACATATATGCTTTCATTAATTTCATTGGAGGTGTTTGGTGTTGTGGTGAAATTAATAAAAAATAGAATTTCAGTTCCCTCGCCACACCATTGGTAGAATCGGTAGAATATAACAATTGCCGGAATTACCTTTAGTGTTGCAGTAGTAAACAATAATACCGAGAGAGTGAGGGAATCGAGGAGGACGTGTTGGCTCTCAGAAGTGTGGTCCAGCAGTGACTCTATACCTGGCCTTCCTCAATGTAATATGGACTGGCCCAGTTCCATATCAGCCCACGTATGACCTCCTTGTAAGATAATCAATATGCCAGTTCTCGAAATTATATATATATATCTACACATCAAGCCACGTATAACCCACCTCTCTAATGATAGTCAATAGATTAAAATAATAGCATCATCAACATATTATATCTAGATATAATATGTCTTCGGGACCTAGTTGTTGATGATGCTATTCAACCCATCTCCAATACACGACAAGATATGGGAAGTAACTGGCCAAAGTTATCCCAGGAATTTGCAGTAACAACTCCACAACAATAACGCCTTGAAGACTATATTTGTAACTCAAATTCGTCGTGTATAACAAATATTATACACATTTTATATAACTCTCTCTCTCTCTCTCTCCTTATATATATATATATATATATATATACAAAGATATATTAAGAGTGCGCCAATAACACAACAAACCTTACCCTTCACGTTCGTCTGGCCTTTTAAGATAATTTATATCCCGTGTGACTGGCAAGAGAATCAATACTCTCACTCACTCTCTCTCTCTCTCATACCCCAAGAACACCCACTGATCAGCCCACATCACGATCACTCACACATAAACCACTTATACCCACTATAGTATATCGTGTACAGTGAGGTATGTCTTGGAAGGAGCCTAATGCAAAACAAATCAATAAATAAATGTAGCGTATATTTTTATATAAGCTATTTATTTTTCGCTTTTTCTGGACCTCCTTCTCCCTCATGTTTAGCATATTAGTGTTGAGGTTTTTTAGACGCTCGTTCCGTTAGTTTGGCGATTTTGAGACCTTTCGCCTCATTTTGTTGTCAATATTAAAACCTTTCGTGTCCTTTAGGTGTCGATGTTTTCCTGGTGAGCGATAGCGAGCCTCTAAATTTAGAAGGAACCGGCCTTCGACCAGGAATTTTTTTCTACCGAAAAATGTACAAATTTATCTTGAAAGGGGGTCTAGGTGGTGTTTTCTAAGATTGACATGAAGGTTTAGCGAGGAAACTAACAAATCTATTCTATTCTATATACTCAGGCCCAATCCCCACTTAATAACAAAATATATATAGACCAAAAATCCAAGCACTACCCCCTTAAAGGAATTGTGGGGGTGAATTTGTTTAGTTTAACCCCTTCTGTACCGGTGATGTACTTTTCATTATATTCTGGCAACTATTAGACGATTTTGTACAACTTAGGAAGGACGTCTACTCAATAAAAGGCTACAGCTAGACTATCTCGATTCATCATTTTAGCTACGGTACCATATATCTGTCCTAAGCTTCATAAAATCGTCTAAATGTAGCTGAAATCAAATAAAAAAGACGTCGCCGGTACAGAAGGGGTTAAAGGGGGTCCGGTAATAAGTAGACAGACGGATTAAAATATTATATGTATGCCATGATATAGTTAGATCGGAAATCATCCAGTATGTATGTATGTATGTATGTATGTATGTATTTTCTCAGGCCCATTCCCCACTTTATATATATATATATATATATATATATATATATATATATATATATATATATATATATATATATATACTGTATATATATATATATATATATATATATATATATATAATTATATATATATAACTAAAGGATTTTACTATAGATAGTTTTAAACCTCTTGCTATGATAGGTCTTTCCAAAGCCGAATAAAATGTATAGAGGGAAATGTATTTCTAAATCGAATAACAGTGCCGAATGTTGAGAAAACGAAATCTAAAAAAACGTGATCGTACTAAAAGTCAATCCAAGCCAAAATATCCCAGGTTCACTTCCATGAATTAATTATTCAAAACGTAAGGCGTATTATTTTGCTGTACAAATATCTGGCGCATCGCTATTCCAGAAATGTTGCATTTTTCGTTAGTCGGTGAAATGGGGACTAACGAATCTTGACCCCTTAACCTCTTAATAATAATAATAGAGAGGTGGAAGAATGGAGTGAGGAAGTACAGTATATGAACGAAGGCGGTGCTGGTTGGGGGGATGGGGCGTCGACTGACCAGGGACAGAGGTGCATGGGGGCGGTTCGTTCGTGGCCACCCCTTCGGGGATCACGTCGTCAGGCAATAGATAGATAGATAGAATCTATCTATAATAATAATAATTCTTGAGGTTTATGACGCGTTTTACCAATTAATTCTGGATAATATAAGAAGATGTTATTTAGATTAGGAAGGGTATATGGAAATTGAATAAAATCGTTTACTTATTAACCCTTTCACGCATTTATGACGCAGAGGTTGCCAGATTAGCAATAAGAAATAGAGTTCTCTCACTCTCATAATTACCTCTCCAAAATTAGTTTTCTGCCCACAGCTAACTCAAAGACAACTGCAGAGGTTGAAGTAACTAAACTAAAGGTTTCTAAATACCCCTGATGGTAAAAAAGGGTTTAAAGTATCCCCAATAGGCTCAAAATCGCGTCATATGCGTGAAAGGGTTAATGGAATATAAGGAAAAGGACGTCACTGGTACTGAATGGGTTAAGGGGAGGTTTTTAGTTTGCTCCCTAGACCTCCATCAAGCTTCAAATTGCAACCCCAAGACCCCCTTGCAAGATAAATTTGTACAATTTTCGGTAAAAATACGGCCATTTCCCGTTAAGGGGGGGTCACCGGATTTTTTTTCTCTTTCTCTCCTTTTCTCTTTTTTCCTGGTTTCTATCCATGCGGCCCCATTCAGCCAACTGTTTTAAGACGTTTATCCCCATCCAGGTGTCGATTTTTTCCTGCCGAGCGATAGTGAGCCAGCATTGTATGGAGAAATCCGGCTTTGCCGGAGAAATTTTTCTATCGAAAAATTTACAAATTTAGCTTGCTGTCAAAACAAATATATATATATGCTGGCTTGCTACCGCTCGCCAGGAAAATATTGACACCTGGATGGAGGTAAACGTCTTAAAACAGTAGGCTGAATGGGGCCGAATGGATACAAGCCAAAGAGAGAGAGAGAGAAAGAGAAAACAAGCGAGGTGGGCTCCCTTAAGGCGAGAGGGACTACCGTTGGGTGAATCTAGTGTAGAGCCGGTTCATCTCTCCTAAGCCGGTCTATTCATCAAACCCGACATACGGTTTAGTCCGGTATTAGCTAGTACTACACCGTGTTACCCCCCCCCCCCTCTCTCTCTCTCTCTCTCTCTCGCTCTCTCTCTCTCTCTCTCTCTGGCTCTCTCTCTCTCCTCTTCACTTCACTCAAAAGTGCTCGTCGTTTGTATTTTTTTTTTATTCGAGCACTCACTCACACACACACACACCTACATACACACACACACACACACGCTCATACATACTCACACGCATACATACTCACACACACACACATACATACTCACATACACACACACACCAACTCACACACACACACACACACACACACACACACACACACAGAAGGGAGAAAGAAGTCCAGAAGAAACCCCTTTGGTAATAATCTCCCCTTAACCCATTCAGTATCAGGGACGTCCTTTTCATCATATTCAGGTAACTATCAGACGATTTTATTCAGATTAGGAAGGACGTCTAGCAAGAGGGTGGTTTCATACGATATCAGCCAACCCTTTTAACTACCAGAGATCCTTCCTAAGCTGCATACTATCGCCTAAATAAAGCTAGAAGAAAATATAACACGTCGCTGGTACTCAAAGGGTAAACGTCACTCTGCCAATCAACTCATTAACTCATTGGCGATGGGCTGGTCTATCAGAGTGAGACCTGAGCGATCTCTGCCATACCCATAGCTTACTCTGACTGTTCCTTTTACTTATATATTTTCTAAATCTCAAGTGACGGCGTCTCTTCCGTGGATTGACCTCCCAATCTACCAAGATTGGAAGCTAAAGCGTCACATTATTCCTTTGCCCCTCAACTTTCTCTTCATAATTGCTGAGGGGCACAGGGCCCTGGGTGGGGCTTTGGTTTCCCGGGCGTTTACGCACCCTCTCAGCTCCCCGCCATGGAGTGGCTTCGGTCACCCAGGCTTTATTGTGGTCGGCAGGGAGGGTTCTGTGGGGGCGCTCGTTTATGGCCTTGGCCTTACTCGGGGCCTTGGGGCTGTTCGGCCAGGCAGCTTGGGGAACAACAACAACAACAACAACTCATTAATAACAAATTACTTTATATACTGTATATATATATATATACCGGTATATATATATATATATATAATCGTCTTCAATAAATAGACTATCAATGATCTTAACCCTTTTAAGATCCGTTTATGCATTACTTTTCCGTTTTCTGGCTATTATTAGATTATGATCAGATTAGAGGGGGTAGGCGTATATGGAAACCAGAGGGTGAATTTATTAAGATAGTCTTGACGCTTGTAGTTCCCACAGATCCTTCCTAAGCTGTATAAAATCGTCTAATGATAGCCAGAATAAACTGTTAAAATTGGTCATTATCTTTCTACTATATAATTCCACTTGCAGATTACGCTATCAAATACCACGTACTACATCCTTCATTTGATCATCAATAATACCAATAAGGACCACAAACTATACTATTCTTAAGGGAACAGGGGCCGGTTTTCGGGACCACTTTCTCCCTCATGTTTAGCCCCATTAGTTTGCAGATGTTAAGATGTTTGCCCCATTAGTTAGTCGATTTTAATACCATTCGCCCCATTGCTTCGTCAATATTTAGACCTTTCGTGCTATTTAGATGTCGATTTTTTCCCTGGCGAACGAAAGTGAGCCTGTAATGTTGGAAGAACCGACCTTCGGCCGGCACATTTTCTACCGAAAAATGTACAAATTAATCTGGAAGGGGGATCTAATGGATTTTTTTTTTTATTTGTTGGAGGCCTAGTATAGGGAGGAAAGTAGAAAAATAATGAATACATGCAAATATCGCCCAAAAAGTGAACCATCAGCTGCACAAAGCCGTACAACTATAGGTAGAAGGTGATTATTATAGGTGATTATTATAGGTGATTATTATAGGTGATTATTATAGGTGATTATTATAGGTGATTATTATAGGTGATTATTATAGGTGATTATTATAGGTGATTATTATAGGTGATTATTATAGGTGATTATTATAGGTAGAAGGTGACTATTATGGCGCCGCCGGTACAGTAGAGGTTATAACAAAGGATTCCCAAATCCAATATCCACGAACCAGCCAATACCCTCTACCCAATACCTTAAGGGGGTAGTGCTGGTTTTTTCTGGACCCCCTTCTCTCTCATATCAATAGCATATCAGTTACGTTTGTTC
>CM064497.1:4628712-4643291 GCA_032716605.1 Paralithodes platypus
TATAAAATGTTACTATGTGCGCTCATTAACCCCTCCTGTTCCGGCGACGTGTTTTTTTGTTTTAATTTTAGCTATATATACCCCCATAAGAAAATACAAAATAGGGAAAGTGCCAGAGTATATACATATTTAGACGATTTTCTGCAGTTTAAGAGAGATTTGTCGTTGTAATAAGGGTTAAGTGAGATAGACCAAAGCCTGTTAATTGCTGGAGGCCCTTTTTAAAATGGATACAATCGTCTAATAGTAGCCCAAAAAAGTTAAAAGGACAGCACCGGTACTGAATGAGTTAAGGGGAGGTGGGGGCGCTCGGTTATGGCCTTGGAATTGCTCGGGGCCTTGGGGCTGTTCGGCCAGGCAGCTTGGGGAACAACAACAACAACAACAACAACAAGGGGAGGTGGGCCATTTTTCTGGTCCCACATCTTCTTAATGTTTAGCCCAAATAGTTTTTAGATGTTAAGACGTCCGCCCCATTACTTTGTCGATTTTAAAAGCTTTCGTCCCATTTCTATATCAATGTCAAGTCCTTTCGTGCCATTTAGGAGTTGATTTTTTCCTGGCGAGCGAAAGCGAGCCTGTATATTTTATGATATTCTATCGAAAAATGTACAAATAAATCTTGAAGGGGGGGGGGGGGGTCCAGGAAGTGTTTATTAAAGCTTGATGAAGGTCTAGCAAGGGAGAAAAAAAAATATATATATATACTGTATACACTGTATATATATATATATATATATATATATATATATATATATATATATATATATATATATATATATATATATATATATATATATATATATATATATATATATATATATGTTTCTAATCTCTCAGTGGGGTTCGAACCCCACTGAGAGATTAGAAACATTTAGTGGCTCACGTGTATTTGTGATATATACTCAATGTATATATATATATATATATATACAGTATGCTAGTCTCTTTTAATGCAGGCGTTAACTTTTTTCGTCATAATGTATTCTATTTTTCTCTCGTTTTACTTTTATTTTCATTTTAATTATGTGCTCACAAAGGCTTAAATAAATATTGTGTATCCCCCGGCGTAATATCAAGTTCCCCTCTTCCCCTTTTTAATTTCGTGCTTAACATCATTATCTTTTTAGTGTCTTAAGGGGGTACTACTCGCTTTTTTCTAGACCTTCTTCTCCCTCGTGTTTAGCATATTGGTTTTGAGATTTTAAGACGTTCAGCCCATTCGTTTGGCGAGTTTAACACCTTTCGCTCCATTTGGTTGTCAATTTCAAGACCTTTCGTGCCATTTAGGTGTAGATTTTTTCCTGGGGAGCGAAAGCGAGCCTGTAATTTTAAGAGGAACCGGCTTTCGGTAGGGAAATTTTTCTACCGACAAATGTACAAATTTATCTTGAAGGGAGGTCCAGGGGGTGTTTTTCTAAGCTTGATGGAGGTCTAGCGAAGAAACTAAAAATTATATGAATAAATGAATTAATAGCCCACAAAACCGGCCATTATCCCCTTAATATATTATCTTTTTTAGTGTCTTAATGTGTGGCGCTCGCCTCTTTTGTTCTAGCGTCACATGTTAAAGTTAAAAAATATATACTTTTGCTTATGCTATTATATTCTTACATATTAATGCCTTTCCATATATTCGAAGGATTTTCGAACTTATTTCCGAATTTCGAATTTAATACCGAGTGGATATTTTAAAACATAATTCTAATTTGGACTTTTAGAACCTAATTCAAACTAGAACATTTCGAACTTAAACAACCTAGTTGTTGGCGTTTTCGAACTTACTGACGTATACTTGGAAAGAAATTCGAACACGTACCTGTTTCATACCCTGCACTACCTTATTGTACACGTACCTAATTCACCCACTCCTTAATATAGCTTTAGCATAATATATAACAGACGTCGCTGGTACAGGAAGTATTAACCGGAGGAACTGGAGGGTGGGTAGAGAGCCTTCCTATGTACTGCCTGTAATACATGAGAGAGAGAGAGAGAGAGAGAGAGAGAGAGAGAGAGAGAGAGATTTAAAGAATACAGTATATAAAGAAATAAAGAAAACACACACACACACACACACACACACACACACTACTGTATCTCAAGGTCATCGCTGCCAATCCTTCAGCCAACACGAGGAAGAAGTGACTGCCTCTCCACCAAATATGAGTGATGAAGTATAACCGAGTGCAGTCCCCAATGTTGCAGATCTGTCGTAATATAAACACTGGGCACTGATATTTCACCCGGTAAATATATTGCTAAGGACGGGGAAGTTATAGTTTTTTTGTTTTCCCTAAATGTGCATCGAGTATTGAAAGGGATAAAGATACAGGCTTTCGGTTCAAGGGCAAGGACTGGAACAGGCTATAATGTAAAAGGAGAATACATTATTATTATTATAATTTTTGTTTTCTTTTGGCAGCCTCTGTAGTTCTAGCTCAATAATCTGCCAGTAATTATAATTCAATATAACGTTAGGAAACAAACGTGTTCTCCAAACATGCTTACACAGTAAAAGGTGGCACAAACAAGTTACTGTAGACTATAGTGTAGCATATCTAATACTTAATTAATCTGAGAGGATTTTGATAAAACAATTATAATTTTTTGTTTTCGTATAGAAATGGAGTCAACATTTAAATTAAAACACATTCGGGTGATCAGTATCCGGCCCAAAACTAAGGTATGTTTGACTGTGATAAAATGGAAAACATTGTTATCTAATCGAAAGGGCTAATCATACCTTATAAGTTGGTTACCAACTGACGATTGATTCTTATCGATATATTTTACTTAAAAGAATAAGAAGATTTTGCATAATTTATTTAATCATTCATATATATTAAATACCAAGAAGTATCCTAGCGTGTACGTTGAAAGTGTTATACATTATAGAAACGATTTATTTTGAGATGCTTTATTTTGAAATAAATATATTATGTAAACATGGGAAGGATAATAATAACACTTTTCGACCAAATGCATTCACAGACACATACACAATCACGCACACACGCACATACAGACACGCACAAATACACCCACACATGCACAAACGCTCGTACGCAAGCAATCATATTTGCAAATACGTACCATGTTGAGTCGAGTCATGAATAACAGTGTTATTTATGACACTGCTATGAATAACAGTGTAATATTCAGCAGCTTATTTTTTCAACAATTCGATACTTATGACATGATAATCTGTTGGTAAATTCTAAATTAAGCGAAAATTGTCTACAAAGTCCAAGGAAGTGGTGATTTTCTTCCATTGTTTATTATTATTTTACGTTAAGGGGAAAGGGTTTATTTTTTGGTCGATTTTGTCATATATTTATTATTATTTGTATTTGTTTCCTCCCTAGACCTCTAGCAAACTTAAAACATATAAGCATCCATTACATCTCCCTTTGAGATTAATTTGTACATTTTTCAATAGAAAAATGTCACGGCCGAAGGCCGGGTCCTCCACAACTACATGCTCGCTATCGCTCGCCAGGAAAGAAATCGACACCTAAATGGCACGAAAGGTCCTAATATTGACGAATAAATGGGACGAAAGGTCTTAAAATGGACAAACTAATGGGGCAAGCGTCTTAAAATCTCAAAACTAATGAAGCAAAGCATAAGGAAGAAGGGTGACCAGATAAACGACCCATTTCCCCCTAGACCTTAATTAAGTACGATGACGCAGGTTTGGACTCGATTGTGGCTATTATTAGATGATAATATATATTCGTGTTATGAAAGGATCTGTAAGATTATATAGATTAAATGCGATACAATTTACTCTTGAATATTAGAGATCAATTAAGGGGGTAGTGCTAGATTCTTGCCTCTATTCATGTATACTGTATATTTCTTTATCTTTTGGTTTTCTCGCTAGACCTCCATCAAACATAAATACAAAACTAAAAAACTCAACCCCATATCAAGATAAATTTGTAAAATATTTCGGTAGTTCCTTCTAAAATTACAGGCTCGCTTTCGCTCGCCAGGAAAAAATCGACACCTAAAAGGCACGAAAGGTCTAAATATTGACAAAGTAATTGGGTGAAAGGTCTCAAAGTCGCCAAACTAGCGGTCTTATAATCTCAAAACAAATATGCTAAACATGAGGGAGAAGGGGGATCCAGAAAAAGCGAGTATTACCCCCTTAAATTGCCCATTTTTACTAGCTATAATAATATGCAAATGACACCATCATTCAAAATGGGATAAGGGGTGTCACAGTTTTTTTTTTTAGCTCCTTGTCTCTCTTTCTCTGGCTTGTATCGATTCGGCCCCATTCAGTCTACTGTTTTAAGACGTTTACTCCCATCCAGATGTCGATTTTTTCCTGGCGAGCCAGCATATTTTGTTTAAAGTTTTTGACAGCAGGCTAAATTTGTACATTTTTCGATAGAAAAATGTTTCAGGCGAAGCCGGATTTCTCCATACAATGCTGGTTCGCTATCGCTCACCAGGAAGAAATTGACACCTGGATGGGGATACACGTATTACAACAGTAGGCTTAATGGGGCCGAATGGATACAAACCAGAGAAAGAGAGAAAAGGAGAGAAAGATAAAAAAAAATGTGACCCCCCTTAAAGTAGACTAATATAGGGAGCTTGTTAGATGGTATGCGCTGTAGTTATTAACCTCTTCTGTACCGGCGACGTCTTTTCAATTTCACTCTAACTATATTTAGACGATCTTATGCAGCTTAGGAAAGATCTGTGGTAGTTAAAAGGGTTGGTTGAAATAATTTGGAAGTCGTATTATTGCTAGAGGTCTTTACTAAGCTGAATATAATCGTCTAATAGTTGCCAGAATATGATGAAAAGGACGTCTCTGGTAGAGAAGGGGTTAATTCGGTTATAATACCTACATACACGCATGCAAACACACCGCAACACGCGCCCATTATTTATGTACGCGTGCATACCGACACACACACACATGCAAATACACTTTACACACGCGTATTCTCGTACACACAAGCCAAACCTGACGCATAATCACTCGTATACAGAAACACACACCCACAGAACAGAGAGCAGGTCACCACGCGCACACCCACACAACGGAGAGCAGGTCACCACGCGCACACCCACACAACGGAGAGCAGGTCACCACGCGCACACCCACACAACGGAGAGCAGGTCACCACGCGCACACCCACACAACGGAGAGCAGGTCACCACGCGCACACACACACATACACGCAGGCACACGCCCACCCACCCACACACAACGGAGAGCAGGTCACCACGCGCACACACACACCCACGCAGGCACACACCCACCCACACACACAAACAACACTTACACTTATGGTAGTCCATCGTAGTCCGATGATGACGTTCCCTTCCTGCAAAGCAGGAAGAGAAAACCTGCGCATAGAAGAGTTTAGAGTGCCGAGGGAGGTGCGCAGTTCCAACTTCACTATCTTGGTACTGAACAGGGGTTGCTGATGGCAAGGGGGTGACCCAAGACGACCAGCTCCTGCTCAATACTGCAGGGGACTGCCGGGATTCCAGTTTGTCGGAAACCGCCAGGACGTGACCCCAACGTCTGCTTTTCTCTCAGGGTGTGCTCCCCTAGCCTTTGTCTTACTAGACTAAACCACAAGGCAGTGGGTGTGTGCGGTTGTTGGTAGATGACAAGGATGCATATCATACCTCTGGGGGCCACCGCATGCCCCGAGATTCCCTATTGATTTAGCCTGGGGTCGCAAGACACCCAGTTACCATGTGTGGCCCCGGAGAGGCACAATAGGAGTCTTGGTGATGGACTGGCAGAGGGAGACTTACGCACTCGGCTCCCCTTTTTACCACAAGGGTTAGCCAGCGGCAGCAGCTGAAAGCGAGAATTACATGCAAACAAGCAGCACTACACCAACATGCTACTGCACTAGTCGCATCACATCACCCTGTGTGATAACACCTTCCCTACCTCCCCGTCCTCAATCAGACTCCCCTCCCGCCCTCGCCACTGCCCGCTAACCTTTCCTACCTCCCCGTCCTCATTCAGACTCCCCTCCCGCCCTCGCCACTGCCCGCTAACCTTTCCTACCTCCCCGTCCTAATTCAGACTCCCCTCCCCGCCCTCGCCACTGCCCGCTAACCTTTCCTACCTCCCCGTCCTCATTCAGACTCCCCTCCCGCCCTCGCCACTGCCCGCTAACCTTTCCTACCTCCCCGTCCTAATTCAGACTCCCCTCCCGCCCTCGCCACTGCCCGCTAACCTTTCCTACCTCCACGTCCTCATTCAGACTCCCCTCCTGCCCTCGCCACTGCCCGCTAACCTTTCCTACCTCCCCGTCCTCATTCAGACTCCTCTCCCGCCCTCGCCACTGCCCGCTAACCCACACAACACACACACACACACATTCAATAAAACATACATTTACTCACACCCTCAAACTTAAAATGCCAAATAATTGCTAGAATAACATAAATAATGTCACAGAAAGGGTGAAGATAGGGTGGTAAAGAAAAAGGGAGTAGCAACGAAGAAAAAAGAGAAGGAGGAATTAAGGGGGGTCACCGTTTTTGTTTTTATCTTTCTCTCCTTTTCTCTCTATCCCTGGCTTAAATTAATTGTATCTATTCGGCCCCATTCAGCCAACTGTTTTAAGACGTTTATCCCCATCCAGGTGTCGATTTCTTCCTGGCGAGCGATAGCGAGCCAGCATTGTATGGAGAAATCCGGCTTCGCCGGAGAAATTTTTCTATCGAAAAATGTACAAATTTAGCTTGCTGTCAAAAAGAAAAATATATATATGCTGGCTCACTACCGCTCACCAGGAAAATATTGACACCTGGATGGGGGTAAGCGTTTTAAAACAGTAGGCCGAATATATACAAGCCAAAGAGAGAGGGAGAGAAAGAAAAAAAAATGAGGTGAGCCCCCTTAAGATAACGAGGAGGGAGAAGAGGAGGAAACGCCTGATGAAGTAGTACAAATAGGGGAAGACAAAAAAAAATAAAATAAAAAAATAAATAAAATAAAAACAACGGGAATATGAGAACAATAAAAGAGGTGCATGGGATAATTAAGAATGAGAAGGGAGGAGGAAGAATAGAGAGAGAGAGAGAGAGTAGTAGAAATAGGGGAAGACGCAAACACGGGAATATGAGAACAATAAAAGAGGTGAATGTGATAATTAAGAATGAGAGGGGAATATGGGGAGGAGGAAGAAGAGACGGAAAGAGAGAGAAAAGGATGAGATATAAATTAATGCGATTATGAAACCGACAAGAAGGTTCAAGTCCAATAGTTAAAACAAAATGCCAAATCACAGAGAGAGAGAAGACGAAATGGAGACGACGGGAAAAGAAAGATAAAATGTAGCGAGAACTGAGGGAGAATTACCGATAAAGCACGACAAAAGAGAGGTGAAAGAAAGAGATAAAAAGCGAGATAGAGATAATATGTAAATGAAGTGGATAATTGCGAAGCGAAGACGGACATGCGAAAATGGAACACCCAGAGAACAAAATTAATATACAATCATATTCTAATATATTAATATCACTCCCAACACCAAACACCTCCCAATGAAATTAAAGGGCTAGTGGCCGGTTTTTTTTGGCTATTAATTCATTTATTCCTTTATTTTTTAGTTGCCTCACTAGACCTCCATCAAGCTTAAGAAAACGCTCCCTACACCCCCCTTCAAGATTCCTCTTAAAATTACAGGCTGGCTATCGCTCGCCAGGAAAAAATCGACACCTAAATGGCACGAAAGGTCTCGGAATTGATAACGAAATGGGGCGAAAGGCCTCAAAATCGACACACTAATGGAAGGAAAGTCTTAAAATCTCAAAACTAATATGCTAAACATGAAGGAGAAAGAGGTCTAGAAAAAACGTGTGATCCAACAGGGATTCGAACCTGGGTTACCACATACATATCTTAAACACTCTAACCATTACACCATCAAGGCAGTTATAAGTACAGCACATGACTACGATTGATAGCCATTTATCGACTACTGGATATTAATGTAATCATGTACTGTACCCAACTGCACTACGCTGCTGCCTAATGCTTAAGGGGCTACTGCTTGTTATTTTGGGATACTTTTTCATGTATTTTATTAATTTTTGAGTTTCCTCGTTAGACTTCCACCAAACTTAAAAAAAAACACCCCCTATACCCCCTTTAAATATATATTTGTAAATTTCTCGGTAGAAAAAATTTCCGGCCGAAGGCCGGTTCCTTAAAAAACATCAGGCTCGCTAACGCTCGCCAGGAAAAAAAATCGACACCTAAACATCACGAAAGGTCTTAATATTGACAAAGTAATGGGGCGAAAGGTCTCAAAATCGCCAAACTAGTGAACGAACGTCTTAAAATCGTAAAACTAATGGGTCTAAACATGAGGGAGAAGGGGGTCCAGAAAAAGCGAATACTACATATATTTTCATAGGGCAGATTAACCCTTTTTGTACCGGTGCCGTCCTTTTATTTGATTCGGGCTACTATGAGATGATTTTATTCAGTTTAAAAAGGACCGCCAGCAATTAACAGGCTTCGAACTTTCTCACTTAACCCTTTTGATTACCACAGATCATTCTTAAACAGCCCATTCAGTACCGGTGTCGAAATATCCATCATATTTTGGGTACGTTTTGACAATTTCATTCAGTTTAGGAAGGACGTCTATTAATTACAAGGCTACACAGACTAATCTCAATTTATCCTTTTAGCTACCATATATCCTTCCATAGACTACAGTAGATCTGGACTGGACACGAAAATGGAACTTTGCAGTAAGGGACCCAAAATCGGAGAACGAACCGCCAAGTTCGAACCTCGAACCCACTAAAATATCGCATTTTCGCGGTTTTGAGGTTCGAACTTGTGGGTTTGTTCTCCGATTTTGAGTCCCGTACTGCAAAGTTCCATTTTCGTGTCCAGTCCAGATCTACTGTAGTCTATGATCCTTCCTAAACTACATAAATTCGTCTAAATGTAGCTGAAATCCAATAAAAATGAAATCACCAGCACTGAAAGGGTTAATAGACACATACAACTCTTTCAAGCTTTTGATACACAGATTTTCTTCATATTATTTATTTTGTTTGTACAGTAATGAATGCCAATTAATTAAGGGACTGGTGGTCGCTTTTTCTGGACCTCTTTCTCCCTCATGTTTCGCATATTAGTTTTGAAATTTTAAGACGTTCGTTCCATTAGTTTGTCGATTTTAAAACCTTGCGCCCCATTTCTTTGTCAATATTAAGACCTTTCGTGCCATTTAAATGTTGATGTTTTCCTGACGAGCGATAGCGAGCTTGTAATTTTTGAAGGAATCGGCCTTTGGCCGGGACATATTTCTACCGAAAAATGTACACATTTATATTGAAAAGGGGTCTAGGGGGTGCTATTTAAATCTTGATGGAGGTCTAGCGAGGAAACTTAATAATATCTAAATTAATACATACAGCATACCAACAAACCAAGCACTACCCCCTTAAGTAATGGTATATGCAATGTGTGCAAATACGAAAACCCTTAGATGTGTAACAGTTTCCCCAGAGTCTAAATGTGTCTTATAAATATTGTACTGTGGAGATGGAGGTCGTCTTTTGGGGGTAATAATTTTCCGGGGCGAAATTGAATGTAAAATGGATCTGCCTCGTGTGGGCCGTCTTCAGATTCTGCAGATTCCACTAGTAACATCACCACTGTCATCACCACCACTGTTATCACCACCACTGTCATCACCACCACTGTCATCACCAACACTGTCATCACCACCACTGTCATCACCACCACTGTCATCACCACCACTGTCATCACCACCACTGTCATCACCACCACTGTCATCACCACCACTGTCATCTCCACCACTGTCATCACCACCACTGTCATCTCCACACTGTCATCTCCACCACTGTCATCTCCACCAGTGTCATTTCCACCACTGTCACCTCCACCACTGTCATCTCCACCACTGTCATCGCCACCACTGTCATCACCACCACTGTCATCACCTCCACTGTCATCACCACCACATTCATCACCACCACATTCATCACCACCACTGTCATCTCCACCACTGTCATCTCCACCACTGTCATCCCAGCACTGTCATCTCCACCATTGTCATCACCACCACTGTCATCACCACCACTGTCATCACCACCCTTACCTTCAATACCAAACATCACCACCACAGTCAATATCATCAACCACAACACCACCACCACCACCACCACCAATAACAACAACACCACATTACTACAGTACCCCCTTACCACCACCCCAATCCCCATTTTCTTCAGTATGATCTCCAAAATATTTAGAAGATGGGTCTGAACCTCTCACAAAACAGACGAGGTACTAAATTCTCTCTCTCCCAACCCCCTCATATCTCTCTCTCTCTCTCTCTCTCTCTCTCTTATTAACGACATACAGAGGCAGACACACCGGATCTTACACACACATGTACACATCAGTACAGTTACATTACAGAACACATACATACAGTGTATACATGCACATACAATCTTTATCTAACACATTCACACAAACACCCACATCCTAATACTCACACATACATATAAGACATAGCCCTCTCTAACACACACACACACACACACACACACACACACACTCACACATCTGGACAATGAATAAGTAATCCTCATTAATGTGTGATCTTTTTGCTCGCTAGTTTTATCGTCCAGAGTCACTTGGTCAACATACAGGGTCTTATGATTATTAATTACACCTATTGTTTGTGGTTGTAATGTTAATACGAATTTCAAATGTTCGTGTTCTTGTGTAATTATAGTTGGGGTTATAATACATATTTATAAGTGTTCAAATTGAGGGGAGATGGTCTATTTTTTCTAGATCCCCTTCTCCCTCATGTTTACCCCCATTAGTTTTCATATTTTAAAATGTTTGCCCCATTAGTTTGTCGATTTTAAGACCTTCCGCCCCATATCCTTGTCAATATTAAGATCTTTCGTGCTATTTAGGTGTCGATTTTTTCCTGGCGAACGATAGTGAGCCTGTAATTTTGGAAGACTACGGCCGGGACATTTTTCTACCGAAAAATGTACAAATTAATCTAGACGGGGGGATCTTATGGATTTTTTATTTTTTTAAAGTTTGAAGAAGGTCTAGGGAGGAAACTAGAAAAATAATGAATACATGACAACAAAAAAAAAAAAAAAAAAAATCGACCAAAAAGTGAACCATATGTTTGCAGCTTTGTATGGTAAATAATGCCCTTGTGTCGAGTACTGTATCGAGCATGTGTCTGGAATGAATGGAATCGTATGGAATGAACCTCCAGACTCTGGAGGTTCATTCCATACCGCACTTGTCGATAGGGTAGTGTCAAAAACATTGTGTCTTATTAACTCACTTCTCCGTACTAATTGCTTTTATCATTAACCCTTTCAGTGCCGGTGCCGTCATTTTATCTTTATCCTGGCTACCGTTAGACGATTTTAGTCAGGTTAAAAACGGCTTCCAGCAATTATTAACAGGCTTCGAATGATCTCACATAACCCATTTTACTACCACAGCTCCTTCTGAAACCGCAAAAAATCGTCAAAATATAGCTAGAATACAATACAAAATGACAGCGTCGGTACAGAAGGGGTTAACACACTGATAACATAATATACACATTGGATAAACTCCCATCCGATCATGTGTCTACATTAAGGGGACATCTCCACTTAAGGGATTATTTTCTTGACCCCTTTCTCCCTCATGTTTAGCCCCATTGCTTTTGATATTATAAAACGTTTGCCCCATTAGTTTAGCGATTTTAAGAACTTTCACCCCATATTAAGACCTTTCGTGCCATTCAGGTGTCAATTTTATCCTGGCGAGCGATAGCGAGCCTGTAATTTAAGAGGAACCGGCCTTCGGCCGGGAAATTTTTCTACCGAAAAATGTACAAATATATCTTGAAAGGGACCCAAGGGGGTGTAATTTTAAGCTTGATGGAGGTCTAGGGAACAAACTAAATACCTCCCCTTAAGGGGGAGATAGTTGCCTTTTCGCCCTCATGCTTAGTTCCATTAGTTGCCTTTTCGCCCTCATGCTTAGTTCCATTAGTTGCCTTTTCGCCCACATGATTAGTTGCATTAGTTGCCTTTTAGCCCTCATGCTTAGTTCCAATTGCCTCTGCCCTCATGCTTATTCCATTAGCCTTTCGCCCCTCATGATTAGTTCCATTAGTTGCCTTTTCGCCCTCATGCTTAGTTCCATTAGTTGCCTTTTCGCCCTCATGCTTAGTTCCATTAGTTGCCTTTTCGCCCTCATGCTTAGTTCCATTAGTTGCCTTTTCGCCAATGTTCAATTGTTGCCTTTTCGCCCTCATGCTTAGTTCCATTAGTTTTGAGATTTTATGACGTTCCTTCCATTAGTTTGGCGACCCCTTTCGCTCCATTACTTTGTCAATATATAGACTTTTCGTGCCATCTAGGTGTCGATTTTTTCCTGGCGATAGCGAGCCTGTAATTATTAGAGTAACCGGCCTTCGACCAAGACATTTTTCTACCGAAAAATGTACACCTCTCTCTTGAAGAGGGGGCTAGGGGGTACATGTTTATTTTAAGCTTGATAGAGGTCTAGCGAGGTTACTATAAAATAAATATGTTGATAAATAAATACTTAAATACATTAATGTATACATAAATAAATTAATGTATACAAAAATAAATTAATGTATACAAAAATACATTAATGTATACATAAATAGACCAACAAATACAACCACTTCCCCTTTAATCACCCAACGAAACTCGAACCCCTGACAATACTGGCTCGAAGTTACATGACACGACGAGAGAAAATTAGAGACGGAATGGCCCACCCGATATTGAGGGGGCATGGTGGCTTTTTCTGGACCGCCTTCTCCCTCATGTTTAGCCCCAGTAGTTTTGAGTTTTGAAGGCTTTTGTTCTATTAGTTTGACGATTTTAAGAACTTTCGCCCTATTTTTTTTTTAATATTAAGATCATTCGTGCCATTTAGGTGTCGATTTTTTCCTGCGAGCGAGAGCGAGCCTGTTATTTTAGGAGGATCAGGCATTTTTCTACCGAAAAATTTACAAATTTACCTTGAACGGGGGTCTTGGGAGTTATTTTAAAGCTTGATGGAGGTCTAGCAAGGGAAAAAAAAAATCTATATATACAGTATATATAAATATATGTATATATATATATATATATATATATATATATATATATATATATACAGTTTATACAGTATATACAGTAAATGTATATAATAATAGACCCAAAAATAAACCTATTCCCCTTAAGTGACGGCGACACGCGAGCCAAAGCAAAGCGGGGACGACATCAATAAATCCAGCCTGGTTTATGGGGGATTACATGATGGATTAATGCAGATCCGGGTCCAAATTTGAATAGCCCGGATAACAGAGTCGATCGAGAGTCCTGTCCTTGAAGCTTTATAACATGCTACTAATTTATCTCACTCACTCTCACTCTCACACTCTCTCTCTCTCTCTCTTTCACAAAACAAAAAAAAAATAAATAAAAAAATTGCAAGCTTCAGTATACAATCTTACTCAACTTTTTCCTTGTACTGTGGGAATTTCCCAGTAGAACATTCTCATTCCCCTGGGTCCTTGTTTCCCCAACTAAATTTCATGCAGCTTCAAGGTCGGAGGGAGTGGTGGGTGTGGAGCGAGCCTTCTGCTTTGCTATCCTTACCTTCACCACTTTGTAGGCAAATTCGATGTTAGCATTAATTCCAGACTGCCTAGTAAGGACCGCAATGTCTGTGCAGGTCCTGATCTATGTAAACTTATGTAAATCTGCACAACACTCTCTCTCTATTCTCTTATTTGCAAAAGTTCTGACATTCTTAATTGCCATCCCCCGAGTGAAATTAGCAATCTTGACGCTGGCCTATAAACCTTCACCTTCATATACATTATAAGTGTTCACAAAGTTGGTCCTGGGATAATTAATACTTTTACTGCTACGACTGGCATTAACCCTTTCGGTACCGGTGATGTACTTTTCATATGCTGCTGGGGCACCTATTAGACCATTTTGTTTCAGCTCTAGGAAGGATGTCCTACCCATTAAAACCAGGCTTATATATAGAACCTTATTCTCAATTAATCCTTTTCAGTCTACCATATACTTAACATCGTCTAAATCATAGCTGAAATCAAATCCAAAAGTACGTCCACCGGTACAGAAAGGGTTAAAACTGATCATCACATCTCTATTCCATTCTATCCACCACAATTAAGTAACTCTTATGTATCGTGATGTATCAAATATCTGCCTATCTCCTGCTCTCCCTTATCACACGAGCGCTTTTTCCCTCAACCATTTATCCTCAACACTGTCTAGCAGCTTATGAGGGTCAACAGAAAACTTTTCTGTTACCTAAATTCATCCTATCAGTTTGTCAGTCTAGTTTCCGATTACCAGTGCAAAATAATCCAGAATGTTGCCAGCAAAAATGTTGATCATCGACTGTTGACTATTAAAAAGCTCTCGTGTGATCACCCAGCATGTACTCAATCTCTCTCAAACCTGATTACTTTCCGTTGTTATTCTAGTTA
>CM064497.1:4643391-4722352 GCA_032716605.1 Paralithodes platypus
TGAGGTGAGCCCCCTTAAGGATAACGAGGAGGGAGGAAGTAAGGGTGACGGAAACGCAAATGATATGACAGTAGTACAAATAGGGGAGAGACAAAAAAAAAATTAACCATAAAAAAAATAAATAAAATAAAAAAAACAACAGGGATATGAGAACAATAAAAGAGGGGTGCATGGGATATAATTAAGGAAGGAGGAAGGGTAGGAGGAGGAAGAATCGACGAGAGACGGAGAGAGAGTAGAGTATAAGTAGAACTAGGGGAAGACGCAAACCCAGCAAAACACGGGGAATAGGAGAACAATAAAAGAGCTAAGGGGGTGCAATCTGTGATAGATTAAGAATGAGAGGGGTGGAAATATGGGGAGGGAGGAAGACAGAGACGGAAGTGGAAAGAGAGAGAAAAGAAAGAGAGAGAAAAAAGAAAAGATGAGATAATTAAATTAATGCGATTATGTTGAAACCGACAAGAAGGTTCAAGGTCCACTAGTTAAAACCAAAATGCCCAAATCACCAGAGAGAGAGAGGGAAGACGAAAGGGAGACGACGGGGGAAAAAAGAAAGATAAAAAATGTTAGCGAGAACTGAGGGGATAGGGGGGGGGTGGGGGGGGGGGGGGGGGAGAATTACCGAATAAAGACCGAACAAAGAATAGAGGGGTGAAAGGAAAGAGCTAAAAAGCGAGATAGAGATAATATGTAAATAGAAGTGGATAATTGGCGGAAGCGAAGGAAGGGGACCGATGCGGAAAAATGGAACCCCACGGAGAAACAAAATTAAAAATATACAAGTGATCTATTCTAATTAAGGAATATCACTCCCAACACCAAACACCTTCCCAATTTAATTAAAGGCTAACTAGAGCTAGTGAGCCGGTATTTTTTTTTTTTTTGGTTTATTAATTCATTTATTCACTTTATTTTTTAGTTGCCTCACTAGACCTCCATCAAAGCTTAAGAAAGGGGAAAAACACCTCCTTACCCTACACCCCCTTCAAGATAAAATTTGTACATTATTTGCTAGATAGAAAAAATTCCCGGCCGAGCAAAGCCCGGTTTCCTCTTAAAATTACAGGCTGGCTATATCGCTCGCCAGGAAAAAATCGAACACCTAAATGGCACGAAATGGTCTCGGAATATTTGAATAACGAAAATGGGGCGGAAAGGCCCCTCCTAAAAATCGACAAAACTAATGGACGGAACAAGGAAAGTCTTCGAAAATCTCCAAAAAAACTAATATGTCTTAAAACATGGGGGAAAGGGGGAGAAAGAGGTCTAGGCAAAAAACGTGTGATCCAACAGGGATTCGAACCTGGGTTAACCACATACATATCTTAAACACTCTACACCAATTACCACCATCAAAGGGGGGGGGGGGGCCCCGTTATACGTACAAGCAACATGGACTACGAGTTGATAGCCATTTATCGACTACTGGATACTTAATGTAATCATGTACTGTACCCAACTGCACTTACTGACATAGCCTAATGATTAATACTGCTTGTTATTTTGGGGGGATACTTCTTTGTTAGGTATATATATCTAATTAATTTTGAGGTTTTCCCTTCGGTAGACTTCCACCAAGTCCTTAAAAAAAAAAAAACCAACCCTATACCCCCTTTACAAATAGATTTGTAAATTTCTCGGTTTAGAAAAAAATTTCCGGCCGAAGGCCGGTTCCCTTTAAAAACAATAATCAGGCTCAGGCTGTCGCTCGCCAGGAAAAAAAAATCGACACCTAAACCATCACGAAAAGGTCTTAATATATTGCACACAGAATAGTAATGGGGCGAAACGGTCTCAAATCGCCAAACTAGGTTGAGACGAACGTCTTAAACTCGTAAAATTAATTGGTTGCTAAAACATGAGGGAGAAGTGGGGTCCAGAAGAAAAAAAAGGGCTGATCAAATTAACTACATATATTTCATAGGGCAGACATTAACCCTTGTTTGTACCGGTTGCCGTCCTTTTTATTTGATTTCGGGCTACTATGAGATGATTTTATTCAGTTTTAAAAAAGGACCGCCAGCCAATAAATTAAGACCAGGTTGATTCGAACTTTCTCACTTAAAACCCTTTTGATTACCACAGTATCATTCTTAAACAGCCCTTCAGTACCGGTATGTCGAAACTATCCATCAATATTTTTGGGTACGTTTTGACAATTTCATTTCAGTTTTAAGGTTAGGGAAGGACACCGTCCTATTAATTCCCAATCTTACACAGAATAATCTCAATTTCATCCGTTTAGCTACCATATATCTTTCCATAGCACTAACAGTAGATCTGGGACCTGGGGGGGGGGACACGAAAATGGATACTTTGCGAGTAACGGGACCCAAAATCGGAGAAAGCGAACCGCCAAGTTCGAACGCTCGAAGCCCACTCTAAAATATCGCATTTTTTCGCGGGGGTTTTGAGGTTCGGAAACTTCGTGGGTTTGTTCTCCGCAATTTTGAAGTCCCGTACTGCAAAGTTCCATTTTCGTGTCCAGTCCAGATCTACTGTAGTCTATGATCCTTCCTAAACTACATAAATTCGTATAAATGTATCTGAAAATCCAATAAATAAAAATGAAATCACCAGCAAGCTGAAAGGGGTTAATAGACCACATACAACTCTTTCAAGCTTTTGGGATACCCACCAGATTTTCTTCATATTTTTTTGTTTTTTTTTTGTACAGTAATGAATGCCAATTAATTAAAGGGACTGGGTGGTCGTTTTTTCTGGGGACCATTCTGTCTCCCTCATGTTTTCGCCATATTAGTTTTCGCGACAAATATGTTTAAGAAGGCGTTCGTTCCAGTTAGTTTGTCGATTTTAAGACCTCTGCGCCACATATTTCTTTGGGTCAATATTAAGACCTTTCGTGCCACTTTAAATGTTGATTCGTTTTCCTGACGAGCGATAGCGAGCTTGTAATTTTTGAATGGAATTCGGCCTTTGGCCGGGACATTATTTCTACCGAAAAGATTTGTACACATTTATATTGATGAAAAGGGGTACTAGGGGGTGCTCATTTCAATCTTGATGGAGATGTGTCTCTGAGCGAGGGAGGAAACTCAATAATATCTAAAATTAATACATACAGCATTACCAACACACCCAAAGCACTACCCCCTTAAGTAATGGTTATATATGCCAACTGTGTGCAAATTACGAAACACCCTTAGATGTGTAAACAGTTCCCCAGAGTTCTAAATGTGTGGTCTTATAAATTATTGTACTGTGGAGCATGGAGGTCGTCTTTTGGGTGGGTAATAATTGCCGGGGCGAAATTGAATGTTAAAATGGATCTGCCTCGGTGTGGGTCCGTCCTTCATGATTCTGCAGATTCCCCTAGTAACAATCACCACTGTCATCACCACCTACCTTGTTATCGACACCACACACTGGCATCACCACCTACTGGTCATCACCAAAGACGTGTCAATCCCACGAATGTAAGCAACCACCACTTTGCATCTCCAGGCCATACTGGTCATCTCCACCACTGTCGATCACCACACTTAAAGTTCATCACCACCAATGTCACTCTATCCAACCACTGTCAATCACCACCACTGTCATTCTCCACACTGTCATCTCCACCACTGGCTCATATCCACCAGTGTCATTTCCACCACATGTCACCCTCACCACGTGTCCATTCCACTGTCATCTCCACAAGTGTGTCATCGACACCACTGTCATCACCAGCCACTGTCATCACCTCCACCCTGTCATCAACCACCACATTCATCACAATCATACCAGCATTCAGCACACCACCTCTGTCATCTCCACCACTGTCCTACTCCACCACTGGCCATCCAAGCACACTGTCATCCTCCACCATTGGTCATCACCACCACTGTCATCAACCACCACTGTCATCACATACCTTACCTTCGTGCCCCCATGTGTTTCAATACCAAACATCACCACCACAGTCAATGCACTCCAACCACAACACACACCACCACCACCACCACCAATAACAACAAACATCCACACTTACTACAGTACCCCCTTACCACCACCCCATCCCCATTTTCTTCAGTATGATCTCCAATAAATATCTGAGAAGATGGGTTCTGAACCTCTCACAAAAACATGACGAGGTTTCACATTTACCTTAAATTCTCTCCTCTCGCCCAACCCCCTCATATCTCTCTCTCTCGTCTCTCTCTCCTCTCTCTTATTAACGACATTACATGAGGGCAGACACACCGGATCTTACACACACATGTACACATCAGTACAGTTTACATTACAGAAACACATAACCTTTACAGTGTATACATGCACATACAATCTTTATCTAAACACATTCAACACCCGAACACCCACATCCTAATACTCACACATACATATAAGACATAGCCCTACGCTAGAACACACACACACACACACACACACCAAAAACACACACCAACACACTCAACACATCTGGGACAATGAATAAGTTAATCCTCCATTTGAATGTGTGATCTTTTTGCTCGCTAGTTTTTATCGTCCAGAGTCACTTGGGTCAACATACAGGTACTTATGATTATTAATTACACCTAATTGTTTGTGGTTGTAATGTATAATACCGAATTTCAAATGTTCGTGTTCGTTGTGTAATTATAGTTGGAGTTATAATACATATTTATAAGTGTTCTTCAAATGTGAGGGGAGAGTGGTCTATTTTTCTAGTATCCCCTTCTCCCTCATGTTTTACCCCCATTTAGTTTTTTCATACTTTTAAAATGTTTTTTTTACCCCATTAGTTTGTCGATTTGTTAAGACCTTCCGCACCCATATCCTTGTCAATCATTAAGATCTTTCGTTGCTATTTTAGGATCGGTCGAGTTTTCCCTGGCGAAACGATAAGTGAGCCTGTAATTTTGGAAGAAGATAATAAGACTACGGCCGCGGGACATTGTTTCCTAACGGAAAAAAATGTAACAAAGTATTAAATCTAGACTGGGGGGGGGATCTTATGGATTTTTTATTTTTTTAAAGTTGGTGAAGAAACGGTATAGGGAGGAGGAAACTAGAAAAATAAGAATTTGATATACATGAAAAAAAAAAAAAAAAAAAAAAAAACTTCGACCAAAAAGTGAACCATATGTTTGCAGCTTTGTATGGTAAATAATGCCCTTGTGTCGAGTAATGTATCGAGTCATGTGGCTGCGAATAATGAATGGAATCGTATGGAATGAACCTCCAGACTATGGTATGTCCAGGTTCATTCCATACCGAACTTGTCGACCCTAGTGCTAGGGTAGTTTTGTCAAGAAAAACATTGTTGTCCTTATGACACTCCACATCTATCTCCGTACTAATTGCTTTCTATCAGTCACCCTTTCAGTGCCGGTGCCCGTCATTTTATCTTTATCCTGGCTACGTTAGACGATTTAGTCAGGGGTTTTTTAAAAACGGACTCCTCCAGCAATTAAATTCTTTAACAGGCTTCGAATGATCTTCACATAACCCATTTTACTACCACAGAGCTCCTGAAACCGCCAAAAAAATATCGTCATCAAACAAAAATATAGCTACGAATGACAATACCCAAATGACCCAGCGTTCCGGTACCAGGTCCATCAGGGGTTAACACACTGATAACATAATCATACACATTGGCTCTAAAACTCCCATCCGATCATTGTTCATGTTAACCCTTTTTATACATTAAGGGGGACATCTCCACTTAAGGGATTATTTTCTTGACCCCTTTCTCCCTCATGTTTTAGACCCCATTGCTTTTGATATTATAAAACAGTTTGCCCCATAGGTTGTAGCGATTTTAAGAACCTTTCACCCCCATATTAAGAACCTTTCCGGTGCCATTCAGGTGTCAATTTTATACTGGCTGAGCGGATAGCGAGCCTGCAATTTTAAGAGGAACCCGGCCTTCGGCCAGGAAATTTTTCTACCGAAAAAAACTGTTTACAAATATCTCTTGAAAAGGGACCCAAGGGGGGGTTGTAATTTTAAGAGCTTGATGGAGGTCTAGGGAACAAACTAAATACCATCCCCTTAAGGGGGAGATAAGTTTGCCTTTTCGCGCCTCATGCAGGCTTAGTTCCATTAGTTGCCTTTTCGCCCTCATGCTTAGTTCCATTAGTTGCCTTTTCGCCCTCATGATTAGTTCCATTAGTTGCCTTTTCGCCCTCATGCTTAGTTCCATTAGTTCCCTTTTCGCCCTCATGCGCTTAGTTCCATTAGTTTCCTTTTCGCCCCTCATGTTTAGTTCCATTAGTTGCCTTTTCGCCCTCATGATTAGTTCCATTAGTTGCCTTTTCGCCCTCATGCTTAGTTCCATTAGTTGCCTTTTCGCCCTCATGCTTAGTTCCATTAGTTGCCTTTTCGCCCTCATGATTAGTTCCATTAGTTGCCTTTTCGCCCTCATGCTTAGTTCCATTAGTTTTGAGATTTTATGACGTTCCTTCCATTAGTTTGGCGACCCCTTTCGCTCCATTCTTTGTCAATATATAGACTTTTCGTGCCATCTAGGTGTCGATTTTTTCCTGGCGATAGCGAGCCTGTAATTATTAGAGTAACCGGCCTTCGACCAAGACATTTTTCTACCGAAAAATGTACACCTCTCTCTTGAAGAGGGGGCTAGGGGGTACATGTTTATTTTAAGCTTGATGGAGGTCTAGCGAGGTTACTATAAAATAAATATGTTGATAAATAAATACATAAATAAATTAATGTATACATAAATAAATTAATGTATACAAAAATAAATTAATGTATACAAAAATAAATTAATGTATACAAAAATAGACCAACAAATACAACCACTTCCCCTTTAATCACCCAACGAAACTCGAACCCCTGACAATACTGGCTCGAAGTTACATGACACGACGAGAGAAAATTAGAGACGGAATGGCCCACCCGATATTGAGGGGGCATGGTGGCTTTTTCTGGGCCGCCTTCTCCCTCATGTTTAGCCCCAGTAGTTTTGAGTTTTGAAGGCTTTTGTTCTATTAGTTTGACGATTTTAAGAACTTTCGCCCTATTTTTTTTTTAATATTAAGATCATTCGTGCCATTTAGGTGTCGATTTTTTCCTGCGAGCGAGAGCGAGCCTGTTATTTTAGGAGGATCAGGCATTTTTCTACCGAAAAATTTACAAATTTACCTTGAACGGGGGTCTTGGGAGTTATTTTAAAGCTTGATGGAGGTCTAGCAAGGGAAAAAAAATATATATATACAGTATATATACAGTATATATATATATATATATATATATATATATATATATATATATACAGTTTATACAGTATATACAGTAAATGTATATAATAATAGACCCAAAAATAAACCTATTCCCCTTAAGTGACGGCGACACGCGAGCCAAAGCAAAGCGGGGACGACATCAATAAATCCAGCCTGGTTTATGGGGGATTACATTTATGGATTAATGCAGATCCGGGTCCAAATTTGAATAGCCCGGATAACAGAGTCGATCGAGAGTCCTGTCCTTGAAGCTTTATAACATGCTACTAATTTATCTCACTCACTCTCACTCTCACACTCTCTCTCTCTCTCTCTTTCACAAAACAAAAAATAAATAAATAAATAAATTGCAAGCTTCAGTATACAATATTACTCAACTTTTTCCTTTACTGTGAATTTCCCAGTAGAAACATTCTCATTCCCCTGGGTCCTTGTTTCCCCAACTAAATTTCATGCAGCTTCAAGGTCGGAGGGAGTGGTGGGTGTGGAGCGAGCCTTCTGCTTTGCTATCCTTACCTTCCACTTTGTAGCAAATTCTATGTTAGCATTAATTCCATACTGCCTAGTAAGGACCGCAATGTCTGTGCAGTCTGTATCTATGTAAACTTATGTAAATCGCACACACTCTCTCTCTCTCTCTTATGCAAAAGTTTGACATTTCTTAATTGCCATCCCCCGAGTGAAATTAGCAATCTTGAAGTGGCCTATAAACTTCACCTTCTATACATTATAAGTGTTCACAAGTTGGTCCTGATAATTAACTTTTACTGCTACGACTGGCATTAACCCTTTCTGTACCGGTGATGTACTTTTCATTATGTGCTGGCAACTATTAGACGATTTTGTTCAGCTTAGGAAGGATGTCTACCCATTAAAACCAGGCTATATATATAGACTATCTCAATTAATCCTTTTAGCTACCATATACTTAACATCGTCTAAATATAGCTGAAATCAAATCCAAAAGACGTCACCGGTACAGAAAGGGTTAAAACTGATCATCACATCTCTATCCATCTATCCACCACATTAAGTAACTCTATGTATCTGTATGTATCTATATCTGCCTATCTCCTGCTCTCCCTTATCACACGAGCGCTTTTTCCCTCAACATTTATCCTCAACACTGGTCTAGCAGCTTATGAGGTCAACATGTAATACTTTTCTGTTACCTAAATTCATCTATCATCAGTCTAGTTTCCGATACCAGTGCAAAATAATCCAGAAATGTTGCCAGAAAAATGTTGATCATCGAATGTTGACTATAAAAGCTCTCGTGTGACACCAGCATTACTCAATCTCTCTCAACCTGATTACTTTCCGTTGTTATTCTAGTTACCTTTAGATTATTGGATTCAGGTTTTGAAGGAACATAATTATGGAACATGAAATATAGAGTAATACTTTATTTAGTTGAGGAAATTCATCAAACATTCAAATTAAATGTGTGCACAAAATTGAAATAGCCCGACATTTTACTTGGTTTAAATAGTCACAGGGAAAATAGGAGAGAGAGGAGTGAAAAATAATAGAGAAAGAAGGGAATTGGGGAGGGAGGATATATATAGAGAGGGAAAGAATAGATAGAGAAGGACAGAGTAATGGATGAGAGCAGGGAAAGTGGGATTAAAAATAGGAAAGATAGGATAGAAAAACAATAGAGAAAGAAGGGAATTAAGGAGGGAGGATAAATAGAGAGAGAGGGGAATAATAGATAGAGAAGGACATATAGTAATGGATGAGAGCAGGGAGAGTGGGGTCCGCCTCCCAGAAGGTGTGGAGAAAGAAGTGAATAATAGAGGAGTAAGAACCAAAGAGAACCAAATTACGGGTGCGCCCAGCCAGCTTCTTCTTCTTCTTCTTCTTCTTCTTCTTCTCCTCCTCCTCCTCCTCCCCCTCCTCCTCCCCCTCCCCCTCCTCCTCCTCCTCCTCCTCCTCCTCATCATCCTTCTTCTTCTTCTTTCCCTCCTCCTCCTAATAATAATAATAATTTAACCCAGCGCAGATTAAGAGGTGACTTAATTCAAGTGTTCAAAATCATCAAAGGCATCGACAATATGAACTGTAGTAAGTACTTCACTATCGACCAATCTAATTACACGCGGGGAAACGGTTGCAAAATTATTGGTAAATCTTTTAACTCGCACGAATCTAAGAATTTCTTCTTCAATCGAGTTGTCAACTTGTGGAATGGGCTTCCCCGAGACGTTATAGACTGCAGCACCGTTGATTCATTTAAATTCCGCCTAGACAAATATCTCGCATCAAACCCGCGACTGACTGCGTTTGTAAATGAATAACTTTATCCTCCCCTCAGTTACTAACCCATATGTCCCCTACTAACTTCCTAGTCCTGCCACGGTAGTGGCAGGGCAGTAGTTCCCTTTCCAATGTTCCCTTACCCACTCTAAACCACTGTTTGGTCACTTGATCCTCAGTGTTTTGGAGGACAAGCAACCTAGAAGGGTCACTAGACCTGTTGTTGCTTGATTTCCTTTGTACTCCTTTGTACTCCTCCTCCTTCTTCTTCTTCTTTCCCACCCCTGTATCATTTTCCCTCTCATCCCCAGTGCATTATTTAATTCGACTGATGCAAATGTTTGTGTCGCGAACCAAGATGAAGAGAGAGAGAGAGAGAGAGAGAGAGACGGTTGCAAATGCATACTCTCTCTCTCACACACACACACACACACACACACACACACATATCATATTTCTTAGCTTCCTTCTTCACTGTGAGTTTCCCAGTAGAAATGTTCTCATTCTAGTGGGGGTCTAGTTTCCCCGACTAAAGTTCATACCGACCCAAGTTCGGAGGAGGTGGTGGGTGGGGAGAGATCCTTCTGCTTTGCTATCCATACCTTCCACTTTGTAGCAAATTCTATGTTAGTATTAAGTCCAGACTGCCTATACTCTGTTTCTTTTCAACTGACGATAAACTGAATCCCTTAGCAGCTATTTTTACGATACTTATTGGACAAATATTAAACTACTATGTCTCTGCATCCTATTAAGACCAAGTTTATAGAATTAACACAACATTTCACTGCAAAATCTTCAAAACGACTGAGAAATCTTGATGGGAACTTTGCAATTTACCGTCAGTTGAAAATAAGCAGAGTATAGTAGGGCCAGCAAGTCCTGTGCAATCTGTGTATCTATGTCAATCTATGTAACACCCATGCATGCAAAAGCAGCCTCGGAATTCTATAAGCGCCAGCCAATTCATTACACATGCAAACCACACAAATCCACTTAGCCTATATACCTAGTTCCTTATAACATACATATATACCTAGTTCCTTATAACATACATATATACCTAGTTCCTTATAACATACATAATAATTATATACTCTATCAAAGGTGGAGAGAGAGAGAGAGAGAGAGAGAGAGAGAGAGAGAGAGAGAGAGAGAGAGAGAGAGAGAGAGAGAGAGAGAGAGAGAGAGAGAGAATAAGATATAGATTGATAGATATAAAGAGAGGTGTAGATAATCATATAGAAAGATCGAGAGAGAGAGAGAGAGACTCTAGAGGGGAACGAGAGAGGAGATGACGAGAGAGAGAGAGAGAGAGAGAGATGAGAATAGATATAGAGGATTAGATATAAAGAGAGAGGTGTAGATAATAATATAGAAAGATCCGAGAGAGAGAGAGAGAGAGAGAGAGAGAGAGAGAGAGAGAGAGAGAGAGAGAGAGAGAGAGAGAGAGAGAGAGAGAGAGAATAAGATATAGATTGATAGATATAAAGAGAGAGGTGTAGATAATCATATAGAAAGATCGAGAGAGAGAGAGAGAGAGAGAGAGAGAGAGAGAGAGAGAGAGAGAGAGGGAGAGAGAGAAAGAGAGGAGGCGGTAAAAGTAATAATATGTACAACCATCAACTCAGCTCCCCTCGTCATTACATTAAAAAGTGAAACCCCAGCAAACCGCAGCAATGTCGCCAGGGATGTGGGATGAGAGGGGGTTATATTATGACCCAAGATTACAGCCATCATTTATCAGGCGACACTTCAAGCTAAGGGGAGATGGGTCGTTTTTCTGGCCCTCTTCTTCCTCATGCTTAGCCCCATTAGTTTTAAGATTATATGACGTTAGGCCCATTAGTTTGGCGATTTTAAGATTTTTCGCCCCATTTCTTTGTCCATTTTAAGACTTTATGTGTAATTTAGGTGTCGATTTTTTCCTGGCGAGCGATAGCGAGCCGGTAATTTAATAGAATCCGGTCTTCAGCCGGGACATTTTTCTATCGAAAAATTTACAAATTTATCTTGAAGAAGGGTCTTAGGAGGTGTATTTTTAAGCTTGATGGAGGTCTAGGGAGGAAACTAATAACAATGATAAAAAGAGCATATATGAAGAAATATAAAACGCCTATCCCCTCTTAACCCCTTCTGAACCAGAGAGAGAGAGAGAGAGATAGAGAGAGAGAGAGAGAGAGAGAGAGAGAGAGAGAGAGAGAGAGAGAGAGAGAGAGAGGTGGGGGGTGTTCCTCAGTAGTTTGGTCATAACACACATCTGTCAACTGGAGCTGCAGGGATGACATGGGCTACAGGGTTTATATTAACCCCTTCAGACTCATATGAAGCAGAGGTTGTCAGATTAGCAATAAGAAATAGAGTTCTCTCGCTCTTATAATTACCTCTCCAAAATTAGTTTTCTGCCCACAGCTAACTCAAAGACAACTGCAGAGGTTGAAGTAACTAAACTAAAGGTTTCTAAATACCCCTGATGGTAACAAAGTTTTTTAAAGTATCCCTAATAGGCTCAAAATCGCGTCATATGTCGGAGAGGGTTAAGGGCAAGTATTTTTTTGATTTTGGAACCCCCTTCTCCTTCATGTTTAGCCCCATTAGTTTTCAAATTTTATTACTTTCGTCTATAATAGTAACAATATTCTCAGGTCTTTTATTATGCTCGTTTCTCTCTAGCCTCAGCTCTGAGATTCAATAGCGTTGTAGCAGCCAGTTGAGATAATTACCCATCCCTTTGTTCAAGGGAGACGGTGGGTTTATGCAATAGAGAATAGTGTTGCCAAGGAAGGAAAATTTAAATACTAATAAACAATAAGTATCTCCTATAGTCCATTCATTGTAGGTAGGCCAAACAAATTAACCACTAACCTCTGTAACTCATAACAACTAGAGCTATTATTTCTGCTACTCCCTGGCTGACCCAGCCAGGGAATAGGTATGGAAATGTACAGCCCATATGGTATAGCCCTCTTTGAGTTATAGAGATTAGAGGTCAAGTTTACTGACCTATCAATAATGAATGAACTATGACTTATATTATGAGCTGTTGTCTAGGGTGTTTTATATATTTGTTTATAATATTCCTCATTCCTTACAGTTCAGTCGGCCTAGTAAGTCATGTCTCGGCATCAAGTATATTTCGATCAATAATTGGTATCAGCAATGTGTCTAATACTTGATGTATTCGTTTCGAGTGAGATATACAAGCATGTTCCTACCCTTACCCACCCTATTCAACATCTGACAAATATTAATAAAGCACATAGCGAGCCAAACGTAACGACAGCTGAGCCATGACTTACCAGCGCCACTGTACAAGCATGTCTTCTTCATCAAATTTTACCTATGTTTGTTAGTTTTATTCAGATTATAAGTTATATTATCATAATGGTGAGGCAAAATAGGTCTCTGAGAGTCCTCTAACACCTACAAGTCCATTGTAATCTACATACAGTTGTCTAAATGTATACGAATATAAATGAATAACTTTAAAAAAGTGACACTTAGATTCGCAATAAAGTGAAACGGAATTGATTGCAAAACCCTAAGAATATAATTATGTATGGCCGACATATATACTGTATATATATATATATATTGAGTATATATCACAAATACACGTGAGCCACTAAATGTTTCCAAGCTCTCAGTGGGGTTCGAACCGTCGACCGTCAGACGATAGCCGACTGTCGTGGTGTAGTTGATTAAAGCGTCGGCTATCGTCTGACGGTCGACGGTTCGAACCCCACTGAGAGCTTGGAAATATATATATATATATATATATATATATATATATATATATATATATATATATATTCTGAGTAAGTGAAGTAGAAGCCACATTAGTAGACAAGTTACCCGATAAATCTGGAGAAGTCAGTTTTCCATAAATTTTTAAAGAAAACAGTGACTCCCGTGTCTGGAAATCAACAAGACGGGATCGAATCTCAGAGAAAAGTTAAAGTTGAGTTAAGAGGTTTGACACTTAGTCTGGGATAGGAGTTGGAGTTAATGGCAAAGGGAAAGGAACATACCGGGCAATAATAAACGAGATGAATTATAACAGCGATATATAATTATACAATGCAGTAGAGGGCTGCACGAACATTAAATATACTGTAATGTACAATTCTATCTCGATGGAGAGTCTTGGGGGTATTTGTTTTAGCAATTGGAGGTCTTGCGAGGAAACTAAAGAAAATAATAATTACATAAATATATACACTAATAAGTAACCCCTATCCCCTTAAGGAACGGCTATAATTGTGAACAAATATTGTTACTAATAATGGTAATCTGTAGCTCGCTTATAAAACAAAAAGCTAAGTTAACTAATATATAAAGGAGAACTTTGATCATGATTTGACTTTCATAAGGAGGCACAAGTAAGTGTCAAGAAAGAATGAAACCTACATTGAGCGAGCCTTCCAATAATCCTGAGAATCCAATTAAAGTTTCTTCGACTGGTTATATGAGGGACACCAGAGAGGGAAGGAGGGAGGGAGGGAGGAAGTTATAAGAGGGAGGGAAAAGGAGGGAGGGAGGAAGTTACAGTTATAAGAGGGAGGGAAGAAGTTACAGTTATTAGAGGGAGGGAGGGAGTTACAGTTATAAGAGGGAAGTAGTTACAGTTATAAGAGGGAGGGAGGGAGGGAGTTACAGTTATAAGAGGGAGGGAGAGAGTTACAGTTATAAGAGGGAGGGAGGGAGTTACAGTTATAAGAGGAAGGGCGGAAGTTACAGTTATAAGGGAGGGAGGGAGGGAGTTACAGTTATAAGAGGGAGGGAAGAAGTTACAGTTATTAGAGGGAGGGAGGGAGTTACAGTTATAAGAGGGAGGGAGGGAGTTACAGTTATAAGAGGGAGGGAGGGAGTTACCGTTTTAAGAGGGAGAGAGGGAGTTACAGTTATAAGAAGGAGGGAGGGAGTTACAGTTATAAGAAGGAGGGAGGGAGTTACAGTTATAAGAGGGAGGGAGGGAGTTACAGTTATAAGAAGGAGGGAGGAAGTTACAGTTATAAGAGGGAGGGAGGGAGTTACAGTTATAAGAGGGAGGAAGGGAGTTACAGTTATAAGAGGGAGGGAGGAAGTTACAGTTATAAGAGGGAGGGAGGGAGGGAGTTACAGTTATAAGAGGGAGGGAGGGAGGGAGTTACAGTTATAAGAGGGAGGGAGGGAGTTACAGTTATTAGAGGGAGGGAGGGAGTTACAGTTATAAGAGAGAGGGAGAGAGTTACAGTTATAAGAGGGAGGGAGAGAGTTACAGTTATAAGAGGGAGGGAGGGAGTTACAGTTATAAGAGGGAGGAAATGAGTTACAGTTATAAGAGGGAGGGAGGGAGTTACAGTTATAAGAGGGAGGGAGGGAGTTACAGTTATTAGAGGGAGGGAGTTACAGTTATAAGAGGGAGGGAGGGAGAAAGTTACAGTTATAAGAGGGAGGGAGGAAGTTACAGTTATAAGAGGGAGGGAAGAAGTTACAGTTATTAGAGGGAGGGAGTTACAGTTATAAGAGGGAGGGAGGGAGGGAGTTACAGTTATAAGAGGGAGGGAGGGAGTTACAGTTTTAAGAGGGAGGGAGGGAGTTACAGTTATAAGAAGGAGGGAGGGAGGGAGTTACAGTTATAAGAGTGAGGGAGGGAGTTACAGTTATAAGAGGGAGGGAGGGAGTTACAGTTATAAGAGGGAGGGAGGGAGTTGCAGTTATAAGAGGGAGGGAGGGAGTTGCAGTTCTAAGAGGGAGGGAGAGAGTTACAGTTATAAGCGGGAGGAAGTTACAGTTATAAGAGGGGGGGAGGGAGTTGCAGTTATAAGAGGGAGGGAGGGAGTTACAGTTATACGAGGGAGGGGGGAGGGAGTTACAGTTATAAGAGGGAGGGAGGGAGGGAGTTACAGTTATAAGAGGGAGGGAGGGAGTTACAGTTATAAGAGGAAGGGAGGGAGTTGCAGTTCTAAGAGAGAGGGAGGGAGGGAGTTGCAGTTATAAGAGGGAGGGAGGGAGTTGCAGTTATAAGAGGGAGGGAGTTACAGTTATAAGAGGGAGGGAGGGAGTTACAGTTATAAGAGGGAGGGGGGAGGGAGTTACAGTTATAAGAGGGAGGGAGGGAGTTACAGTTATAAGAGGGAGGGAGGGAGTTACAGTTATAAGAGGGAGGGAGGGAGTTACAGTTATAAGAGGGAGGAGGGAGGGAGTTACAGTTATAAGAGGGAGGGAGGGAGTTGCAGTTCTAAGAGGGAGGGAGTTACAGTTATAAGAGGGAGGGAGGGAGTTACAGTTATAAGAGGGAGGGAGTTACAGTTATAAGAGGGAGGGAGGGAGTTGCAGTTCTAAGAGGGAGGGAGGGAGTTACAGTTATAAGAGGGAGGGATGGAGGGAGGGAGTTACAGTTATAAGAGGGAGGGAGGGAGGGAGGAAGTTATAAGAGGGAGGGAGGGAGTTACAGTTATAAGAGGGAGGGAGTTACAGTTATAAGAGGGAGGGAGGGAGTTGCAGTTATAAGAGGGAGGGATTTACAGTTATAAAAGGGAGGGAGGGAGTTGCAGTTATAAGAGGGAGGGAGTTACAGTTATAAGAGCGAGGGAGGGAGTTACAGTTATAAGAGGGAGGGGGGAGGGAGTTACAGTTATAAGAGGGACGGAGGGAGGGAGATACAATTATAAGAGGGAGGGAGGGAGTTACAGTTATAAGAGGAAGGGAGGGAGTTGCAGTTCTAAGAGAGAGGGAGGGAGGGAGTTACAGTTATAAGAGGGAGGGAGTTACAGTTATAAGAGGGAGGGAGGGAGTTACAGTTATAAGAGGGAGGGAGGGAGTTACAGTTATAAGAGGGTGGGGGGAGGGAGGTACAGTTATAAGAGGGAGGGAGGGAGTTACAGTTATAAGAGGGAGGGAGGGAGTTACAGTTATAAGAGGGAGGGGGGGAGTGAGTTACAGTTATAAGAGGGAGGGAGGGAGTTACAGGCATAAGAGGGAGACCAAGACCCAATTTCTCCCACTATCTCTCCATCACAATCTTCCACAAGACTATCAATTATTCTTCAACAATACATACAATCAACCCTTCATCTTCTCTCAATATTCTAGGTGTATATTTTTCATTCGACCTTTCTTGGAAAGATCATATTACTACTCTTTCTAAAACAACTACCCAAATGTTATGTGTGCTCAACAGCCTCTGTGGGTTCTTCACCCCCGCACAGCTTCTTGCTATGTATTGGGGCACAGTACGCCCCTGTATTGAGTATTGTTCGCATGTGTGGGGAGGCTCCAACCATACCGTAATTTTCGAACGAGTAGAATCAAAAACATTTTGCCTCATCAAATCACCTCCTCTTACTTGTTCCCTACACTCTCTTTCTACACGCCGCACTGTTGCATCTTTTTCACTCTTCTATCGCTATAATAACAATCAGTGTTCTTCAAAGCTCTTTCAGTGCATACCCCGTCTCTTGCAGCGAGTGCGAGGCACCCGTCATTCAACACAGTCCTACTCCTATTCTGTCCAGCTCTCCAACCCAAGAATTGGTAAATTTTCTGTCTTTCTTCTACTCAACAAGTGAACTCTGGAACTCTCTCCCTGAATAAATTTTTCCTTCATCCTATGACTAAAGCTGCTTTAAACTTCATTGTATCCAGGCATAGGTGTTCCTCAAGGTTCTGTCCTATCTCCAATTCTCTTCCTATTATTCATTAACGACCTTCTCAACTGCACCTTCAGCTCCATTCATTCATATGCTGACGACTCCACATTACACTATTCAACTAGCCTTCCACAAAATTATTCACAGCAGGAATTCCAAAACGCACGTAAGGAGACCATAAATCACCTATCTTCTGATCTCTCTACTATCTATAATTGGGTCAGGGAAAACCATGTTACTTTCAATGCTCCAAAGCTTAATTTTCCCATCTCTCTACTCGTTGCCCCCTTCCAGAAAACTATGACCTACTCTTCAACAACATACAAATTAACTCTTCATCTTCTTCTAATATTCTTGGTGCCCCTATTTCTTCTGATCTCTCTTGGAAAGATCATATTATCCCTCTAGCTAAAACAGCTTCCCAGAAGCTGGGTGCGCTCAACCGCCTCCAGGGGTTCTTTACCCCGGCGAAGCTTCTTGCTCTGTACAGGGGCACAGTGCATCCATGTAATGAGTATTGTTCACACGTGTGGGTAGGATCCTCTCTCAGCATTTCTAGACAAAGTAGAAAAGAAAGTCTTCCATCTCATTAACTCACGTTCCCTCACCAATTCTCTGGAGTCTCTCTCTCTTCGCCGCAATGTTGCATCTCTCACTATTCTACCTCTATTACAATAATCAGTGTTTCTCAGAGCTCTCTTAGTGTATAAGTGTATACCACCCCCTCTTCGTAGAGCATGTAGCTCTGTGCAACTCTCCAATCCAAGAGTGAAACGATATTCCCAATCTTTCTTCTATTCAACATCTGAGCTCTGGAACTCTCTCCCAGAATCAGTATTTCCCTATTCCTATGACTTAAATTGCTTCAAACTCCGTGTGTCCAGGCATTTTCGCTCGAACATTCCTTGATTTTGGCCCTGTCACTCTTTCAACTCTGGGGGAGGCACTCGCTCCAAGCACTTCTGCCTTTTGTCTCCCTCATTCTCACATAGAAAAAGAACAGAAAACCGGAAACCTACATAAAATAAGCCCCGGCTCTCTCATAACTTTGCTTGTATATGCTGACAAAGGCAAGGATATATAGACGTGTAGTACCGCTATGTTCAACTTAAGGAAGGTCACCGGTTTTTGTTTTGTTATCTTTCTCTCCTTTTATCTCTTTCCCTGGCTTGTATCCATTCGGCCCCATTCAGCCAACTGTTTTAAGACGTTTATCCCCATCCAGGTTGACGATTATTTCCTGGCGAGCGATAGCACCAGCATTATATGAAGAAATCCGGCTACGCCGGAAACATTTTTCTATCAAAAAATGTACAAATTTAGCTTGCTGTCAAAACCAAAATATACATATGCTGGCTCGCTACCGCTCGCCAGGAAAATATTGAAACCTGAATGGGGGTAAACATCTTAAAACAGTATGCTGAAATGGACCAAATGGATACAAGCCAAAGAGAGAGGGAGAGGAAAAGAAAAAAAAAGCGAGGTGGGCCCCCTTGAGGGAAACAGGAGGACAGACGAAGTAGGGGCGCGGCCGATATTTCTTACGTATGAAAGCAAATAATTATGGCATAGTGAATATAATGGAAAAAAGCCAAAATTATATATACAGTATACATACATACTGTATATATATCAAATTAATGAACACTAGATTTAATTTATTCATTAAAATGTCAATCAAATAACGTGTTTTGTTTTATTTCAGATTTTATGTGAGATATTCGAGAAGAATAAATGCTTACGCAATGAACTCAAGATGCCGTTGTAAAATTGTTTCGATAACAGAACATATATATAAGTAAAACACATGGTTAGAATGTTATGAAACGTTAAGCATGTTTCTCTTATTTGAGATTTTACATAATTATACAGTATTATAGTTAGGTAGCGGTTTAAACAATCTGAACAAGCATTTGGACATATTAGGAGCGAGAGAGAGAGAGAGAGAGAGAGAGAGAGAGAGAGAGAGAGATTTACATAGATACACTGGCCACACAGACCTTACGATCCAAACGAGGTGGTCAGGACTTAATTCTAGTAGAGATGGCATATCCGGTAGAAAAGAAAAGTTGAGGAAGAAAATGAGAGAGAGAGGAGAGAGAGACGGAGAGAGAGGAGAGGGGAGAGAGAGAGAGAGGGAGAGAGAGAGGGGGAGAGAGAGGAGAGAGATGTACATAGATACACTGGCCACACAGACATTACGATCTAAAGGAGGTGGTCAGGACCTTAATTCTAGTAGAGATGGATAATCGGTAGAAAAGAAAAGTTGAAGGAAAGGAGAGAGAGAGAGAGAGAGAGAGAGAGAGAGAGAGAGAGAGAGAGAGAGAGAGAGAGAGAGAGAGAGAGAGAGAGATTTACATAGATACACTGGCCACACAGACCTTACGATCCAAACGAGGTGGTCAGGACTTAATTCTAGTAGAGATGGCATATCCGATAGAAAAGAAAAGTTGAAGGAAAGGAGAGAGAGAGAGAGAGAGAGAGAGAGAGAGAGAGAGAGAGAGAGAGTGAGTATAATATATCAACAGCCAAAAAGAAATCACTGTAGAATAGAAAGAATGGGAAGGTCTGTTTGTCCTCAAAGAAAATGCTCCCCAAAAAATTAAGAACACAAAAGTGGCATTGGTAAAATGCTTGGAGGTACACAGACGCCAAGGGGAAACAGGCCGTTTTTCTGGACCCCCTTCTCCTTAATGTTTAGCCCCACTAGCTTTGAGCTTTTAAGACATTGGTTCCATTAGTTTGGGGATTTCATGACCTTTCACCCCATTTCTTTGTCAATATTAGGACCCTTCGTGCCATTTAGGTGTCGATTTTTTCCTAGCGATTGATAGTGAGCCTATAATTTTAGGAGGAATCGGTCTTTGGCTGGGACATTTTTCTACCGAAAAATGTACAAATCTATCTTGAAGGGGGGTCTAGGGGGTGTTTTTCTAAGCTTGATGGAGGTCTAGTTAGGAAAATAAAAACATATATGAATAAATGAATTAATAGATCAAACAAACAGCCACTGTCCCCTTAAGTGAAAGACAAAAAATACCAGGGAATACACACACACTCTCTCTCTCTCTCTCTGTAAATGCGGACAGTATTATATTTTAGCATTATTGATTTCATTGTGGATGAGGGAGACAAAAGGCAAAACTGCCTGTGACGTGTGCCTCCCCCAGAGTTGAAAGAGTGACAGGGCCAAAATCAAGGAATGTTCGAGATAAAATGTCTGGACACACAGGGTTTGAAGCAATTTAAGTCATAGGATGAGGGAAAGATGGATTCAGGGAGAGAGTTCCAGAGCTCTGCTGTAGAATAGAAGAAAGATTGGGAGTATCGTTTCACTCTTGGGTTGGAGAGTTGCATAGAGTAGGGGTGGGGTTGTGTTGCAAGACGGTTGGTACATGCCCTACGTAGAGGAGGTGGTATACACTGAGAGAGCTCTGAGGAATACTGATTATTGTAATAGTGATAGAATAGGGAGAGAGATGCAACATTGCGGCGAAGAGAGAGATATTGCAGAGAATCGTTGAGTTGACTGGAGTTAATGAGATGAAAAGATTTCTTTTCTATTTTGTCTAGAAGTGTTGTGTGCGAACAATACTCTATGCATGGACGCACTGTGCCCCTGTACATAGCAAGAAGCTGTGCAGGAGTAAAGAACCCCCTGAGGCGGTTGAGCACACCCAGCTTCTAGGAAGCCGTTTTAGCAAGAGTTGTAATATGGTCTTTCCAAGAGAGATCAGAAGAAAAAGAGACACCAAGAATACTGAGATGAGGGGTTGATTTTCGTATTGTTGAAGTATAAGGGATAGTCCTCTGGGAGTTCTTGACGGGTAGATAAATGGAGAAATTGGGTTTGGAAGCATTGAAAGCAACACGCTTTTCTCTGCCCCAATTGGAAATCATTATTAGATCAGAAGATAAGTGTTCTATGGTTGGCTTCATCACATGAGTTTTTGAGGGATTGCTTTCTGGAAAACTATTTGAGTAGTGTAAGGTAGAGTCGTCAGCATATGAATTGATAGGACTGGATGTACAGTTGAGAAGATCTATCTATCTATCTATCTATTGCCTGACGCCGTGATCCCCGAAGGGGTGGCCACGAACGAACCGCCCCCATGCACCTCTGTCCCCAGTCAGTCGACGCCCCTCCCCCCAACCAGCACCGCCTTCGTTCATGTAGTTCCTCACTCCATCCTTCCACCTCATATTCGGTCTACCTCTCCCCCTCTGTCCCTCCACCTCGCTCTCGTACACCCTCTTAGTCATTCTCTCGCTTTCCATACGTTCCATATGGCCGAACCATCTCAAGTTGTTCCTTTTCACACTTTCCAGCACATCTACCTCCACACCACACCTCCTTGAGAAGATCAATTATGAATATTAGAAAGATAATTGAAGATAAGACAGAACCCTGAGGAACACCGGAGTTGATAGGATGAGGAAGTGAACGGTGGCCGTCCACAACTGTAGCTATGGAACGCCCAGAAATAAATTAGAGATACAGGCACAGATGAAGGGATAAAAATCGAAGGAGGGTAGTTTAGAAATTAGAGATTTGTGCCAGATTCTATCGAAGACCTTCGATATGTCTAGTGCAATAGAAAAGGTTTCACCGATGTCCCGAAAGGAGGATGACCAAGACTAAGTAAGATATGAAAGAAGATCACCAGTAGAGCGACCCCTAAGGAAGCCATGCTGGCGATCTGGGAGTAGATTATCTGGGAGTAGGAGAGAAATGCTGAAGAAATGTTGAAGTAAGAATTGTTAAATAAACTTTAGAGATGCAAGAGATGAGAGAAATTGGTCGATAGCTGGAGGTTGAGAGTGGTCACCCTTCTTTGGGACAGGTTGAATGAAAGCAAACTTCCAGCAAGAAGGGAAGATGTTAGAGGTAAGACAGAGACGGAAGAGTTTGCCATGGCAACAATGCATTGAATGGCCATCATTTGGTGTCAATTGACGATTTAAATAAGTTGTGGGAGTTATAGGATTAACTCTCTTAGGGTACAATGGGTCCTATGATTCCCAATTATTTATTTTCATTGCTTTTTTTTTTCCAAAATTTCGTTTTCACTACTAATTTCGGCAATCCATAGACTTGATAGGCGTTTCTTGTGGGATTTGAACGTTGATTACATGTACCCCTTTGAATGTAAGATTTGCGACATATAGACATATACTACTCGCAGATATTATATCAAATGACTCTCATCATCATGAGAATCAATGAAAATGGCGTTCAGCTCTCTGGATTGATGAAACTGGTTGCGAAAAATTAGTCTAAGACTCACAATATGTATACTTTAGAGTGCGGCGCATCACAAATATTTCTAGGGGTGAATATTTTTAGTTACTGTAACGATTTCCTAATTTAATGAAGGAAAACCTGGTATATGAAATGTTTCACCCTTTATTTTTAGCATGATATGACATGGTCTCATAAAATGCGCAAATAGAGGATAAGAAATCCTCCACGTAACATGACAATTTGTAGCGGATATTGGATTCCGATACGACTCCTCGATAGGACTGCTCGTGAGTTGTTTTGCTTCGTATTGCTGTGACTCGAGTTAAACTTTGCTTTGCGGATTCAACAAATGCTAATTTCCTAAAGATTTGCTGAAGCTCATTTGGCAAAATTTCACGAAATAAAATCGCATAAGATTGTCTAATAATAGCCAGAAAAAAAGTAAAGACAAATGTGCATTGGATCGTGAAATGGTTGATTTGCCCGGGAAAGAAATGCGAATAAAAACGTATGTGTGTGTGTGTGTGTGTGCGACGGTGCGTGTGTGTGTGTGTGTGTGTGTGTTTTTTTTTTTTTTTTTTTTTTTTTTATACGACTGGCTGTCATTTATTCCCACAAACGTAGACACAATACTACAGTGATTAACCCCTTCAGCACGATGACGTAATTTTCATTATAATCTGGTTACCATTAGACGATTTTCTTTAGCTTGTAATCTACTTTTAGGACTCAAAGGGGTAAATACGATCTCAATACAACCTGTGAATGACATAGGTCCTTCTTAAACTGCATAACATCGTCTAATGTTAGCTAGCATCAAAGTTAAAAAGACGTCATCGTGGGGTTAATAATGAAGGAGGAACACAAAACAAACAAAACACCGACAATTATCTATGGTTTGCTTAGTAATGGGACACAACATGGCGAGAAAAACGCGAAACATGCTTCGTAAAATTATACAATGTTATAATGTTAACAATTGCCATAGTAAAGTTAAAAGTAAATGTGAATCTCTGTAAAATAGAATACACAATAATTGCGAAAAAACGAATGGAAATTGTTGCCAAGGAGTAGAGAATAATTAAGGGTTTCATAAGCTGGTAACAAGTGAGATTCGGCCACATAAAGGTCAAATAATGATAATGGTAATGGGAGCACTGGTAGACTTGATAACAGTGTCTTTGTGTGGTGCCTCCGGGAATTAACAGGGATTGTTGTAATAATGTCCTAGAATTAATTACACAAGCTTACTCGCAAACAATGAAACAAGTTATGTTAGAAGCATTGCTAAGAATGCCTCTAAAAAACTGGGACTCCTGTACAGAGTTCGAGAATTCTTCACTGACGAGCAGTTGGCCGTAATATATAAAAGTCATGTGCGTTCTCAGATGGATTACTGTTCACCTCTGTGGAGTGGAAGTGGAGTGGTTGCATTGAGGCAGTTGGACAAAATTCAAAATAAAGCTATTAGATTAATCAATAACCCTGCAATCACACAGGACCTTCCTACATTATCCATACGAAGAAACGTTGCATCCCTTGCATTATTCTACAGATATTTTCACAGCAATTGTTCCGAGGAACTTGCTTCAATTGTGCCGCCTCTCCACATCTTTCCCCGTAGAACTAGGGCAGCTGAGAGCGCCCATGAATTTACACTTTCTCCTCCACAATGCAGAACTTCTGCTTATCAAAATTAATTTATCCCTAGAACTACTACTCTTTGGAATTCACTTCCCTCGAATTGCTTTCCACAAACTTACAATCTACAAATGTTTAAATCCAGTTGTTACAAACATTTTATGAATGGAGGATGCCTTTAGGCACATGGACTTTTTGTTTTATCTGTGTTTTTCCTTCCTCCGTTCATTGTCTCTTAAAAAAAAAAAAAAAAAAAAAAAAAAATTGTTTGCAAAACTGATTGGAATTATAAACTATATGCTGTCCAAAAGATAATATTCTTACGTCGAGGTAAATATATATAAGAAGCCACATTTAACATACACTATTTAGATCACAACAAATATAACTAGAATAGTTAAATATGAAAATAACAGTTTTGATATAAATTATTTAACCATCTCACTGCGACCGATGTACATATACTGTACGTCTTATGTATATATGGGCTGTACTGCGAGCGACGTACATATGTGTTTTGGTAGTACTGGCTGAAGTGATTGCACCAACCTGCCCCGTTTGTTGCCAGTTGCTTCCAGGAGGTTATAAGCTTGCCATCCATACTTATATCAGTGTGCTCAGTGCATTGGTTGAGGAAGGGTGTGTGTCTAAATAAGAGGTGTTTTAGAAACTGAAAATTAAGGATAACAGAGCCACTTCATGTAATTGTGACAGCTATGCAGCATAATCTAATTTATTAATCTCACTCCCAACATCAAACATTTCCCAATTAAATTAATGAAAGCATGTGATCCTACCGGGATTTGAACCTGGGTTACCACATACAGATCTTAAACACTCTAACCATTACACCATCAAGACAGTTAAAGGTTAAGTACATGACTACGATTTCATATCCATTTATCGAATACTGGTTATCAATCTAATCATGTATTCAAACCCAATTGCACACTGAATAGAAAGGACATTTAATTGGGCACATACCAGGTATGAATATAAAGTTAAATTCATCTTCATGTCAACAAATCATACTGTCTTCTAAACACCAAACCTGATAAAATAGTAGCAAATATAATCAAGTTATCGGGAGAGGAAATAAACAAAGAATCAGATAGTTTCTCTCGCAAGTGTAATGTGGGTGGTCGGCTAGTCTGCAGTATATATATATATAATATTGTTACTATGATGTTAGTACAAAAAAAAAAAAAAAAAATAGTATAAATAAAAACTATATAAATAATTTTCCCTGTAAGTGAAGATAATTTTGATCTTGAGATTATTTGAAGTGCTACCATTATCATTACCATTATTTGAAGTGCTACCATTATCATTACCATTATTTGAAGTGCTACCATTATCATTACCATTAAATAATCATGATCATGTTTCCAAACAATACTATCATCATTCCTGGATATAATAGCTAAACAGCGACTACTTAGGCAAAGTATCCATTAAGGGGAGGTTTCTAGTTTGTTTCCTACTCTTCCAGCAATCTTAAAATTTCACTCCCTTGACCCTCTTTCAAGATAAATGTGTACATTTTTCGGTAGAAAAATGTCCCGGCCGAAGGCCGATTACTCTTAAATTACAGGCTCGCTATCGCTCGCCAGGATAAAATTGACACCTAAATGGCACGAAAGGTCTTAAAATTGACAGAATGGGGCGGAAATTCTTAAAAAATCACCCAACTAATGGGGCAAACGTCTTAAAATGTCAAAAGCAATGGGGCTAGACATGAGGGAGAAAAGGATCAAGAAAAAAGTCCCTCAAGTGGAAATCTCCCCTTAACATTCCCGCTTCCCACCACCATAAACACCAGGTAACGTGTGAGGGGCCTGGGCTGGAAAACATGTATGCTTCTTTTATCGTAATATATTTCCCCTTGTAAACCATCCGGGAAGGTCCACCGGTTGAGAGAGGAAAAGTTTGTTTACTTGTCGATCTATTTATTTATCAATTTTGCGAAGCAGAATGGTATCCATGGTCCCCATCACCACCATCATCACTACTACCAACACCACCATCACTACCACCAACACCAACATCACCACCACCATCATCACTACCACCACCACCACTACCTCCAGCACCATGCCCATCACTACCAACACCACCACCATAGCCACCACCACCACCACCACCATAACCACCACCATAACCACAACCACCACCACCATCACTTCCACCTGTCACAGTGATCGAAGGGGACAAATGATACCCCATTAGTCCACCTCCCTCTCTCACTACACTGGTCTGTCTATGTGGCTAACTGGCTCTTACTTATACTCTCTCTCTCTCTCACTACACTGGTCTGTCTATGTGGCTAACTGGCTCTTACTTATACTCTCTCTCTCTCTCTCTCACTACATTGCTCTGTCTATGTGGCTAACTGGCTCTTACTCTTACTTATACTCTATCTCTCTCTCTCTACACTGCTCTGTCTATGTGTCTAACTGGCTCTTACTCTTACTTATACTTTCTCTCTCTCTCTCTCTCACTACACTGCTCTGTCTATGTGTCTAACTGGCTCTTACTCTTACTTATACTCTCTCTCTCTCTCTCTTTCTCTCTCTACACTGCTCTGTCTATGTGTCTAACTGGCTCTTACTCTTACTTATACTCTCTCTCTCTCTCTCTCTCTCTCTCTACACTGCTCTGTCTATGTGTCTAACTGGCTCTTACTCTTACTTATACTCTCTCTCTCTCTCTACACTGCTCTGTCTATGTGTCTAACTGGCTCTTACTCTTACTTATACTCTCTCTCTCTCTACACTGCTCTGTCTATGTGTCTAACTGGCTCTTACTCTTACTTATACTCTCTCTCTCTCTCTCTACACTGCTCTGTCTATGTGTCTAACTGGCTCTTACTCTTACTTATACTCTCTCTCTCTCTCTACACTGCTCTGTCTATGTGTCTAACTGGCTCTTACTCTTACTTATACTCTCTCTCTCTCTCTCTCTCTACACTGCTCTGTCTATGTGTCTAACTGGCTCTTACTCTTACTTATACTCTCTCTCTCTCTCTCTCTCTCTCTCTCTCTCACTACACTGCTCTGTCTATGTGTCTAACTGGCTCTTACTCTTACTTATACTCTCTCTCTCTCTCTCTCTCACTACACTGCTCTATATATGTGTCTTACTGGCTCTTACTCTTACTCTTACTTATACGCTTGCTCTCTCTCTCTCTCTCTCTCACACTACGCTGCTCTATATATGTGTCTTACTGGCTCTTACTCTTACTCTTACTTATACGCTTGCTCTCTCTCTCTCTCTCTCTCTCTCTCACTACACTACTCTATATATGTGTCTTACTGGCTCTTACTCTTACTTATACGCTTGCTCTCTCTCTCTCTCTCACTACACTACTCTATATATGTGTCTTGCTGGCTCTTACTCTTACTTATACGCTTGCTCTCTCTCTCTCACTACACTGCTCTACTATGTGTCTTACTGGCTCTTACTCTTACTTATACTCTCTCTCTCTCTCTCACTACACTGCTCTATCTATGTGTCTAACTGGCTCTTACTCTTACTTATACGCTTGCTCTCTCTCTCTCTCTCTCTCTCTCTCTGACCACCTCGTTTGGATCGTAAAGTCTGTGTGGCCAGTGTATCTATGTAAATCTATCTTTTCCTCTCTCTCAATTTAATGCAACCCCAGGGGAGGCAAAACAAAACGTATAAGGTAAATTAGTCATGCGGCCCAGATAGCTTTCTTCCTAGGGTCATGGGGAAAATGTGTCGCCAAGTGGCACCCTGCTTGATGGACATATTGATGAAGACCAAGTTGGAAAATGAGACCCAAATTATTAAGGAAGGGGGAGGGGGGGGGGGGTCGCCGCCTGCTTTTTTTCTCTTTCTCTCCTTTTCTCTTTCTCTGGCTTGTATCTATTCGGCCCCATTCAGCCTACTGGTTTAAGACGTTTATCCCCATCCAGGTGTCGATTTCTTCCTGGCGAGCAATAGCGATCGAGCATTGTATGGAGTAATCCGGCTTCGCCGGAGACATTTTTCTATCGAAAAATGTACAAATTTAACTTGCTGTCAAAACAAAAATACATATATGCTGGCTTGCTACCACTCGCCAGGAAAATTGAAATTATTAAAGGGATTTAATTTTGATTGATTGTGAAATCTGCATGTAGAAAATGGCTAGCATATTATGATTATATATGTATATGTAAATTATATTTCCATCATGTTCAATATACCGTAGGTATATATATATATATATATATATATATATATATATATATATACACAAATACCAATCTCTAATTCCGGGCACATAGAGCTCTCTCCATGTACGCACACACACATATACAAACGCACATACAAATATATACCCTACATATATAAATACACATCCACTCTTACATACCCCATCTATTTACACACACACACACACACACACACACACACACACAGGCGAGCATTTGAGCATATAAATTCAACGCGCACCTTGGTTATGAAATCTCATTAAGGTTGGCGACAATAGTACCTATGATTTCAAGATTAAATTCTGCCGGGCGGGGTGAGGTGGAGAGAGAGAGAGAGAGAGAGTACAAAGGAGTACAAAGGAGTACAAAGGAAATCAAGCAACAACAGATCTAGTGACCCTTCTAGGTTGCTTGTCCTCCAAAACACTGAGGATCAAGTGTCCAAACAGTGGTTTAGAGTGGGTAAGGGAACATTGGAAAGGGAATTACTGCCCTGGAACTAATGTCCGTGGCAGGATTAGGAAGTTAGTAGGGGACAGATGGGTTAGTAACTGAGGGGGGGATAAAATAAAGTTATTCATTTACAAACGCAGTCAGTCGCGGGTTTGATGCGAGATATTTGTCTAGGCGGAGTTTAAATGAATCAACGGTGATGCAGTCCTATAACGTTTCGGGGAAGCCCATTCCACAAGTTGACAACTCGATTAAAGAAGAATTGCTTAGATTCGTGTGAGTTAAAAGATTTACCAATAATTTTTGCAACCGTTTCCCCGCGTGTAATTAGATTGGTCGATTAGTGAAGTACTTACTACAGTTCATATTGTCGATGCCTTTGATGATTTTGAACACTTGAATTAAGTCACCTCTTAATCTGCGCTGGGTTAAAGGAAATAGATTTAATTCTCTAAGACGCTCTTCGTATGGTTTGTTCTTTAGGCTAGGTATCATTTTGGTAACTCTACGTTGAACTCGTTCTAGCTTGTTTATATCTTTTTGGTAATAAGGGCACCAGGATTGAACGCAGTATTCCAGAAGAGGGCGGACTAATGAATTGTAAAGGGTTAGGATAACTTCTTTGGATTATGCTCAAATGACCTGCCTATAAAGCCAATTATTTTGTTTGCCTTCTTAACAACTTCTGAACATTGTTGACTCGGTTTTAGGTTACTCGATATTGTTACTCCCAGATCGGTTTCTCTGTTTACATTCTTAAGCTGAGTGCCATTCATCGAATAGTTTGCTTTCTCATTTAGGTATCCGATATGTAGTACTTTACATTTATCCGCATTTGAAACTCATTTGCCAAATTTGGGCCCAACATGACAATTTATCTAGATTGTGTTGCATATCGTCAACTTGTTCTTTTGAGAGTACGCTATTTGCAATTTTTGTATCGTCAGCAAATTTTGAGATTGTACAGGTGAGACCCTCATCTATGTCGTTGATGTAAATTAGAAAGAGAATTGGTCCTAGTACCGATCCCTGGGGTACCCCGCTACTTACATTGGTCCATTTTGATGCCTTACCGTTTATGACTACTCTTTGCTTTCTGTCGCTGAGCCAATTTTCTATCCATTTCAACACACCGTCTTGTATTCCATGCGCTTTTAGTTTTAGCAGTAAACGTTTGTGGGGAACTTTGTCAAAGGCCTTTTGAAAATCAAGGTATATAATATCTACAGCTTTACTCTCATCGTAGAGGTGAGGATATCGAGGAAGAAGTCTAAGAGGTTTCTTAAACAGGAACGTTTTTTTTACGAAAGCCGTGTTGAGTATCTTTAAGTATGTTATTTTCCTCTAAGTGATTTACGAGTCTGTCTCGTATGACCGTTTCTAGCATTTTACATACAACTGAGGTTAAGCTAATTGGACGATAGTTTACTGGGTAGGGATTTGCTGCCTTTTTTGAATATCGGTGTTACGTTGGCTAGCTTCCACTGATCGGGCATAGTTCCAGACTGCAAGGATTTATTGAATAGTAATGTCAGTGGTTTAGAGAGCTCATCCTTAGCTTCCTTTAGAACTCTAGGCGAGATTGTATCAGGTCCAGGCGTTTTATTTACCTTGAGTTTATCTAAACAATTCAATACTTCTCTCTCTGTAACGGTGATATTGCTTAGAACATCTGAATTATCAATCTGAATCGGCGATGGTGTAGGGATATCACTGAGGTCTTCTGTTGTAAAAACTGATGCAAAGAAGGTATTGAGGGCATTACTCATTTGTTCTTCGTCTTTGGTGTATTCTCCATTTTCATCGACTAACGGTCCAACAGTTGAAGTAACTACTTTTTTCTTTCTGATATAACTATAGAATTCTTTCGGGTTTGTTTTACTTTGATTCGCAATATGTAACTCTAAGAGAGAGAGAGAGAGAGAGAGAGAGAGAGAGAGAGAGAGAGAGAGAGTAGAGAGAGAAGGGGGGAGGGGAGAGCAATTTGTCATCACGCCCACCCCCTCTGTTATATTTGCTGGTGTCTCTTATCATTGCTCGCTCCCACATGATTTATTACCGAATTCAACCAAACAATATACCCCGGCTATTTTGCATCGGACCAACTTTTCCCAATGCCCTTTATTGTGAGAATCTTGCTGTCTGCCTGGCTTGCCTCAATGTGTTATGTATAGTTTGGTATTTATCTATTTCTATTTGCTCAGGCCCTTTCACCAATTTTGTTTTCCTTTTTCCTTTTTCCTTTTTTTTTCTTTACTGGGGGTGGCCGACTCGAGACAGAGCCCGAATAGGGACAAGATAAAAAACAAACAAACACGAGATCACTACCCTAATCACCACTACTGTGATGTGTTTGCCCATACGGGATTCACACATCACTACAGATGTATATCGAATTATAACGAAATAAGTCATCACATTATGCTGTAACCCCCAAAAATACTTCGCTTTAAAGCTGTTGGTTTTTGGGCTATATATTTATTTATTTATATATTTTTGAGTTTGCTCGCTAGACCTCCATTAAGCTTAGAAAAATACTCCCTAGATCCCCTTTAAAGATAAATTTGTACATTTTTCGGTAGAAAAATGTCCCGGCCGATGGCTGGTTCCTTCTAAAATTAGAGGCTTGCTATCGCTCGCCAGGAAAAAATCAACACCTAAAGGGCACGAAAGGTCTGAATATTGACAACACAATGAGACGAAAGGTCTAAAAATCGCCAAACTAACGGAACGAACGTCTTAAGACCTCAAAACTAATATGCTACACATGAGGGGATCCAGAGACAACAAGTACTACCCCCTTAATTTAAAGGGTGTTCAGAATACCACGCACACTTTCTGAAACTCTCAAAAAGTGTCGCTAGTACTGTACATTGGGGTTTGTAATTGTTTATTAATGTTAACCCTTTCCCGCATTCATGACGCAGAGGTTGCCAGATTAGCAATAAAAAATAGTTCTCTCTCTTATAATTACCTCTCCAAAATTAGTTTTCTGCCCACAGCTAACTAAAAGACAACTGCAGAGGTTGAAGTAAGTAAACTAAAGGTTTCTAAATACCCCTGATGGTAACAAAGGCTTTAAAGTATCCCCAATAGACTCAAAATCGCGTCATATGTGTGAAAGGGTTAAGAACGGGGTGTTACTTAATTTTTAGGATCTCTCAACCCCTCGCGACTTCCCTGCCATCTATTGAGTGAATGCTGTACTAATATTGGAGAGAGAGGAATAGCATTGGGAAGCCTACAGTGTCACGTCTTAGTTTCCTAATACAGTATCTGAGGAGGTAGCAGCGGCAGCGAGTCTCTGTAAGTCTGTGGCTAGCCGGCAAGGGAATGGAGCTCTCGAAAAGGGGCTCCTGATGTTATTATTGACTTTGTGTGCTGGCTGGTTGATGGCCTCTGAAGTCCCATTTTAACTAACTAAGCTAGCTGGCCCTGGAGGTGGAGTGCATCAAACTATAAGTAAGTATGTGATTTTGGTTTTAAGCGGGTAGTACTCGCTATTTCTGGTCCCCCTTCTCCCTCATGTTTAGCATATTTGTTTTGTGGTTTAAAGGCGCTCGTTTCGTAAGTTTGGCGATTTTGAGACCTTTCGCCTCATTTTTTTTATCAATATTAAGACCTTTCGTGTCCTTTAGGTGTCGATTTTTTCCTAGCGAGCGATAGAAAGCCTCTAATTTTAGAAGGAACCGGCCTGTGGCCAGGAAATGTTTCTACCAAAAAATGTACAAATTTATCTTGAAAGCGGGTCTAGGGGGTGTTTTTCTAAGCTTGATGGACGTCTAGCGAGGAAACTCAAAAATATATTAATAAATAAATATATAGACCAAAAGCACTACCCCCTTAAGTATCTGTATATATTGAGCTAACTTTACACTTTTTTTGGTTTAAATTAATATATTTTGAACAAGGTTATTTTTATTCTCCAATTCAGGCACCTCTATAATTATGCCATATATACTGTACAATCTATATGACCCTTGTTAGCGGGTGCACCGTCTGGTTTGTTTACATAAGTAGTAAGCTCGCAGTTACGTTTTTATTTGACTTTTTTACAAAATTATCCCACAGCCAGCTGTTATTTGCCCCTGCTGGTAATATACAGTATATGATGATGACATAAAGTCATGGGTGGTAAGGGGGGGGGGGGGGGGGGGAGAGACCCTCCTCATTTTTGTATCCCGCGGCCAGTTGTTAAATACATTGGGTACAATTCTATGGCTCTAAATCGATTTTTGCATTAATGTTTTGTTTGTTTTCATGTTTTCTTTGATATACCATGGTTTTATATACTAAGGACCGAGGTATTTGAGTATTTACCCATGATACTATTATACTCCTGCATCCTATAATTACCAAGTTTTCATAAATATCACCATACTTATTTTGAAATTGTTCGCATTAGTTGAGTAATTGAAATAAGATCATTGTAATTTAGCGTCAGCTGAAATGAAACCGAGTATAGTTAAGTCTCTGCATATGGCTATGCTACTATTACAACAATCAGTGTTCTTCTGAGCTCTCTCAGTGCATAACCCCTCCCTTGCGGCAAGTAAGAGTCACTCGCCTTACAATAGTCCCACTCCTATGCTGTCCAGCTCTCCAACCCAAGAATTGGCAATTTGTTTGACTATATAAATTATCTATGTATTCTGCAGACCTGAACCAAAGTTGGACTAAGGAGCTGACAAGGCGAGCGAAGAAAGATGGTTCTGGGGGCATCATGACCAGGAGCTCTTCAAATTGATATCTGGTAAGTTGTTCTTTTAGCCTTACGTTACAGTAAAAATAAGTTTCCACATTGCACACATTTATGCATGGTAATAAGTCCCTGCATAATAATTATTAGGAACTTAGTTATCTTATATTTTATTTTTTAAGCGCCCATTTTATGTGTCAAGCCAGATTACTTGGGATTTACTATTATAGGGACACCGATTATGTTAACATATTCACGCTAACACTTTTCAAGAATCAATTAAGCCTTTGGGGTACGAGGAAAATTATTTTGAATGAGAAATGCCTTGTATAGTATACCATTTCAATTTACGACAGGAGTTTCATAAAGAATGCAGCCAACCAATAATACAAAAGTTTAAACTTTGATAAAGATTGCCAATTACTTCTAGTCTGTACATTAGTTGCCGAAGTAAATTTTATGGTTAGCCGCGTCCTGTGTTGAGAGAGGGTATCCTAATGACGTAGTTAAAATCTACTTTCGTGTTTAATTCCTCCTGCATTTCTTTCTTGGGGTAAGGTCTTAATTCGTCCTTGTGTGCTTCCGCGCGTGTGTGTAATGATTGTCAGTATTTCCCATATTGTGTTTATTGTATTTTTTGTTTACCTCTTTACAGTGTGTGTGTGAGTGTGTTTGTGTGTGAGAAAGAGAGAGAGAGCGAGCGCGCGAGAGAGAGAGCACGAGAGAGAGAGAGAGAGAGAGAGAGAGAGAGAGAGAGAGAGAGAGAGAGAGAGAGAGAGAGAGAGAGAGAGAGAGATAATTTTCTTGATCTGATTAGTAAATATGCGACGGTATTTATTAAACCCGAGATAAACACCCTATTATATTCCCTTGTATCACTGCCTTAATGGTAAACGCTTATCTTGTCGCTCTCTTTGCTTCAGAGGTCGAGGTTGTTAAGGGGAGATGGGTCGTTTTTATGGTTCCCCTTCTTCCTCTTGATTAGCCCCATTACTTTTCAGATTTTATGACGTTCGGTCCATTAGTTTGGCGATTTTAAGACCTTTCGCCCCATTTGTTTTCAATATTAAATTTGTTCGTGTCATTTAGGGGTCTATTTTTACCTGGCGAGTGATAGCGAGCCTGTATTTAAAGAGGGACCAGCCTTCGGCCGGGAAATTTTTCTATCAAAGACTGTACAAATTTATCTTGGGGGGTGTTTATTAATAATAATAATAATAATAATAATAATAATATTTATTCAGTTAGCAATTTACAGAGTTGGTACCACATAGTATGTTACAAATATATATGACATGTACCAGCCTTGCATAATTCCAACTAAGGATAGCCCAATAAGGCCGTTAGGCGTATTTCCATTGGGGTCCTTGTGGGATTAGGTTAGCTGGGGAAATGGGGAGGATAAAGAAATAGATACTTTAGAGAAAGTATTTCTAGGGGGTTATTTTAAGATACCTTACATCCTATAGTAAATATCAGTAATCCGTAATCAGTAATCATTTCCGTTTGGTTTGTCTATCTCTTATGTCGTATTTAGTAGTAGAAATAAGCTTGGTGCTCCCTTCTCGCAGCTGTCCGGTTCAGGTGTTCTTTCAGGCTACGTCTGAAGGAATACAGTGTTCTCTTTTCACGGACTGACTGGGGTAGGTCGTTCCAGTCTTTGATGGCAGTGAAGAAGAATGTTTGCTTACCCTGTCCTTGGATTCTCGGGACCTTAAAATTAAACATTCTGTTTCTTGTATTATGTCCACTCCTCTCATTTGCTTTAACAAAATCATTCTTTAGATTTTTTTTTTTTTTTTTTTTTTTAAGGAGACAATGAACGGAGGAAGGAAAAACACAGATAAAACAAAAAGGTCCATGTGCCTAAAGGCATCCTCCATTCATAAAATGTTTGTAACAACTGGATTTAAACATTTGTAGATTGTAAGTTTGTGGAAAGCAATTCGAGGGAAGTGAATTCCAAAGAGTAGTAGCTCTGGGGATAAATGAATTCTGATAAGCAGAAGTTCTGCATTGTGGAGGAGAAAGTGTAAATTCATGGGCGCTCTCAGCTGCCCTAGTTCTACGGGGAAAGATGTGGAGAGGCGGCACAATTGAAGCAAGTTCCTCGGAACAATTGCTGTGAAAATATCTGTAGAATAATGCAAGGGATGCAACGTTTCTTCGTATGGCTAATGTAGGAAGGTCCTGTGTGATTGCAGAGTTATTGATTAATCTAATAGCTTTATTTTGAATTTTGTCCAACTGCCTCAATGCAACCACTCCACTTCCACCCCACAGAGGTGAACAGTAATCCATCTGAGAGCGCACATGACTTTTATATATTACGGCCAACTGCTCGTCAGTGAAGAATTCTCGAACTCTGTACAGGAGTCCCAGTTTTTTTAGAGGCATTCTTAGCAATGCTTCTAACATAATGTGTCCAGCTCAAGTTAGTAGTTAATGTTACACCGAGAATGTCAATACTAGGGGAAGTGGGAATATTTACATCATTAAAAATATATGCGAGTCAGTGAGATTCTGTCGGTTAGATAATTGAATGTACTTGGTTTTCTGTGCATTAAGGGGAACTAGATTCTCTTGTCCCCATTCATTAATTCTAGAAAGGTCCTGGTTCAGAGAAATTGCAGTGTTTATTTTTGAATTTATAAGATCGGGTTGGGTGAAAGAATTGGTAAATGTGAAGGAACTGTGGAGTGTTGAGGTCATCTGCGTAGGAATGTATTGGATTATGAGTGGTAGATATGAGATCATTGATATGAATGAGGAACAGAGTTGGGGCCAAAACTGATCCCTGGGGAACACCAGCATTTATTGAGTGAAATTGAGAATAAAGGCCATCTACCATTACACGTATTTTTCTGTTATGAAGATAAGAAGAAATTAGTGGAACTAATGATGCAAGGCCGTAGTGTGACATCTTCGACAATAAGGATTGATGCCAGACTCTATCAAATGCCTTTGATATATCCAGTGCTATTGTATGTGTTTCACCATGTTGGTCTGTAGCTTGGTTGATTTGATGCGTAAGAAGGCAAAGAATGTCTGCAGTTGATCGACATCGTCTAAAACCATATTGCCTATCACTGATTAATTTATTATTCTCCAGATGCTTAATTATGTGATTATTTAATATAATTTCAAAAACTTTGCCAAGAGTGGAAGTTATAGCTATTGGTCTGTAGTTTGATGGATCTGAAGAGGCACCTTTTTTTAGGAACTGGATGGATGTTTGCTTCTTTCCAGGGTACTGGGAAGCATGAGGTATGAGTACACAGACGGAAATGTTTTTGCCAATACAGGAGCGAGCACCAAGGAGCAATTCTTAAGTACTATTGGAGGAATTTCATCTGGACCAGGAGCCTTATCTACTGAGAGATTCTGCAAAATAGTTTTGACATGTCTGGTGTGGATCTTAAGTGAGGGAATGTCAGGCGAATTAAAATTAAGTACAAGGGACATCTTGATTTTATTTCATCTAAGGTTGAGTTGGTGGAGAAAATATCCGCAAGAAGGTTAGCTTTACCTCGTGGGTCACTTACAAGATTGCCATTCGGAGATTTTAATGGTGGAATGGATGAAGCAGTAGTGAAGTTGGATTTGAATGAGTTAAGAGTAGACCAAAATATTTTGTTATCATTTGGATTATTTAGAAGTTTATTTGCCTGCTTATGGAGAAAGTTTTGATTTAGTTAGGTTTACTACAGTTTTTGGCATGATTTCTGATGTTTCTAAAGTAATTAAAGGCTTCATGTGTTTTTGATCTCGTGAATGCATTGTAGGCTATTGCTTTTTGTTCAGTTACTCTAGCACAATTATGGTCAAACCATTTAGGTGAATTAGATCTTTTACTGTACTTTTGATGAGGAATAAAAGTTTCCATTCCAATTTTTACAAAATCTTGTATGTGGCTCAAGGTGGAGTGTGCATCATTAGAAAAGAAAGAGGTCCAGGGAATATCAATAAAGAAACCTTGAAGACCCTCCCAGTCTGCCCTATCGTAATGCCATTTAGTCACCAAAACAGGTTCAGAGTAGGAAGGTGTGGTAGGTGATAGACAGGTGGCCTGTATCAGACAGTGATCAGAAGATCCAAGTGGGGATACTCTGGAGCTCTGTCATAGACAATTTTGAAGGCATTAGTGAGCCTGATTTGTTTGGCCCTGGCAGAGACATTGAGCATACCTAGTGACTGAAGTTGTTCCTGGCCAACATGTGATCTGGTCCTAGGTTCAGCATGAATCTAACCATTTTATTTTGAGTGACCTGAAGTTTGTGCTGTGCTGATTTAGATGATGCAGAGTACCAGGATGACACAGAATAGTCAAAATGACATTGAACAAGCGCTTGGCAGAGGATCTTTTTGGTCGCCGCGGGCAAGCATCCCACCTGTCTATACTGGTATTTTATACGTGCTCTACACTTACTCAGGATAGATTCCAAAATTGTTTCACCTGACAAACTCGCGTCCAGTTTCAGTCCGAGATATTTAACTTATGACACTGTTGTTATAGGAATATCATTACAGTTGACCGAGAAGCCCACAATGTCTTTCAGTTTGCGTTTTGTTCCACATAAGATGGCTTCCGTCTTGCCCAGGTGAAGAGATAGTCTATTGTCCACTAGCCATTCACTACATGATGCTAGTTCTTTGGAAAGTGAAGCGGCAATACTTATTGGGTCTTTTCCTGAAACCAGCAGCACGCTGTCGTCTGCATACAGTAATAATTTACATGAGACGCTCAGTTCCATGTCGTTCACATAACAGAGAAAGAGTAAGGGACCAAGGATGCTTCCCTGCGAGACCCCACAGTTAATTGGCATAGGATCAGATATATTATCATCAATTTTGACTCTTTGGTTTCTACCACTAAGATAAGATTTGGTTTCTATCCCTCCATCTGTGCCTTAATTTGTCTCTAATTTCCTTTCCGGTCGTTCCATAGCTGTGGTTGTGGACGGCCATCGTTCACTTCCTCATCTTATCAACTCCGGTGTTCCTCAGGGATCTGCCCTATCTCCTATTATCTTCCTAATTTTTATAAATGATCTTCTCAACTGTACCTCCAGTCGTATCCATTCATATGCAGACGACTCTACCTTACACTATTCAATTAGTTTCCCAGAACGCCCCAGCAAGCAATCCCTCAAAAGCAAACATTATGAAGCCATAGAACACTTATCTTCTGATCTAACTACCATCTCCAATTGGGGCAGAGAAAACCTTGTTACCTTTAATGCTTCCAAAACCAATTTCTCCATCTATCTACCCGCCGTGAACTCCCAGCAGACTATCCCTTATTCTTCAACAATACAAAAATCAACCATTCATCTTCTCTCAGTATTATTGGTGTCTCTTTTTCTTCTGCTCTTTCTTGGAACGACCATATTACCAGTCTTGCTAAGGCGGCCTCCAAGAAGCTGAGTGTGCTCAACCGCCTCAAGGGGTTCTTTACCCATGCTCAGCTTCTTGCTCTGTACAGGGGCATAGTGCATCCTTGTATTGAGTATTGTTCACATGTGTGGGGAGGATCCTCTTACACAGCACTTCTAGACAAAGTAGAAAGGAAAGCCTTTCATATCATTAACTCCCGTCCACTCACCGACTCTCTGCAATCTCTCTCTCTTCACCGCAATGTTGCATCTCTCTCGCTATTCTATCGCTACTACAATAATCAGTGTTCCTCGGAGCTCTCTCAGTGCATACCACCTCCTCTACGTAGGGTATGCAGTACCCATCTTGCAACACAATCCCATCCCTACTCTGTACAACTCTCCAACTCAAGAGTGAAACGTTACTCCCACCCATTCTTCTATTCAACAGCTGAGCTCTGGAATTTTCTCCCTGAATCCATCTTTCCCTCATCCTATGACTTAAATTGTTTCAAACTCAGTGTGTCCAGATATTTTGGCTCGAACGTTCCTTGATTTTGGCCCTTAACTCTGGGGAGGCACTCGTCACAGGCAGTTTTGCCTTTTGGCTCCCTCATCCACATAGAAAAATAATATATAAATAAATCATACCACCTTTCCGGTCGTTCCATAGCTGTGGTTGTGGACGGCCATCGTTCACTTCCTCATCTTATCAACTCCGGTGTTCCTCAGGGATCTGCCCTATCTCCTATTATCTTCCTAATTTTTATAAATGATCTTCTCAACTGTACCTCCAGTCGTATCCATTCATATGCAGACGACTCTACCTTACACTATTCAATTAGTTTCCCAGAACGCCCCAGCAAGCAATCCCTCAAAAGCAAACATTATGAAGCCATAGAACACTTATCTTCTGATCTAACTACCATCTCCAATTGGGGCAGAGAAAACCTTGTTACCTTTAATGCTTCCAAAACCAATTTCTCCATCTATCTACCCGCCGTGAACTCCCAGCAGACTATCCCTTATTCTTCAACAATACAAAAATCAACCATTCATCTTCTCTCAGTATTATTGGTGTCTCTTTTTCTTCTGCTCTTTCTTGGAACGACCATATTACCAGTCTTGCTAAGGCGGCCTCCAAGAAGCTGAGTGTGCTCAACCGCCTCAAGGGGTTCTTTACCCATGCTCAGCTTCTTGCTCTGTACAGGGGCATAGTGCATCCTTGTATTGAGTATTGTTCACATGTGTGGGGAGGATCCTCTTACACAGCACTTCTAGACAAAGTAGAAAGGAAAGCCTTTCATATCATTAACTCCCGTCCACTCACCAACTCTCTGCAGTCTCTCTCTTTCTCTCTCTCAGCCGCAATGTTGCATCTCTCTCGCTATTCTATCGCTACTACAATAATCAGTGTTCCTCGGAGCTCTCTCAGTGCATACCACCTCCTCTACGTAGGGTATGCAGTACCCATCTTGCAACACAATCCCATCCCTACTCTGTACAACTCTCCAACTCAAGAGTGAAACGTTACTCCCACCCATTCTTCTATTCAACAGCTGAGCTCTGGAATTTTCTCCCTGAATCCATCTTTCCCTCATCCTATGACTTAAATTGTTTCAAACTCAGTGTGTCCAGATATTTTGGCTCGAACGTTCCTTGATTTTGGCCCTTAACTCTGGGGAGGCACTCGTCACAGGCAGTTTTGCCTTTTGGCTCCCTCATCCACATAGAAAAATAATATATAAATAAATCATACCACCTGCTCTCACTTAATAAATCATACCACCTGCTCTCACTTAATAAATCATACCACCTGCTCTCACTTAATAAATCATACCACCTGCTCTCACTTAATAAATCATACCACCTGCTCTCACTTAATAAATCATACCACCTGCTCTCACTTAATAAATCATACCACCTGCTCTCACTTAATAAATCATACCACCTGCTCTCACTTAATAAATCATACCACCTGCTCTCACTTAATAAATCATACCATCTGCTCACTTAATAAATCATACCATCTGCTCTCACTTAATAAATCATACCATCTGCTCTCACTTAATAAATCATACCATCTGCTCTCACTTAATAAATCATACCACCTGCTCTCACTTAATAAATCATACCATCTGCTCTCACTTAATAAATCATACCACCTGCTCTCACTTAATAAATCATACCATCTGCTCTCACTTAATAAATCATACCATCTGCTCTCACTTAATAAATCATACCATCTGCTCTCACTTATTAAATCATACCATCTGCTCTCACTTAATAAATCATACCATCTGCTCTCACTTATTAAATCATACCATCTGCTCTCACTTAATAAATCATACCACCTGCTCTCACTTAATAAATCATACCATCTGCTCTCACTTAATAAATCATACCACCTGCTCTCACTTAATAAATCATACCACCTGCTCTCACTTAATAAATCATACCATCTGCTCTCACTTAATAAATCATACCATCTGCTCTCACTTAATAAATCATACCATCTGCTCTCACTTAATGACTTGTAAATATATGAATGCAAAGTACAAATTTGGCAAAATATATGAATATATAAATAAATCATACTCTCTGCTCTCACTCAATGACTTGCCAAAAGCACTTCCCAGACTCCTTCATTTCCTCACTTATTTTACGTGCCATCAATTACCTGTCGATCCTTCCATTAGCCTCCTCACTCTTCCTCCTCCTTGACTTTCATATCAATCAACATTCTCCTCTTTTCTTCAGTTATTATTTAGTTTCTTCTATCTTCGTCTTTTGCGTTCCATCACTTTATTTATTTTCTTCAGTTATTATTTAGTTTTTCTATGTTCATCTTTCGAAAGGTCCAAATATTGACAATACAATGGGGTGTGAAGTCATAAAAAAATGAAGGGATTAAACACATTCCATCACTTTATTTGTCTAGGTTTACACTCATTTATTTCATTGTCACTATTAAGATATTTTTCTCCATTTAGGTGTCGATTTCTTCTCTAGTTTTGGATGAATTTATCTAGAAGGGGGATCTTGGGGATTTTTTGTTTTTAAAGCTTCATGGAGGTCTACGGAGGAAACTAAAATATTAATAAATATATAAATACGTCGACCAATGAATAAACCTTTCACCTTTAATCTTTCTTCCTCCATTTCATACACCTGTAACTTTCTCCCTCCCTCCCTCCCTCCCTCTTATAACTGTAACTCCCTCCCTCCCTCTTATAACTGTAACTCCCTCCCTCCCTCTTATAACTGTAACTCCCTCCCTCCCTCTTATAACTGTAACTCCCTCCCTCCCTCTTATAACTGTAACTCCCTCCCTCCCTCTTATATAACTGTAACTCCCTCCCTCCCTCTTATAACTGTAACTCCCTCCCTCCCTCTTATAACTGTAACTCCCTCCCTCCCTCCCTCTTATAACTGTAACTCCCTCCCTCCCTCTTATAACTGTAACTCCCTCCCTCCCTCTTATAACTGTAACTCCCTCCCTCCCTCTTATAACTGTAGCTCCCTCCCTCCCTCTTATAACTGTAACTCCCTCCCTCCCTCTTATAACTGTACTCCCTCCCTCCCTCCCTCTTATAACTGTAACTCCCTCTCCCTCTCTATAACTGTAACTCCCTCCCTCCCTCTATATAACTGTAACTCCCTCCCTCCCTCTTATAACTGTAACTCCCTCCCTCCCTCTTATAACTGTAACTCCCTCCCTCCCTCTTATAACTGTAACTCCCTCCCTCCCTCCCTCTTATAACTGTAACTCCCTCCCTCCCTCCCTCTTATAACTGTAACTCCCTCCCTCCCTCTTATAACTGTAACTCCCTCCCTCCCTCGTATAACTGTAACTCCCTCCCTCTCTCTTATAACTGTAACTCCCTCCCTCCCTCTTATAACTGTAACTCCCACCCTCCCTCCCTCTTATAACTGTAACTCCCTCCCTCCTTCCCTCTTATAACTGTAACTCCCTCCCTCCCTCTTATAACTGTAACTCCCTCCCTCCCTCTTATAACTGTAACTCCCTCCCTCCCTCTTATAACTGTAACTCCCTCCCTCCCTCTTATAACTGTAACTCCCTCCCTCCATCCCTCCCTCTTATAACTGTAACTCCCTCCCTCCTTCTTATAACTGTAACTCCCTCCCTCTTATAACTGTAACTCCCTCCCTCCCTCCCTCTTATAACTGTAACTCCCTCCCTTTTATAACTGTAACTCCCTCCCTCCCTCTAATAACTGTAACTCCCTCCCTCCCTCTTATAACTGTAACTCCCTCCCTCCCTCTTATAACTGTAACTCCCTCCCTCCCTCCCTCTTATAACTGTAACTCCCTCCCTCCCTCTTATAACTGTAACTCCCTCCCTCCCTCCCTCTTATAACTGTAACTCCCTCCCTCCCTCTTATAACTGTAACTCCCTCCCTCCCTCCCTCTTATAACTGTAACTCCCTCCATTTTATAACTGTAACTTCCTCCCTCCCTCTTACACCTGTAACTCCCTCCCTTCCTCTTATAATTGTAACTCCCTCCCTCCCTCTTACACCTGTAACTCCCTCCCTCCCTCTTATAACTGTAACTCCCTCCCTCCCTCTTATAACTGTAACTCCCTCCCTCCCTCTTATAATTGTAACTCCCTCCCTCCCTCTTATAATTGTAACTCCCTCCCTCTTATAACTGTAACTCCCTCCCTCCCTCTTATAATTGTAACTCCCTCCCTCCCTCCCTCTTATAACTGTAACTCCCTCCCTCCCTCTTACACCTGTAACTCCCTCCCTCCCTCTTATAACTAACTCCCTCCCTCCCTCTTACACCTGTAACTCCCTTCCTCCCTCTCAGAACTCCCTCCCTCCCTCCCTCTTACACCTGTAACTCCCTCCCTCCCTCTTATAACTGTAACTTCCTCCCTCCTTCCCTCCCTTTTATAACTTTAACTCCCTCCCTCTCTCTTACACCTGTAACTCCCTCCCTCCCTCTTATAACTGTAACTTCCTCCCTCCTTCCCTCCCTTTTATAACTTTAACTCCCTCCCTCCTTCCCTCGAAGTTCCTCCCTCCCTCTCTGGTCTCCTTCGTGTAACCAGCTCAGTAAACTTTAATTGAATTTACAAAAGTATTGGCAGGCACGCTGAATGTAGGTGTCTCACTTTCCTGTCACATTTTCGCGTCTGCGGAGGAACGTCGAACGCTATTTAAAGTTCTTGTATAATTTTCGTTTGGTTTTTCTTATTTTCTTTAAAGGAGGTAATAGTATTTTGATTTGTCGCATATATTTTGTGTTCAGAAACTTAGCTGAAATGTAATAGGCTCGCTATCACTCGCCAGGAAAAAATTGACACCTACACGTCTGTACACTATTGCAACACACATTGTTCTTATTCACTAAGTTCCTGCTCTTTGTCTTACAATGTTGATGGTGTGATGGTTTAGATGCTTATGTTCTGGGTGTGGTGTCCCAAGTTCGAATCCTGGGCGGACCATTATGTTTTCATTAATTTATTCATATTATTATTAACATATTATTAATTTCGAAATCAAGTCACTATGATGTGCCGATGTAATATATACCGTAATCATATCCTGAAACCTTGAGCCTAAGATTGAAAGTAATAACGCGACAAAAATATCATTTAACAATATCGGACTTACAAGTTACTGCGAAAGACGAGGAAAAAGTTATTGAAAATGATTATGACGAACCATAAACTCCAGCGCGGCCCCTGAATCCTTCGATACCCGGACCAATCAGCGTACGCCATTTCCGTTGAGAACCAATCAGAAGCGTTATCTCTTTTACGCGATTACCAGACAATAAAAGTGGGATGAAGAGAATATCCCGGGAAAAAGCGTAATACGTACGGAGTTTTTTTTACGGTGCGCGGTGATAAAACTACTAGTGTGTTTATACAAAGGATTCGTGATTATGTGGGATTCGTGATTGTGTGTGTTTCTTTCCTGTGTGTGTGGGTAGATATACATATTCCTCTCCATCTGTGTTCATGTGTGTGTGTGTGTGTGTGTGGTTTCATGTGTATGTATTGCGGTTTGTGTGTGCTCGTATGTGTATATGCCTGTGTACGGTTGCGCTAATAAGTCATGTCCCAGCTGTCATTACGTTTGGCTTGCTCTGTGCTGTATTAATGTCTGTCAGATGTTGAATAGGGTGGGTAAGTGTAGGAACATGTTTGTTTATTTCACTCGATATGAAGAAATGAAGCTTAGATATTGCTGATACCAATTATTGATCAAAACATACTTGGTGCCGAGGCATCACTTATTAGCGCGATTGTGCAATATATTCCTGTGTGACTTTTTATGAGTTACTGGGTTGACTCCTGTATGCGTTCTGGTGTGTGTGTGTGTGTGTGTGTGTGTGTGTGTGTGTGTGTGTGTGTGTATCTTTGTACGTTAGTGTGCGTTTGTCTTCTTGTATGCATGCGTGTGCATTCCTTTGTGCATGTATTTACCTATTTGTAATTACCTATTTGTAGTTTACAGGAATTGAGCAGCGCTCGTGTTGTCCTGTCTTAGTTACTTTATAATCAATCCATTCTACTTATACGAGTATCGTAAGGGATATTCCCAATTCTCAGTGGGAGTGTTCTTGTGTGTTTGTGAGAGTATGTATTCTTCTATGCGTGTTACTTGGTGCATGTGTTCCTGTGGGTATGCGTGTGTGTGTGCTTACTTTTGTGCATGCTTAAGTTAGTCAGCTTGGTAAAATATTGCTTATTCTAACAATGGAAGTACGACATTGCGGGAACGTCGGTTGTTTTGTATGTGCGTCTGTGTATGAAAGTAATATTAGTACGAATGATACGCGAGTGAGGTTGCTTTTAATAATCAGTTGACTAGTCAGTTGAGTTAACCACTGCATAAGAAACAACACTCGCAATTCAATCATGCGCAAGAAATGTCTATGTATAAGATCACGGAGAGGAAAACAACTCACACGGGCAACTGACGTACATACGTGTATGTGTGAGTATCAACATTTGTGTGCACGTGTATATTCTTGTACAGTCGCGCTAATAAGTTATGTTCCAGCTGTCATTATGTTTGGCTTGCTCTGTGCTGTATTAATGTCTGTCAAATGTTGAATAGGGTGGGTAAGTGAAGTAACATGTTATTATATTTCACTCGATATGAAGAAACGAAGCTTAGATATTGCTGATACCAATTATTGATCAAAATATACTTGGTGCCAAGACATAACTTGTTAGCGCGATTTTACGTGTTTTTATGTATGGCTATAAATATATGCAGGAGGTTTGTAGCTCAGTGAGGTCCCTCTCCTGTCAACGCCATTTGTATGCAACACTATCCTAATCCAATCTGTTGAATTTGTGTGTGCGTGTGTGTGTGTGTGTGTGTGTGTGTGTGTGTGTGTGTGTGTGTGTTTGTGTGTGTGTGTGTGTGTGTGTGTGATAAAGAGTGAGTCTGTATTTGTGTTTGTTTGTGAGATGGTGTGGGTGTGTGTGTGTGTGTGTGTGTGTGTGTGTGTGTGTGTGTGTGTGTGTACTCACCTAATTTTAGTATACAGGATTTGAGTATTTAGGCTCGTATTGTCCCGCTTGTGAGAGATAATGAATGTGTATTTGTGTGAGATAGATAGAAGAGAGAGAGAGAGAGAGAGAGAGAGAGAGAGAGAGAGAGAGAGAGAATGAGAGTGGGGGGGTGACATCATATTGGAGGTGGTATTATTATGGATAACATTCCAAGTAAGTGGACTGCTGTGGCTTAAATGGTGCACTGTGATGGAGTCCTAGAAAATAGTATAACATTTTAGGATAGTTAGCACATTTGTTGTTGTTGTTGTTGTTGTTGTTGTTGTTGTTGTTCCCTAAGCTGCCTGGCCGAACAGCCCCGAGTCCCTGAGAAAGGCCATGGCCACGATCGGGCTTTCCCACAGAGCTCTCATTGAGTGTAGATTGTGTTGTTGGCGTAAGTGGTTGTGTGAAATGCAGTCTTCTATGATGTGTTTAATGGTATGGGGTGCTGTGTTACATCCCGGGCAGGTGTCGACAACGGAGTCATCCAGTCTCTTCTGATAGCTCAGGAGGGCTGGATGGTGTCCGCATCTCAGCCTGGCCAGGTGGACTCTGTCCTCGCGAGGAAGGGAGGATTCGGAAGGATGGATTTCGGGAGGTCGTGCATGCAGCTGCGTGTTGTCTGTGAGTGAGTGGATGGATCGGTGAGAGATATGAGTATGGATGTGCTTCTGGAAGTTGGTTCGGGGTGGGCAGGGAGGGAGAGAGGACAATAATTGTGTGTGATACCGTGTGCTGGGTGTTGTTTTGATATTTCTTGGTGTCTGTGGGTGTGTTGCCATGTAGTTTAGTGGGTGGTCTTGGTTCGTGGAGGCTGCTGCCAGGAATTGAGTGCCTCTCATGTCCAGATGGTCTTTGACTTTGAGGATTTTGGTTTCTTGATGTAGGTGATCTGTGGGTGCAGTAGCTGTGCAGCCTGTAATGATCTTCAGGGCTTTGTTTTGAATAGTCTGTAAGGTCTTATGATGTGTTTCAGCTAGGTTAGAAGCCCAGGCTGGGCTTGCGTATTCCATCACTGATCTTATGTATTGTTTATATACTGTGGTGGTAGTTTCTTTGTTGTGTCCAAATTTTGTGTGAGCAAGTGACCTGAGGGCGTTAAGTCTGGGTGTCAGTTTCTTTTTAATGTTTGTGGTGTGCTGTTTGAATGTCATATGAGTATCATATGTTACTCCTAGGATTTTGGGTGTGTGTGTATGTGTTAGGGGTGTGTTGTTTATGGTGAGTTGAGGGATGTATTCGTGTTTTTTTTCATTTTCATTTTTTTCATTTGTTATTCATTTTTGCGGCCACAATTTCATAATTCGCTTGCAAAGTGATAATATGCTTGTAAATGTGTTTCTAAGCTGGAAAGTGTTTAAAATCAAAATATATAATAAGTTAGTTTACACGTATCGAACAAATAATGGCATCAAATGCAAATGTATTAATATTCTATTTGTATTAATTTCACTCCAACACCAAACACGTCCCAAAGAAATCAATGAATGCAAGCATGTGATTCACCGGGATTCGAACCTGGTAACCAGAGTACAGATAATACCGTTCATGCAACATTCTCCAACGTTATTGCTCCACATTGATAAAACACACTGACCTCTGAATTAGTAACACACCCAACAATAGAGGTGTCATGTAAAAATGTAGGTTATTAAGGGGAGGATTTTAGTTTGTTCCCTAGACCTCCACCAAGCTTAAAATTGCGCCCCTTAGACCCCCTTTCGGGTTTAAGGTTGTTCCCTAGACCTCCATCAATCATAAAATTGCACCCTCTGGACCCCCTTTCAAGATAAATTTGTACATTTTTCAGTAGAAAAACGTCCCGGCCGCAGGCCGGATCCTCTTAAATTACAGGCTCGCTGTCGCTCGTCAGGAACAAATCGACACCTAAATGGCACGAAAGGTCTTAATATTGACATAAATGGGGAAAAAGTTCTTAAAATCGTCAACTAATGGGGCAAGCTTCTTAAAATCTCAAAAGCCATGGGTCTAAACATGATGGAGAAAGGGGTCCAGAAAAAAAAACCCTCAAGTGGAATTCTCCCCGACCCGCCAACCTTAATTTAGTAGTATTAGAGAGGGTGTACATATTGCGCGGGAAGTATTAGAGAGGGTGTACATATTGCGCGGGAAGTTAACAGGAATGGTTGTATAATATGTGTTAATGCTAGCGTTTATTCATTGATCTCTCTCTCTCTCTCTCTCTCTTTCTGGGGAGAGCCTTCTACTTTGCTGTCCTATGCTTCTACTATAAACTGTTCCTGTCTAGCAGTATTAACCCGCCCAGTACCAACGACGTGTGTTATATTATATTCTAGCTATATTTAAAAATCAACCCTTCATCTTCTCTCAATATTCTTGGTGTCTCTTTTTCTTCTGCTCTCATTTGGAAGGACCATATTACCAGTCTTGCTAAGGCAGCCTCCCAGAAGCTGGGTGTGCTCAACCGCCTTAGGGGGTTCTTTTCCCCAGCACAGCTTCTTGCTCTGTACAGGGGCATAGTGCGCCCTTGTATTGAGTATTGTTCACATGTGTGGGGAGGTTCCTCTCACACCGCTCTCCTAGACAAAGTTGAAAGGAAGGCCTTTCGTATCATTAACTCCCGTCCACTCACCAACTCTCTGCAATCTCTCTCTCTCTCCGCCGCAATGTTGCATCTCTCTCGCTATTCTATCGCTACTATAATAATCAGTGTTCCTCAGAGCTATCCCAGTGCATACCACCTCCTTTACGTAGGGCACGTGGTACCCGTCTTGCAACTCAATCCCACCCCTACTCTGTGCAACTCTCCAACCCAAGAGTGAAACGTTACTCTCAAACTTTCTTCTACTCAACAGCTGAGCTCTGGAACTCTCTCCCAGAATCAGTCTTTCCCTCTTCCTATGACTTAAATTGCTTCAAACTCCGTGTGTCCAGGCATTTTGGCTCGAACGTCCCTTGATTTTGGCCCTGTCACTCTTTCAACTATGGGGGAGGCACTCGCTATAGGCAGTAATGCCTTTTGCCTCCCTCAATCACATAGAATTTTTTTTTTTTTTTTTTTTTTTAGACGATATTATGCAGATTAGGAAAGATCTGTGCTAGTTAAAAGGGTTGGTTGATATAGTTTGAAGCCTTATTGTTGCTAGATGTACTTCCTGAGCTGAATAAAATCGTCTAACAGTGGCCAAAATATGATGAAGAGGATCTCCCTGGTACTGAATGGTTTAAGGCCAGACCCCCTAGTTGAGACCGCATGTGCTTTGTGGTCTGACATTCTCTCTCTCTCTCCCTTCCTCTCTCTCTCTCTCTCTCTCTCCCTTCCTCTCTCTCTCTCTCTCTCTCTCTCTCTCTCTCTCTCTCTCTCTCTCTCTCTCTCTCTCTCTCTCTCTCTCTCTCTCTCTCTGTTTTACCATTCTTCCCAAAATATATATATGTGGAAGCGATGCCAACCGAGCGAATTACTTTTTGTGCTTTTCTTAATTAAATTATGTCATCCCGTTCTGCACCCCTTCTCATTCCGGGTCAATCTCGTATGTGTGTGCTAATGGCTCTGGTTTTATTATTTACAATGGGATTTTTCGCGGAGATATGGTTTGTGCGGAAATGTAACTGATATTTTATTATTCAGAGCAGGTGGAACACGGGCATTTGAAGCTCTTTTAATATATGCATATACATTTTGCTTTAGATTTACACATTTGATTAACTGTCTCGATGACGTAGTGCCTCCCCCAGAATTGAAATAGTGACAGGGCCAAAATCAAGGGACGTTCGAGCCAAAATGCCCGGACACACGGAGCTTGAAGCAATTTAAGTCATAGGAAGAGGGAAACACTGATTCGGGGAGAGAGTTCCAGAGCTCAGCTGTTGAATAGAAGAAAGACAGAGTAATGTTTCACTCTTGGGTTGGAGAGTTGCACAGAGTAGGGGTGGGATTGTGTTCCAAGACGGGTACCACATACCCTATGTAGAGGAGGTGGCATACACTGGGAGAGCTCTGAGGAGCCCTGATTATTGTAGTAGCGATAGAATAGCGAGAGAGATGCAACATTGCGGCGAAGAGAGAGAGTTTGCAGAGAATTGGTGAGTGGGCGGGAATTAATGATATGAAAGGCCTCACTTCACATCTTCTCTCAAAATCACCTCGCCTTCACTTCTCAACTCCTTAGTCTCATTAAATCTCACTTACTGCCCTCCATAGTCCCTCACTCAACGGCGATTGTATTTCCTGCAACCCATGTTCGTACCTAATGGGTCAGATCAAGGTTGTGTATAATAAGACTCTCGCCGTTCTCGCATCTTCTCGTTTTTCCAATAATGGCGTGAAAACCAAGACTCATTAAGGGGTTAGGGGCTGTTTTTCTTTTTGGTCTATTCATTTATTTATATACGGTAGGTATTTCTTAATTTCCTTGCTAGACCTAGACCTCCATCAAGGTTAGAAAAACACACCCTGGACCCCCCTCTCCCCTTCAAGATAAATGTATACAGTTTTTGGTAGGAAAATGTCCAGGCCTAAGGTTGGTTCCTCTTAAAATTACAGGCTGGCTATCGCTCGCCAGGGAAATATCGACCCGTAAATTGCACGAAATTTCTTAAAATTAACAACCAAATGGGGCGAAAGGTGTTAAACTCGCCAAACTAATAGGCTGAACATCTTAAAATCTCAAAACTATTATGCTAAACACGAGGGAGAAGGGGGTCCAGAAAGAGCGAGTAGTACCCCCTTAAACCTGTAAGACCCGAAGATTACCAGGCTACTGTGTTGTTGTTGGTACCGAGAGAGAGAGAGAGAGAGAGAGAGAGAGAGAGAGAGAGAGAGATAGTGTGAAAGCGAGGGAGAGAGAGTGTGTAAGTGAGAGAGTGACAGAGGGGGGAAAGACAGAGAGAGAGAGAGAGAGAGAGAGTGGGAGTGGGAAAGACAGACTGAGAAAGAGAGAGAGAGTGTGAAAGTGAGTGACAGAGAGAGGGAAAGACAGACTGAGAGAGAGAGAGAGAGTGACAGAGGAGAGAGAGAGAGAGATAGAGAGAGTGAGAGTGAGAGTGAGAGAGACCCAGGTAGCACTCAGCATTATGGAGTGTCATTACAGTACATCACACACAGGCTCACAGGTTAAGCGTCCTCATAATTGGTGTGTTCCTCAGGTGATCACACTTTCGCATGACATTAAATCTGTACACCCCAAGATCAATCTGTTGTTATTCACACTAATCACAATTAATTTGCCATTGTGGGAGAGGTTAACGATTTCAGTCATATATAAAAATGGCTCAGTGACAGAAAGCAAAGAGTAGTCATAAACGGTAAAGCATCCAAAAGGATTAATGTAAGTAGCGGGGTACCCTAGGGATCGGTACTGGAGCCAGTTCTCTTCCTAGTTTACATTAACAACATAGATGAGGGTCTCACCTGTACAATAAATAAATACATTTCAGGCTCGCTTTAGCTCGCCTGGAAAAGTTTGTGATACATAAATGGCATAACAAAAATTATTATAATCGACAAACTAAAGGAAGTCCCTCCGATAGAAAGTGTTGAAATCAGTTACCCACATCGAAAGGGTGCCGTGATATATTTCCCAGCCGCCAACCGTATAATTTCCCACGATTGAAGAGGCTTAGGTCATAATCAGGCAACCCATCGAACCACCCTTCCCCTTCCTGAGTAGATTAATAGATGGAAGACGTATGAAGGGCTGCAACGGGAGAGGTTATTGAATTTCGTGAAACAAGGGCAGGAGGGAAGCATGTGAAATCAGCGAACATGAATTAACCCCTTCTATACCGGCGACGTACTTTTTATTTGATTTCAGATACATTTAGACAATTTTATTCAGCATAAAAAGGACGTCTACCAAGTAAAAGTTGCAAACTATCCCAATTAATCCTTTTAGCTACCGGTACCACATATTATATTCTTCCTAAGCTTCATAAATATGTCTAACTGAAATCAAAGGTAAAATACATCGTCGGTATAGAAGGGGTTAATCATAGTGTGCAAGTAAAGTTTTGTTTATTCTCTCCCATAATGTTCTTGACCCTTATTTTCTCGGTGTTAGCGTTGTCAGCGTTTTCACTTGTCATCCGTAAATGACCTTGATTTCTTCTTATCGCTTCATTGTCATTGTTCATACGTGCCTTGAGCTTCAAACTTATGCACATGTGGCACGATAATACTGCTTTATATGGGAGATATAAGGTATGTTTTATAACCCCCTTCCCTTCCTCTGCCTCCTTCCACCACTCTGTCTTGTTGCCTAGGCGTGACCACAAACATTAATTTCAACAGCTGACTGCTAATACTTGTATTACATTATGATTATGTTAGGAAAAAAGGTAAATACAGTTTATGTTTAATTGAGATAGTCTTTACCCTTTAACTCCCACAGATCCCTCCTAATCTGCATAAAATCCTCTAATGATAGGGGAGATTTTTAGTGATTTGTTCATATATTAATTTATTATTGCTCTTTCATTTCCACCCTAGACCTCCATCAAGCTTAAATATACCCCAAGACCCCCTTTTGAGATAAACTTGTGCAGCTGGAAAACATCGACACCTAAATGGTACGAAAGATCTCGAAATTGCCAAGCTAATGGGGCGAATCTCTTATTATCTCAAAACTAATCGCTCGCCAGGAAAATATCGACAGCTAAAAGACACGAAAAGTCTTAATATTGACATAGAAATGGGATGAAAAGTCTTAAAATCGCCAAACTAATGGGCCGAACGTCATAAAATCTTAAAACTAATGGGGCTAAAGAATCTCATATCTAAGAAAGATATGTAATTGGAATATAATATGGGATGTTCTTAGTTAATAATACTATGCAATAAGCCCACCAAAAATGAGTATTCTGTGTATATACAACGCATGACTGTCTTTTAATCTAACACAGAACATAAATTAATAAGTAAGTTATATAAAATATAGATGTATAAATATATAGATAACACTTAAATATATGAAATCATAGACTACAGTAGATCTGGTCTGGACACGAAAATGGAACTTTGCAGTAAGGGACCCAAAATCGGAAAACGAACCCCCAAGTTCGAACCTCGAAACCGCGAAAATTTGATGATTTTCGTGGTTTCGAGGTTCGAACTTGGGAGTTCGTTCTCCGATTTTGGGTCCCTTACTGCAAAGTTCCATTTTCGTGTCCAGTCCAGATCTACTGTAGTCTATGATAAAATATATGAACAATAAATAGATAGATAGATATATAGAGAAGTAAATAAATAGATAGATGAATGAATAAATAATAAATTAAAAATTGAACATAAAAATACAAATATACAATAAACAAAAAATCTGCGAAACCAGTATATCCAGAATGAAGGAAGTTCCTGTATTTAACAGAGAATACAGGCTCCATAAAGTTTATACGAATCGAAAAATTAATACAGCTTCCGACTATTTTTCTGTTTTTATTCCAATGTGTATTTTTTCTCGTGGCGGAAAGAGTTCAATAGAGCATAGCGATATTTTGAGGTGAAAGGAATATGTGAAGCTATTTCCCAGTGCCAGGTATGAAATCACGAGAGAGAGAGAGAAGGAGGTTAACGCGGAGAGGAGAATTCTACATATTTCTGAGAGAGAGAGAGAGAGAGAGAGAGAGAGAGAGAGAGAGAGAGAGAGAGAGAGAGAGAGAGAGATTAATGTTGGGAGGAGAATGTTTTTTATTCCTGGAAGAGAAAGATAAGAAAGGCTGAGCGGAAGAGGAAATGGAAAGAGTAGCAAGGAAGCGTAAAGTTGCTGTGGCCGGGAGAGTGGGAGTCTTTTATATATATATATATATATATATATAGAGAGATATATATATATACTGTATATATATATAAAGTTTATCTCACAAATACATATGAGCTGCTAATTGTTTTATACTCTCAGCCGGACTCGAACCATGGACAGTCAGGACGAGTCTCCAGGCTTTAAGCAAGTACACCACAACGTGATAAAGATTAATGTAAATAGGAAACGGTTAGCGAGTCTTTATTACGCCGTGGTGTTGTTTATAATAAATACACATATATATAAATACAAACACACACACACACACACACACACACACACACACACACACACACACACACACACATTGTTTTGTTCTATGTTAGCCAGAATAAAGGTAAACAAGACGTCATCGTGTTGAAGGGGTTAGGGGGATAGTGCCTGTTTTTTGGTCTATGCATATATTCCTTAATATATTTTTTAGTTTTCTCGCTAGACATCTATTAAGCTTAAAAAAAACACTCCCAGACCACCCTTCAAGTTAAATTTGTACATTTTTCGATAGAAAAATGTCCCGGCCGAAGGCCGTGTCCTCTTTGATTACAGGCTCGCTAGGAGAAAATCGAACCTAAATGACACGAAACGTCTTAATACTGACAACAAATTGGTGCGAACAGTCTTAAAATCACCAAACTAACGGAACGAACGTCTTAAAATCTCATAACATTTATGCTAAACATGAGGGAGAAGGGGGTCTAGAAAGAGCGACTACCTACCCATTAAACATCATCTCCCTGTAGCCAGGAACAAATTGAATCTGGTCCTATCCAGACTGAGGTTTGGCATCCTCTACCCAACCTTAGCCGTTTCTGTCTGTATCTTTTACTGTCCTACATTTCCTTCTAGGGTCAGGAGGCTGGGAATCCTCCTCCCATTGTAAAATTATCCTACTCAACGAGACAGAAATGGGTGAGGGAACGCGAAAGTGGTCCCGGACCCTAAGAATTAGAACTTTACAGGTTTCTGTTCGGGCTCTGTCTCGAGTCGACCACCCCCAGCAATGGGGTATGTGCCTGAGTATAATTATACTGTACATACATGCATACTTACATATATTAATTAACTCAGCGTCCTATATATATATTGCAAAGTCGTAAGCTGTTTTTGTCTTCTATATTCCATCTACTCCCTCTCGTGCATAAACTGAGAGCCTGTACATTCAACAGTTATTGAACAGTCTAGGGGGTGAGACATGTGAAGCACTTTTAGCTGCAACCAGACCCTGCCATCTTGCCTTCGCAGGATGCATGGGGCTTAGTTGCTCACTCACGGCTCGAAGCAGCCCCATATCTGAAGCTGCCTCGCTCCAGTACTTCACTGGCTCACTCCTAGACTCGGATCCTCACTCTCGAATGCCACCTATTGAGCAATTAACTCACTAGGCATTGTTCTCCTGTAGCATGTTTTTTTTAATATGGGAATATTCATACAATGCTATTTAATCAGGGAACAATGATGGTATTTATTTGGCGTTTTGGTGGGCTTTGTGGTAATGCACTGATACTATAGTCTATTCGCTGTAAGTAGGCGAGATTTCATGACCTCTATCCTCTGTAACTCAAAAAGGGCTAGAGCAAATTGGCTGTAAATTTCCACATCTATTCATTGAGTGGCTTTTCCCAAATGGTAGAAATATTAGCTCAATCACTAGTCGTTTTTGAGTTACAGAAGTTAGAGGTCATGATTTGTCGCCTACTTACAGCGAATTGACTATAGGTACAGCACAAATTCCATCCCAATAATATCTTCATATACTGTATATACTGTATATTCATAACTTGCCAATTAATTTGTGAACCTCTCCTGCTTGCGGCCCATCTACTAATAGATACGCGTGTATCTCCATTTTAAGGGGGGATAGAGAGCTTTGCTGGACTCCCTTCTCCCTAATGTTTAACCCCATTAGTTTAGAGATTTTGAGACGTTCTTTCCAATAGTTTGGCAAATTAAAGACCTTTCACCCAATTTCTTTGACAATATCAGGGCTGTTCGTGTCATTTACAGTAGGTGTCGATGTTTTCCTGGCGAGCGATAGCAAGCCTTTAATTTAAAAGGAACCGGCCTTCGGCCGGGAATGTTTTCTATCAACAAATTTACAAATACATCTTGAAGGAGGCTATTGTGGAGGTTTTCTTAAGTTTGATGGAAGTGTAGGGAGGAAACTAAAAAAAAAAAAAATGCAAACAAAATATAAAAGGTAAAATAATAAAGGAGGAAATAAATGCGACCATCCCCCCTTAACTAATGAAGGTCAACCAGGTTCCCAATGTCTGCCTCATGAATACATGGCCAGAGATCGCCAGTTATATATTCCAGACCGATACGTACCGCAAGCATTTAACCCTTTGTGTTGGATTTTATGCTAGCTATATTTAGACGATGTTATGCAGCTTAAGAAGGATCTGTGGTAGTTGCAAGGGATGGTTGAGATAGTGTGAAGCCCTATTATTTGCTAGAGGTCCCTCCTACGCTGAATAAAGTCTTGTAATAGTAGCCAGAATGTGCTTCAAAGGACGTCGCCGGTACAGTAGGGGTTAACCCTGTGACGATTATGACTCACAGTTTATTTTCTAGCTTTAGACGATTTTATGCAGTTTAGGGAGGATCTGTGGGAATGACAAGGGTAAGGTTTATCTCAATTAACCCTCTGACTTCCATATGCCCTTCCTAAGCTGACTACACTTATCTAATAATAGCCAGAAAACCGGACAGAAATCCGTAATTGGATCTGGAAGGGGTTATGAATTCATACTAAAGTCAACATTACCTATTTTGTGTGGATTATAATTATTATGTCGACCGGAAGAATACCAATTATATAAGGAATGACTGGAGTCAGGTTTATATAATGTATTGTACTGATACTTGCTTCAGGGGGGATGGTTCACTTTTTGGTCGATTTTTTGATAATTTATTTAGAGTAAGACTTTCATTCCAGCATTATATAGATACTATAGGTAGCGCCAGCGAACTTGACAATAATCTTGACCCTTTAACTTCTTATAACTCGAAATGCATGAAAGCAATCGGGCTGACGTTTCTATCATTTGGGAAGAGTCCACCAGGAAATAGCTGTGGATATTTACAGCCAGTTTGCTCTAGGCCCTTTTGAGTTACAGAGAGGCCAGGGATCAAGATTATTGTCAAGTTCGTTGGCGCTACCTATGGCAAAGAGAGAGAGAGAGAGAGAGAGAGAGAGAGTGAGCGTGAGATAGAGAGCGTGAGATAGTTAGATAGATAGAGAGAGAGAGAGCGAGAGGGGAGAAAGAGAGAGAGAGAGAGAGAGTAAAAAGCAAGTTAAGTGTTTGAGTTTGCCCTCCGTGTTTTACCGCCAATGGAGCAGTCTTCTCCGTCTTTGTTTCTGAGCCACTAATTACCACTGGGAACATGGCATTGGCTGAATCGTGTTCTATTTAAGGGGGGTAGTGCTTTTTGTTTTGTTTAGCTCTATATATTTAATTATTTATATATTCGTTTTTTAATTAATTCATATTTTAGTTTCCTCGCTAGACCTCCACCAAGCTTAAAGAAACACCCCCTAGACCACCTTTTAAGACAAATTTGTACATTTTTCGGGAGAAAAATGTCCCGGCTGAAGGCAGCTTTCTCCTAAAATTACATGCTCGCTATCGCTCGCTTGGGAAAAATTTACACCTTAATGCCACGAAAGGTCTAAATATTGACAAAGAAATGGTGTGAAAGGTCTCAATATCGCCAAACTAGAGGAACGAACGTCTTATAATGTCAAAACTAATGGGGCTAAACATGAGGGAGAAAGGGGTCCAGAAAAACTAACCAAGGAAGAAGTAGCTTTATTTATTTTGTTTTCTTCATAGTAAGCTTATATTTATCAAACGTAATCCATCCCGTGTTTATTTCTTGTTATCTCAAGTGTTGTTATCATTATCTGCCTTTACCATTATATCCATACCAAGGCAAAGGTATTCTTCATCTGGTTGCATCACCTCTGTTTTACCTGTCTTATCCTTCATCTTCCACACCACTTTCCATGTGTACCTGGGAAGCGAGAGAATGACTAAGAAGGTGTATGAGAGCGAGGTGGAGGGACAGAGAGGGAGAGGTAGACCGAAGGAGAGGTGGAAGGATGGAGTGAGGAAGTATAATATACTTCCGGTATAGAGGTGCTGGTATAGAGGAGGGGCGTCGACTGACTGGGGACAGAGGTGCTTGGGGGCGGTTCGTTCTTGGCCACCCCTTCGGGAATCACGGCGTCAGGCAATATATATATATATATATACATATACTGTATATATATATACTCTTACTGCAGATTACAACCGCACATATTTGAACTTCGGAATAAGTCTAAACAGAAAACAGTACCGTAAATTGCTAAACAAAAATCCAAAGCTATTCAACTTAACATGTTGATAGCGAAGTGGAAATGGCTCACTGTATGACTCTGAAATTAGTTTACGTGTTTTAGGCCATGATATAAAACAGACCAAAATTTTTAGCTAGATAAAAGTCTGGTAACTTCTGTACTCATCCTCTCGCTCTCGCTCGCTCGCTCTCGCTCTCTCTCTCTCTCTCTCTCTCTCTCTCTCTCTCTGTATGCTGTAGTTATTATGTGTAATCTGCAACACAAACATACATGTACAGTATAATATAATAATATATAGACATGTATACCAAGAGTGTAATTCATGTACTTGATTTTCATGACTTTAATATACAGGTATGTATGCAATAACAAACTATTGTTTCAGCAAAACTTAACACTGAATACAGTTCACTATATCATCCTAATTAGGTTATTATGATTTAGGCTACTTAATTTAAAGTCACAGTATATAACGATTCTACGATCACGCATTTTCTTCACTTAAGACTGTTTTAAGGTGTATAAGTAACTATGAATTGTGTATATATATATATATATATATATATATATATATATTAATAACACTACGAAATAATAAAATGTCCTAATATAGCTAAAATGTATACAATGTTATGAAATTAACAAGTATATAGTACTTACACATCTAAGGGGTCAGGCGCGGGTGCGATCCTAATACAGAATGAACACCTATGTTACCAGGGCACATATATAAAATAGAGGGGGTTACCTAATAGTAAATCATTATTGAAACAATACGACTAAAGAATAAACTTCATATACTTAGGAGCAAACGAAATTAATTGAAACTAAAAATGCGAATTATGAAAACAATACTCGTATGACACTAAACGAATTTAACAGAACTCTTATATAATGAAAGGGATATCGTTGAACGAAAATAAAAGAAATATGATGTTACTGACGCTAAATGAAAACAATTAATCCTAGCATAATATACTTTACATGCATGTGTTCAACCCAGGTTTAATCTTATTTATATAATATTTCTCACCGATATATATATATATATATATATATATATATATATATATACTGTATGTATATAAATAATTTGTTTTTACACTACAACAGTTTATGAAAATGCGTAAACTTCGGGAGTTAATTAAATCTGCCGCTAAAACATCGTGTACCGTAACTAATTGAATTCCAGTCGCTGATTTTACTCAAACTACTTCTAATTAGCTTGGCCCTCAGTATAAAGATGGCCGAATTTGTTAGTATGAACAACGTAAACATAGCAGACCACACTCTCTCTCTCTCTCTCTCTCTCTCTCTCTCTCTCTCTCTCTCTCTCTCTCTATGGGTGTTTACATATTCACCTTTATTTTTCCACCAGATTTGATCCCTGTTTGGACGATGGCTGACGTTGAGTGCTATATTGTTGTTGTTGTTGGTGTTGTTTGGTGTTGTTGCTGTCTTTGTTGTTGTTGTTGTCTTTGTTGGTGGTGGTGGTGTTGGTGGTGTTGTTGTCTGTGTTGTTGTCTTTGTTGTTGTTGGTGGTGGTGGTGTTGGTGTTATTGTTGTCTTTGTTGTTGTATTTGTTGTTTCTTCTGTCATTGTTGGTGTTGTTGTTGTTTGTTACGGGAGGAGTTGTTCTGTACCCCTTTTCCTTCATGAACATTGATAAGAACATAAGAACATAGAACATAAGAACATAGAACATAAGAACATATCGGAAAATATATCACATTGGTTTAAACTCTAATGGGCCCATTCTCGGAAATTCATTGCTTAACCCTTTGAGGATTATATCGCGTTTTTGAGAGTTTATTCTGGCTATTATTGGGCGATTTTATTGATTTTGGAAGGCCCTCTAAAACTCAAAAGGGCAACAACTATCTCAATTATCCCTTAGACTCCCACAGTTCCTTCTTAAACTGAATAAAATCGTCTAATGATAGCTAGAAGAAAATGCCAAAGTGCGTCCTGATCTTCGAAGGGTTACTATAATCGAATGGTATTAGTAGTAGTAGTAGTAGTAGTAGTAGTAGTAGTAGTAGTAGTTACCTAGGCTGCTCGAATAGTATTATTTATTGCCAATGCCGAACACCAAATACCTTACTTCATGCATTAAAGTAAGTAGATCAGTGAGAGAGAGGGAGAGAGAGAGAGAGAGAGAGAGAGAGAGAGAGAGAGAGAAAGAGAAAGAGAAAGAGAAAGAGAGTGCCTGTGTTAGTGAGTGTGTGTGTGTGTGTTTGTGTGTGTGTGTGTGTGTGAGTGTGTGTCAGGTGAAGATTTAACCAGATATAATAGTTGCTTCAACTAAAACAGTAAGTCATGTATAAAAACGATAATCGAGTTTTGAGTCAGGTAAAAACTGAGTCACTTATACAAGCAAAAGTGACACATGTATAAATATATGAGTCTTAGTATAAAACAAAACAAAAGTCATTCATGTATATATATACACGAGTATTAGTATACAAAAGGAAAAGTCAATCATGTATAAATATATGAGTCAAGTATATAAAGGCAAAAGTCAGCCAAGTATAAATATAGAGTCTTAGTACAGTATATAAAAGCCAGTGTTCAGATTTAGAATAAGGAAGGTTGTCGGTGGATTGCAAAAGCTTACGTGTTCACAAGCAGCTTATACTTCAGGTGTCAGTGCTTTTGGTGGGATAGGCAGTATGTGGCTTCCATCCCAGTGTTTGTTGCCTGCTTGCTTCCTGTTTGTTGCCCTGTATTTGTTTCTGTGATTGTTATTTGTGTATTGTATTTATGTATTGCATTTGTTATTTGTTTATTGTAGTGTATGCTTTCTACCTGCATTAAGGGGGTAGGGTTGATCTTTTGGTTTATTTATGTATTTATGTATTTATGAATTTTTTACTTTTCTCGAACCATTTGTTCAAGTTCTTTGGCTATCACTGAGCTTTAGTACATCTATCATGTCCCCTTTATTTATCCCACAAACCCACTTGTACACCTCTATCATATCCCCTCTAACTCTGCGTTTCTAACGAATGTAAGCCTCATTTCTTCAATCTTTCTTCATATGGAAGATTTCTATTATTATGGATACATTTTGTCATTCTATGTTGTACTCTCTCCAAGGAATCTATGTTCATTCTGTAATAAGGCCACCAAAATTGAACAGCATAATCCATATGGGGTCTCACTAATGAAAAGTAAAGTAGAGTACAGTAGAATCTTGACATGGTGGTGTTTTGTTAGCGCTATGCCAACATCAAGCACAGTGATGACATGGTGGGGCAGTGTTGTGGCAAAACCTTATGGTATTACACTCCAAGATGCGGAAAGGCAACCCCATCTGAGAAGTTACAATGTATGGAATGGAAAACGACGCTAAACCGTTGTATGTATTAGTAATATTGTTACTACTACAAGAACAACAACAACAGCTAATACTACTACTATTACTACTACTATTTCTACTACTATTTCGACTACTACTATTACTACTACTACTACAATACTACTACTACTACTACTACTACTACTACTTTTTTTTTTTTTTTTTTTTTTTTTTTTTTTTTTTTTTTTTTTTTTTTTTTTTTTTTTTTTTTTTTACTACTACTACTACTACTACTACTACTATGCTATACTACTACTACTACTACTACTACTACTAACGGTACTGATAATATTGAAACCTTATAGTCATGATATAATTTCTAATGGATTATTCATGCAAAACTAAAAGGCGTATGAATATTTGTAGAGAAAGAACAACAGTCATAATACCCTGTCTATACACAATACTATTTTGACAGGATGAATGTGTGTTTGAGTGAGAGAGAGAGAGAGTTTTTGTGACTGTGTATTGAGAGAGAGAGAGATTGAGTTTGTGTGACTATGTGTATTGAAAGAGAGAGAGAGAGAGAGAGAGAGAGAGAGAGATTGAGTTTATGTGACTGTGTATTGAGAGAGAGGGAGAGGGAGAGGGAGAGGGAGAGGGAGAGGGAGAGGGAGAGGTTATGAAATGATTCGCCAACAAAAATATCACATCCGATTGTAAAGAAAAATAAAGCAACATTTAACCGCGCAGGAAGTTTCCATAAAGAGTTCGTTTGTTTTGCTTTCTCTTGTTGTTTTTCCCCCGTATTTTGTTTTATTGTGTGTTGTTCATTCCCGTATTTTGTGTTGTAAGTTTTGTTTTCTCTTGCCTTTTTCCCGTATTTTGTTTTATTATGTGTTGTTCGTTCCCGTATTTTGTTTTTTTCTTTGTTTTTTCCGTATTTTGTTTTATTATGTGTTGCTTGTTTTGTTTTGTCTTGTTTTTACCCGTATTTTGTTTTATTATGTGTTTTTAGTTCCCGTATTTTGTGTTTGTTTTGTCTTGTTTTTGTTCCCGTATTTTGTTTTATCATAAGTTGTTCGTTCCCGTATTTTGTGTTTGTTTTGTTTGGTCTTGTTTTTCCCCCGTATTTTGTTCTATCATGTGTTGTTCGTTTCCGTATTTTGTGTTGTTTGTGTTGTTTTCTCTTGTTTTTTATCCCGTATTTTGTTTTATTATGTATCGTTCGTTCCCGTATTTTGCGTTGTTTGTTTTGTTTTCTCTAGTTTTTTCCCGTATTTTGTTTTATCATGTGTTGTTCGTTCCCGTATTTTGTGTTTTGTTTTGTTTTCTCTTGTTTTATCCCGTATTTTGTTTTATTATGTGTTGTCCGTTCCCGTATTTTGTGTTGTTTGTTTTGTTTTGTCTTGGTGTTGTTCCCATATTTTGTTATTATGTGTTGTTCGTTCCCGTATTTTTTGTTGTTTGTTTTGTTTTGTCTTGTTTTCCCCATATTTTGTTTGTGTTGTTCGTTCCGAATTTTGTGTTTGTTTTGTTTTGTCTTGTTTTTGCCCGTATTTTGTTTTATTATGAGTAGTTCGTTCCCGTATTTTTTTTTTTTTTTGGCCTGTTTTTCCCCATTTTTTGTTTTATTATGTGTTGTTCGTTCCGTATTTTGTGTTTTTGTTTCCCCATTTTACCTAAGCTATAAGGATACATTGATTAGCATTACAATTAACGTCCAACCAATAAATTACAGGGGTTGTTTCTGAATTTACCATAAAGCTCATTTCGTTTGCTTCCAACTTCCATATAGCCTGAAACTCGCAAGTGGTCAATAAAAATAACGTATTGTGAACATACAGAAAACGGGTGTGTTTAGGGGGGAGGGGGGGGACTGTTACTATTTACGCTCCCATCTTCTATCAACCCCTTCGGTACCTCAGGTCCTTACTAATTTTTAGATTTTTGCCTAATGGTAGCTAGAATATAAGGCAACGCAAGGAAAGGGAGGGTGAGCGTCTCTCTTCTCCTCTGTTTTCACTCTCACTCTCGCTCATCTCACACACACGCACCCACTCTCGCTTTCAATCACACACACGCCCATTCTCGCTCTCTATTACACACACATACACACACACACTTTCGCTATCTCTTGCTCTCAATCACACACGCACACACACACTCGCTCTCAATCACACACATACACACACTATCGCTCGCTATCTCTCGCTCTCAATCACACACACACACTCTCGGTCTCAATCACACACACACACACACTCACTCTCGCTATCAATCACACACACACATTCTTGCTATCTCTCGCTCTAAATCACACACCCAAACACACACTCTCCCTCTCTCTCTCTTTTTCTCCCTTTAATGACTTGAAGCTAAAGTTTAACATTTCTTAATTGCTTTCCCCTGAGTGAAATTATCAATCTTGAAGCGGCCTATGAACTTCATCATATATAATTGATTTCAGAACTTTTCAAAAGTTGGTCCTGATAATTAACTTCTGCTGCTACGACTGCTACTTAAACTTATCTCCATTGCTCTCTCTCTCTCTCTCTCTCTCTCTCTCTCTCTCTCTCTCTCTCTCTCTCTCTCTCTCTCTCTCTCTCTCTCTCTCTCTCTCTCTCTCTCTCTCTCTCTCTCTCTCTCTCTCTCCGGCTTTTTAACCGGAGGTGGGGAGAGAGCCTTCTACTTTGCTGTCCTCTTCTACTATAAATTGTCCCTTCTATTAATATCAAATACCGGATCACCTTGCACGACAAGTTGTGAATATGTCTCTGCTAATCAGGTATGTTAATCAAGTTACCTAAGGATGGTTTGTCACGAACTATCATGTTTTTCCATGCTCAAATGTTTAATTATATGATCATACTGACAAACTGGAACCAAAGCCACCACTACCCATCGGGATCATAGAATAGTACCTTAAATATCTGAGATATTGAATACGCGAATTATATGGTAATTTCGGGGAGGGGGGAGGGGATATTAACCCTTTGAGTACCAGCGACGTATGTTATATTATATTCCAGCTACATTTAAACGATTTTATGAAGCTTGGAAAGGATATCAGGCAGCTATAAGGATGAATTAAGATAGTATGTAGCCTTTTAATATGTAGATGTCCTTCCTAAGCTGAAGAAAATCGTCTAATAGCTGCCAGAATACAATGAAAAGGACGTCACCAGTACTGCACGGGTTAAAGATCTTCCTTGCGTTAACAAATCACCAGTCTATTTATCAATCTATCCATCCATCCATATCTCTATCGAACCAACTATTTCTATAAAGTCATAAAATCAGAGCTTCTCAGATTTTCATCTCAGAGCCATTACGCAAAATAGTCATTAATAAGTTAAAGAGGAGGTGAAGGATATGAAGACAAAAGCTTTTATAATCATGAGCTGAATTCTTGATTGATTACCGGTAAGGTCCCACTATATAATTTTTGGTCATTATCCTAATCAGGCACTAGACTAGGATGAGATAAAGTTTATTAAAATATGTGGTGCGGAAACAGGAAAGAAAGTGTGTGTGTGTGTGTGAGAGAGAGAGAGAGAGAGAGAGAGAGAGAGAGAGAGAGAGAGAGAGAGAGAGAGAGAGTTACAAAGAGTTACAAGGAATAGTTAGTATCTCAGAGACCTTGCGGTCCATTCCGAGGAGATACTCAAAGTGGAAGGAGAGAGACTGTTTAGTGCACTACACTCTTTACAGAGTGCGCAAAATAATATCTACTCTCCTCTTGAACTGCTCTACTGAAGAACTATTTACAACTTTGGAGGGAAGTTTGTTCCAGGTAGAACAGATCTTATATGTGAAAAGTTTTCCACAGATACTATTGCTGAATCTTTTCAATTCTAATTTCCAGCCATGTTGCGTGTTGTATTCATATTGAGGCTAACATTTTTACTATAATCCACATTGTCAAACCCAATAAGTATATTAAAAACTTCAATTAGCTGACCTCGTAGTCTGCGGGTCTCCAACGGGAAAAGATCAAGAGCTCTCAAGCGGTCCTCATAGCTCATTCTTCTAAGCGATGGAATAAGTTTTGCAGCCCTAGCTTGTACTCTTTCCAGTCGCTCTATATCTTTCCTGAGTGCTAGAGATCAGAATTGAACAGCATACTCAAGGAGAGCGTTAAAAAGCGTTGTAAAGTATGAGGACTATTTCCTTATTTCTATACTTAAATTGCCTCTTAATATAGCCCAATAATTTCTGAGCTTTCTTCTCTACTTCAATGCACTGCTTGGCAAACTTTAGGTCACTGCTAATCAGAACACCCAAATCCTTTTCGAAGTCAGTCACTTCCAGAGGTATTCCCAATAGTGAATAGCCTGAATTGGGGTTAGCTTGGCCGATATGCATCACCTTGAACTTTTCCAAGTTTAGAGGCATCTGCCATGTCTCCAACCATTCACCCAGTCTGTTGAGGTCCATCCTGAGCTGATCAAACCCTTTGCGGTTTTTCACATTCATTCCAAACTTTATGTCATCTGCAAACTTGGAGATCACACTCAACAGACCAATATCGATGTCATTGACATATATGATAAACAGAAGTGAGCCAAGACAAATCCCTGTGGCACTCCAGAAGTGACTGAAGTCGACTCAGAAGAAACATCATTGATTACCACTCGTTGTTGTCTACCTGTTAGCCAACTTTCTATCCAATTTGTGACCTCTGTTTTGATACCTAGCGCACTCACTTTTGACATTAGCATGAGGTGATTTGTCAAAAGCTGTTTGAAAATCTAAGTAAAGGATGTCTATGGCTCTACTTTTTTCATACTCACTCAGCATTTCATGGAGAGAGAGAGAGAGAGAGAGAGAGAGAGAGAGAGAGAGAGAGAGAGAGAGAGAGAGAGAGAGAGAGAGAGAGAGAGAGATGTATGTGGGCGTATATAATAAATTAATTTGAAACACCTTCATATGCCAAGTATGGTACTCAATTAGTCTATTTAATTCGGTGTGAAATACATATTTCACATTTCAGATAATTATATAATTCAACATTATCATCCGAGCTTGTAGGTACAAGGGATATTTATAATCTTAAAGACCTTGCAGTCCATTCTGGATAGACACCCTTGGTGGGAGGACGTTATTTTGATATGCTATACTCTCATAACAGAGTGTGCAAAATGCTGCCTATGCTCTTCTTGAATATTCTAACTGCAGAACTTCTGACGGGAGACTGTTCCAGGTAGATTAGATCTTACATGTGAACAAAAATTCACATATCCTAGTGTTGATCCTGTTCAACTCTAATTTTGAACTATGCATGCATACTGTATTCATATCGAGGTTAAACATAATGTTATAATCCATATTATCAAACAAAATGTGAATATTGAAGACATCAATGAACTGTGTGTTTCCAACGAAAAGAGACTTGGAAATAAATATCGATCGACTTCAAAGCTCAGTCATTCAATCAGCGGAATAATTCTGGTAGCCCTAGTTTGAAGTTTTTCAAGTCGATCTGTATCTTTCTTTACTTCTGGACACCAGAACTGACCCCCCCCCCCCCCCTGCCCTAAAAATAAATATATACGGTAAGTAAATAAATACACTTTAAGATAAATTAAAAACAAATTTCGATAGAAAAATGTCCCGACCGGAGGCTGGTTACTACTATATTACAGGCTCGCTATCGCTCGACAGGAAAAAAATCGACACCTAAATTGCACGAAGTCTTAATATTGACAAATAAATGGGGTGAAAAGTCTTATAATCGCCAAGCTAATGGGGCGAACGTCTAAAGAATCTCATAACTAATTGGGATAAAAATTAGGGGGAATGGGATCCAGGAAAACCAACTACTTTCCCCTTAATTAAGGGTAGGGCAAAGGGTGTTGGCGAAATTTTGCATTATTCTTTTATTTTATTTTTTATTTTATATTTTATGTCCTTTGATCAAGGACAAACTATAATCACCATAATTAGTGTGAACAAATGTAATATTTTGGCAAATATTTTCTGGTTGGATTTTGTGGAATTTTATTACAAAACGATTTCTAAAATGTTTTTAGAACATTTCTCATTATATACGATTATAGTCGTATAGTCGTACCACCAAATAGCTTCAAAGTATTGGAGATACACGCTTTAGGAATGCTCCATAAAAGTTTGATAGGGGTTACAAAATATTTGTATTTTTGGCAAATTTCGGCACAAAATAAGCTAAATTTGTTGATAAAATTTAAAAAAAAATAGCTAAAGTGACCAAACTTGGTTTAAAATACATACAAAACTACATTATAAACAAGCAATACTAAACAAAATAAAATAAAAATAAATAAATAAATGGGCCAAAAACCCTGGAAATCTGGCCCTCACCCTTTGCCCCATCCTTGTGGGCCAGCATACAAACTAAAATAATGTACAATAATTATACTGAAGGAGATATTTGGGGTACTTTTAACTCTTACAGCACTGGTGACATCTATTGTATTTGATTTCACCTATATTTAGACGATTTTTGTGAAGCTTAGGAAGGATGTATGATAGCTAAAAGGCTTTATTTAGATAGTCTGTAGCCTTTTAGTTGGTAGACGTTCTTCCTAAGCTGAATACAATCGTGTAATAGTTACCAGAATAGAATAAAAAGGATGTCACCGGTATTGAATGGGTTAACTTCCTTTGAGTGCAAGACGTCTGTACTAAGCTGCATAATATTGTCAGGAGAGTGTCAGAATCCAAGAAAAGAAGATAAATTCATATTTGTCTTCACCAACCCACCAATTAATTTACAAATGAACCTAACTAATGAAATCAATGACTGTAATGAATACATGTGGTACTCCAAGGACTCGAACCTAGGATACTCACACCGAAATTCCGCACACTAAGCACTAGGCTATCAAGACAGTTAATTAATATTTAATATTAGTATTAATACATATTTGTACTAAAGGAGTCGCTCGAGGTATTTATAAACCTCTTGACTTTGAGATATCTTTCCAAGCTGATTAACAAATATTGCGGGAAGTAACTTTCCTCTCTCTCTCTGTATCTATTTACTCAGGCCCAATCCCCATTTATTTATTTATTTATTTATAATTATTTTTTTCCTAAGCCGAATAAAATTACCAGATGTTAAGTAGAAAAAACAACAACAAAAAAACATCATCAATGCAAGGGAAATCCGAACAAAACATCCCGGTTTCAACTTCATGAATTAATTAATCAAATCGCACGTTGTATTTGCAGTACAAATATCTGGCGTGTCGCTATTCCAGAATTTTTTTGATTTTTCGTTTGTCGACGAAATATAGTCTGGATGAAATATACATTGTCGTTGTCTGATTAACCTTTTTATTATACTACGATGCAATATTTACCCTTCTTCTGGTTGATTATTAAACGATGACATTTAGATTAGACTGGATCTGTAGGAGAGTATAGAGACGAGATTAATAACTAGAGATCCTTCCATTTAATTGTGGACACCAGGGGAATATATATATATATATATATTTTTTTTGTGAGCGGCATTTTGGTCCCGTAATTATCTGGGGCTAAAATGGCCGTGGAGCTTATCGTCCATGGGCCGAATCCCGAAATTTCACCAATTATTACCATCCGAGGCAACACATGCTTAGCATAAACACCACTTAACAATTACTGATTAATACGGATATTCATGGAAACGCGTTGATTACTATATAACAACACAACTGTAATTATTATGTTTTTTCACCAACCAACTTCACTTCTAAGCTCAATTAATGAAATCCACAAATACATGTGGCACTCCAAGGACTCGAACCTAGGATACTCACACCGAAATTCCGCACTCTTGTTGTTGTTGTTGCTGTTCCCCAGGCTGCCTGGCCGAACAGCCCCAAGGCCCCGAGCAAGGCCAAGGCCATAACCGAGCGCCCCTACAGATCCCTCCCTGCCTACCACAATAAAGCCTGGGTGACCGAAGCCATTCCATGGCAGGGAGCTAAGGAGGGCGCGGAAACGCCCGGGGAACCAAAGCCCCACCTAGGGCCCTGTTCCCCTCAGCAATTATGAAGAGAAAGTTGAGGGTCAAAGGAAAAATGTGACGCTTTGGCTTCCAATCTGCCAACCTCTAGGTTGGGAGATTGGGAGGTCAATCCACGGAAGAGACGCCGTCACCTGAGATCTAGAAAATATATAAGTAAAAGTAACAGTCAGAGTAAGCTATGGGTATGGCAGAGATCGCTCAGCTCTCATTCTGATAGACCAGCCCATCACCACATGACTAGAACCCAATCCTCTCAGCATCAGCTAGGAACGGCCCTAGAAAGCTGCCTTTGGCGGGGGGATAGCTCCCCTATTTCAACCCCTTTCGGGGTTGGGCACCCGCCCTCTTATGCATTATAGTTAATCTTATTAGCTTTCTAGAATGGTACTGGATATACTATGTTCCATGGGATATGTACTTACAAAATTATTTTGGTTGTGGACCATCCTATTTAGTAATCTTATCTCTAAATTTTGCAATGAGATAAACGTGTACAGTATAAATATTTACTACATTGTGCTAGCCAGTGCGCAAAACGAGGGTCCTCCGTGGTATTAATATCCTTAAGGGGGTAGTACTCGCTTTTTATGGGTCCCCTTCTCCCTCATGTTTAACATACTAGTTTTCATATTTTAAGACGTTCTTTCCATTAGTTTGGCGATTTTTAGACCTTTCGCCATATTTTTGTGTCAATATTAAGTCCTTTCGTGCCATTTAGGTGTCGATTTTTTCCTGGCGAGCGATAGCGAGCCTCTAATTTTAGAAGGAACCGGCCTTCGGGCGGGAAATTTTTCTACCAAAAAATGTACAAATTTATCTTGAAAGGGAGTCGTGGGGGTGTTTGTCTAAGCTTGATGGAGGTCTAGCGAGGAAACTCAAAAATATATAAAATACACAAATATATAACTAAAAAACCAAGCACTACCCCTTTAAATGTTTACTCTGTGCTGATCAAAGCTTGCGAGCAGGCCGAGCTTCAACATTGGAACAGGGAGAAGCGAAGGAGATCAAGTGGCCTGTGAGTTTGGCTTCTTTGTCCTCCTGTTTGTGCCTCTGTCAGTGTGCCAAAAACTCCCTCTGTCTGTACCCCAAAAGCTCATTCATGTGTATTATTGTTTGTGCTTATGTCTGTACCCCAAAAGCTCATTCATGTGTATTATTGTTTGTGCTTATGTCTGTACCCCAAAAACTCATTCATGTGTATTATTGTTTGTGCCAGTGTCTGTGTGTCAAAAGTTCATTCCTGGGTATTATTGTTCAGTTCAATATTCCAGTTGAACATTATAATCGTGAGTGGCTTTCTTGCAAAACCTATCTGCTTTCCCCTTTCTAACCCTGGACATGATATTTTATTTATCTATATACTTTTATTTATCGTTATTTCATTGCTTGGTATTTACAAACCGAGGAACATATAGCAATATACAAATTAGCAAGAGGTCATTACTCGTCTTAGTTCAAATTACGGCTGTATTTTGCTTGTTATATATTGTTGTTCCATTGCTTGCTATTTACGAATCTAAGCACATTATAAGAGTAAGTAAATTGGCAAGAGGTCGTTACTTATCTAGGTTCAATTTACAGCAGTTATATTGGAAGGTGGTACTTCCACTTCTGTCTTTCAATGGCAGAAAATGGGTATTTGATTTCAGCTACATTTAGACGATTTTTGTGAAGCTTAGGAAAGATATATGGTAGCTAAAAGGATTGATTGAGATAGTCTGTAGCCATTTAATTGGTAGACGTTTTTCCTAAGCTGAATAAAATCGTGTAATAGTGACCAGAATAAAATTAAAAGGATGTCGGGACATGCTATTTAACTTTTTCACTGCTATGACGTACTGGGACGTCCTATATGACTTTTTTTTGCTGCGGGCGACATATCCGTACGCTTTGGTACTACCGGCTGACTTGGCAGTACTGAGCCACTTAGCTGCTTGCTTCCATAAACTTCTAAGTATTTTGCTATTTATACCCCTTGGGGAATATGACGCATTTTAGCAGTTTATTTTGGCCATCTTTAGACAATTTTCTTCCGTTCAGGAAGAATCTGTTGGAGTCAGAGGCATAATTGAGTTGGTTTTGACACCTTAGATTCCTAGAGGTCCTTCCGAAACGGCATATAATCGTCTAATGATAGCCAAAAGACCCCTGCTAAAATGCATCACAATCCTCAAAGGCTTAACTACAGTGTACAGGTCAAATTAGTTGTATTATTAATGAGTGTTGTAATAATGACCCAGTATTTTTCATTGCAATTACAGTAACTATACCCTATAGTAAAAAACGAGACAGAGACAGAGATAGGGGCGAGGGAACGCGTTCGTGGTCCCGGACCCTAAGAATAGGAGCTTTGAATGTGCGTGGATGTAGTACGAATGAGAAGCGAGAGGATATTGGAAGGTTATTTGAAAGAAGGATGTATGATGTCCTTGCACTGAGTGAAACAAAGATGAAAGGAGAGGGAGAAGTGGATTTTGGAAACGTGATAGGTAGAAAGTCTGGAGTAGACGAGGGAGTCAGGGGGAAAGAAGGAGTGGCTATTATTGTGAAGGAGGAGTTGAGAGAGTTTATAAAAGAGTGGAAAGAGGTGTCATCAAGGCTAATGTGGGTGAGAATGCGGTTTAAGGGTGAAAGGTGGGTTTTTGTAAGTGCGTATGGCCCAGGAAGTGAAAGAGAGTTAGACGAGGTAGAGGGTTTCTGGGAGGATTTGAGAGATTGTCTACAAGGGTTTGATGAAAATGAAAATTTTATAGTTTTAGGGGACTTAAATGCTAGGGTAGGATATGAGCCTGTTGAGGGAGTCATCGGTAGTTTTGGTGTGGATGGTGTAAACGAGAGTGGAGAAAGACTGAAAAATGTATGTGAAGAGTGTAGATTGAGTGTAGGTAATACGTTCTTCAAAAAAAAGGCGTATACACAAGTACACCTGGCATAGACTTGTGAGGGGAGAGATTGTAGAGAGGGCATTGATGGATTATGTGCTGGTGACAAGGGAAAGATTGTGTAGACTGCTGGATGTGAATGTGATGAGAGGTGAGGCGGAGGGTATGTCAGATCATTACCTGGTGGAGGGAAAGCTAAGAGTTAAGAGTTACAGGAGAATAAGAGACAAGCGTGAAGTAAGAGAGGTAATAAAAGTTAGTGAGTTAGAGAAGAGTGAAAAAGAGAGGGAGTACAAGGAAAGACTAAATGAAAAGTGGATGGAAGTGAGAGAGATGGAATAGAGAGAAGTAGAGGTTGAATGGCAACAGTTTAAGGAAGGAGTGAAAGCAAGTGCAGAGGTAGTATGCGGCAAAAGGAAAGTAGGAGGCAGAGGTATCAGGAAGGGAAGCGAGTGGTGGAATGATACGGTGAGAAAGGCAGTTGAGGAGAAGAGACAGTGTTTTGAGAGGGTTTTACAGGATGGTAGTGTTGAGGTATGGGAGAGGTACAAGGAGAAAAGGAGAGAGGCAAAACGGAAAATTAGAGAAGCGAAAAAAGATGCAAACGAAAAGTGGGGCCAAAGGCTGAGTGAGAATTTTGAAGAACGAAAGAAGATGTTCTGGAAGGAGGTAAATAAAGTAAGGAAAGGAGGACAAAAGAGGGAAGAGTCAGTGAAAGATGAAAATGGAGAATTATTAGTGGAACCAGTTGAAGTGAGGAAAAGATATGCCGAGTATTTTGAATCTTTGTTAAATACAAGAGATGGAAGAGAAGCAGTGATTGAAGCAGAGGTGGATGGAGATAGGTTACCCAGGCCACCCAGGTGGCAGGGAATGAATGAAAGGATTGAGGAAAATGAGGTGAAAGAAGCAGTGAAACAAATGAGAGCGGGAAAAGCAGAAGGTTTGGATGGTATTGCTGTGGAGTGTATACAGAAGGGTGGAGATGTGATAATAGATTGGTTGGTGAGACTTTTCAATGTGTGCTTTGTTGTGTCAATGGTACCAATAGACTGGAAGAGTGCATGTATTGTGCCGTTGTACAAGGGGAAGGGAGATCGGCAGGAGTGTTCAAGTTATAGAGGTATTAGTTTATTGTCAGTGGTTGGAAAGCTGTATGGCAGGGTGTTGATAGAGAGGATAATAAAGTGTACGGAAGTTGCAATAGGAGAAGAACAGTGCGGTTTTAGGAGGGGAAGAGGGTGCGTGGATCAGATGTTTGCAGTAAGACAGTTATGCGAGAAGTATTTAGAGAAGCATAAGGAGATATTTTGGGCTTTTATGGACTTGGAAAAAGCGTATGATCGTGTGGACCGTGAAGCAATGTGGAAGGTGTTAAGGATTTATGAAATAGGAGGAAATTTGTTAGAAGCAGTTAAGAGTTTTTTATGAAGGGAGCAGAGCATGTGTGAGAGTAGGAAATGGTGAGTTGAGTGAATGGTTTGAGGTAAAGGTAGGTTTGCGACAGGGTTGTGTAATGTCACCATGGCTGTTTAATATGTTTATGGATGGTGTGGTGAGGGAGGTGAAAAGGAGAACTATGGGAAGAGGATTGGGTTTAGTAGGAAAGAATGGTAGAGATTGGGAGTTGAATCAGTTGCTGTTCGCTGATGACACAGCATTGGTGGCAGATTCTGATGAGAAACTGCAGCGGGTAGTCAAAGAGTTTGGTGTGGTTTGTGGAAGGAGGAAACTGAAGGTGAACGTCAATAAAAGTAAATTAATGGTGTGTAATAGGGGAGAGCATAGGGTGAATCTAGATGTGAGGCTAGATGGGGAAATATTGGAACAAGTAGAGTGTTTTAAATATCTAGGAGGAACGATAAGCAGGAGTGGAGGTATGGAAGTGGAGGTAAAACAGAGAGTGTGTGAAGGAAGGAAGGTTTTCGGAGCAATTGGAAGTATGTGGAAGACGAGAAATCTCGGAGTGAAAGTAAAAAGTGCACTGTATCAAGGAATTGTTGTGCCAACAGTGATGTATGGGGCTGAGACATGGGCTCTGAAGAAAAAGGAGAAAAGAGGGCTGGATGTGATGGAGATGAGCTGCTTGAGGAGTATGTGTGGAGTTACTCGTAGAGACAGATTGAGGAATGAAGAGATACGTAGGAGAGTGGGGCAGCAGGCACATTTTTCAGCCAGACTGGACAGAAGGGTGCTGAGCTGGTATGGTCATGTTGAACGAATGGGAGATGAAAGGCTTACAAAGAGAATATGTGAGTCAGGTACAAGGGGAGATAGAAGGGCAGGAAGACCCCCATTGAGATGGAGAGACTGTGTAAGAAAGGCTTTGGATGATAGAGGAATGACTATAGATCAGGCAGGGGAAGTGGTGGTGGACAGGAGTGAATGGAGAATGCTTGTGAATAGTTGAGTGAACACGTGGTCATTTGGAGTAAGGGGTCGGGCGCAAGTTCGACTAGATAATAGTCCATCAGGCGCCTGGCCCGGGGGGACGATTAATATGAAGGGTGTGCCTGGAAGTGTGGTGGGAGGGCTTGTGGCTTTGGCTCAGCTGCATGTATGCCTGCCGAGATCGGAACCTCTCCGGGTGGTCAGGGGCCGGGGGAGTGCTGGAGCGACCTTGGTAACCCTGGTCTCTGGGTCTTCTCCTGGGTGACCTGGATGTGTGTGAGTTTGTGTTTTTTATCTGTGTTTATTTTTTGTTTTATGTTGTTTTGTGTTTTCCCTGTTCTTGCTCTGTCTTGAGTCGGCTACCCCCAAAATGGGGATTGGGCCTGAGCATATAGATAGATAGATAGATACCCTATTCCAAATAAGTAGGCCAAAAATCTTGAACCTCTACAATTCCAAGAGGGCTAGATCAAATGGCCTGTAAATTTCCACACCTATTCCCTGGTTAACCCTTCCCAAATGGCAGAAATATTAGCTCGATTACTATAGTTATTTGTGAGTTATAGAAGGTTAATGTTCAGGAGTTTTGGCCTACCTACTTGGAACAGGGTATAGCGTATCATATTAAGGGGGGGGGTCACATTTTTTATTTTTTTATCTTTCTCTCCTTTTCTCTATTTCCCTGGCTTCTATCCTTTCGGTCCCATTCAGCCTACTGTTGTAAGACATTTATCCCTATCCAGGTGTCAATTTCTTCCTGGTGAGCGATAGCGAACCAGCATTGTATGGAGAAATCCGGCTTCGCCGGAGAAATTTTTCTACCGAAAAATGTACAAACTTAGCCTGCTGTCAAAAACTTGAACAAAATATGCTGGCTCGCGGGGAAAAAAATCGACACCTGGATGGGAGTAAACGTCTTAAAACAGTAGGCTGAATGGGGCCGAATAGATACAAGCCAGAGAAAGAGAGAAAAGGAGAGAAAAGCAGTGCCTGTGACCCCCCTTAAATGTCAAGGACTACAGTACAGGGTTGCCAGGGAAACAGGATCTTTATACACAGTAGAAGGTTCCAGGAATATTCTCACACCTCACCTCTGTGCTCCGTCTATTTATGCATAAAAATCTGTCGCACACATGGGACTTTGTCAACACGTCCTTGCGCCGTCGTTGGCCAATTTTACGGAATTCTGGGTCTGGACCAAATATGGGGGACCTGGCTAAAGAAAATCATCTATTGGTAACCAGAATAAGATGAAAAATACGTCAACGAGCTGAAGGGGTTGCAGAACTTTACACCAGACTTGTGAAACACACGGTCATATTATAGTCTGGAAGAGTTGGGATGCCAGTGTGACAGGCTCTTAACCCTTCCAAAACTCAACACACATGCTGTTGATGCCACACGAAGAAGTACAAATATCTCACCATCTACAAGCATTAGCAGGTCAATACCAACTACTACAAAAGCTACAAATACAAATACAATCCGGAAAACAAACAACAGGCAAGTAGGGTCCCTGAAAAAAGAAGCCACTACTTTTATGCTCCTCGGTGGTCTAGTAGTTTAGGTGCTGGAGTGGTGCACTACTGGCCTGGGTTCGAACCCTGGCTGGGGCATCACACAAAAATATTAAAGGAAAGACAATATGGTACTATAGAGAGAACACAATGCCTGTGAGAGGAAACTACAATAGAGGCAGAACAATGTGGGAATGGTAGCAAGGGAGGAGGACTGTCATCATTTCCCTAGCGAGTTGGTGGTTTGAGTGAGTGGGGGACTAGTGGGAGATATTGTCGAGATTGTTACATATTTGTACACGCACACACAACCTTCTCTATGCCCACACATTTGGAACTACGGACATGAATAAGTGGGAAGACACAAACATTAAATCATAGAAACAGAAGGAAATGGAAATCTGTAGCAGAGCTCCTGACCCAAACGAGGCAGATCCTTTAAAACCGCTCATCTCAACCCTACCCCTTGAGACTACAACTACCTCATTCGCCTATCTTTAATTACCTAAGCATTTTATAACAACCTTAGAATATATTCCCTATGCATAACCTAAAGTTACCACACCTCACCTAGCGCGCGCGCACACACACACACACACACACACACACACACACACACACACACACACACACACACACACACACATATGCATTCAATCATGAACTATACATCGGGAAAATACACACACTAGCACATGCATGGAATCACTGATTTCGCACTAGTTCATACACAAACACTGACATTAACCTATGCATGCACAAATAATCTCGTAATTTCATATGCTCCAGCCAGACATTTTCTTTTCTTTACCCCCACCCAACACCCCTACTACTAGTCTTCCTCACTCTATCTACCTAATTATATTATAGTTAATTAATTTGCCCACTAAGCTTAGCCCCTTCAACACCATGACACCTTTTACCTTTGATTCTGGCTAAAATGAGATTATTTCATGCTATTTAAGAAGGATCTATATCATTATGTGGGTATATTTAGATCGTATTTAACCCTTTGTATTTGTAGAGGTAGATTATAAAATAAAGCAAATCATCTAATGGTAACCAGGATATGAAAACAATTACGTAATGATGCTGAAGAGGTTACAGTAGTAACGGCATATTTTCTGAGCCAAGAAGAGGTGCACTAACATTGGAGCGAGACGGGAATCACACACACACACACACACACACACACACACACACACACACACACACACACACACACACACACACACACACACACACACACACACACACACACACACACCCACAAAGGAGGTAAAATGCAAAGCGTACAGTAAAAATATTGGCTGACACCAGTAACGAGATCAAAATTAGTTATTTACCTATGTTCACTGTGTTTGAGTAATTACTTTGTAATGAATGTTTTTATCTGTCGCAACAATTGTAATCATTGTAATCATTAAAGGGCAACTCCAGCATGAACCTTTAGACATATATTATAGATATGGATGATTTTTTTTTTTTTTTTTTTCTATGTGAGTGAGGGAGACAAAAGGCAGAACTGCCTGTATCGAGCGTCTCCCCCAGAGTTGGAAGAGTGACAGGGCCAAAATCAAGGGACGTTCGAGCCAAAATGCTGGACACATAGGGTTTGAAGCAATTTAAGTCATAGGAAGAGGGAAAGACTGATTCTGGGAGAGAGTTCCAGAGCTCAGCAGTTGAATAGAAGAAAGACTGAGAATAACGTTTCACTCTTGAATTGGAGAGTTGCACACAGTAGGGGGGGGGGGGATTGTGTTGCAAGACGGGTACTATGTACCCTATGTAGAGGAGGTGGTATACACTGGGAAAGCTCTGAGGAACATTGATAATAGTAGCGATAGAATAGCGAGAGATATGCAACATTGCGTAATCTAAATATGCCAGGTTTTTTCAGCTGACTGTACATTGGTGTCTTCATCTTGATAACTCCGCTATTATGCAGATTTAGTAGCGAAATATGTTGTTAAAAATAAAAACTTGGCGCTAATATGAAGCAGAGACAGTAGTTTCTCATTGTTCCGTTAGTTATCGATAAATCAATTGCTAAGGGATTCAATGTACTGTCAGCTGAAATAAAACGGAGTATAGAAATAGTGCAATGTTTGTAGTGAGAAACATATCTATCTATTGCCAGACTCCCTAATCCCAAATGGGGTGGCCATGAACGAATGTCCTCCAGGTCGCCGTGTCCCCGCCAACACTCGTATTTCCTGCCAGCCCACCTCCCCCCTTTTCCCCTTACATCTCTCCATCTCATTCTCGGTCTACCCCTCCCTCTAACACCCTCCACCTCTCCCCCATACATCCCTTCACCTCATTCTCGGTCTACCCCTCCTTCTAACCCCTTCACCTCTCCCCCATACCCTTCCTCTAACCCCCTCCACCTTACTCTCATACATCTCTCCACCTCATTCTCGGTCTACCCATTCCTCTAACACCCTCCACCT
>CM064497.1:4722452-4949589 GCA_032716605.1 Paralithodes platypus
ACTTACCTTCCAATTAGTAGCAACATTTGTTAGAATGAAGTTCGGACTGCCTAGTAGGGTCCGCAAGGTCTGTGCAGTCTGTGTATATGTGCAACTCTTTGTAACTCTATGAATGCGAAATATAAGTTTAGATGATATGAATATAGACAAATGGGTCAATAAGAGGGTGACCGGTCAACTCGACCAGTAGACCATTTCAACCAGTAGCTCTCAACCAGTACCATATCAACCAATACGGTTAGGTTAGGTTAGGTTAGGTTAGGTTAGGTTAGGTTAGTACTATATTTTGGCACTGGTTTTGTTGGTCTGGGTTAATTTGGCACTGGTTGAGAGCTACTGGTTGAAACCGTCTACTGGTTGAGATGACATGGAACCTAATAAGAGTTCTTGAAGAAGTTTATGAATCAAAAGCGGCTGGTACTCAGAAGGTGCCAATTGACCACTTGCAAGTTTCAGGCTATAGGGAAGTTGGAGCCACAGACATCGATATTTAGCATAATTAGCAACTAAAATACGGTTGTAGTTCATTTATATAATATTATACGCAAAACCAAATCAATCATGCATTTTATCCATCAGAAACATATACAGTATAAGTGCGCGGAATTTCGATGTGAGTATCCTAGGTTCGAGTCCTTGGAGTGCCACATGTATTTGTTGATTTCATTAATTGAATTTAGATTTTTTTTTTTTTTTTTAAAGTTGGTTGGTGAAAAACACATAACAATTATTGTATTTTTGTTTAGTATCGATGTTTAAGGCTCCAATTTCCTTTTAGCCTGAAGCTCGCAAGTGGTCAATTGAATTACTGAGAGTCTTGAGCAGAGAGTGAGAAGAATGGGTGTTAACTCAATTACAGACGATGTAGGAGGAACATGTACCAAAGAACCAAAACAAAAGAAGAACAAAAAACAAAAGACAAAAATACTTTCAGGCTACCATTTGGCATTCATATTCAACTTAGAAATGACGTCTCGAATTCTAATAGGAAAATTTCCGTAAATATATTGCATTCTTCATGTTTTTCCATCAAATGATATAATGAAAACAACATATGAAGAGATGTCTTCGTACCGAGTTAGTGGAATCTTTTCTAATGGTACTACAAGTAATTATAGATGGTAGATCAAGAACAAATGTGGAAGTGACTTTCATGCACTCTGAATTTTTAATTAATGAAAAACCTATAGTAGTACATGGACCAGAGAGGTAATAATTATTATTATATTATTTATGATAATATTAGAAATATTACGTGGTAATAACCTCTGTCAACTAGAACACATACCTGTACTATTTATTAGTTATTGGAGCTAAGACAGAATCGTTCCCCTCATCCCACGAATCGTGAACTGTAAAGAACTGACCTACAAAGTATAGAACAGAGACTGGAGAGCACTAGAATAAGTGTCCAGTCAAGCTAAGCAGTCATGTCTCACAACTTCGATGAGTAGAAGTAGAATTTTCAGATTTTATAATTTTTCTTAAATGCCTCAAAAGGTCAAGGTTAAAGTTCAAGGTAACAGAATTAAGGTCAAACATATTTTTGTAAAATTTATTTTTATTGATAGTTGGAATTTCAATAAACTATGTAAAAGCAGTTTTGTCATAATACAATCTGGGTGACTACATTTCCTTCAAATATGTATAATGTTCGGGTTAATAGTGAAAAAGAAAATATCTATCTATCTATCTATATGCTCAGGCCCAATCCCCATTTTGGGGGTATAAAAAAAATATATATACAGTATATTTATATATATATATATATATATATATATATATATATATATATATATATATATATATATATATACTGTATATATGTGAAGAAAGCGTGATAATAAAGGGAGAGGAATGAGGTTGTCTTGCTCTGGTCCACAACACGCAAAGGGCCACCCCAAAATATACGAGGTCCCCAAATTAATGTACGAATGGCAAATGGCCTCGGAAGGGAGGAAGGAATGTACAAATATAATGGAAACGTTATGTGGGTGGGTGAGAGAGAGAGAGAGAGAGAGAGAGAGAGGGCGAGAGAGAGAGAGAGAGAGTGAGAGTGAGAAAGAGAAGAGAGAGAGAGAGAGAGAGAGAGAGAGAGAGAGAGAGAGAGAGAGAGAGAGAGAGAGAGAGAGAGAGAGAGAGAGAGAGAGAGTATATGTGTGAGAGTGAGAGGGTAATATGTGTGAGAGTGAAAGAGACAGTATATGTGTGAGTGAAAGAGAGAGAGAGAGAGAGAGTGAGTATATACAGTATGTGTGAGAGTGAAAGAGATAAATTGTGTGTGAGAGAGAAAGAATGTGTGTGTGAGTGAGAGAGAGAGTTTGTCAGAGTGAGAGGGAGTGATTTTGAGAGAGTGAGACAGAGAGCGATAATAGCATGATAAACGAAAATAAGGACGAAAGATTGATGAAAAACAAAGATAAAACTAATTACAAAAAACAGACCAGCGAAACAGGAGGAAGATAACAAGGCACAAGAATACCAGGAAGAGGGAAGAGAGGATAATAAATGACCCTAATAAAGCGAAAGGGTAATAACAACATAATGGGAAGATTAAATAATAAATCAAGAGAATAGGGGAATAATGGAATAACAGGAGATGAGAACGCAACGAAAATGGCTGCTTTACACACAAAGACACACGCACGCACGCATGAACACACACACACACACACACACACACACACACACACACACACACACACACACACACACACACACACACACACCTTGACAGACTATAAAGACTAGGGCTTCCCACGCTAGAGACGATAATACTTCTAGGAGACCTGATAGCAAAGTATAGATGCATGAGAGGGTTCGAGAAACCCGAGAAAAAACGAGGAAAAGGAATGCATATGAAACACTATGAAATTATACCATTGAATATTAACAAAGGTTAAAAACATAAGACGAAGCGAATGAATAGGGAATGAAATGAATAGTAGAATGAAAATATGAAAAAAAGTAAAAAACAGGAGACGAAACTAATGAATAGGGAATGAAATGAACAGAAGAATGAAAATATGAAAAAAGGTAAAACAAACGTGAGACGAAATGAATGAACAGGGAATGATATGAGTAGAACGCAAATATGAATAAAGGTAGAAAAGCATGAGACGAAACGAATGAATAGGAAATGATATGAGTAGAAAAATTAAGATATAAAAGAAGGTAAACAAACATGAGACGAAATGTTTAATAGGGAATTATATGAATAGAAGAATGAAACTATGAACAAAGGTAAAAACATAAGACGAAATGAATGAATGAATAGGAAATTAAATGAATAGAAGAATGAAAATATGAAAGAAGGTAAAAGACATGAGACGAAATGAATGAATGAATAGGAAATTAAATGAATAGAAGAATGAAAATATGAAAGAAGGTAAAAGACATGAGACGAAATTAATGCCTGGGAAGCAATAAAAGAAAAGAAAAAAGGACCGTATTTATAAGAGAGAAAAAGCAAGGGAGAAGGTCACGAAACAAACATTTCCTCGACAATTGCTCGGCCATTGTGCTGGCAGGGACTGAGGAAAACGGTGGTATATGTACAGTATACATACATATATACATATATATATACAGAGAGAGAGAGAGAGAGAGAGAGAGAGAGAGAGAGAGAGAGAGAGAGAGAGAGAGAGAGAGTGTGAGTGAGTGTGAGAGAGAGTGTATGAGTGTGTGACAGCGAGAGAGATAACACATGAAAATGTGTGTGGATGTATGAGAGAGAGAGAGAGAGAGAGAGAGAGAGAGAGAGAGAGAGGGGGATCACATTAGATTATCCTGATCAGACTCTGTAACTTGATTAACACATGGAGTTTGCATATGTGAAGATTCAGAGTCGTGTGAAACAGGACTTCTAAAGTTAGTTGATATAGATTGGAAATTCCTAAGCTAAATATTATCGTCAGGAAGTTTATGTAGTAGTAATAGAAATCATACGTACCTCGAAACACGCAATTCTACACTTAAAACAAATAATAATAATTATCTCTCTCTCTCTCTCACTGTTACCCTCTCTCTCTCATTTTCTCACTGTTTCTCTCTTTTTCTCACTGCTACTCTCTCTCTCTCTCTCTCTCTCTCCGTCTCTCTCTCTCTCTCTCTCTCTCTCTCTCTCTCTCTCTCTTTTTTTCTTTCTCTCTCTCTCTCTATTTTTTTTCTCTCTCTCTCTCACTGTTACCCTCTCTCTCTCTTTTTCTCAGTTTCTCTCTTTTTCTCACTGCTACTCTCTCTCTCTCTCTCTCTCTTTCTTTCTTTTTTCTCTCTCTCTCTCTCTCTCTCTCTCTCTCTCTCTCTCTCTCTCTCTCTCTCTCTCTCTCTCTCTCTCTCTGTTGTAACCAGAGTCTCGTTACTGTACAGAATGGCTGGGTCCCTCCAATTACCTCTCTCTCTCTCGCTCTTTCAATTTTTTTTTTTTTTTTTAGAATGCCTGAAATAGTAATTTGTAAAGAGAAAACATTTAATTAGCAGAAATGGGTATGCAATTTCTTTCCAAAATGCGAAAATGGCATTTTTACTTTATTAAAATTATGCAAGGTGACAGTACTTAGTGTAGATTGTAATATAAAGAGCTTGGAAAACTGGGAGCATTATTGAAATCTACAGTAGGGTGAATGTGATATTACAATGTTACTAACAATTGTATAGGCTATCAAATAATTAAAAGACAAAGTAAAGGTTATTATTAACCCTTACAGTGCGGCCGATGTATGGATATGAAAAACATGTTTGCTATGGGCGACGTACCCTTACATTTTGCAGATCTTAAAATTGACAAAGAAATGAGGCGAAAGGTCTTGAAATAGCTGAACAAAGGGGGCGAACATATTATAATCTCAAAAACTAATTTGGCTAAGCATGAGGGAGAAGGGTGTCCAGAAAATAACCTCCTTAAAAACTAAGTACAAAACCATTCGATATATAATGCATCATTTTATTGTTTTGTTTGTGTTTGTACTGGTTTAAAAAAGGTTTGCAGAAATTAATATTCGCGATTGCACAGTTGTGATCTTTTTTTATCAGCTTTTGGCTTTAACCCCTACAGTACCGGTGACGTCCTTTTCATTACATTCTTGCTACTTTTAGATGATGTTATTCAGTTTAGGAAGGACGTCTACCAATTAAAAGGCTACAGAGTATCTCAATTAATCCTTTTAGATACCATAATAATATCCTCCTAAGCTTTATAAGATTGTCTGAATGTAGCTTAAATCAAATATATAATACGTCACCACTACTCACTCTTAAGGTGAGGTATTTAGTTTGTTCCCTACGTTTTCATCAAGCTTAAAATTACACCCCCTAGATCCCCTTTCAAGATAAATTTGTACATTTTTCGGTAGAAAAATGTCCCGGCCGGAGGCCGGTTGCTCTTAAATTACAGGCTCGCTATCGCTCGCCAGGAAAAAATCGACACCTTAATGGCACGGAAGGTCTTAAAATTGACATAAATGGGGCTAAATGTCTTAAAATGTCCAAACTACTAGGGCAAACGTCTTAAAATCTCAAAAGCAATGAGGCTAAACATAAGGGATTAAGGGGTCCAGAAAAAAATCCCTCAAGTGGAAATCTCCCCTTAAAGGGTTAAAGATTCGAAGATTCTAATGGGCGTAACATTATTAAGGGGAGATGGGCCGTTTTTCTGGTCCCCCTTCTTCCTCATGTTTAGCCCCCTTAGTTTTCAGATATTAAGACATTCGGCTCATTAGTGTGTCGATTTCAAGACCTTTCGTCCCATTTCTTTGTCAATATTAAAACTTTTCGTGTCATTTAGGTGTCGATTTTTTTCCCGGCGAGTGACAGGGAGCCTGTAATTTAAGAGGAACCAGCTTTCGGCCGGGACATATTTCTATCGAAAAATGTACAAATTTATCTTGAAGGAGGATCTTGGTGGGGGGGTGGGGGGGGGGGCGGGTTAAAGCTTAATGGAGGTCTAGAGAGGAAACTAAAAATATATCTAAAAAAATACATAAATGAGCAAATAAATACACTCATCCCCGCTTAACCCGGGAAGCACGCACTATAGGTAGTTCAAACCCTCCTGCCAAGCGAGGATATTTGGCTTCATTCCCGCCTAAAATCGTCAATTTACCATAAATATCGTTATTATTTATTCATATGCGCCTATTTTACACTTAATATGAAGATATTAATATGTAACAGCAATAAAACAAGTGGGAATCGTATTTGAAAAAGACGAATTATTGCCGACCCTCCAGTCATGAGGTGAGAGGCGAACGCGACGTATACCCTCCCTCTCTGAGGCCTGAAGGCAGACTAAGCCCTCAGTCTTGCTTTATTTCAAGGGAATAAGAGGAAAAATAGGTGATAATTGAAGGGGAGGGGAAGGGAGGGGGAAAGAGGGGAAAGAGGGGGCTTTGACACCTATGGAAGAGTAATAGGAGGTATGGAGGGGAATTATCTCACTTAATCACATATTCCTCTGTTTTGAGTCCTATTGGGGTCTTTTACAAGTCTTTTTTTAAGCCTTGGATCTGAAGAGTTTCGTCGTCTTTCACCACCGAAACCTCTTAAGAGTCTCGACGCCGTTCCCGGGTTAATGCCTCAAACGATCCAAGCACTTATTTTAATATTTTCCCATTTTCACTTGACTATGGATGTTGCTCTCCACACAGGGTTACCAAATCAAGTCTATTAGATAGTAAATATATGCCGAAAGTAGCTAGAATAACGACACATTTGATACACTATCTCTCTAAAGTGGCTCAAATCTATATAATATCACAAGAATATATGTTGCTAAATGTAAACAAATTCCCTAGATGGAAGTAAATAGTTACCTCTCGACATTGTGGGTCTCTCTCTCTGTCCATCCATATATGTGTCCTGTCATCGCCAATTCTTACCCTATGTTGCATCCTTTTCACCCTAGCCATTGTTTTCACTCTTTCTCGCAATCCTTTCCTCCCCTCACTGTCTCTAACTCACTGTGCATATATTCTCTCGTCACTGGCCATGTTTTTGTCACATATTTTTTGCTTCAGTGGCTATCGTTTTAACTTCTGAATTGTCGTCATGTTCACCACATTTTTTGTCACAGACATTTGCTCCAGTTGCTATTGTATTAACTTTTGAACTATGTATGTATGTATGTATGTATGTATGTACTCTGGCACCTTCCCCAGTTTGCCCTTTGTTTTCATTTTGTTTTGTTTTTTGTAATGGGGGAGGCCGACAAGAAACACTTTCATATGTCTGGCCTTTTCCCGATATATATACTATAATACACTAACACTATATTAAGAACATGTCAGAATTAGTGGGATAATATATATTTTATTATCAACTGTTTAATTTCTAGTTGTTCTTGATTATGAGTTACAGTTTCTTGGTGTAGCATGAATGAATTATAAGGACTGTTGTGTTAGTAAAAGGTTCAGTAAAATATATTAAGAGTTTTCAGCGTATACGACTGGAAAATGTGTTGCACCCTCTACTTATGGACTATTTTTACAGGTTAATCGTACACCCTCATTACATTTTGGAAGGGTCAACCAGGGAATAGGTGTGAAAATTTACACCCCATTGGCTCTAGCCCTTTTCGAGTTACAGAGGTTAGTGTTCACAACTTCTGGCCTATTTATTTGGAACATTGGCTAAGCAGAATATATTCGTGTATTGATAACCAGAACATAATTCACATGGTGCCAATATACAGAAGATGATCAGCTTGGTTGGGTTTTATTCTGAAATGAAGTACATGTAATGAACATTTCTTATACGCATAGGCTGCCTATATATATATATCTCTTTTTATTCCATCACGTGGAATGTCGTCTTTAACCCTTTGCATATCAGTGATGTCTTATATATTTGATTTCAGCTACATTTAAACGATTTTAGGAAGCATAGGAAGGATATATGGTAGCTAAAAGGATTAATCGAGATAGTCTATAGCCTTTCAATGCGTATACGTCCTTCTTAAGCTGAATATAATAATCTAATAGTGGCCAGAACATAACGAAAAGGACGTCACCGGTACAGAAAGGGTTAAACTTAAACAAATACTATCAAGTACTATCAAATACTATCAAGCTAGGAATGAATGAGGACACACGGTATTAGCTCCTCTATAGCAGGCAGAAAAGCATACCTGAGGAAGTCAATTTCCCAAACACCCTTTAAGGAGGGTCACCTGCTTTTGTTCTCTCTTTTTCTCTCTTTCTCTGGCTTGCATTCATTCGGCCCCATTCAGCCTAGTGTTTTAAGACGTGTATCCCCATGCAGGTGTTGATTTATTGTTGGCGAGCGATAGCGAGCCAGCATTGTATGGAGAAATCCGGCTTCGCCGGAGAAATGTTTCTATCGAAAAATGTACAAATTTAGCCTGCTGACAAAAACATTATAAAACATATGCTGGGTCGCTACCGCTCACCAGGAACAAATCGACACCTGGATGGGGTTAACGTTTTAAAACAGTAGGCTGAATGGGGCCGAATGAAGACAGCCCATAGAGAGAGGGAGAGAGAAAAACAAACGAGGTGGGCCCCTTTAAACACAAGGTTGGCCCAAATTAGTATATGTGATAGTCTTAAGGGGATATAAAAAAAAAAGAGAGAGAGAGAGAGAGAGTGTGTGTGAGAGTGAGAGAGTGAGAAAGTGTGAGAGTGAGAGTGAAAGTGAGAGTGAGATAGTGTGAGAGTGAGAGCGAGAGCGAGAACAAGAGAGATAGATAGATAGATAGATAGATGTTGAGAGAGTGAGAGAGAGCGAGAACAACGGATAGAGAGAAAGAGAGATCACAGAAGATTATCATGATCAGACTCTCTAAGTTGATTAAATGGAGCTTGCATGAGCGAAGAATCAGAGTCGTGTGAAAGAGGATTTATAAAGTTAGTTGATAAGAAGCGACTTAATTCAAGTGTTCAAAATGTTCAAAGGCATCGACAATTTGAACTGTAATAAATATTTGGCTATAGACCAATCAAATTACACGGGGGGGGGGGGGGGGAACGGTTGCAAAATTATTGGTAAATCTTTTAACTCACACAAGTTTAAGAATTTCTTCTTCAATCGTGTTCAACTTGTGGAATGGGCTTCCCCAAGATGTCATAGACTGCAACACAATTGATTCTTTTAAACTTTGGCTAGACAAACGCCTTGTCTTAAATCCACGACTGATTGCATTTGTAAATTAATACACTTTTTGTTTTCCCTCTATTATATTACTAACAACTGTCCCCTACTAACATCCTGCCACGGACATTTGTCCCAGGGCAGTCTTCCCTTTCCATTTTTCCCTTACCCACTCGAAACCACTTGTGAATTTCGGGCTCGAAGGAAGTTGGAGCTGTAGAAATCAAATTATAGCACAATTTCCAGCTATGATACATTTGTAGTATGCATTTATATATGCTTAAGGGGAGATGGGTCTTTTTTTTGGTCCCCCTTCTTCTTCATGTTTAGCCCCATTAATATTTAGATTTTAAGATGTTCGGCCCATTAGTTTGATGATATTAAGACCTTTCGCCACATTTCTATGTCAATAATTAAGAGTTTTCGTATTATTTAGGTGTCAATTTTGTCATGGCGAGCGATAGAGGAATAGGTGAATAGCGGATAGAGGAGCGGATAGAGCCCCCACCAGGGGGGGTGAGGGGATAATAATTTTGTTTCGCTTAAAACATACTCTAGCACCCATTTAGTATGCATGCCAAGTATGGGCTCCATCTTAAAAACTGAGGAAGTTGGGGAGAGTTTCTGTCCCGCCCTCCCCTCCCCCCCCCCCCCCGCTTAAAACCTATTCTGGCACCCCCTTAGTATGCATGCCAAGTATGGGCTTTCCATCTTAAAAACTGAGGGAGTATTTCATGAACTAACAAAGTGACCTTTATATACAGGTATACATTATATATATACTGTATATATATATATATATATATATATATATACCGTATATATATATATATATATATATATATATATATATATATATATATATACAGTATATACAGTATATGAGAGTGAGTGCGAGAGAGATTGGTACTGACTGGTTGGAATAGCTGATTGTAAGACAGAGAATGTAGGAGTACGCATATAATTATACAGTATTATATATTTGATAACCAATAAGATTACCCCTACCCAGCAGAGATTCGAATCCAGGTCCCCTGTCTCTGAATTTAAACGAGGTAGCTACACCACCATTTCCTGAGAGTAAGCCGGAGTCACACGAGCCCCTTTTCGAACAATTTTTACAGGCAATTATGGTCTTGAAGCTTAGATTTAAAAGAGGGGAGGCTGAACCTTTCGCCCCCAATTCACCCTGTATATGAGATTTTGTTAATGGCATTATACCATCGTATTACCAATGGAAATACTAAGACTCGCTGAAAAAATCAGCTCTCTATGTGCGTGCGCGCACGAGCGCAGAATTTTTATTGAAATATATGAAAAATCATCTAGTCATTGAAAATTGTTCAAATTTCCCCCAATTTTTTTCTGGCGTAGCCTATCCTACAAGCATCCCCTACAAGAAAATGATCTAATTTTTCCATATTGAATAATAGAAGGGGCTGAAAAATATATATAATATATCTATATTTTTTGGTAGCCCAAATTTCGACATGAAATATGTCGAATCGTGGAAATTATGAGAAATAATGCCATTATCTAATCATTTTACAGTTGCTATATAGTCCTATATGTAGTGTGTAGAAGGGGAACGAAGTAGAGCAATATACAAAAAAGTAGATGCTCTTGGAGTTGCCAATATATGATCTTGGGTAATCGCAAAACATTTAAATTCATACGTAAATGGTGAAAAGTTTTGTCGAAAATAACTAAGTTACCCCTATTATATAGGTTTTCTATTACCAAGCTCTTAGAGAAGACAAAGTTATATGGGTTACTGATGTAAAACATCTTGCAATCTTGGGTCAACAGATGACTTTCACAAGTGATTCATATAAATCCATGATATTGGGTGCCATTGGGGGGGGGGGGGGCTAGGGATGTCATATGGGTGTTTATACCCTCATATGATAGTTTATATTGCTTACAGAAGCCTTTTAGACAAACAACACCAAAAACAAAACAAAAAATGGCTGAGGGTAAAACAATTTGTTGATTTGGGGGTGTGGTTGAACCCCCGTCCGGGGGTGTTATGGATGCGATATGTTTTTTTTTTGCCCTCCAATGCTATTCTCCTATGTTGAAAGAAGCATTTTAGAAAAAGAACAAAAAATCTGAAATTTTGACTTTCGGGCCTCATCCAAGGTTCAGCCTCCCCTAAGATTACACTTTATCTGAATTCAGCCACCTAACATAATCTACCTTCAGTCTAGTTACCGATACCAGTGCGAAAATTTCCCGAAATAATATGAGAAAAAAATTGCTCATGGAAAATTGACGGAAAAATCGCTCGTGTGTGTACCATATAATTATATACTTATCAGAATGTGTGGTGAAGAAAATATACATATATATATATATATATACATACAGTAAATATATACATTATGACCTCTGTGGAGACAAGTAAATATATTCATCTCGAGTAAGTCCCTTTGATCATGGCCACATATGCATATTATATTTTTGTTTCACCAACCAACTTCACTTCTAAACTCAATTAATGAAATCAACAAATACATGTGGCACTCCAAAGACTCGAACCTAGGACACTTACACCGAAATTCCGCGCACTTATGCATTACGGTATCAAGACAGTTTAAATAAACCAAACCAAGTTAAAATATACCAACATTTGCTTCTGATTGCAGTACGTACACCTTTGTTATATATATATTTTTTCACCCGTATTATATTTCCACTAAGTCCGTCATTGCTCTTTCTATCTCCATCGTCATTGCTCTGTCAACAATTTGTTTATTTTTACGTCTATCTCTCTCTCTGTCCAAATAAAAGGCGTACAAAGGACAAGTAACCACAGACATATTGAACCTTACGAGGCTGCTTGTAACTAATCTACCTAGCCGTTGTAGGGTGAAAACGTAAGATAGCTCTTTCTCTCTCTCTCTCTCTCTATCATCATCATCTTCCTCCTCCTCATCTTTCTCTCTTCACCCACTTCTCACCACCACCGACTCAACACCACCAAGCTTCCCTGGTACTACTTAATCATCCAGCTCAGCTCGTACACATTATTAATATTCAAAGCCTGCCATTCCCTCCGGGTATTTTGGCATAATATTTTTTCTGGGGAAAACTATATTCTGGTAATGTGTTTGTCCAAGTGTAACATGAGTGGATATCGGTCACTTTTAGGATAGGATACGATACTAATTTTCTCTTCGACTCTCTTGATAATTAACTCACATTTTAAGTCACAATACGTTAATTAGGCAAGCTCAGGATGCCTTTTTTTTTGTTAGATTACAATAGGTTAAGTTGACATCCTATTGATCGATTTGTTTTTCGTAGATTGTTTTAGTTCATATACATCCTTGACCTGGTTTGGTATAGAGTAGACATAAATTAGGTATACAGTATAGGTGTTGCTTAGGTAACATTACACATATAACCGTCTTGGTGGTGTAATGGTTAAGGTGTCTACAAATCTGTGTGTGATAACCCGGGTTCGAATCCTGGTGGATCACATAAATTATATGCTTTCATTAATTTCATTGGAGGTGTTTGGTGTTGTGGTGAAATTAATAACAAAATAGATAGTGAAGTTTCTTGAGATTTAAAGTTAATTTTGAAAATCGCAAAAATAACAATTATTTGCACAATTAGGTCTAAGTTATCCTAACGTGACAGCAGCTATAGTCTACACTACATGACACCCATCCAAATTATCCCCCAATTAATCTGTTTCCCAAGGCATCACCAGCCACTACAACCTCCAGCTCCACCACAAACATGCCCATCACCACAACTACAACCTACACCATTAATTTCACCACAGCACCACAACAAGTCTACACCACAAATACCAATAACACTTCACCACTTCATAAACCACTTGCATCACCACAACTACAACTTACACCATAAGCTTCACCACACCTCTACAACAAATTCACACCACAACTACCAACAACACTTCACCACTTCATAAAACACTAACTTAAATCAGTACCGATCATCATACCATTATCATCACCACCACCATCACCATCATCATCATCATCATCATCATCATCATCATCACCTCCTCGTCTGTAGCTCTGGCCAAGACATGAACCTCAGCTTACCTTACCCTCCTAATAAATCCGGTCATTTGAGTTATCGCCCTCGTCTGGCCGGCCCCGTAATTTATATCAGGTGTGGGGCGGGGGTGGGGGTTCACATTTTGGGGTTGGTGTTGGGGCTAGCGGCAGGATAATATGTTGTGGTAATATTTGGTGTGTGGGCTAGTGAATGGGAGAGGGATCATCCAATACTGTATATACTGTACTGTATAAACACTACTATATATACTGTATATATATATAATAATACAGGGTGTTTCAGTTGACGTTTTTATAAATGACATGATTTGTTTGTCAGGCAATAATAAGACTATTTTATTCTATGACATTCAGGGTGAGTATTTATTAATACGGAAATATCACACATCGATAGTTATCGATAGATACAAACAAAATGCAGTCTAAGGGGTAAACACGAATGTTTCATAGCTAGCACAGGGCAGAAAGGCGTTGTTTACACGTGGATAACGAGGTTAGAAAAGTGATGATTTTCTTACTAACTGTTTTGTTACTTAACCTTTACTAGAGCCGATAGAAAGGTCAGTCCTGGACACACAACAAGCTCACAAGAAATGGAAGGAAACAAAAGCTATGCACTCAGGAGAAGGGGGGTAGGTGTCCCTGTGTTTGTGTATTGGTGACTTGTATGGAGGAAAATTTCAGCTGTCCTTTCTTTTTGTGTGCGTCCTAACATGTTTCTCATGCTTGCACCTAGTCGGGGGACACCTCGACGACGTATACAGACTAATAACACACGTAAGAAAGCCACTCCAACAGCTTCCTATCTCTCCAACACCCCTTCTCTCCTCTCTACACTCTTCAGAAAACAGGAAAGTATACAAGTAACTCACATAACAAAGCCACTCCAACAGCTTCCTCTCTCTCCAACACCACTTCTCCCCTAACTACACTCTTCAGAAAATAGGAAAAGTAGAAAGTCGCTACAAGGTGCCGTTGACAAGGCTTATCCCTTAAGGGGGCCCACCTCGTTTCTTTTTCTCGTTCTCTCCTTCTCTCTTTGGCTTGTATCCATTCGGCCTCATTCAGCCTACTGCTTTAAGACGTTTACCCCCATTTAGGTGTCAATATTTTCCTGGCGAGCGGTAGCGACCCAGCATATATATATTTTTGTTTTGACAGCAAGCTAAATTTGTACATTTTTCGATAGAAAAATTTCTCCGGCGAAGCCGGGTTTCTCCATAGAATGCTGACTCGCTATCGCTCGCCAGGAAGAAATTGACACCTGTGTGGGGATAAACGTCTTAAAACAGTTGGCTGAATGGGGCCGAATGGATACAAGCCGGGGAAAGAGAGAAAAGGAGAGTAAAATAATAAAAAAAGTCTGTGACCCCCCTCAATACCTTCACCTGATCTGAGGAAGGAGAATTCTCTGCACGATTTGCTAGGCTGCCTTCTCAATGAGATTCTTGCTCTGGATGACGGAGGTTTGCATGGTATTGATGTCCTTGGTTTGTGGTTAGTATATTTGAGAGATTGTACTTGAGATTTATTGGATTTTATTAATTTATTCTAGCATTTTTTTTTTTTTTTAATTGTCGATCGGACTCTGACTAATGGTGCACGGGGTTTCCGAGAGGTTTCGATCAGTTAAAACATTTAAATATAGGTAAATAGTATGATTTGAATGTGTATGGAATAATCCAATGCATGGAATTATTCAGATACTACATCAACGTGTGAGAATGGTTAAATACGATTAATACCACTTTGTCTGGCGTATTTACATAAGTCTGTCTTTACATACACAGAGTGCCAATCTCCTTATGCAGTGGTACTGTAGCATTTACGCTGCTAAATACGGATGAGATTAGCCCTGTTTTCACTTACCACCTTTCATGCCATTTGGATGTCGACTGGTTCCTGTCGAGCGATGGCGAGCCTGCTATTTTGGATGAACCAGTCTTCGGCCTGGATATATATAATATAATTTTTAACGAATAATGCACAAATTGATATAAGGGGGATAGATGGAGTATTTTTGTAAAAACTCCATGTATGTCTAAGGGGCAAACTAAGAAAAAAAGAGTGTATATATATATATATATATATATATATATATATATATATATATATATATATAAAATAGTTATAAGAATTAAATAACCTTAAGGGATTAACAGTAAATACGTAGGCTCTTTCATTAAATTGGATCTATTTTTGTTTATTTTTTCTTTCTTATTTTTTATTTTTATTTTTTAACTGAAGGACCGGTATTGAATTCCTTGTTCCCCGGGAGGTGGGTGGTGTCAGTGAGTGTCAACAAGAAGAACATGCTGGTGGCGATTTGTTTTGTTTTTCTTCCTTCGTGGTAGCAAGGTGTCAAACCGGAGCCATTTAGTTTGAAGGCTTGAAGGAATATAGGAAGGACTACAAGAACATTGTTGTGAAATATATACCGTAGCCTTGTCCGGTTCATTTTATCACTTCCAGAGACGTAATTTGAGCTACATACCACAATTAACACGAACTAGCATTGTTTTGCCCATTTTATCAATTCCAAAGACATAAGTGGAAATTTAACCACACTTAACACGAAATAGCACTTCTTTGGCCATTTTATCTCTTCCAAATCTAACTGTGCTAACTAAATCATAATCTAACTGTGTTGGTGGTGTAATGGTTTAGATGCATATGTTCTGGGTGTGGTATCCCGAGTTCGAATCCCGGGAGGACAATATGCTTTCATTAGTTTATTCAAGTGCACTGGGGTTTGTAGTTGATGATTAATGTTAAGAACGGGGTGTTACTTAATATAGACCACAATTCTATCTTTGCATGTACAACAATAAAGACTAAAATCATTAACACCCTTCGTGTTAGTGGTCTGAAAAATTATTAAGGGGAGATGTGTCATTGTTCTGGTCCCCCCTTCTTCCTCATGTTTAGCCCCATTAATTTTCAGATTTTAAGACGTTCGGCCCATTAGTTTGGCGATTTTAAGACAGTTCGTCCCATTTCGATGTCAATATTAAGACTTTTTGTGTCATTTAGGTATCGAATTTTCCCTGGCGACCAATAGCGAGCCTGTAATTCAAGAGGAACCGGCCTTCGGCAGGGATATTTTTCTATCGAAAAATGTACACATTTATTTTTAAAGAGGATCTTGGGCGGGTGTTTTTATTAGTTTGATGGGGGTCTAGGGAGAAAACTAATATACTAATATAAAGATACACGAATGAACAAATAAAAACAACCCTTCTCCCCTAAACGACATAACGATAAGTACATAACCATAAGGAATGTGTTAGTCGATATTGACAGTGTTTAACCCGTTCAGTACCGGTAACGTCCTTTTAACTCCATTCCGGCTACTATTAGACGATTTGATTAAGTTTAAAGAGCCTCCAGCAAGTAACAGCCACCGAACCATCTCACTTAACCTCTTTTACTACCACAGATCCTTCTTAAGCTGCAGAAAATCATCTAAATATAGCTAGAATAAAATAGATAATACGTCGCCGGTACAGAAGGGGTAAATTAACTACTTCTTGTTGTCTCACTGAATTCACTCACTTTTTTAAGGCGATTGCTTAAGGGAGGGGGGGGGGGGGAAGGGAGAGCCTGCTATTTTTCTCTCCTTTTCTCTCTTTCTCTGGCTTGTTTCCATTCGGTCCCATTCAGCCAACTGTTTTAAGACGTTTATCCCCATTCAGGTGTCGATTTCTTACTGGCGAGCGATGGCGAGCCAGCATTGTATGGAGAAATCCGGCTTCGCCGGAGAAATTTTTCTATCGAAAAGGTACTAATTTAGCCTGCTGTCAAAAACATTTTTAAAAATATGCTGGCTCGCGGTATCGACACCTGGATGGGGATACACGTCCTAAAACAGTAGGCTGAATGGGGCCGAATGGATACAACCCAGAGAGAGAAAGAGGGAGAGAGAAGAAAAAAAACGAGGTGGGCCCCCTTAAAACACAATGAGGGATGGGGAACTTGATCCACTTGTCCTAATATATTATTATATAAAACAATCTTTATTATATTACCTCTTTAACCCCTTCAAGCTCTGACGCGTTTTAGCAGCATATTTTTTGGCCATCATTAGATTACTTTATGCAGCTTAGGAAGGCTCTTTGGGTATTAAAAGTGTAAAGAATATCTCAATCAACCCTCTGACTTCCATATACCCTTCCTAATCTGAATAAAACCGTCTAATAATCACCAGCAAACAGAAAAAGAAATGTGTATTGTATCTTGAAAGGGTTAACACAAAAGAATGGCGGAACAAATGTAAATATAATTAAAACTTAGTCCATTTACCCAAAGGCGTCTTTCAGCCATGGTAAAATATGTGCACGCTGGGAAGAGTTAGCGAAGTGCAAAACGACTGAATATAGAGATGGACAGTATAAAATTTAGCGACAAAACTCAGTGATGGAGTTATGATGCAAATATTTAGTCAGGATAAAAATACACTTTCTGAAAAATAATCCTTGACGAGCAACAAACTTCCGGGTAGATTGGCAGCAAAGAGGAAGAATAATAACAACTTGGGAATAGGGACATTCACTACTACTACCACCACTATCACTCTTACCTATATACTACTACCACTACAACAACTACCACTATCAAGTATCCCAGGCCCCCTATAATCATCACTAATGCCCCCATTCCCACCTGTTATACACTATAGACCACACCATCATCACTACCACTACTACCACCACCTCTAGGTCTACTACCACTATCAAAGCAGCTACCACAATGATGACACCTACTATAATCTATAACTACCACTACAACAACTACCACTATCACGTTTCCCTTTTTACTACCACCACTACAACTACCACTATCATTCTTCCCTTTATACTACTACCACTACAACAACTACCACTATCAAGTATACCAGGCCCCCTATAATCATCACTAATGCCCCCATTCTCACCTGTCATATGGTATTGTCCACACCATCACTATATGTCACGGGTTATAACCATCATCACTACCACTACCACCACCTCCTCTAGGTCTACTACCACTATCATCCTTCCCTTTATACAACTACCACTATCACCTTTCCCTTTATATAACTACCACTATCATCCTTCCCTTTATATAACTACCACTATCATCCTTCCCTTTATATAACTACCACTATCATCCTTCCCTTTATACAACTACCACTATCACCTTTCCCTTTATATAACTACCACTATCATCCTTCCCTTTATATAACTACCACTATCATCCTTCCCTTTATATAACTACCACTATCATCCTTCCCTTTATACAACTACCACTATCACCTTTCCCTTTATATAACTACCACTATCATCCTTCCCTTTATATAACTACCACTATCATCCTTCCCTTTACAACTACCACTATCACCTTTCCCTTTATATTACTACCACTATCATCCTTCCCTTTATATAACTACCACTATCAGCCTTCCCTTTATATTACTACCACCATCACCTTTCCCTTTATATAACTACCACTATCATCCTTCCCTTTATATAACTACCACTATCATCCTTCCCTTTATACAACTACCACTATCACCTTTCCCTTTATATAACTACCACTATCATCCTTCCCTTTATATAACTACCACTATCATCCTTCCCTTTATACAACTACCACTATCACCTTTCCCTTTATATAACTACCACTATCATCCTTCCCTTTATACAACTACCACTATCACCTTTCCCTTTATATTACTACCACTATCATGCTTCCCTTTATATAACTACCACTATCAGCCTTCCCTTTATATTACTACCACCATCACCTTTCCCTTTATATTACTACCACTATCACATAAGAACATAAGAACATAAGAAAATGGGAGTCTGCAGAAAGCCGATTGGCCTAAGCAAGGCAGATCCCTGTCCCACACAACCCCAATTCAATTACAAAGCCCAATTATAGGCTTCACACTCTAATACCCTGAGGATCATCTTACCAAAACGGTTAGAGATTAACGCAGGATTATGGGGGTCTGCAGAGCGCTGATTGGCCCAACCCGGCTGATCCCCCTTCACACCCAACCCTTCTCGTCCATATGCTTATCCAATTTTATCTTAAAGCTCCCTACAGTTTTAGATCCCACTATAGCACTTGGTAGTCCATTCCACCCATCTACAACTCTGTTACCAAACCAATATTTGCCTATATCTTTTCTGAAACGAAATTTATCTAATTTGAAACCATTGGTACGAGTTCTTTCGCTATCACTGAGCTTTAGTACATTTGTCATGTCCCCTTTGTTAATCCCACTAACCCACTTGAACACCTCTATCATATCCCCTCTAACTCTGCGTCTCTCTAACGAATGTAAACCTAATTTCTTCAACCTTTCTTCATACGAAAGATTTCTAATATTATGGATCATTTTTGTCATTCTACGCTGTACTCTCTCCAATGAATCTATGTCCATTCTGTAATAAGGACACCAAAATTGGACAGCATAATCCATATGGGGTCTCACTAATGACAAGTAAAGTTTTAAGATAACATCAGCAGTTCTGTTACTCACACTCCTAGAGATGAACCCGAGAATCCTGTTTGCCTTATTACGAACGCTTATACACTGTTTTCTAGGCTTCAAATCATTGCTAACAAACACACCTAGATCTTTCTCGCAATCTGAATTTTCTAATTCTAAATTAGCTAGTTTATATTTAACATTTGTTTGCATCTTCCCTATCTTTAATACCTTGCATTTGTCAATGTTAAACTTCATCTGCCAATTTACTGACCATTCATGTAAGGTATCTAGATCCCTTTGGAGGCACTCTATATCGCTATCTGAATCAATTGATCTCCCTATTTTAGTATCGTCTGCGAATTTACTTATCCTACTAGTTATACCTAAATCTAGGTCATTTATGTATATAAGAAACAACAGTGGACCTAATACCGATCCCTGGGGGACACCACTTTTGACTGCTCCCCACTCTGACTTGGTACTATTTATGCTGACTCTCTGTTTCCTACCAATTAGCCATGACCTAATCCATCCCAACAACGCCCCACCTATTCCATGTGCCTCAACCTTTCTCATCAATCTCTCATGAGGGACTCTGTCGAAAGCTTTACTGAAATCTAAATATATAATATCGTATGCCTTGTCATTATCTACTGCTTCATATACCTCTGAGAAAAAACTAAGCAAATTAGTAAGGCAAGAACGTCCCTGTGTGAATCCATGCTGAGAAGAATTGATTAAGTTAAATGTTTCTAAGTGGTTTCTCATTTTCCTAGCAATAATTGACTCTAGTAGCTTTCCTATGATTGAAGTGAGACTAATGGGACGGTAATTGGATGCTATTGATTTATCACCTTTTTTGAAAATCGGAACTACATTTGCAAGCTTCCAAGCTTCTGGAACTATACCTGTTTCTAATGAATTGTTAACAAGAAATGTTAATGGGTAACTTAACTCATCTCTGCATTCTTTTAATACTCTGGCATATACCTCATCGGGACCAGGCGATTTCTGAGGTTTCAGTCTGTCAATTTCCTTAAGCACATCATTTCTACTTATAGTAACCGTACTTAACCTATTTTCTATACTATCTCTATATACCTTACGGACTTCTGGAATCTGTGCCAAATTTTCATTAGTGAAAACGGATAGAAACTGACTATTTAATGTACTGCACATTTCTAAATCATTTTCTGTCATTTCTCCTATCGAAGTTTTAAGGGGGCCTATTTTATCTCTAACTTTAGATTTATATAGCTGGTAAAAAGCCTTAGGGTTATTTTTTGAGTCATTGGCTATCCTGATTTCGTAATTTCTTTTGTCTGTCCTTATACATTTTTAACCTCTCTTGATAGATTCTGATAGTAAGCAAGTAGGTGAATTTCGCCTTTCTTTATTTTTCGATATATTCCTCTCTTTTTTCCTAGAAGGTCTAATAGTCTATTATTCATCCATTTGGGTTGGTTCTGTGTTGATCTAAATTTTCTTTTGGGGATATATTTATTTTGCGCATTGTGGAGTGAAGAAATAAAATTATTATATGTAGCTGTCAAATTATCCTGAGTTAAGACAGGTATCTGAGAGAGAGTATGTTCATTAGCGCACCTGGGTCCACTTAATAGTTTAACCATAGGATCGACTCTTAAGGCTCGTCTTAATCCACCATAATTGGCTTTTCTGAAATCTGGGATAAGTGTCGTATTCTCTTTAGCCTTTCCTGTCCATTGTATGTTAAAATAAATTGATTTATGATCACTATTTCCTAGTTGGTCTCCTATCTCTACATTATTTATCATTTGTTCATTATTACTGAGAACTAAATCGAGGATATTATTACCTCTAGTAGGCGAGTCTATGAATTGAAATAAAAAACTATCCTGTACCGCCTCAATAAACTCTTCTGAATCTGAGTCGCCGATTTGATGCTGCCAATCAATATTCGGAAAATTAAAATCCCCTATAATACACACATTGCTAAACCTTGATGCTATTTTCACTTCCTGCCATAAAGCTGTACCTTCGTTTCTACTCATATTTGGTGGTCTATAAATAACTCCAATAATTATGGTCTCACTACCTTCGCTAACCTCAACCCAAACACTTTCGTTATCAGTATTTAGTCTAATACCTGATTTAATACAGCTTTTTAAAGAACTCCTGACAAACACTGCTATTCCGCCGCCCCTCCTACTTGTTCGGTCGCGTTTAAACAAACTATATCCTGGTATATGGAATTCTGCTAAAAAATGTCTTGATTCTGTATTAATCCATGTTTCAGTCAGTGCTATAATGTCTATATTTTCGTTGCTAACAAGTGCTCTAAGTTCATCCATTTTGTTACATAAACTCCTACAGTTTGTATAATATAATCGCAATGAATTTATTTTACTGGTATCGGATTTACCTTTATTTCTAACTGAATTCCCATCTTCTGTTACGCCTTTAATATTTCTACTAGCAGTACAATTAAAATCCTGTGACTGATATTTTCTATTCCTATCTGATGTACCAGTACGGCAATTTACCCTATCTAGACAATTATTCTTACTCATATTCTCAGGCTTTATTTTCAGCGAAACCCCGCGACAATCCTATCTATTGACCTAGCTAAATTTGCCACCCCTTTCCCTTTATATTACTACCACTATCATCCTTCCCTTTATATTACTACCACTATCATCCTTCCCTTTATATTACTACCACTATCATCCTTCCCTTTATATTACTACCACTATCATCCTTCCCTTTATATTACTACCACTATCATCTTTCCCTTTATATTACTACCACTATCACCACTACCACCACCTCTAGGTATACTACCACTATCACCTTCCCTTTATATAACTACCACTATCACCACTACCACAACTACCACCACCTCTAGGTATACTACCACTATCACCTTCCCTTTATACTACTATCACTACAACAACTACCACTATTAAGTATCCCAGGCCCCCCATATAATCATCACTAATACACCCCATCTTCACCTGTCATATATTATAGACCACACCATCACTATATGTCGCGGGTTATAACCACCATCACTACCACTACTACCACCACCTCTAGGCCTACTATAGTCTGATTATTTCCAGCTGATGGTAAATTGCTATCCTCAACCTCTACGATGAGAGTAAAGCTGTAGATAATATATATCTTGATTTTCAAAAGTCCTTTGAAAACGTTCCCCACAAACGTTTACTGCTAAAACTAAAAGTGCATGGAATACAAGACGGTGTGTTGAAATGGATAGATAATTGGCTCAGCGACAGAGAACAAAGAATAGTCATAAACGGTAAGGCATCTAAATGGACCAATGTAAGTAGCAGGGTACCCCAGGGATCGGTACTTGGACCAATTCTCTTTCTATTTTACATCAACGACATAGATGAGGGTCTCACCTGTACAATCTCAAAATTTGCTGACGATACAAAAATTGCAAATAGCGTGCTTTCAAAAGAACAAGTTGACGATATGCAACACAATCTAGATAAGCTGTCATGTTGGGCCCAAATTTGGCAAATGAGTTTCAATGCGGATAAATGTAAAGTACTACATATCGGATACCGAAATAAGAAAACAAACTATTCGATGACTGACACTCAGCTTAAGAATGTAAACAGAGAAACCGATCTGGGAGTAACAATATCGAGTAACCTAAAACCGAGTCAACAATGTTCAGAAGTAGTTAAGAAGGCAAACAAAATAATTGGCTTTATAGGCAGGTCATTTGAGCATAAATCCAAAGAAGTTATCCTAACCCTTTACAATTCCTTAGTCCGCCCTCTTCTGGAATACTGCGTTCAATCCTGGTGCCCCTATTACCAAAAAGATATAGACAAGCTAGAACGAGCTCAACGTAGAGTTACCTGTAACTCAAAATTATACCTAGCCTAAAGAACAAACCATACGAGGAGCGTCTTAGAGAATTAAATCTATTTCCTTTAACCCAGCGCAGATTAAGAGGCGGCGTAATTCAAGTGTTCAAAATCACCAAAGGCATCGACAATATGAACTGTAGTAAGTACTTCACTATCAACCAATCTAATTACACGCGGGGAAACGGTTGCAAAATTATTGGTAAATCTTTTAACTCACACGAAGCTAAAAATTTCTTCTTCAATCGAATTGTCGACTTGTGGAATGGGCTTCCCCGAGACGTTATAGACTGCAGGTGCGCACCGTTGATTCATTTAAACTTCGCCTAGACAAATATCTCGCATCAAACCCGCGACTGACTGCGTTTGTAAATTAATAACTTTATTTTATCCCCCCTCAGTTACTAACCCATCTGTCCCCTACTAACTTCCTAATCCTGCCACGGACATTAGTTCCAGGGCACTAGTTCCCTTTCCAATGTTCCCTTACCCTCTCTAAACCTCTGATTGGACACTTGATCCTCAGTGTTTTGGAGGACAAGCAGCCTAGAAGGGTCACTAGAACTGTTGTTGCTTGATTTTTTTGCACTCCTTTGTACTCCTGATTACTCGGCAATTACCAAGATTTTAAAGCGAAATATGTAGCTAATTATGAAAACTTGGCAAGATCAATCCAGACAGTTATAATCGCATAAATATAAACCTAGAGGGTCCACGAATGTTTATAAGGGACAGTACCTTATTCCCCTCCACCACCAGTGTCTTCCCCACCATTATCTCCCTTAAAAGGGGAGATGGGCCGGTTTTCTGGTTCCCCTTCTCCCTCGTGTTTAGGCCCATTAGTTTTTAGATTTTTAGACGTTCGGCCCATTTGTTTGGCGATTGTAAGACCTTTCGCCCCATTTCGTTATCCATTTTAAGAGCTATCGTGCCATTTAGGTGTCGATTTTTTCCTGGCGAGCGAAAACGAGCCTGTAACTGTAAGAGGAACCGGCGTTCGTCCGGGACATTTTTCTATCGAAAAATGTACACATTTATCTTGAGGGGGGGGGGGGGTCTAGGAGATGTTTTTTTAAGTTTGAGGGATTTCTAGCAAGGAAACTAAGAATTTATGAATGCATGAATTTATAGGCCAAAAAAGCAGTCCGTGTCCCCTTACGCCGGTATCACACTAGCGCCTTTTCCCTCAAAATTTATCATCAACACTGGTCTGGCAGCTTATGAGGTCAACATTTATAATATTTCTGTTATATAAATTCATCTACCATCAGTCTAGTTTACCTCACCGGTGCAAAATACTCCAGAAGTGTTGCCAGAAAAATTTTGATCATTGAATGTTGACTATAAAAGCTCTCGTGTGATACCGGCTTTACTCCTGATAGGGTCTGTAGGATAGTTAGGAACATCTGATACGCACACAAAGCAGACGTGGCACTAACTTTCATATCTCTCTCTCTCTCTCTCTCTCTCTCTCTCTCTCTCTCTCTCTCTCTCTCTCTCTCTCTCTCTCTCTCTCTCTCTCTCTCCACATTTGCCGGAGGGTGGGGAGAGAGAGACCTTCCTGTTGTGCTATCCTTTCCTTCCATTTTCCCTTACTATCGGGATTGCTATCCGTGTTAGAATAATTAAGTCGTAACCACCTCGCTGGGATCGTAAGGTCTGTGTGGTCAGTGTATCTATGTAAATTGTAAATCCCTCCATCTCTCTGTCTCTCTCTATCTGTCTATGTCTGTCTCTCTCTCTGTCTATGTCTCTCTCTGTCTATGTCTCTCTGTCTATGTCTCTCTGTCTATGTCTCTCTCTGTCTATGTCTCTCTCTGTCTATGTCTCTCTGTCTATGTCTCTCTGTCTATGTCTCTCTCTGATTATGTCTCTCTCTGTCTGTCTCTCTCTATCTATGTCTCTCTCTGTCTATGTCTCTCTCTGTCTATGTCTCTCTGTCTATGTCTCTCTGTCTATGTCTCTCTGTCTATGTCTCTCTCTATGTCTCTCTCTGTCTATGTCTCTCTGTCTATGTCTCTCTCTGTCTATGTCTCTCTCTGTCTATGTCTCTCTCTGTCTATGTCTCATTCTGTCTATGTCTCTCTGTCTATGTCTCTCTCTGTCTATGTCTCTCTCTGTCTGTCTCTCTCTCTGTCTATGTCTCTCTCTGTCTATGTCTCTCTCTGTCTATGTCTCTCTGTCTCTCTCTATCTGTCTATGTCTGTCTCTCTCTGTCTATGTCTCTCTGTCTATGTCTCTCTCTGTCTATGTCTCTCTCTGTCTATGTCTCTCTATGTCTATGTCTATCTCTGTCTATGTCTCTCTCTGTCTATGTCTCTCTCTGTCTGTCTCTCTGTCTATGTCTCTCTGTCTATGTCTCTCTGTCTCTCTCTATCTGTCTATGTCTGTCTCTCTCTCTGTCTATGTCTCTCTGTCTATGTCTCTCTATCTATGTCTCTCTCTGTCTATGTCTCTCTGTATCTCTCTATCTGTCTATGTCTGTCTCTCTCTCTGTCTATGTCTCTCTCTCTCTCTGTCTATGTCTCTCTATGTCTATGTCTCTGTCTCTCTCTGTCTATGTCTCTCTCTCTGTCATAATATACATAATATACACACATACTTTCTAATGCGCAAATACACATACACAAACTCTCCTGACTAGACCCAGATGGATACAATATACTTAGCGACACAAAACTTTCCATACAAACACACACACACACACACACACACACACACACACACACAGCCTGTAGCCTAGTAGGTAGAGCTCTCGTCTCACACACGAGGGGTCGGGGGTTCAATCCCCGGCCGGGCGGAGACAAATTGGGCTTGTCTCCTTTCATGTGTTAGCCTCAGTTCACCTAGCTGTAAATAGGTACCTGGAATAAGTGGACGACGTTGTGACGTCCCATCTGGGGTTGGCAAAAATGGTACAAGGCGAGATGGGTATCATATGGTTCACCTAAGCTGATGGCTACCTAAGCCTTCGGGCGATACGGTACCGTCTATAGTGAGAATGGTACCATACAGATCCACCCTAAGCCTTCGTTTCCGATGTCGCCAATTGGCTAAAATACAGACTACACACACATTCACAGCCATTCCAACAGTACATAAAACACTTAACATGCATTTCACGCAATACATTCCCAGTTAAGGAGGCGCGATAATAATGAGCTTAGCTCGCATTGCGTAGATTCCCCTTGACGAACAAGTAACTGAGTAACTGAGTAACTGAATAACACACATTCACGCATCTTTTATTGATTTAATACATGCTTGTATTGTATGTATGTATGTATGTATGTATGTATGTATATATATGCATATTTACACTCAGGCACATACCCCATTGCTGTTTCGTTGAGTAGGATAATTTTACAGGGGAGGGTGGGGGGGGGGGGGTGGGGGGGGGGGGGGGGGGGGGGGGGGGGGGGGGGGGGGCGGGGGGAGGGGGCCCTGTAGCCTCCTGTTCCCATAAAGAAAAGTAGGACAGTAAAAGAGACAGCAACGGCTAAGGTTGGGTAGAGGATGCCAAACCTCACTCTGGATAGGACCAGCATACTTACAACAAAGACAAAAACACTCATATATTGTTCATGTATCTAACCTGTCAAATAGGTCCCTCTTGGACTAACACCTTGTGAGCTGACACACACGCACACACACACACACACAAACACACACACACACACACACTTACACACAAACACACACACACACACACACATTGAAGCAGCCATTGTCCAACACTCCCAGCTCACCAAGTTAGCCTATCAGTCAGAACAGACACACACACACACACTATACACAACACACACACACACACAAACACACAGACACATACACATGGAAGCACACACACACACATTGAAGCAGCCATTGTCCAACACTCCCAGCTCACTAAGTTAGCCTATCAGTAAGAACAAAGACACACACACACACACTATACACAACACACACACACACACAAACACACAGACACATACACATAGAAGCACACACACACACACACACACCAAATTAGCCTGTCAGTCAGAACAAACACGGACCAACACGGTGGAGAGAGTACTGTACTGTACTGTACTGTACTGTACTGTACTGTACACTCGACCAAAAAACAATCTTTACAGTAACACTCTAAACATTCTGGAAGTGGGTCGACATCTTATATGATAATACCTCGCATACATATGTTTCACCTGATTCATTCCGTTCACACTAGATTATTTACAGCTCACCAGTGTAAAGCATTTTTTTTTTGGGGGGGGGGGTCGAGTGTACGGTCGAGGTTAATAAGTGTTGTCAGATATTTCACAAAGTTTCGGACATTGACTAATACTCTGAGGGATAAGCACTTTTCCCAGTAACTATAAAGATACCAATAACACTTGTTGAGCGAAAACCACTTGAATCTATGACAACACTTAATACCCCCGATTGTACATATGACACAGCATACACGATTACTCCTCTACACGTACACATCTAACCCCCGGGGGGGAGGGTTGGTTGTTTGTATTGTATACAGCTTAGGAGGGATCTGTGGAGATTAAAATATTAAAGTCTGTCTCAATTAATCCTCTGAATTTGATATACCCTTCCTAGTCTAAATACATTCGAAGCCATTCCAGGCAGAATTGTTTTCCTTTCATTAACCTGTACTGGTGACGTTTTTTAACTATATTCTGGCTACTATTAGACGATATTATTCAGTTTAATAAGGGCCTCCAGCAATTAACAGGTTTCGAACTCTCCCACTTAACACTTTTTACTATCACAGATCCTTCTTAAACTGCATAAAATCGTCTAAATATAGCTAGAATAAAAACAACAAGACATGGCCGGTACAGAAGGGTTTAATACCTCTAGTGAGAGCCAGAATAACCGGTCAAAATGGGGCATAATTCTATTTTTTTGTTTTTTTTCCTATATTCCAACTTACTTCCTCTCGGGCATAGGCTGAGAGCCTTAACATTCACCGCTTTCCAGTGGACAGTGAAGCCCGTGAGGTCTTGTTCCAGTCTAGGGAGTGAGACATGTGAAGCACGTAGAGTACAACGAGCACCTGCCATCTTGCCTTCACATGAGGCACGGTGCTCACTCATGGCCCGAAACGACCCCATCTCTGAAGCCACCTCGTTCCCGTGCTTCACTGTCTCACCCCCTACACTCGGACTCTCACACTTACACACACACACAACGCCACCTGTTGAGCAGATAACTCACCAGGCATTGCACCCCTATAGCATATTTTGAATATGGGAATATTCATACAGTGCTATTTAATCAGGGAACAATGAGGGTATTTTATTGACGTTTCGGTGGGCTTGTGGTAATGCACTGATACCAGGTACAGCACAAATTCCATCCCAATAATATCTTCCCATTGATACATCGGGATTTGAACCCGGGACCTTTGGATTACCAGGCCAGTGGCAAGACCACTCCACCACACCTCCCCTAAAGGGGGTTCACCGTCTTTTTTATTCTTTCTCTCCTTTTCTCTCTTTCCCTGGCGTGTATCCATTCGGCCCCATTCAACCAACTGTTTTAAGACGTTTATCCCCATCCAGGTGTCGATATCTTCCTGGCGAGCGATAGCGAGCCAGCATTGTATGGAAATATCCGGCTTCGCCGGAGACATTGTTCTATCGAATAATGTACAAATTTAGCTTGCTGTCAAAACAAAAATATATATATGCTGGCTCGCTACCGCTCGCCAGGAAAATATTGACACCTGGATGAGGATAAACGTCTTAACACAGTAGGCTGAATGGGGCCGAATGGATACCAGCCAAAGAGAGAGGGAGAGAAAGATACAACAAAAAAGCGAGGTGGGCCCCCTTAAGTCACCGTCCTCTTTTTAATATTTCAAATTGATAAACCTATTCACAGCATGCCAATTAGTTTATCAGCCTTTCATGACCACGGGCAAGGACTAATCAATATCCACTCGTTTCCAAAGTTGGGCTAATTAATTCATGCTCAGAAATGGCCAGTTAAATTTGAATAAGATACGTAGAACTAATTCATATTTGTTTTCACCAACCCACCAATTAACTTACAAATAAACCTAATTAATGAAATAAATGAAAGTAATGAATACATGTGGTACTCCAAGGACTCGAACCTAGGATACTCACCGAAATTCCACACACTAAGCATTACGCTATCAATGCAATCAAAGGTTTGTGTACAAGCCTACGATATATTATGCTTTCTCGAATGCTGCATATTATTTTAAGGATGTACTTACTCCCAACTGCTCTATGGTAGCTTAATGATTAGACGAATGGAAGAGGTAATTAATAGGGCAATTAACCACTCCTGAAGCTGGATAAATTCTTATTTGTTTTCACTAACCACCAATTAACTAATATCTATTAAAGCCAATGTTAAACCCAATGTTAACTGTCTTGATAGCGTAATGCATAAGTGTGCGGAATTTTGATGTGAGTATCCTAGGTTCGAGTCCTTGGAGTGCCACATGTATTTGTTGATTTCATTAATTGAGTTTAGAGGTGAAGTTGGTTGGTGGAAAAAACATAATAATTGATTCATATTTATTAAAGGTAATCGTCGGGAAGCTACCCACATTGATCAACAAATACAATAACAACAACAACAACAAATACAATAACAACAAATACAATAACAACAACAACAAATACAATAACAACAACAACAACAAATACAACAACAACAAATACAATAACAACAAATACAATAACAACAACAACAAATACAATAACAACAAATACAATAACAACAACAACAACAAATACAATAACAACAAATACAATAACAACAAATACAATAACAACAAATACAATAACAACAACAACAAATACAATAACAACAACAACAACAAATACAATAACAACAAATACAATAACAACAACAACAACAAATACAATAACAACAATAACAAATACAATAAGTAACACCACGTTCTTAACATTGATCATCCATTACAAACCCCAATGTACTTGAAGAAACTAATGAAAGCATATGGTCCTCCCTTGATTCAAACTCGGGACACCTTTCCCAGAACATAAGCATCTAAACTATAACACCACCAACACAGTTATAACAGTTAAGGGAGCCCACCTCGCTTTTTTCTCTTTTGCTCCCTCTCTCTTTGGCTAATATCCATTCGGCCTCATTCAGCCTACTGCTTTAAGACGTTTACCCCCATCCAAGTGTCAATATTTTACTGGTGAGCGGTAGCGAGTCAACATATATATTATATATTTTTGTTTTGACAGCAAGCTAAATTTGTACATTTTTCGATAGAAAAATGTCTGCGGCGAAGCCGGATTTCTCCATACAATGCTGGCTCGTTATCGCTCGCCAGGAAGATATCGACACCTGGATGGGGATGAACGTCTTAAAACAGTTGGCTGAATGGGGCCTAATGGATACAAGCCAGGGAAAGAGAGAAAAGGAGAGAAAGATAAACAATCCGGTGACCTCCCTTAAAAGAAATAATCCCTCGTACAGTTGCTAGAATCATGAACACATTAACAGGTGAGTAAAATGTCTGTTGTCCAAATAACCCAACCCTGTCCTGGCTTCTTTACACTGGGTGATATGAGGAGGAGGAAGAGGCTGTAAAAGGTTAAAGTGGGTGGGAGGAGTTTAATTAAGGCAGGACACTTTGATGTTCCTGCCTTTGGACGATGTGCGCTTTTTCCTTGAACGTGTAAAGTCTTATGTAAATAGCCATAAGATTGTGCAGAATATCATATATTCATTGAGGCATTTTTCAGGTACATTCAATTTATATATATAAATTAAATGTACCTGAAAAATGCCTCAATGAATATATGATATTCTGCATATATATATATATATATATATATATATATATATATATATATATATATATATATATATATATATATATATATATAGGTGACTGGACCTCCTGCCTGTGTGGTTCGAATTCTAGCCCTGTCAGCTATATATATATATATATATATATACCTCCTCCGGGGTTCTTTACCCCTGCGCAGCTTCTTGTTTTGTACAGGGGCACAGTGCGCCAATGTATGGAGTACTGTTCACACGTGTCGGGAGGATCCTCTCACACAACACTTCTAGACAAAGTAGAAAGGAAAGCCATCCGTCTCATTAACTCTAACTCATTAACGTCCACTCACCAATTCTCTGCAGTCTTTCTCTCTTCGCCGCAATGTTGCATCTTTTTCACTATTTTACCGCTATTACAATAACCAATAATCGGTGTTCCTCAGAGCTCTCACAGTGTATGTATACCACCCCCTCTTCGTAGAGCACGTATCACCGTCTTGCAACATAATCCCACCCTTACTATGTGCAACTCTCCAACCCAAGAGTGTAACACTATTCTCAATCTATCTTCTATTCAACAGCTGAGCTCTGGAGCTCTCTCCCAGAATCAGTCTTTCCCTCTTCCTATGACTTACATTGCTTCAAACTCCGTATGTCCAGGCATTTTGGCTCGAACGTCCCTTGATTTTGGCCCTGTCACTCTTTCAACTCTGGGGGAGGCACTCCACACGCGGTTCTGCCTTTTGTCTCCCACTCACATAGAAAAAAAAAATACAAACTACGATATATATATACCGTATATATTTGTTTTCCTTCACCTAATATGAAAGACCAGTTTACTCCCAGGGGTAAGTACGATTACAAATATATAACTACAGAGGAAAGGTAGTTGAGTGGATGATGAAAACGCAAAGAAATATGCCACGGAAATAACATCAAGAATGTATTTATAGTCGAGTTAACCATATCAGGGCCAGGGGTTGCCGTTTAGTATTCAAAAATAGAATTCTCTTACTCTCATAATTACCTATCCAAAATTAGTTTTCTGCCCACAACTCGCTCAAAGACAACTGCAGAGGTTGAAGTAATTAAACTAAAGGTTTCTAAATACCCCTGATGGTCACAAAGGTTTACAGAATACCGTGCGTGAAAGGGTTAAAATCAATCGTTTTTGGTAAATCTTATTATTATGATAAGTTGGACATGTGAACTAAATAGCAATAGCCTCTTTCCACTTTTTACTTGTTTACCAACCAAACAGACTTTCTTTATGGATGCTGATGAAAAATACGCAGAAGCAAATAGTCTCTCTCTCTCTCTCTCTCTCTTTGTATATAATAAATGCATGGACATATGTTTTTATGTGTGTATATATGTATGTGTGTATATATGTATGCATGCATGCATGCATATATACTGTATGTATGTATGTATGTATGTATGTATGTATGTATGTATGTATGTATGTATGTATGTATGTATGTATGTATGTATGTATGTATGTATGTATGTATGTATGTCTGTATGTACGTATGCCTGTATTCATGCATGTATGTACAGTACGTATGCGTGTATTTGTTGCGTACACACAAACCAATCTCGCTTCCAGTGAAAGTAGCAAGGCAAACATTGCAGGATAACATTCTCAACCAGTTATTATGTTATATTCTATTCTAGCTATATTTAGACGATGTTATGCAGTTTACAAAAGATCTGTGGTAGTTAAAAGGGTTGGTTGAGTTAGCCTGAAGCCTTATTATTGCAAGTGGTCCTTCCTAAGCTGAATAAAATCGTCTAATAGTTGTCATAATATGATGCAAAGGATGTCCCTGGTAGTGAGTGGGTTAAGGGGGGTGACCTGCTTTTTGTCTCTCCTTTTCTCTCTTTCTATGGTTTGTATCCATTCGGCCCCATTCAGCCTACTGTTTTAAGACGTTTATCCCCATCCAGGTATTGATCGCGAGCCAGCATTGTATGGAGAAATACGGCTTCGCCGGAGACATTTTTCTATCGAAAAATTTACACATTTAGCCTGCTGTCAAAAACATTTCTAAAAATATGTTGGCTTGCTTCCGCTCGCCAGGAAAAAATCGCCACCTGGATGGGGATAAACGTCTTAAAACAGTAGGCTGAATGGGGCCGAATGGATACAACCCAGAGAGAGAGGGAGAAAGATAGAAATGAAAACGAGGTGGGCCCCCATAAAAGTCACAAGTACACTGAGTATACATTCTCAACGACCACACGTTTTATTTAATTAAGGGGAGGCAGACCGTTTGTTTGGTCTATTAATTAAGGGGAGGCAGACCGTTTGTTTGGTCTATTAATTAAGGGGAGGCAGACCGTTTGTTTGGTCTATTAATTCATTATTCATATATATATTTTTTTTAGTTTCCTCCCTAGACCTCCATCAAGCTTAGAAATACACCCCCTAGACCCCCCTTCAAGTAAATTTGTAAATTTTTCGGTAGCAAAATGTCCTGGCCGAAGGCCGGTTCCTCTTAAAGTTGCAGGCTCGCTATCGCTCGCCAGGAAATAATCGAGACCTAAATGGCACGAAAGGTCTTAAAATTGACAACGAAATGGGGGAAGGGTGTTAAAATCGCCAAACTAATGGGCCGAACGTCTTATAATCTCAAAACTAGTGGGGCTAAACATTAGGGAGAAGGGGGTCCAGAGAAACCGTCTACCTCCCCTTAAGGCATATTATAACGCTATGAAATGTACAGTTGTCACATAAGTTTTGTTCCTCGTCGTGGTATTATGTATGGAAGACAAATTAGCATTTATTTGCATGGCGTGTGTGGTTTCTATAAATTTTCAGTTGACTAGTCAGATGAGTTAACCACTGCATAAGAAACTAAATACGTAATTCAATCCTATACATTATACAGTATATTCATGTATGAGATCACGTATGATCATGTATAAGATCACTCACATAGACAAAACAATAGAATAACAAAACTTAGAGGAACAGAACTTACGTGTGCAACTGTACATTAGATAAAATAATATCGTCCTCAGTTAAGAAGACATTATTTCAAGAATAGTGAAAATAAATGTATGCAAATGCGTTGATTTTGGTAATGAATCCATTGTGTACCGGTGACGTCTTTTTAGTTATACTCTAGCTGTATTTAGACAATGTTATGCAGCTTAATTAACCCTTTGAGTACCAGCGACGTGTGTTATATTATATTGTAGCTTTATTTAGAGGATTTTGTGCAGCTTAGGAAGGTTATATAGAAGCTAAAAGGAATAATTGAGATAATCTGTAGCCTTTTAATGGGTAGACGTCCTTCCTAAGCTTCTTAAATTTGTCTAATAGTTGCCAGAATATAATAAAATGGACGTCACCGGTACTGTACGGGTTAAAAAGGTTCCGTGGAAGCAAGGAAGATTAAGTGAGTTAGTTCGAGTCCTGTTAATTGCTGGAGGGTCTTTTTAAGCTGAATAATCGTCTAATAGTAGCCAGAATAAAGTTGAAAGGACGGCGCTGGTACAGAAGGGGTTTAATTAGCGTTGGATCTATAAAATCCTGCACCGTGGGCCACCTAATTGAATTCCGGTAGTTTATGCTTGTCATTTAACGGGGTATCGTGCTTGATTTTTGGTCGCTGTATTTATATATTAGGTTATTTTTTAGTTTCCTCGCTAGACCTCTTAACAAGCTTAAAACAACACACCATAGACCCCCTTTCAAGATAAATGTGTAAATTTGTCGGTAGAAAAATTTCCCGGCCGAAGACCGATTTCTCTTAAAATGACAGGCTCGCTTTCGCTCGTCAGGAAAAAATTGACACCTAAATGACACTAAAGGTCTTAATATTGACAAAGCAATGGGGCGAAAAGTATCAAAATCGTCAAACCAATGGAACGAACGTCTTAAAATGTCAAAACTAATATGCTAAACATGAGGGAGAAGGGGGTCCATAAAAAGCGAGTACTACCTCCCTAACTTGTTCCAGGGTTTACTAGTCGAGTGGAAGAAAGGCTTTGAAAATCGGTTCACTCTTGGGTTAGAGAAATGGACACACTAAAGCCTGGTTCACACATAGACGAGTTGGTGCCGGAGTCCAACACGAGTGATGAAATTTTGCTATTCGGCAATGATTCTTCAATGCTCTGCAACACTCTTGTAGACTCTTGTTACACTTGTGTATACTCTCCGTGTATCGGGGTGTGTCCTGGGTACTCGCCACGTGGCCCAAAATTTCATAAATGTATGAAATTTCTTGTCCCCGTCACGAGTCCAATACGTGTAAACTCGTGTTGACTCTTGTTGACTCTTCGTGACTCGTGTTGACTCTTCGTGACTCTTGTTGAACTCTGCATAACTCTTTGTGACTCGTGTTGGCTCTTGTACGCTCTTGGGTGAATCAGGCACCTGCACACCAGGGCCACTCTTGGGAGCACTCATTGTGACTCTGGTTCCACTCTTGTTGACTCTTGTTACACTCTTGTTACTCTCTTGTTGACTCGTGTTGGCTCGTACCGACTCTTTGTTTTCGTACCCTGGAATTTGACCGTAATTTTTCAAATTTATGACACTCGTGTTGGGTTCGTGTTACACTCTTCGTGACTCTTGTTGACTCTCTGTGACTCGTAGTGACTCTTGGATGAACACTTACTGACTCTTGTTGACTCTTGGTGAATCGGGAACAGTGACCTTATTCGGGCTGGTTCTTGCCAGAGTCACGAAGATCCACGAAGAGCGTCACTCTTCGCTCACTCGTACTTGACTCTGGCGCCTACTCTTGAATGTGTGAACCAGGATTAAGAATGAGAATATGTTAAAAGGCTGGGGCTACCCACTCTCCGCAAGGGAGAGGGTATACACTGAGAAAGCACTGAAGAACACTGTATATTGCAATACCTTGTATGTACAGTAGCGCAAATAAGTCATGTCTCAACTGTCAATACGTTTGATTCGCTCTCTACTGTATTAATGTCTGTCAGATGTGGACTAGATTGGGTAAGTGTAGGAAGAAATCATGTTTAGATATTGCTGATACCAATTATTGATCAAAATATACTTGGTGCCGAGATATTACTTATTTGGCCGGCTGTACAGGGTGGGGCCGAACTCGGTACCCACCAGGCATAAATTGATAACACTGCCTTTCTATACATTTGCGTAGATATTTAGATTTAACGAACAATATCTTCACAACCATCATATGCATTGCGTTGTATAAAAGCTCATTAAACGCAGAATGCATATTAGAAGCTACTGGCGGTTTTAAAAGTTGCAATACAAATACACATATATGAATAATTGTGAGTATAAGACGAATTATGCATAATAATGGTTTATTCACTTTTGATTTAAGGTGGGTTTTCAATTATTTTCCAATTATTTCTACAATTGAAAACACGTGCATAAGGTAGATAGATATATACGACCCAGATGATGAAGGTGTTTCCAAAATCCCGTGCTTACCTCCCCATTCGGAAAATTGGATATGGCGTCAGGCTGCACACTGATAGATTACTTGAAAAGCTCCAAATAAATTATAACACCCCCCCCCCCCCAACGCTGGTAATACTCTCTCTCTCTCTCTTTTCTTTTCTATCCTTTCCTTCAACTTTCCTTTTCTATCGGATATGCCATCTCTACTAGAATTAAGTCCTGACCACCTCGTTTGGATCGTAAGGTCTTTGTGGCCAGTGTATATATGTAAATATATGTAAACCTTTCTCTCTCTCTCTCTCTGGAGTGGTGGGTGGGGAGAGAGCCTTCTGGTTTGGTATCCTTACCTTCCACTGTGCAGCAAATTCTATGTTAGCTTCAAGTACGGACTGCCTAGTAGGGATCGGAAGATCTGTGTGGTCTGAGTATCTGTGTAACTCTGTGTAACTCAGTATAACTCTGTATAACTCTGTATAACTCTGTATAACTCTGTATAACTCTCTCTCTCTCCTGCCATCCTCTCATCCCGTCTCAACCCAAGCTAATCCCTCAAAATTTAATAGCCTGACTCCCACACTGCTTTGAACAGGATGACCGTCATAGTAATTTTATTCTGGATAACACGAGGCAATAAATTGTATTCATCTTAGGTATGACATTTAACAAAAAAAATATAATGTTCGTGTTTCTAATTAACCTTTAAAAAACAACAGGTCCTCCGCAAGCTAATTGATAATCGACAAATGTATACAACTATAGATAAAATAAAATTGAAAAAATACGTCATCAAAATACGTCATCAAAATACGTCATCAAAGCGTGAGAGCAAGAGCAAAGTTTTATTATGATTTGTACCGTCGCGCTAATAAGTAATGTCCCAGCTGTCATTACGTTTGGCTTGCTCTGTGCTGTATTAATGTCTGTCAGATGTTGAATAGGGTGGGTAACTGTAGGAACATGTTTGTATATTTCACTCGATATGAAGAAATGAAGCTCTGATATTGCTGATACCAATTATTGATCAAAACATAATCGGTGCCGAGACATCACTTATTAGCGCATTTGTACAAGTGAAGTTGAAGCATTACAAGCATACTTTATAATTTTTTACGAGTTAATGTCTAAAATGCAAGATCTATGTATTTCCGGACACGACGAACACCAAGCATATTCGATATTCTCTACAGTGGAAGGAAATTGTGAAACACAAGAACAAAAAGAATTCTGGAAAACATCGCGTATCTGACACAGGAAAATGGAGTCAGCGTGTTGGTCCAGCGCGTAAAAACTCATGCAACAAATTGTTCAGTTTCTTTTCTTAAATATTGCTTGAAAAATGAGGATGGACGATCGCCACAATTTTACAGACCCAGACACGTGTACGAATCTACAAACGAACACACTTAAGGGGGTAGTGCTGGGTTGTTGGTCTATATATTTATTTACTAATATATTGTTGAGTTTCCTCGCTAGACCTCCATCAAGCTTAGAAAACATCCCCTAGATCCCCTTTCAAGATAAATGTATAAATTTTTCGGTAGAAGAATGTCCTGGCCGAAGGCCAGTTCCTTCTAAAATTAGAAGCTTGCTATCTCTCGCCAGGAAAAAATCGACACCTAAAAGGCACGAAAGGTCCTAATATTGACAACAAAAATAGGCGAAAGGTCTCAAAATCGCCAAACTAACGGAACGAACGTCTTAAACCTCAAAACTAATATGCTATACATGAGGGAGAAGGGGGTCCAGAAAAAGCGAGTACTACCCCCTTAAGCAATATCTCTCTTTGTTTTCTCTCTCTCTCTTTGTCTGTCTGTCTGTCTGGCTAATATTTCTTTCTTTCTTTCTCTCTCCCTCTCTCTCTCTCTCTCTCTCACTCACTCACTCACTCACTCACTCTCTCTCTCTCTCTCACTCACTCACACTCTCTCTCTCACTCACTCACTCACTCACTCTCTCACTCACTCACTCACTCACTCTCTCACTCTCTCACTCTCTCCTGCAGCCAGCCGCCCCAGACCTGTCAAAGGAGGTACTTTACCTTGTCCCTCGTAATCTGGCCAATATATCTTCCACGTAACCACCTATGGCATATTACTCCGAAGTAGATAGAGAGAGAGAGTGAGTGTGAGAGTGAAAGTGAGTGAGTGAGTGAGTGTAACCTCGATTAGTTATTTCTACTAGGGAAAAAATATGTATCTCGCTTTAACCCCCCTCTCTCTCGCACACACACACTCTCTCTCTCTCTCCTGCAGACCTGTCAAAGGAGGTCCTTTACCTTGTCCCTCGTAAGCTGGCCAATATATCAGCCACACCACCTAGGTCATATTACTCCAAGGTTGAGAGCGAGAGAGAGAGCGAGAGAGAGAGAGAGAGAGCGAGAGAGAGAGTGAGAGAGAGAGTGAGAGAGAGAGAGAGACCCATATATCAGCCACACCACCTAGGTCATATTACTCCAAGGTTGAGAGAGAGACAGAGAGCGAGAGAGAGAGAGAGAGAGAGAGAGAGAAAGAGAGAGAGTGAGAGAGAGAGTGAGAGAGAGAGAGACACCCATATATCAGCCACACCACCTAGGTCATATTACTCCAAGGTTGAGAGCGAGAGAGAGAGAGAGAGAGAGAGAGAGAGAAAGAGAGAGAGTGAGAGAGAGTGAGAGACCCATATATCATCCACACCACCTAGGTCATATTACTCCAAGGTTGAGAGAGAGAGAGAGAGAGAGAGAGAGAGAGAGAGAGAGAGAGAGAGAGAGAGTGAGAGACCCATATATCATCCACACCACCTAGGTCATATTACTTCAAGGTAGAGAGAGAGAGAGAGAGTTACACAGATACTCAGACCACACATACCTTGCGGTCCCAACTAGGTGGTCCGGCCTTAATACTACTAGACAGGGACAGTTTATAGTGAAATAATAGGACAGTAAAGAGAGTGTGTGTGTGTGTGTGTGTGTGTGTGTGTGTGTGTGTGTGTTACAATGAGTTATAAAGAGTTACAAGGATTAGTAGTATCTCAGAGACCTTGCAGTCCAAAAGCATCCCCCAAGACCCTCCTTCAAGATAAATTTAATGTGTACATTTTTTGATAAAATGTCCCGGCCGAAGGCCGATTTCTCCTCTATTACAAGTTCGCTATCGCTCACCTGGAAAAAATCGACACTTAAATGACACAAAAAGTTTTAATATCGACAAAAAATGGGGCGAAATATCTTAAAATTGCCAAAATAATGGGACGAACGTCTTAAAATCTGAAAGCTAATGGGGCTAAGCATGAGAGAGAGGGAGAACCAGCCAAACCGACTACCACCCGTTAAGCAGTCAAATGAGTTCACATGGTCGATTTGGACCATTTAGTTGACTTGGGTATGGCCAATTTTTGGACACGCACTCAATTTGGCTCGAACAACTAATTTTGACCAAGTAGTTAATTTGGGCAGAGCAGCCGTTTTGAGCCGAGCAGCTGATTATGGTGAGTGGCCAGTATATGGTGAAGTGGCTGTGTTAGGGAGAGATAGATAATTATATGGATGGATGAATAGATAGATGGATAGCTAGATGGATTAATAGATACATAGATAGATTAATAGATACATAGATAGCTAGATAGATTAATAGATACATAAATATATAGATAAATAGAGAGAGATATAGTGTGAGAGAGAGAAAGAGAGGAGGGGGAGGGGGGAGAGTCACGGACATCTATTTATTGACGCTACTATACATTTCTAGACGAAGTAATGCCAACTCTATCATTTGGTTGTGTGAAGGTAGCTTACGATCTGGACGTAATGAAGTATAATAGGCTAGTACTATTGAAGTATAATAGGCTAGTACTATTGAAGTATAATAGGCTAGTACTATTGAAGTATAATAGGCTAGTACTATTGAAGTATAATAGGCTAGTACTATTGAAGTATAATAGGCTAGTACTATTGAAGTATAATAGGCTAGTACTATTGAAGTTATAATAGGCTAGTACTATTGAAGTATAATAGGCTAGTACTATTGAAGTATAATAGGCTAGTACTAATGAAGTATAATAGGCTAGTACTATTGAAGTATAATAGGCTAGTACTATTGAAGTATAATAGGCTAGTACTATTGAAGTATAATAGGCTAGTACTATTGAAGTATAATAGGCTAGTACTATTGAAGTATAATAGGCTAGTACTATTGAAGTATAATAGGCTAGTACTATTGAAGTATAATAGGCTAGTACTATTGAAGTATAATAGGCTAGTACTATTGAAGTATAATAGGCTAGTACTGTGCTATTGATACTAATGGGATATTCGGAATGGTGCTCTAGGGGGGTCACCGTTTTTTTTTTTTTATCTTTCTCTCCTTTTCTCTCCTTCCCTGGCTTGTATCCATTCGGCCCCATTCAGCCAACTGTTTTAAGACATTTATCCTCGTCCAGGTGTCGATTTCTTCCTTGCAAGCGATAGCGAGCCATGGAGAAATCCGGCTTCGCCGGAGAAATTTTTCTATCGAAAAATGTACAAATTTAGCTTGTCAAAACAAAAATATATATATGCTGGCTCGCTACCGCTCGCCAGGAAAATATTGACACCTAGATGGGGGTAAATGTCTTAAAATAGTAGGCTGAATGGGGCTGAATGGATACAAGCCAAAGAGAGATGGAGAGAAAGTGAAAAAATGCGAGGTTGGCATTCATACCATTTCATCCCAAAACCGCCTTACCTGTATTACCAACTTCCGGAAAAACCGCCTTACCTGTATGGCCAGCTTCCGGAAAAACCGCCTTACCTGTATGGCCAGCTTCCGGAAAAAGAGCTGGCGAGAATATTCCCTTTTACGAGCCGCCAGGTGTTGGAGGCTCCGTAATCTGATGTAAGACACGATTTGTTGGGCATGGAAGGTGATGGTTGGGAGGCGGGTTGAAGGGAGAGAGGGTGTGAGAGGGTGTAAATGGACTAGAAACATTGCTCTCCTTTGTGTGTATGCATTTGGGCTCAACAAATCCATTGAACAGGCATGCACAGGTAAAATCCAAGTGAAGAAAATATACTGTATTCCCATGAGTAGTATATTGTGTGTGTTATATGTATATTGTGTGTGTTATATGTATATTGTGTGTGTTATATGTATATTGTGTGTGTTATATGTATAATTTTATTAATATGTACAGTACATAGACTAGTCGGAGAATTCACAAATATATTTAATGCACATTTATTACTTATATAGTCGTGTTCATGAATATTTGAACACTTCAAAAAGACTCGTAAGGATGTGGCGACCCCCATTGCCCGTCACTTTTGTGACGTACATAGTCCCTGGAGGTTGGGACTGGGAATCCCACCTCCAGAATATTGGATCTGCAAGACTTTTTTTTGCTGATCATCCCTTCCCCTCTAAGGGAGTGCGGGTTTGGCTACTGACTGACTGAGAAAGACATGTTTACATCACTAAGCATTTAGAAACTATTCAAGGTAGTTTCCATTACAGAGTATAATTCTACCTTATTGGTATATGTGTAACCTCGATTAATTAGTTCTACTAAGGAAATTATTATATACAAATAAAACTATAGTTGTACGACATAAAACAATATGTAAACAATATCAGATTCGTCAGCTAATAAAATGCCGTTTAGCTGACGAATCAGGTTTGAACAAAACATAAAAAACACAAACAAATTTAAATTTCTATGAAAACATTGGTATTAATAAATGCGCTCAATGACTATAAAACATTAATTTATCTATTATTATTATTATTATTATTATTATTATTATTATTATTATTACTCTTCATTACGTCTAGACTGAAAGTTTCCATGACACAAAAACTGTATCTAGTTGATATATTTTTATCCCGTCTAGACTTTTAAAATATCGCCAGTAAGCACTTTTTCGTCCTCCTCTTTCCCTTTCTCTCATTAATCTCTCTCTCTCTCTCTCTCTCTCTCTCTCTCTCTCTCTCTCTCTCTCTCTCTCTCTCTCTCTCACTGTCCCTTTCTCTCCGGTTAGCTATCTCTACTGGAATTAAGTCCTGACCACCTCGCTGGGATCGTAAGGACGTCTGTGTGGTCAGTGTATATATGTAAATATATGTAAATATATATATATATCTCTCTCTCTCTCTCTCTGTGGATGATATACGGGTCAGATTACGAGAGGCAAGGTAAAGTACCTCCTCTGACATATTTTGGCCGGCTGCAGGAGAGAGAGAGAGAGAGAGAGAGAGAGAGAGAGAGAGAGAGAGAGAGAGAGAGAGAGAGAGAGAGAGAGAGAGAGAGAGAGAGAGGCAGTTAGACAGGAAGAGAAAGAGAAACGTGTATGACCGTATGATTGTGTGCGTGTCTACTGTTTATGTATGTGTGTGTAAGAGATATTTCAGAAGTATAGATTCCACACCAAACAGACAGCGATACAGTGATAGTGAGAGAGAGAGAGAGAGAGCGAGAGAGAGATTGAATGAGTGTGTTCGTTTGTGAATTCGTACTTGTGTGTATGTGTGTTTGTAAAACTGATATCTTGTTGACTCCAGTTTCTTGTGTGAGATCCAGATGTTTGCCAGATTTTTTATTTTTTTTGACAGAGTGTCATGTTGTCGTGCTTCACAATTTTCTTCCACTGTGAAGAACTATAGTCTGTTTTGTTTTGTTTTTCAACTGGCCATTAAATGCAAAGTTAGCAACACAATTTCTCCGTTATTTTGAAGATTTTGTAGTGAAATGTGGTGTTTGTAGTCTGTTTCTATTCAAATGACGGTAAAATCCAAAGTTAGCAACAAGATTTCTAGGTTGTTTTGAAGATTTTGTAGTGAAATATATTGTTAATCCCTTCTGTACCGGCGATGTCTTTGTAATTTTATTATTGCTCTATTTACAGGATTTTGAGCAGTTTCAAAAGGCTCTGTGTTTGTAAAAAGGGTTAAGAGAGATAATTAATTGCCTGTTAAGGGGAGATCTCCACTTGAGGATTTTTTTTCTTGACCCCTTTCTCCCTCATGTTTAGCCCCATTGCTTTTGATATTATAAAACGTTTGCCCCATTAGTTTAGCGATTTTAATAACTTTCACCCCATATTAAGACCTTTCGTGCAATTCAGGTGTCGATTTTATCCTGGCGAGCGATAGCGAGCCTGTAATTTAAGAGGAACCGGCCTTTGGCCGGGAAATTTTTCTACCGAAAAATTTACAAATTTATCTTGAAAGGGACTCAAGGGAGTGTAATTTTAAGCTTGATGGAGGTCTAGGGAACAAACTAAATACCTCCCCTTAATTGCTGCAGGCCCTTTTTAAACTGAATATAATGGTCTAAGTATAGCTAGAATATATTTAAAAAGACTTAGCCGGTACACAAGGGGTTAGTTATACATACTTGGTCTTAGTATGAAGCAGAGACATGGTGGTTTCATAGTTTTCCATTAAGCATCAAGAACGTAGCTGCTAATAAGGGATTCAATTTATCGCCAGCTGAAACGAAACACAGTATAGATGATGGTCGTGTGCGGAAATATGGTAGTTGTATTTTAAACATTAATTTAAGTATTTCCAGAAAATATCATGTTATTTATGCAATCCACGATAACAATTTGTTTCATCCACACATTCATTGTATCTATATTTGTATACATTTCTAGATTTTATATAGCTAAAGAAGGACCTGGGAGTTTCAAAAGGTCGATTGAAGAACATAAAAATATTACTTTTTTTGTTAAATGTCATCCATGAAGATTAATGAAATGTACTCATGTTAACCAGAATATATACACAATGCGTACGGTCATCCTGTTATAAGCAGTACCATTCTCACGGTCACCATCCCGAAACCTATCTATATACTCAGGCCCAATCACCACGTTTCTTTTTTTCCCCACTCTTTTTCCCTTTTTTTATTATTTTTTTTGGGGGGTGGCCGCCTAATGACAGAGCCAGAATAGGGACAACACAACAGAAAACAATGAACACACAAAAACAAAATACACATTCACACACATCTAGGTCACCCTGAAACCTACCGCAGGAAATTTCATTCTTCTTTCTTATTCTTTGTCCAAGCTCTTCCTTAAGCTCCTTGTCTTCGTATTTCTTTTGTTTTCATCTACGTTTTCCTCCTCTTTTCTCTCTCACGTAAAGGAAATGTAAGCTGGAGAATGTGGTTTGTCAGACTATCTCATTTTGAGGGATTATTTTGGGTTGAGGCGGGATGAGAGAGAGGTGAGAGGTGAGGTAAGAGAAGCAGACATTGGAACAGAGAGAGAGAGAGAGAGGATTGCAGGTAAAAGACAAATCAAACATTAAATCGAACGAGCGAGAGAGAGAGAGAGAGAGAGAGAGAGAGAGAGAGAGATAAAACACCAATCACACAGTAACTCAAACTATATTGGCCAGGTTCATCAAACAGCCAATTGTCTGTATCCCCGGGTATACGTATCTCGAAGCACCAATCATCGGCTGCCAATTATCCCCTGTTAGAGACCACCAAGGGCCAACAATATCAGGGCCAGAGGTACAGTTGCCTACATAAGTTCTGTTCCTCTCCGTCATCTCATATATATTGCGCATGATTGAATTACCAGTGTAGTTTCTTATGCATAGTCAACAGATAATTAAAGGAAACCACAGTCGCAATCTTTTCTTACTAATTATTTCCATACATAAGATCACAGAGTTACATAACTTATGTGGGCAGTTGTTCAACCTGGTTATACATTCGTTTCGTACTGATCAACGACAAAGTGTGTTCACCCAACCAGAGAGAGACAGAGAGAGAGAGAGAGAGAGAGAGTACAAAGGAGTACAAAGGAAATCAAGCAACAACAGATCTAGTGACCCTTCTAGGTTGCTTGTCCTCCAAAACACTGAGGATCAAGTGTCCAAACAGTGGTTTAGAGTGGGTAAGGGAACATTGGAAAGGGAATTACTGCCCTGGAACTAATGTCCGTGGCAGGATTAGAAAGTTAGTAGGGGACAGATGGGTTAGTAACTGAGGGGGGGATAACATAAAGTTATTCATTTACAAACGCAGTCAGTCGCGGGTTTGAAGCGAGATATTTGTCTAGGCGGAGTTTAAATGAATCAACGGTGATGCAGTCTATAACGTTTCGGGGAAGCCCATTCCACAAGTTGATAACTCGATTGAAGAAGAAATTCTTAGATTCGTGTGAGTTAAAAGATTTACCAATAATTTTGCAACCGTTTCCCCGCGTGTAATTAGATTGGTTGATAGTGAAGTACTTACTACAGTTCATATTGTCGATGCCTTTGATGATTTTGAACACTTGAATTAAGTCACCTCTTAATCTGCGCTGGGTTAAAGGAAATAGATTTAATTCTCTAAGACGCTCTTCGTATGGTTTGTTCTTTAGGCTAGGTATCATTTTGGTAACTCTACGTTGAACTCGTTCTAGCTTGTTTATATCTTTTTGGTAATAAGGGCACCAGGATTGAACGCAGTATTCCAGAAGAGGGCGGACTAAGGAATTGTAAAGGGTTAGGATAACTTCTTTGGATTTATGCTCAAATGACCTGCCTATAAAGCCAATTATTTTGTTTGCCTTCTTAACAACTTCTGAACATTGTTGACTCGGTTTTAGGTTACTCGATATTGTTACTCCCAGATCGGTTTCTCTGTTTACATTTTTAAGCTGAGTGCCATTCATCGAATAGTTTGCTTTCTCATTTAGGTAAAGGGTTAAGAGAGAGAGTTAAAAGAGAGAGAGAGAGAGAGAGAGAGAGAGAGAGAGAGAGAGAGAGAGAGAGATGCGATTGTTCTCTTCTTTCATTTCCTTCTCTTTAACCTAAACTGAAGAGGGGTAAGCAGCCTCATTAGGATCCTTAAGGGGAGATCTCCACTTGAGGGATTTTTTTCTTGACCCCTTTATCTCTCATGTTTAGCCCCATTGCTTTTGATATTTTAAGACGTTCGCCCCATTAGTTTGGCGATTTTAAGAACTTTCGCCCCATTTCTGTCAATTTTAAGACCTTTCGTGCCATTTAGGTGTCAATTTTATCCTGGCGAGCGATAGAGAGCCTGTAATTTAAGAGGAACCGGCTTTCAGCTGGGACATTTTTCTACCGAAAAATGTACAAATTTATCTTGAAAGGGGCTCAAGGGGGTGTAATCTTAAGCTTGAAGGATATATAGGGACCAAACTAAAAACCTCCCCTTAAATATAGCCACTGAGTGAATCCCTAGCACCTGTGGGTCGACAAACGAAGCATCTGATATAAATGCCATTTTCACCCAATTAATGCTTCGTTTTTCGACCCCCAGGTGATTCGGATTTTCACAGTGGCAGGTTGGGGGAACGAATTTATGTTGTTGATAGTAGACTCATGTCGCCTCAAAAATAAATACGGAACATCGATCCTAGTTGTCCCCTTTCAAAGGGTTATTAAGTTACATTGACGGTCAACATGCAGTAGTTACGATGTTCATAAATATATTGATGAATTGTTGTTACCTTACTACGATTATATTGATGTATTGTTGTTACCTTACTACGATTATATTGATGTATTGTTGTTACCTTACTACGATTATATTGATGTATTGTTGTTACCTTACTACGATTATATTGATGTATTGTTGTTACCTTACTACGATTATATTCAGCGCTTACGGAACACTCAAAGAAACGTGAATTTTCTATATATACCCATTGCTGCGTGACGAGCGGAAGCTAGTAGGCCAGTTTGATTTACTGATTGATCACGTTTTTAGATATACTTACAGTTGTTGTTGTTGTTCCCTAATGCAGCTTATACTTACAGTTGTTGTTGTTGTTGTTCCCTAATGCAGCTTATACTTACAGTTGTTGTTGTTGTTGTTGTTCCCTAATGCAGCTTATACTTAGTTGTTGTTGTTGTTGTTGTTGTTGTTGTTGTTCCCTAATGCAGCTTATACTTACAGTTGTTGTTGTTGTTGTTCCCTAATGCAGCTTATACTTACAGTTGTTGTTGTTGTTGTTGTTGTTCCCTAATGCAGCTTATACTTACAGTTGTTGTTGTTGTTGTTGTTGTTCCCTAATGCAGCTTATACTTACAGTTGTTGTTGTTGTTGTTCCCTAATGCAGCTTATACTTACAGTTGTTGTTGTTGTTCCCTAATGCAGCTTATACTTACAGTTGTTGTTGTTGTTGTTGTTCCCTAATGCAGCTTATACTTACAGTTGTTGTTGTTCCCTAATGCAGCTTATACTTACAGTTGTTGTTGTTGTTGTTGTTGTTCCCTAATGCAGCTTATACTTACAGTTGTTGTTGTTGTTGTTGTTCCATAATGCAGCTTATACTTTCAGTTGTTGTTGTTCCCTAATGCAGCTTATACTTACAGTTGTTGTTGTTGTTGTTGTTCCCTAATGTAGCTTATACTTACAGTTGTTGTTGTTGTTGTTGTTGTTCCCTAATGCAGCTTATACTTACAGTTGTTGTTGTTGTTGTTGTTGTTGTTCCCTAATTCAGCTTATACTTACAGTATATTATACCTTATTGTATGATTCCTTTTTACTCTTTGATTATGTGCATGTTTTATTATCTTTCCCACTAGCCGAGTTTCTCGGTTAAAAATAAAATCACACTAACGTTCTATTCGGCATTTTTCGGTCGAGAATTTCAGCGAGTACACATAATAGTGTTTAACGAGTGGAGGCAGTCTAGTTTGATTCGTTTATTGTTTGATACTTCCATTTTGTCTCTGTGTATGAAGGAGCCAAAGGCAAAGCTGCCTGTAACAAGTGTCTCCCCCAAAGTTGAAAGAGTGATATTAGCTATTTTAAGCGTTTTTGTGTGTGTGTGTGTGTGTGTGTGTTTGTGTGTGTATTGGAAAGGCAAATGTTGTGCTTGTTAATGTAGTGAAATTAATAGGAGAAGGAGGTGTTTTTGAGAGCTGTGAGAATCCCTAACAACTCCGCTAGGATCACTGCATCATGAGCAAAGTCAAGGTCAGTGTTCTTGATATTGCCGTCCAATGGTCCACAGTGACTACGACTGATTGCATGGCTCAGTATCCAGTCCCATACCAGTATTGCAAAGTGAGAGTGCCAGCACACATCCCTGTCTCACTCCCGAATTCACAAATAAGTAATGGTGGGCCTGTCCGCCACATTTGACCAAACATTCTCTGTACCTGTAAAAGGTCCGGACACCAGATCAATAATTGCCAGCCATGTACGGTCGCGCTAAGAAGTGATGTCTCGGTACCAAGTATGTTTTGATCAATAATTGGTATCAGCAATATCTAAGCTTCATTTCTTCATATCGAGTGATATATACAAACATGTTCCTACACTTACCCACCCTATTCAACATCTGACAGACATTAATACAGCACAGAGCGAGCCAAACGTATTGACAGCTGGACATGACTTATTAGCGCGACTGTACAACTGCTCAGAGTTAAAGCACATCACATGAATATTACGTAAAATCACGCACACACTGACACACCAAAGCACAAATTTATCTGAATACTATAAACCTGACATTTATTGTATTATACGTGCACATTCTCAGCCCCGTGCGTCCTCCCATGGTCACTCACAAATATATTTTTGTTTTCTATTTGTATTCAGCACGGCAGATTTAATTCAAACACATTTCGCGCAATTGGAATATTATGAGATTTCGGCCGTGTGTGTGTTTGTGTGTTTGTTGATATGTGAGAGTATATACTTCTGTGTTTGTGGATTTGTGTGCGTATGTATATTTTTTAATTCTATTGGAGTGAGGGAGACAAAAGGCAGGGTATGCATTCATGTCATCTCAAGTGTGTACAGCATATGCATTACAGTCCAGTCTAATAATAAGCTTATTGTGTATTTCCCTTTCTTAGTTTGTGATAAAATAATGAATGCAGCCATTAATATTTTCCGTGATATTTGAACCACCGGTTTTTATGTATTCCGGAATGCATGATATAATGTTATAGTCAGCCAAATATGTCCTGTAACTATTATCATTAACTATGGATGGCTCAACACAAAACATGTCTACTAGATATTGAAGAAGTGTGTATAGTTATGTTAATAAGTCGTGCTCCACCTCTCCAAAGGCTAAGTTACTTCATATATACAGTATACAGTATATATCAATACAGCAAGAGAGGAAAAGATAAAATTGTCGGTAATTTGTATTGCCATGCAATATTTACTTTGTTTCAGATATGTACAGTCAAAGTAATTGTTTTCTGAACACTTTGTTTGTTAACCTGACAAGCGCTAAATAGACCTAGGGGCTAGGGTAGTTATTTGTGCATTTCTAGCCTTGGATTCTGACAGAATTCGTTATATTTACAATATAGAGCATTATTTGTTTTCGGTATGCTTTTATTTTACATATATGATGTATATATGAACCTTCAAGAGTGCTAAAATAAATGGGAAAAGCATTTGGGTGGTGAAAAACGAAGATATTGGCCACCCGGTCATAATCTCAGGCGAGAGAGAGCCACAGGCAACCCTCCTCTCTCGCTGTCTGTGAGGTAACTGAGACGAGCGGGGCGGTGTGGGCCGGTGTCTGGGTGTTGCATAACGATCTTTTCTGCAACCCACTTGTGCTACATTATCGCGGGAGAGAAAAATAACCGATAAATGATGATAAGAGGAAAAATAGGTGATAATTGAGGAGGGGAGGGAGGGGGGAATAAGGTGGGGAAGGAGGGGAGGGGGGTGGGTGAGATTTACATGGATGAGTACTGGAGGGGAATATTCTCACCTAGAGACAAATTCCTTTGTTTTGATAGGCCCTTTTTTTTTATGGAAGGCTTTTTTTATGGTCTTGCTTCCGTGAGGCCTATCGCGTTCCCTATAGGAAGCCTTCCGTGAGGCCTATAGCGCTTGCCGGGTTAATAGGTGTGATGCAAAGAAGGATGGACATTAATTTATCAGTTACGATATGAAACGAATAGTACAAGCACTGGCTATGAGAGACACATGAGAATTATAAAGTATAAAAACTAGTAACCTCATATTAGAGAGTTTATCAGCAAGATTATCCCCAAACTGTAAATCGTAACTGTACAATTTAGACCAATAGTCGCTCGACTCGGCTGGGAGGTGATCCAATAAACTACAGTCAAGGAAAATCAAACTATGTTCGAGTACATCAAAGATTCTGATAGTCCCTTGCATTGAGGCAATCCAGCTAATAATTGCCATGGTTTGTCTTTCACCTACGAATCGTTTGTGTATCATAATAAACCATCCGAGTATGATTAGTACACTCACAAGCCAACTCATTCGTTTGCATCTGTATCGAACACAGAGGTGTCATAAATGATCCCAAATTTTAAAGAGTTTGACCTTACCTTGTAAAGGTCGGGTAACGTCTTCAGACGTTCCTGTGGGGCACCCCAGGTATCCCTCTCATTATTGTCAATGCCACACACAAGCTGGGACCGAGATTTTCGTGTTTCTGTACAGGCAAAGGTGCGAATAACCTATTATATATATTTTTGTTTTAGTCTGCTGAACATTTTTTTTTTTCCAAATGCTTTCAAATGTATTTGTAAATATGCAGGAAAAGAATTGTCAATTCCATCTCGAATGCATAATGTAGAATTAAGAGTTGATCTCTCTGAATACATGGTATCATCTTGTTTTTAACTTCCTTGGTCAGGTGATTATATTAAACATGTCAACCCCTTCAGCACAATGGCATAATTTTCATCTTGTTCTGGTTACCAATTGACTATATTTTGTTTTAGCTTATTATAGCTTATAAGATGGGATTATGGATGAAGTGCGGGAGAGGGTGCAACAGGGGAAGAGGGTTGTAGGAACGCTGAAAGCAGTAACAAGAAATAGGGTGGTCAGTATGGAAGTGAAGAAGTCCGTGCATGACAGTGTGGTAATCCCGACACTGACTTACGGGAAGCAAGCGAAGCATGGACGTTGGTGGAGAAACTCAGACCAAGAGTAAGAGGGGTGGAAATTAGTTACTTGAGAAGTGCGTGCGGAGTTACATGGAGGGATAGACAGACGAATGAGGAAGTAAGAAGGTGGTGTGGTGTGGAGGTAGATGTTCTGGAAAGTGTGAAAAGGAACACGTTGGGATGGTTCGGCCATATAGAACGTATGGGAAGCGACACATTTACTAAGAGGGTGTACGAGAGTGAGGTGGAAGGACAGAGAGGGAGAGGTATACCGAAAGAGAGGTGGAAGGATGGAGTGAAGAAGTATATGGATGAAGGAGGTGCTGGTTGGGAGGATGGGCGTCGACTAACTGAGGACAGAGGTGCATGGGGGCGTTTCGTTCGTGGCCATCCCTGCAGGGATCACGGCGTCAGGCAATAGATAGATAGATACTGAAACGGTTGAGACTAGTGATGTCAGCATATGCGAGGTAGGAAGAAGATTGCATTACCATTCATCTCGAAGCTTTCAGTGCACAAGGGGCTGAAAGATAGGACAGACCAGATTTATCGGTAATTTGTATGGTCATCTGTTTTATTTGTCCATTGGATTCGGATATGTGCTGAATATATTGTGATTGCTTAGAATGTCAAGGCATTTTAATTTCGATTAAACATATATACCTGTATATATAGCTAGTATAGGCAGGAAATGTTGATAAGAGAAACATTGAAAGGATGCTAAGAGTATTGACACGGAATTGTATTATAACATTAACTGTTATTAATGATTGTGCTTCATTCAACTGTCGATTTGATTCTTTCCATTTAACTTATCAACATGTTTTCATTTACCGTTTCAGTACCGGTGTCGTTCTTTAAAAAAAAAATCTGGCTACTATTATACGATTTTATTCAATTTACAAAGGGCCTCCAGCAAGTAACAGGCTTCGAACTTTCTTACTTAAACCATTTTACTACATCAGATTCTTCTTAAACTGGACACAATCATCGGAATATAACTCGGATATACGGCTTTTTTTTTTATCTTTCTCTCCTTTTCTCTCTTTCCCTGGCTTGTATCCATTCGGCCCCATTCAGCCTACTGTTTTAAGACGTTTATCCCCATCCAGTTGTTGATTTCTTCCTGGCGAGCGATAGCGAGCCAGCATTGTATGGAGAAATCCGGCTTCGCCGGAGACATATTTCTACCGAAAAAATTAAAAATTTAGCTTGCTGTCAAAAAAAAAAAAATATATATATATATGCCGACTTGCTACCGCTCGCCAGGAAAATATTGACACCGGGATGGGGTTAAACGTCTTAAAACAGTAGGCTGAATGGGGGCGAATGGATACAATACACATTCAACCTGTCCCAAAGAAGGGTGACCGCTCTCAACCCTCCAACTATCGTCCAATTGCTCTTATCTCTTGTCTTTCTAAAGTTTTTGAAACTATTCTTGCTTCCAAATTTCTTAAGCATTTCTCTTCTCATAATCTGCTCTCAGATCGCCAGTATGGCTTCCTTAAGGGTCGCTCTACTGGTGATCTTCTTTCATATCTTACTAACTCTTGGTCATCCTCCTTTCGGGACTTCGGTGAGACTTTTTCTATTGCACTAGACATATCGAAAGCCTTCGATAGAGTCTGGCATAAATCTTTTTTTTCTAAACTACCCTCCTTCGGTTTCTATCCCTCCATCTGTGCCTTTGTCTCTAATTTCCTTTCCGGCCGTTCCATAGCCGCGGTTGTGGATGGCCATTGTTCACTTCCTCACCCTATAAACTCCGGTGTTCCTCAGGGCTCTGTCCTATCTCCTATTCTCTTTCTAATTTTTATAAATGATCTCCTTAACTGTACCTTAATTCCCATCCATTCATACGCAGACGACTCAACCTTACACTACTCCATTAGTTTTTCAGAACTCCCCAGCCAGCAATCCCTCAACGACAAACGTAATGAAGCCATAGAACTCTTAAATTCTGATCTAAATACTATTTCCAATTGGGGCAGAGAAAACCTTGTTAACTTTAATGCTTCCAAAACCCAATTTCTCCATCTATCTACCCGTCAGGATCTCCCTTATTCTTCAACAATACAAAAATCAACCCTTCATCTTCTCTCAATATTCTTGGTGTCTCTTTTTCTTCTGCTCTCATTTGGAAGGACCATATTACCAGTCTTGCTAAGGCAGCCTCCCAGAAGCTGGGTGTGCTCAACCGCCTTAGGGGATTCTTTTCCCCTGCACAGCTTCTTGCTCTGTACAGGGGCATAGTGCGCCCTTGTATTGAGTATTGTTCACATGTGTGGGGAGGTTCCTCTCACACCGCTCTCCTAGACAAAGTTGAAAGGAAGGCCTTTCGTATCATTAACTCCCGTCCACTCACCAACTCTCTGGAATCTCTCTCTCTCCGCCGCAATGTTGCATCTCTCTCGCTATTCTATCGCTACTATAATAATCAGTGTTCCTCAGAGCTATCCCAGTGCATACCACCTCCTTTACGTAGGGCACGTGGTACCCGTCTTGCAACTCAATCCCACCCCTACTCTGTGCAACTCTCCAACCCAAGAGTGAAACGTTACTCTCAAACTTTCTTCTACTCAACATCTGAGCTCTGGAACTCTCTCCCAGAATCAGTCTTTCCCTCTTCCTATGACTTAAATTGCTTCAAATTCCGTGTGTCCAGGCATTTTGGCTCGAACGTCCCTTGATTTTGGCCCTGTCACTCTTTCAACTATGGGGGAGGCACTCGCTATAGGCAGTTATGCCTTTTGCCTCCCTCAATCACATAGAAAAAAAAGAAAAGAAAAGCCAAAGAGAGAGGGAGAGAAAGAGAAAAAAAGCGAGGTGGGCTCCCTTAAAAGACTTCGCTGGTACAGAAGGGGTTAACATTCAAATGCCTTTCGCGAGACAACCAGCGAATGTGAGGGTGGAATACACTTGCATTACCATTCAATTGATAGTTTTTAGTTTAAGAGGGGCGGCCAGAGAGGGATCGAGACCAGGTAAAACGGAAGTAATAGTATTCTATCTCTATTTGCTCATTATTGTTCACTATCGCTCGCCAGGAAAAAATGGACACCTATATGACACTAAAGGTTTTAATATTGACAAAAAATGGGGCGAAAGGTCTCAAAATGGACACCTATATGACACTAAAGGTTTTAATATTGACAAAGAAATGGGGCGAAAGGTCTCAAAATCGCCAAAATAATGGAATGAACGTCATAAAATCTCAATTCCCCATTTTTCCTACTTGAAGAAATGAGGGAGAATATACATACAGTCAAATATCACAACTATAGTCGGTTTTATCTCATCTCAATGTAAATTCAATGCTTTAGCCGCTGATTTATCGCTTCTTAGTGGAAATATATGAAATTGCTACGTATCTGCGTCATACTAATGCTAAGTTTTCATAATTAACAACACATTTCGCTAACAAATCTTCGAACTAGGCGAGTAAACAAGATCGGAACATGGCATTTTCCCGTCAGCTGGGAAAAAACAAAACAAAAACAAAACAAGACTAAAGTTTGATGTCTCGATAACCAACTCTCAGAACACGTAACTTTATACTGTAATGATGGAGTCACAGAAAATGTTGTTGGGAAGAGTAGAGGACGAGTATTTGACGAGTATAAGACGAGTATATGACGAGTATAAGACGAGTATAAGAAGAGTATAAGAGTATAAAACGAGTATAAGACGATGAAAAAGAGTGAACGAAATAGTGTAGGGTGTTTTCTAAGTTAAGGGGAGATGGGCCGTGAGCGATGCTACATAGAACTTGATGAAGAGCCTCTTGAGACCAGGTTTATGAGGGAAGCTTTATGATGTGGACCCACTCGGTAGGAATAGTATTTTGTTTTCCTATGCGTAAGAAGGAGACAAAAGGTAAAGCTGCCTGTAACGAGTGCCCCCCCCCCCCTCATTATTGAGAATGTGATAAATAGCCAAATTCAAGGTAATTTAGAGTTGAAATGATACAACGCACTTGAAGTTGTTTAAGGGAGGTCTCCACTTGAGGGATTGTTTTCTTGACCCCTTTCTCCCTCATGTTTAGCCCCATTGCTTTTGATATTGTAAAACGTTTGCCCCATTAGTTTAGCGATTTTAAGAACTTTCACCCCATATTAAGACCTTTCGTGCAATTCAGGTGTCTATTTTATCCTGGCGAGCGATAGCGAGCCTGTAATTTAAGAGGAACAGGCCTTCGGCCGGGACATTTTTCTACCGAAAAATGTACAAATTTATCTTGAAAGGGACTCGAAGGGGTGTAATTTTAAGGTTGATGGAGGTCTAGGGAACAAACTAAATACCTCCCCTTAAGGGGATAGTGCATGGTTTTTGGTCTATGCATTTGTTTATTATTATATGTTTGAGTTCCCTCGCTAGACCTCGATCGAGCTTAAAAGAACACCCCCTAGACCCCCTGTCAAGATAAATTTGTATATTTTTCGGTAGAAAAATGTCCCGGCCGAAGTCCGATTTCTTCTAAAATTACAGGCTCGCTTTCGCTCCCCAGGAAAAAATGGACACCTAAATGACACGAAAGGTCTTAATATTGACAGATAAATGGGGCAAAAGGTCTCAAAATCGCCAAACTAATGGAACGAACGTCATAAAATCTCAAAAATAATATGCTAAACATGAGGGAGAAGGGGACTCAGAAAAAGCGAGTAAGTCCCCCTTAAGACATGGGATGAGAGAAAAGAGGTTGGGTGGGGTTGTTTGATCTGTCATTACTTTAAAATATTTTTGTAAAAGTTAGTTTTTCATTGTTAGGCATAGGTAAGATTAGATAAGATATGAATGCAGAAGGAATGTTTGAGTTACCTCAGATAATATCAGGCTATAATTAAGTTGGCTATGTATGAAAAGAATATATATATATATATATATATATATATATATATATATATATATATATATATATATATATATTAAATATATATATATATATATATATATATATATATATATATATATATATATATATATATACATATACAGTATATTATTTTTTAATTATACTTGAAGTATTTAATATGTTGCTAGATCTTGGTGTTGTAGTGGTAACTGCTTGTCATCAATATGACTATTTTGATGAGAGGAAAAACTGTATGTTTTGTTTTTTCTATGTGTATGAAGGAGACAAAAACAGGTTGACTGTAACGAGTGTCTCCCCCTTTTTTTTCTCTATGTGTATGAAGGTGACAAACGGCAGGTTGCCTAAAACGAGTGTCTCCCCAAAAGCCAAAGGAGTAACTGAGCTAAATTCAAGGGACGTTGGGGTCCAAATGACTGGACACACGAAGTTTACTACAGTTTAATTCATAGGATGAATGAAAGATTGATTGAGGGAGAGAATTCCAGAGTTCACTTGTTGAGTAGAAGAAAAACTGAAAAAATTGCAAATTCTTGGGTTGAAGAGCTGGACAGGATAGGAGTGGGACTTTGTTAAAAGGTGGGTGCCTTGCACTCGCCGCAAGGAAGGGGGTATGCACTGAGAGAGCTCTGAAGAACACATATTGTTGTAATAACGATAGGAGAAAAAAAGAGATGCAACATTGCGGCGTATAGATATTATAGGGGACTAATAAGAGGAAGTGAATTGAGGCGAAATGCTTTTGACTCTACTCTTTAGAGAAGTGCGGTATGGATGGAACCTCCCCACACATGCGAACTACAGCACCAATTACTTTGCTGGAAATTTCCATATCCTTGGAATATAGAGGAAGATCTTTAAGATAACTACTCTTCCTAATAGTTCTCTAGTTGTAGCAGAAGCGCTCTTTCTCAGGTCCACTTAAGAGTGTCCCAGTAGTAACGAAGAGAAGAAGGCCGGAAGGCTATACCAAGGCAGCTGCCCCCCTCCCCCCCCCCCCCCCCCTCTCGCCACCACCCACACCGCCCCCAAGAGTAACAACTTCCTCACACCAATCTACTTAATGGCCGTATGTCGTTCCTTTATAGTCTAAGTCTAAGTCCTGGACCACTTATCTTAGTTTCTGATTTTTTTCTTCTATTTGGGTTGCCCTTATTTGTCATTGCCTTTTACCTCGATGTGTTGTCCTTGGTGGGTGTCCAATGCAATGCTTTCTGGGATGTTCGAATATATTTGGTAGCTGGTATACGTTCTGACTGGTTATGATCTTTCTTGATACATTAAGTGTACATATTAATAAACACATCATAGGCTCAGTAGAAGGTTAAATATATAATTAATGTATATTTTGCCCCGGTTCCTCAAAGAGCCATATGTGTGTGTATTTCTCCGGTACGTATATAGAAGCAGCACCAATCATCAGCCGTCAATCACCTTCTGTTAGAGGGCACCAAAGGCCACCAATATCAAGGTCACAGGTACAGGCAGGTTCCACAGTTAGGTTATATATATATATATATATATTTGTTTTTTTGTATGTATACTCTTTTAGTACATGCGTCAGACGTAATGGACGCAACAGTAAGCGCACCTGTTCTCGCTAGGTAAGGTGTTGTTGTGGGAGCCATTATCAGATCACCACAGAAAATGCATTACTTTCCCTGCTAAGTTCCCGCAAGATAATCATAATAAACGAATATGTTCTAGTGTGAGCACCAATCAATCAATCTATCAAACGATCAATCAATCATATATGTTTATTTAGCCTTAAACTAAACATCCTGGAGTCCAGACATTTCGACTCTAATGTACAGTCGCGCTAATAAGTCATTCCCAGCTGTCATTATGTTTGGCTTGCTCTGTGCTGTATTAATATCTGTCAGATGTTGAATAGGGTGGGTAAGTGTCGGAACATGTTTGTATATTTCACTCAATATGAAGAAATGAAGCTTAGATATTGCTGATACCAATGTAATTATTGATAAAAATATACTTGGTGCCGAGACATATCACTTATTAGCGCGACTGTACCTTGATCTTGGCTCTCCGTCACTCTTTCAACCTTGGGGGAGACACTTGTTACGTGCAAATTTTCCTCTTGTCTCCTTCATTCACATGGGAAAGAAAATGCAGGACTTCCGACTGAGCCTTATGAGAGAAACTAATGTCCTTAAGGGAGCCCACCTCTCTTTTTTTTCTCTTTCTCTCCCTCTCTCTTTTGCTTGTATCCATTCGGCTCCATTCAGCTTACTGTTTTAAGACGTTTACCCCCTCTAGGTGTCAATATTTTCCTGGCGAGCGGAAGCGAGCCCGCATATATATATTTTAGTTTTGACAGCAAGCTAAATTTGTACATTTTTCTATAGAAACATTTCTCCGGCGAAGTCGGATTTCTCCATACAATGCTGGATCGCTTTCGCTCGCCAGGAAGATATCGACACCTGGATGGAGATAAACGTCTTAAAACAGTTGGCTGAATGGGGCCGAATAGATACAAGCCAAAGAGAGAGGGAGAGAAAGAGGAAACAAAACCTGTGACCCCTCTTAATATCAAGCTACCATGAAAAAATTCCTCCTCTATTGCCGGCGGGTAGCTGTGCAATATAGCCTTAAGGGGGGGGGGGGGGTCACCTGCTTTGTTTCTACCCTTGTCTCTCTTTCTCTGGCTTGTATCCATTCGGTACCATTCAGCCTACTGTTTAATCCCATCCAGGTGTCGATTTAATCCCATCCAGGTGTCGATTTAATCCCATCCAGGTGTCGATTTAATCCCATCCAGGTGTCGATTTAATCCCATCCAGGTGTCGATTTAATCCCATGTCGATTTAATCCCATCCAGGTGTCGATTTAATCCCATCCAGGTGTCGATTTAATCCCATCCAGGTGTCGATTTAATCCCATCCAGGTGTCGATTTAATCCCATCCAGGTGTCGATTTAATCCCATCCAGGTGTCGATTTAATCCCATCCAGGTGTCGATTTTTTTCAGCATATCAAACAAATGTTTTTGACAGCAGGCTAAATTTGTACATTTTTCGATAGAAAAAATGTCTCCGACGAAGCCGGATTTCTTCATATATTGCTGGCTCGCTATCGCTCGCCAGGAAGAGATCGACACCTGGATGGGAATAAACGTTTTGAAACAGTAGGCTGAATGGGGCCAAATGGATACAAGCCAGAGTACGCCCAAGAGAGAAAAGGAGAGAACAAAAGCAGGTGACCCCCCTTAAGAACTTTTAGAAACATTCCTCTCGTACAAAGGCAATTAACCACTTGCGAGTTTCAGGCTATATGGAAGTTGGAGCCGTAAGCGTCGATATTAAACAAAAATACGATAATGATGTAGGTTTCTGACGGATAGAAAGTATGTTGAATTTGAGTTCATGTATTTATAAAATAATGTACTACGACCGTATTCTAGCTGGTAATTCTGCTAAATATCTATGTTTACAGCTCCAACTTCCTTATAGCCTGAAACTTGCAAGTGGTCAATTCGTCCTTTATCGCCGACTACTATAACCCTTTGAGTACCAGCAACGTGTGTTATATTTAATTCTAGCAATATTTAGACGATATTATGCAGCTTAGGAAGGATCTGTGGTAGTTAAAAGGTTTGGTTGAGATAGTTTGAAGCCTTATTATTACTACTAGAGGTCCTTCCTTAGTGACTAAAATCATCTAATAGTTGCCGGAATATGATAAAAAGGATATCCCTGGCACTGAATGGGATAATTACGCCTGGAACAAGCAAACAAGCAAACAAAATAATGTAAACAAAGCCACTCTTTACCGACATTCTTTTTGGTAACTCGTGCGGGGTTAATTGTCTCCTTACTATTTGTATATATATATTTTTTATTATTCTGCAGGTGTATAGTTTGCCAACTTCTCTCAATTGTCGTAATTAGTGCCTGATTTTTTTTTTTCACTGCTGGATATGCCATTTCATTACGAATGTTGGCTTGTTCTGGGTCTGAGTGTCACTTTTCCATTCTCCTCTGTTTGTCTGTCTCTCTCTCCCTCTATTCCCCTTCCTCTACCTTCTCCTCCTTCACCTCTTCTCTTTTCTTCCTCCTCCTCCGTCCTTACCTCTTCTCCTCCCTCACATCTTCTCTTTTCTTTCTCCTCTGCGCTCTCCCAACTCCTCCTCCTCTACCTTCTCCTTCCTTACCTCTTTTGTTCTTCCTCTTCCTATCTCCTCCTGTCTCTCTTCTTCCATCTCCTTCCTTTACCTCTTCTCTTTTTTTCCTCCTCCTCCTCTCTCTATTCCTCCTCTACCTCCTCCTTCTTTACCTCTTCTCTTGTCTTCCTCCTCTTCGTTCTTTCCTGTCTCCTCTCTCTCTTCCTCCTCCTCCCTCACCTCTTTTGTCTTCCTCTCCTCCTCCTCTCTCTCTTCCTCCTCCTCTATCTTCTCTTCTCTCTCCTCCTCCTCTCTCTCTCTATCTTCCTCCTCCTCTACCTCCTCTTCCCTCACCTCTTCTCTTTTTCTCCACCTCACTTTTTACCCAAGCTGTCAGACCATCATCCTTAAAAATCCTCTGGCCAATGAAGTGTACCAAATTGGAACTGATCCTGCTTGAACCCTTTCGTTAACCCCTTCTCTGCCAGCAACGTCTTTATATGTTTTTTCCTTGTTATATTTATGTAATTTTTTGCAGTTTAAGAAGGATTTGGGGTAGTGAAATAGTTTAAGTGAGATAGTTGGAAGCCTGTTAATTGGTGGAGGCCCATTTCAAACTTAATAAAATCGTCTAGCAGTAGCCAGAATAAAATCAAATGGATTTCACCGATACTGAAAGGGTTAAGTTTGTAATGTATCTGTGGGTTTCAGGAGCATTAATAGTTGTAGTTGTTACAATTGCCACTTTTGTATGTCTCCTAAGCTGATAAAATACAGTATTTACCCAAGAACTACTGTATTTACCCCAAAAACTACTGTATTTACCCTAGGAACTACTGTATTTACCCCAGGAACTACTGCATTCACCCCAAGACCCACTGTATTTACCCCAAACCTCTCCGGGTCTTTAGGGAAGGAGGTGTGGGAATAGCGGATTACTGGAATGGGGAAGAGGAGGACGAGGGATCAAATGGACTGTAAGAATGGGAGAGAGAGAGAGAGAGAGAGAGAGAGAGAGAGAGAGAGAGAGAGAGTGAGAGAGAGTGAGAGAGAGTGGTGTGTGTGTGTGTGTGTGTGTGTGTGTGTGTGTGTGTGTGTGTGTGTGTGTGTGTGTGTGTGTGTGTGTGTGTGTGTGTGTGTGTGTGTGTGTGTGTGTGTGTGTGTGTGTGTGTGTGTGTGTGTGTGTGTGTGTGTGTGTGTGTGTGTGTGTGTGTGTGTGTGTGTGTGTGTGTGTGTGTGTGTGTGAGTGTGTGAGTTTGTGTGCGCGTTGTAATTTAATGATTTATTGAGCAGTGTAAGTACTGTGAATTATACCAATATATGCGTATTTGGTATAGGTAATATATTGTTAAAAGCATGCGATTATAGCACGGATTTAGTTTTATAATAACCTAAGTTTAAAAAGAAAAATGCCAATATTTTCCCTCTAGGTTTATAAATCATACAACACTATTAATTCTGCCCTAACTATGCTATACCGGTTTTATGAGAATATAATGTGGAAAGGTAAGAGCCAAGGATATTAAGGGGACCTACCTGGTTTTTCTTATCTCTCTCCGGGTTGTATCCCTTCGTTCCCATTCACCCAACTGTTTTATAACGTTTATCCCCATCCAGGTGTCTATTTCTTCCTGGCGAGCGATAGCGAGCCAGCGTTGTATGGAGAAATCCGGCTTCGCCGGAGAAATTTTTCTATCGAAAAATGTACAAATTTAGCCTGCTGTCAAAAAACATTATTAATATGCTGGCTCGCTACCGCTCGCCACGACAAAATCGACACCTGAATGGGGATAAACGTCTTAAAATAGTAGGCTGAATGGGGCCGAATGGATACAACCCAAACAGAGAGGGAGAGAGAGAGAAAACAAAGCGAGGTGTGTGTGTTTGTAAATATATGATCCTCGCTTGAACTAGCAGACTAGCATATTAGGAAGGGCGTACGGAAGAGGTTGCTCTTCCGTATCTGAATAAAATCGTCTACTAATAGCCAGATATATAGAAGCGAATTGAGTCTTAGATCCTCAAGAGTTTAACAGTAAATTAACCCATTCAGTACCAGGGACGTCCTTTTTATCATATTCGGGCAATTATTAGACGATTTTATTCAACTTGGGAAGGACCTCTAGCACTAATTACCCCTTGAAGCTCTGACGCGTTTTAACAGTTTATTTTGGCTATCATTAGTCGATTTTATGCAGCTTAGGAAGGATCTGTGGGTATTAAAAGGGTAAATACTATCTCAATCAACCCTCTGACTTCCGTATTCCGTTACTAATCGGAGTAAAATCGTCTAATAGTAGCCAGAAAACATAACAGAAACGCGTATTGGAGCTTGAGAGGGCTAATAAGGTTTTAAACTATCTCAACCAACCCTTTTAACTACCTCATATCCTTCCTAAGCTGCATAGTCTATCTATCTATCTATATGCTCAGGACCAATCCCCATTTTAGGGGTAGCCGACTCAAGACAGAGCAAGGACAGGGAATACACAAAAACAACATAAAACAACAAATAAACACAGATAAAAAGCACAAACTCACACACATCCAGGTCACCCAGGAGAAGACCCAGAGACCAGGGTCACCAAGATAGATAGATATCCTTCCTAAGCTGCATAGTATCGTCTAAATATAGCTAGAACAAAGTATAGCAGACGTCGCTGGTACTCAAAGTATAGCAGACGTCGCTGGTACTCAAAGTATAGCAGACGTCGCTGGTACTCAAAGTATAGCAGACGTCGCTGGTACTCAAAGTATAGCAGACGTCGCTGGTACTCAAAGTATAGCAGACGTCGCTGGTACTCAAAGTATAGCAGACGTCGCTGGTACTCAAAGTATAGCAGACGTCGCTGGTACTCAAAGTATAGCAGACGTCGCTGGTACACAAAGTATAGCAGACGTCGCTGGTACTCAAAGTATAGCAGACGTCGCTGGTACTCAAAGTATAGCAGACGTCGCTGGTACTCAAAGTATAGCAGATGTCGCTGGTACTCAAAGTATAGCAGACGTCGCTGGTACTCAAAGTATAGCAGACGTCGCTGGTACTCAAAGTATAGCAGACGTCGCTGGTACTCAAAGTATAGCAGACGTCGCTGGTACTCAAAGGGTTAACATTCCACAGGCACCTCGCACACTATACACAACAGATGATGGCAATTTCGAGAACTATATCATAATAACAACTAAGAACACTCGGATTAACCCTTTGAGTACCAGTAACGTGTGTTATATTGTATTCTAACTATAATTAAACTCTGTGTGTCCAGGCATTTTGGCTCGAACGTCCCTTGATTTTGGCCCTGTCACTCTTTCAACTATGGGGGAGGCACTCGCTATAGGCAGTTATGTCTTTTGCCTCCCTCAATCACATAGAAAAAAAAAAGACAAAAAAAAGACAACATTTTGCAGCTTCGGAAGGATCTGTGGTAGTAAAATTGTTTTGTTTGAGATAGTTTGAAGCCATATTATCGCTAAAGGTCCTTCCTAAGCTACATGAAATCGTCTACTAATTGGCAGAATATTATAAAAGGGACGTACCTGGTACTGAATGGCTTAATGTATATAATGTGCAGCATTTTCGATATTTCGGATATTGATTCCAACACAATATATAGCCGAGTGTTTTGAAGGGTAATTTTATGGCTCATCCTTCCTTTTGTCCTGACGCTATCGACACGTTGAGAAATATAGCCCACCCTCTCCTGACAACACTTCATCATACGTTACCTAAAGTTTTCCATTATTCCATATTTTCTCCTTTAGAGAGATATCCAAAACCGTATCCCCCCTCCTCCCACATGCACACATACAAACACACATACACATACTAGTTCATTTACCTACTCACAATAGTATTGCTTCTGTTTCCATACCTCCTTCCAGCTCAAAATAAAAATAGAACTTAAATATCTCTCTCTCTCTCTCTCTCTCTTAAGCATCAGTAGTATATAATATTTCTCAACTTAATTTTTTACTATAAATTCCCAAGTAGAAGTTTTTCTCATTCTGCTGGGAGACTTTTTTCCCCAACTGAATTTCATGCCGACAAACGGTCGGAGGGAGAGGTGGGTGGGGAGAGGTGGGTGGGGAGAGAGCCTTCTGCTTTGCTATCCTAACCTTCCACTTTGTAGCAAATTGTATTTTAGCATTAAGTCCGGACTACCTAGTAGGGACCGCAAGGTCTGTGTAGTCTGTGTACCTATGTAACTCTGTGTAACTCTCTCTCTCTCGTGCTATAACTGGACACACCCAAACACCGAAAAAACAAACATCAAACCATCCCAGCTTGACTGTTGGTGTCACGAGTGGAACCGGTTGACTGGCAGAGCTTGTCATCTTCTGGTCATGCAGATTGTTTGCATTTTATTTTCATACTGTTTTGCTCGTATTCTTGTCATTTGTATTTTGTCTGCTCTTGTAAATTCCAGTGATGTTTCTTATGTTTTCTTTTTCAGTTTACTTTGTATGCTGAAACATTACTTGCATTGCTAGTTTTGTAAATAAGTTTATAATTCATAAATTTTTTTTTTTAAAAAGACCACCGTCTACGTATTGTGAAAAACCTGTTATCCTCCGGCAAATTGTGGGGTTGAGTGAATGAAGGGGGGGACAGTGAATGAAGGAGGATGCATGTTTTTCATAATACGTGTTGCTAGCCCCAAACGCGCGAGCAACTGTGGCTTTCAACCATCCGACACATCCCCTTTTATAAATGTATTGTAAATATTACCGATCCGCAACACAGTAGGTAACAAATTATTTTCAATGGCATGTGAATATTCATATGTTTCCAAGCTGTTGGAGAGAGATCTTTTCTAATCTGATTTTCCCAGAGCTGTAGCTAACTCCCCAACTTTGTGAGGGCCATCCAGTAACACATTTACCAAACACACTCCTTAAGGGGGGATGGTTCACTTTTTGGGCGATTTTTGTATGTATTAATTATTTTTCTAGTTTCCTCCCTAGACCTCCATTAATTAAAAAAAAAATCCATTAGATCCCCCTTCTAGATTAATTTGTACATTTTTGGGTAGACAAATTTCCCCGGTTCTTCCAACATTACAGGCTCACTATCGTTCGCCAGGGAAAAAATCGACACCTAAATAGCACGAAAGGTCTAAATATTGACGAAGAAATGGGGCGAAATGTGTTAAAATCGCCAAACTAATGGGCCGAACGTCTTAAAATCTCGAAACTAATGGTGCTAAACACGAGGGAAAAAAAGGGACCATAAAAACAGCCCATGTCGCCTTAACTCCTTCAGTACCATGATGTCATTTTACTTTTGATTCTGGCTAACATTAGATGATTTTTTTTTGCAGTTGAAGAAGGACCTATGTTATATTAACCCCTTCTGTACCGGCGAAGTCTTTTTAACTATATTCTGGCTACTATCAGACGATTTTATGCAGTTCAAAAAGGGCCTCCAGCAATAAACAGGCTTCGAACTATCTCACTTGACCGTTTATACTACCACAGATCATTCTTCAACTGCACAAAATCGTCTAAATATAGGTAGATTAAAATTAAAAAAAGACGTCGCCGGTCCAGAAGGAGTTAAGAGGGTTTACTGAGACCTTATGTACCCCTTTGAGGCCTAGAGGTAGATTATAAACTAAATAAAATCGTCTAATGGTAACCAGAGGATGATGAAAATTACGTAAAGGTGATGAAGGAGTTACGTTGATAATAAAAAGGGGGGTAGGGGGGGGGGGGTGTAAGAGCCAGGGGAGGTACCATTAAGGGGGGATAGTTAAGTTGTTGGTCGATTTTTTAATTTATATATTATTGTTCTACTTTCCTCCCTAGACCTTCATCAAACTTATAAAAACAATCCCAGGACCCCCCTGCAAGATATATCTGTAAATTTTTCGGTTGAAAGATTTGCCGGCCGAAGGCCGGTCCCTCCTAGATTACATGCTCGCTATCGCTCTCCAGGAAGAAATCGACACCTAAATGACACGAAAAGTCTTAATATTGACAAAGAAAAGGGACGAAAGGTCATAAAATCGTCAAACTAATGGGCTGAACGTCTCAAAATCTGAAAACTAAAGGGGGTATACACGACGGAGAAAGGTGACCAGAACAACGACCCATCTCCCCTTAGGATCAGGTGGGGCGAGTGATTCAATATCGTATAACAAATTAAATGAACCAACAGTTGAATGTAATGATGATCGAAAAGACCATCAATCACCCCCCCCCCCCCCCCACCCACACACACACACACACACACACACACACACACGCACACACACACACACACACACACACACACACCGCCGTCGCACCTCCTCGATTTATTATGTATAGAATTTCCATATTATGCAGCCACTGTCACCTATACTCTCTGCAACCGTTATTTCTGTGATGGTGCCCGTATTATATCATAGCCGCCGCCACTCACAGGGTAATGGGCTGAGTTATGTGGAGAGAGAGAGAGAGAGAGAGAGAGAGAGAGAGAGAGAGAGAGAGAGAGAGAGAGAGAGAGAGAGAGAGTAGAACGCGTTTTAGCAGCTTATTCTGGGTATCATTAGACAATTTTATACAGCTTGGGAAGGATCTGGGAGAATTTAATAGGTAAAGACTATCTTAATTAACCCTCTGACTTCCATATGCCCTTCCTAATGTGAGTAAAATCGTCTAACAATAGCCAGAAAACATAAAAGAAGTGCGTATGGGATCTTGAAAGGGTTAAATATTTCTGAACTGTGTTTTGTCCAGCATGTCTCTTGTGAATCAATGTTTTCTTGTCGTTGCCGGTTTTCTTGTTAGACGGGTTTCTTTACAATTGTCTTGGCATTTTGGCTTGGGTATTTCTTGGCTACTTTCTTGTGAGTCATCGTTATTTTCATTCAATGATTTATTTATTTTATTTTGTTTTCCACTGTAGAGTAATATAAGCACAAACAGACACAACATTCTCAAACACACATGCATTCATAGAAGATACACATACAACATACAAGTTCAACATACAATACACAGACACATAACAAATACACATGCAACATATAAGACTCACATGCAACATATAAGACTCATATACAATACACACACAAACACACACACACACGCAAGGGATACACATACGACATACAAGACCAGCATAAAATACACACACACATACATAGAAAATATACATGCAACATATAAGACTCACACGCACACACACACACACACACATACAACACACACGGGCACTCACCACATCAATACACACGGACACTCATCACACCAATACACACACATACACATCCTACAGACACATATACACACGCATGCACTTCACTTGGCATATACCCGAAAATTACAAATAGCTACATATTGAATGGACAGGAGTATTGTACAACAGAACTGACAAACTCATTACAAATACTGTAACTGTTGTCGTTTAATTTGGAAAACTTCATTCATTTTAACAAAATATTAATGTGTAGAGAGTTTCTAAATGCTGTATGTGTATTCATAGTATTTGTACCGTACACAATTATGAGGTAGACATTTACATTTTGTGTCGACAGAAATGGCACCTCCAATCTCTCTCTCTTTCCGCGTATATATATATATATATCCAGATTATACTCTGATGTTTTTGTACAACTACTGCATCACAATATATACACAATATTATTTACCAACGTGTTCCAAGATACCCCATCGCCAATCATGTTAATATAGCCATAATAATTTTGAGAGGTGGAATGAAGCAGTGTTATAATATAATTCGGTGTGAGTATCATAGGTTCGAGTCCTTGGAGTGCCATATGTATTTGTTGTTTTCATTAATTGAGTTTAGAAGTAAATTTGGTTGGTGAACAAAAAAAAAAAATATATATATATATAAAACAAATATGAATATAGCATTAGTAGATGAGAGGGGGAGTTAGGGCTTGTGTAGTTTTGTCAAGCTGTACATGAGAAAAATACAGAAGCCCTCAGTCTCCCTCTGACCTATTAAGGGGGTAGTGCTTGGCTTTTGGGCTATATATTTATGTATTAATGTATTTTTGAGTATCCTCGCTAGACCTCCATCAAGCTTAGAAAAACATCCATGCCCTAGACCCCCTTTCAAGATAAATGTGTACATTTTTCGTCAGGAAAATGTCCCGGCCGAAGGCCGGTTCCTTCTAAAATTTAGAGGTTTGCTATCGCTCGCCAGGAAAACAAATCGACACCTAAAGGTTAACATTGACAACAAAATGAGGTGAAATGTCTCAAAATCGCCAAACTAACGGAACGAACGTCCTAACACCTCAAAACTAATATGCTAAACATGAGAGAGAAGTGGGTCCATAACAAGCGAATTAATGCCCCTTAATGCCCCCTTAATGCCGCGTATAACACTGCTTCATTCCACATATCAAGGTTATTAGTAACTTTATTTTCCACTCTAAGGAAAAATGAGTGAACAATATATTTATCACGCCTCTAAATCTACATTCAACATACAAAGGACGTGTCAAAACTGTATATATATATTTATCGTTGTCATTTGTTAGGTGCAATATATAGTCTTTATAGCACTCGCCTAATTCATAGCATTATAGTCATCACTCTCATATTTTGTTTTAGTCATTCTATGAAATGCACCGGAGCACTATTTAATCCTTGCAGTCCGATGTGGTTCCATATCACACACACACATACACGCACACGCACACACACACAGCAAAGTTAGATAATTGTAACTCGGGAAGCGGGACGATACGAGCCTAAAAAGCTCAACTCCTGTAGACTACAATTAGGTAAAAACACAATTAGGTAAATACACACACACACACACACACACACACACTGAGACGAATGTGTGTGTGTATGTGTCACTCTCTTCCTCTCTTTCTTTTCAGCAACAGTGTTATGTTAAGTCCCATATTTTACAGAGTTCTTGTCTACCTCACTCGTTCCCCGCTTCCGTTTCTGAAAGCTTTAATATATTTTATTATCCGAAGTAGTACGATTCTCTCTCTCTCTCTCTTTTCAGCTCATTGAACTTTTTCAAATACTTAATGGGTTTGACAATGTGGATTATAGCAAAAATTTTAGCCTAAATATGAATACAACACGCAACCATGGCTGGGAAATTAGAATTGAAAAGGTTCGAAGTACTAGTATTTGTGGAAACTTTTTCACATAATTATAAGCTGTTCTACCTGGAACAAACTTCCCTCCGAAGTTGTAAACAGTTCTTCAGTAGAGCAGTTCAAAAAGAGAGTAGATAGTATTTTGCACACTCTGTAATGAGTGTAGTGCACTAAACAGTATCTATCTTTTCACTTCGAGTATCTCCTCGGAATAGACCGCAAGACCTCTGAGATACTAACTATTCCTTGTAACTCCTTGTAATTCTTGTAATATAAATCATTTCGAAGAAAAGGAAAACAACAAATCACAGCATGGCTTTCGAAAGTGCGATTCGTGCCTGACAAATCTCGTTGACTTTATGCAAATTTTTAATATGTTTATAAGTAGGGAGTAGTAATATTTTGTCTTTGTCCTTAATTTTACACTCTATGCTAGTCATTAAAACAAATAGAAAACATATAGTGAAATCCCTCGAAGCTGGGCGTGTCTAATAAATTGTAAATCACTGGACGCCGTACGAGTTAAAGAAAACCTCTGCCGTGGAGCAACAACTGAAAGTGGAATACCAAACATCATCACATGTAAGGTCTTGGGTCTCCTCATACACCCTGCACGAAAAAAAAAAAAACACACACCCTACTGCTGATGCCTCTCGGGAATCTAAGAATTACATGCATCGGCACAGTCTCTAAATTGGGAGACCATGATATTCTTGACAATTGCTTGCTAAAAACTTTGTCTGTTGAGAGGAGAGAGGAGGGACCAGTGAGGAGCTTTACATACTAACGATCCTAAAATGTCACGGTGTTGAAATCAGGACGACTCTTGGAAAACAGACCTTTTCATGGACATGTTATTTACATATTAGCTGCAATATTACTCTTAATTGCAAATTGTACACACACACATACTTTGCTTACATTCTTTGCTTATGGTAGTCCATCGTAGTCCGATGATGACGTTCCCTTCCTGCAAAGCAGGAAGAGAAAACCTGCGCATAGAAGAGTTTAGAGTGCCGAGGGAGGTGCGCAGTTCCAACTTCACTATCTTGGTACTGAACAGGGGTTGCTGATGGCAAGGGGGTGACCCAAGACGACCAGCTCCTGCTCAATACTGCAGGGGACTGCCGGGATTCCAGTTTGTCGGAAACCGCCAGGACGTGACCCCAACGTCTGCTTTTCTCTCAGGGTGTGCTCCCCTAGCCTTTGTCTTACTAGACTAAACCACAAGGCAGTTGTGTGCGGTTGTTGGTAGATGACAAGGATGCACATCATACCTTTGGGGGCCACCGCATGCCCCGAGATACCTATTGATTTAGCCTGGGGTCGCAAGACACCCAGTTACCGTGTGTGGCCCCGGGGAGGCACAATAGGAAAGTCTTGGTGATGGAGAGCCTATGTACTGGCAGAGGGAGACTTACGCACTCAGCTCCCCTTTTCACCACAAGGGTTAGCCAGCAGCAGCAGCTGAAAGCGAGAATTGCATGCAAACAAGCAGCACTACACCAACATGCTACTGCACTAGTCGCATCACATCACCCTGTGTGATAACACCTTCCCTACCTCCCCGTCCTCATTCAGACTCCCCTCCTGCCCTCGCCACTGCCCGCTAACCTTTCCTACCTCCCCGTCCTCATTCAGACTCCCCTCGCCACTGCCCGCTAACCTTCCCTACCTCCCCGTCCTCATTCAGACTCCCCTCCCGCCCTCGCCACTGCCCGCGAGGGCACACACACACACATATGAGAACCCCTTTCAAGATATTTTTTTCCATTTTTCGATATAATAATGTCCCGGCCGAAGGTTGATTCCTTTTAAAGTATAGGCCCGCTACCGGTCGCCAGGAAAATATCGTCACCTAAATTGCATGAAAGGTCTTAATATTGGCATAAATAATAGGGCGAAAGATCTTAAAATCGCCAATATAATGGGGTTTGCGTCTTAAAATCTCCGAACATGAAGGAGAAGGAGGGCCAGAAAGAACAACTACCTCCCCTTCAGTACTTGCTTGTCTGTCTATCCCTATTAAACAGCCAGATCATATATGTGTATTTTTGTCTGTGAATTTGTTTGTTGGTGACTGTCTGTGTTGTTTTCGCGTCTATTTGAAGCATCAACTTATTTGCTCTCCCGTCTTCCTCAGCTCGTATCCCTAGCCACCACGATTAAGACAACAATTTATGCTATCGATATATTTTGTCTATTTCTCTCTATTTGTGTGCTCTCTATAACTCCCCCACCCCACACAGAAATAAAAATAAAATAAAATAAAATAAAATAAAATATACAAATACATAAAATGAAAATAAATATAAAGCAAATACAAAAACAGTAAACAATGAGAGAAAAAAGGGTGAAAAACAAAACAAAAACAATATATACTGTATATAATAGTCTTCCTCACACCCTCCTCTGGCTTAGGTTCTGACAACAACACCAACCCCTCGACACCCCAGCTGAGTGAGCAATTAGCTTGTTTACCTGTCTGCCCACCAGTCTCACCTCTTCCTAAAACACCCACTTGGACAATTGACTCCTCTCTTCTGGCAACGCAACGGAGCCATTTCGTCCTTGGTAAATAACACCATGAGACCTTATCACCAGAACCGAGAGTGTATCACCCTGTCTACCTTGCCTCTCTGTCTTTATCTATCTATCTGGTGAAAATAAACACCATGTGGCCTAATGAAGCTATATGCGAAACGTTATCAATAAAGTGCTCTTCCTCACATGGTGTTTATTTTCATTCTGTCTACTTTTCAAATTATAATTTTATCTATATATCTCGTCTCTTTGAAGCACCCATTCATAACACAAATTTCCCTTCTCTGGCTTCGAAACGGTACAATATCATTCAAACACAACAACACAAATATATCCTTGCCAGCACAATTAAGAGATAATTATTCAACGCTCTCTTTGTATGTTTTTCATTACGATTAAATTGACAAGTTTCTGTCCGTTTCCCCTATTCAACTCGTACTATAATTGACAAGTTTCTGTCCGTTTCCCCTATATACAACTCGTACCCGAAATACAGCGACTCTCCTCAGCTGGCCTCTAAGCGGCTTAATTTCATCCTCAAGCACCATCAAAACAATGTTCACATTCTCTTAATTGTGGGACCATGACATTCTCAGCAATTGCTTACTAAAACTTTGTCTGTTGAGAGGAGAGAGGCGGGACTAGTGAGGAGCTTTACATACTTTGTCTGTTGAGAGGAGAGAGGCGGGACTAGTGAGGAGCTTTACATACTTTGTCTGTTGAGAGGAGAGAGGCGGGACTAGTGAGGAGCTTTACTTACTAACGAATATAACATTTAAGGGGAGATATCCACTTGAGGGACCTTTTTCTTTATCCCTTTCTCCCTCATGTCGAGCCCCATTGTTTTTGAGATTTTAAGACGTTTGCCCCATTAGTTTGGTGATTTTAAGAATGTCCGCCCCATTCTGTCGATTTTAAGACCTTTCGTGCCATTTAGGTGTCTATTTTATCCTGGCGAGCGATAGCGAGCCTGTAATTTAAGAGTAACCGGCTTTCAGCCGGGAAATTTTTCTACTGAAAAATGTAAAAATTTATCTTGAAAGGGGGTCAAGGGGGTGAAATTTTAAGATTGCTGGAGGGGTAGGAAACAAACTAAAAACCTCCCCTTAACGATCACGGTTATACATTCAGGACGAATATAGGAAAACAGGAGAAATAGGAGTTTTGCATGGACATGTTATTTATATCTTAACGGCAACAGTAATTGGAGTGCACACACGCGCATAAAATCTCATGATCATGCCAATTAAATATACTCGGACCATCATTTTCCGGGGGAGTGCTGGAGGGACCTTGGTGACCCTGGTATCTGGGTCTTCTCCTGGATGACCTAGCTGTGTGTGAATTTGTATTTTGTTTTTGAGTGTTCATTGTTTTCTGTTATGTTGTCCCTATTCTGGCTGTCTTGAGTCGACCACCCCTCACCCCCCCCCCAAAAAAAAAGGAAAAAGAAAAGAAAGAAAGAAAAAAAAAAAGGAAAAGTGGGGCTTGGGCCTGAGTATATACAGTAGATAGATAGATAGATAGATAGATAGATAGATAGTTCATTTTCCAGCTAGAATTTTATCACATAGCAGGACATCTCATGACACATAATTGTTGAATATAATAATATATCTCTCACTGATATAAGTTGTTCAATTATTGCCTCAGCCTACACAGTTGGACGGAGATTATGCTTTTGTCTAGTTGGCTGGAAACAAGATAGCTCAAAAATATATAAAGCAGTGTTCAAGAAAATTGGTAGGCAGATATGATATGCGCCAAGGAATAAGTGATTCCATTTAGGAAGTGATCTGGTTCACTGAAAGTATAATATTAGCTGCCACGAGCATATAACACTGTTTCTCCTTATTACGACTTTAACTCTTTCAGATACTGTAACTTGTATCCATGTATATTAGTTCAGATGTGCCTTGAAGTTGGCTAACTTTCCAATGTTTACTTGGTCAAAAAAGTATTTGCACCCCGTACGCTGATCATCTGGTGTGTATAGCTCAATAGGATTGGCACCTCTGCCTGCAGCTATATATATATATATATAGATACATCAAAGGTTTTCTACTTGTATTCCCCTTGCAGAAATCACACTGTCTTCTCTGCACGCGACAGTGCTCTTATAATACCAGGAAGGCTCTCAACACGGGGACGGCTGAGAGTGTCCAGCACAGATTAATAATACTAGCTGCCAGGCTGATACCATAAGCGACTTGGCTCCACTCTCACACACAGATGCACCCTAATACACACACACACTCATATATATATCTATATATATATATATATATATATATATATATATATATATATATATATATATATATATATATATACACTTCGAGATATACACACACTGATGCACCCAAATATACCTATCTATCTCTTTCTCTCTACTCTCTCTCTCTCTCACACACACACACACACACACCATGAGAATAATAAACGTGCCCCAAGGAAGAGTCAGGGAATTAGTCGCAAGAGAAGATGCGATTATAATTACGCCATGATGATACTATAATAACAGAGCAAAGGGGGAGGGGTAAGGGCGGATCCGGGGGGTGTTGTTAAGGGGGAGGGGTGGTGTTAAGGGGGAGGGGTGGTGTTAAGGGGGAGGGGTGGTGTTAAGGGGGAGGGGGGGGGTTTAAGGGGGAAGGGTGTTAAGGGTGGTGTTAAGGGGGAGGGGGGGTTTAAGGGGGAGGGGTTATGTTAAGGGGTAGGCATATGGGTAAGGGCAGGGGTGGTGTTAAGGGGTAGGGTTGGTGTTAAGGGTATGGATAAGGGGGAGGGTGTAATTGTTAAAGGGGTAGGAATGTAGGAAAAGTGAGAGGATTGGTGTTAGATAGTGGTAAGCTTTCATTACTATCCAACTTTCAGTATTGTTTTAGTCTTGCGATATCCAGCGGTTCTTATCCGGGCAATATATGGTGTTAGGCACTGCACTCATTTGCAATACATACCATCTACTGGGTAGACTGGGGAAATTGATGTCACGATTATTATCCTGAAAGTACGGGTAAAATGGATGTTTTTCGTAATCTTAATCAATTTTGCTTTTATAAAGGAAAGACATTGAGAAAGAAAGGAAGTAGCTGGTGATACAGTGTGGTATCCTTATCATAAATATACACAACAATATCTAATGTAACTTTCCTCCACTTAAATAGGCCAAACAAACAGAGGAAGGCCGACAGTTATCCACTAGTTGTTAAGTAAGGGTATACAGTTGTTCCCAGCATTCTAATTAGGACAACTGGGCACAAGCAAAACTCGACAATATACAAGACACAGAATGGCGAGAGCAAAATATAGATATGTTATAATCAGATAATTACGCTAACATTTGCACCAGGTTAGCAAAGCTGGGAATACATGGAAAACTTTGCGAAATAGAATACATGAAAATGGCATGAAAAGAGGGGTTATTGCTCCCCCAAAATAGTACAGTAGAGTAAAACTGTTAATAACTGAAGCTCGGCCATAAACAGGACACAAGATGGCGAGTATAAAGAGGGAAAATGTCGTCTAAATAGGAGAATAATTGCACTAAAACTACGTGAGAGTTGTGAGCAATTAAGGGGGATCACCTGTGTTTTTTCTCTTTCTCTCCCTCTCTCTTTGGCTTGTATCCATTCGGCCCCATTCAGCCAACTGTATGAGACGTTTATCCCCATCCAAGTGTCGATTTCATCCTGGCGAGCGATAGCGAGCCAGCATTGTATAAAGAAAACCGGCTTCGCCAGAGACATTTTTCTATCGAAAAATTTAAAAATTTAGCTTGATGTCAAAACAAAAATATATATATGCTGGCTCGCTCCCGCTCGCCTGGAAAATATTGACACGTAGATGGGGGTAAATGCCTTAAATCAGTAGGCTGAATGGGGCCGAATGGATATAAGCCAGAGAATGAGAGAGGAGATTAAAAAAAAAACGGTGACCCCCTTTACCGACCTTATAACAGTGTGCGTGCGTAGTGTCTCTGGCAGTTTACAAGGACCTTTGCAAAAATACCTGAAATTATGCAAACTTACTCGCGAATTATGCAGCTATTTTTTCCATGATGGCAGGAATTATTGTACAAGCTACCCGTGCATTTTGTTTCAACTTGGGATATGCAACATTCCAATTAATACAGTTTTTAATATTATTATTCTATTTATTTAGATGTCGATTTTTTCCTGTCGAGCGATAGCGAGACTAATTTAGGAGGAACCGTCCCTCAGCCAGGACATTATTCTGCCGCAAATAATAGAAATTGATCTCGATTTTTTTTTTTTTTTTTTTAAAGCTTGAGAGAGGTCTAGAGAGCAAGCTAAAACAAATATATATATATATATATATATATATATATATATATATATATATATACTGGTATATATATACCGGTAATAATATATAATAAATACATGAATACAATATCGTTCCCTTAATTAACATTCCCGCCCCACAGCCGCCATAAACACCAGGTACCGTGTGTGGGGGGCCTTGGGCTAGGGGAAAATGGCTTCTTTTCTCGTTATCTGGCAAATGTTTCCTCTTGGTAGAATAATGTCCCAGCCGAAGACCGGTTCCTTCTAAAATACAGACGCCCTGTCGCTCGCCAGAAAATAAATCGACACCGGAATGGGAGAAAAGTGTTTAACATCTTCAAACTAATGGGGCTAAATATGAGGGAGAAGGGTGTCCAGAAATGCAACTCCCCCCCCCCCCCCTATTTTTTAACTTAAATTAAGTTAAACCATACAGGTTTTGGTTCCTGGGTATGTAGTAGAGAATTAAGGGGACTGTATGAACGGGAGATACCAGAGGATAGGAAGATAGATATACTGTAGATAAAATTCCTGAACATTTTTCTACTGACATATTTACACATTTAACTCGAAGGGGCGGGGAGGGGGGTCTTGTTTTTGTTTTCATATTTTGTTATTTATTCAGAAAGGTATAGGGAGAAAACTAAAGTTAGTGTGGCAATCCATTATATATAATAGTGTCCCACAAACATATTCAATTATTCAATGACTTCTAAACATTTATCTTTATAAGTTTCTCTTGGTTTACCCCTTTCCTTATTTTCTCTCCGCCTTCTTATCTTCTTCAGTGTTTATCTTCATCCATTACTTCCCCTCTTCTTTGTTTATTCTCCTATTGCATCCTTTCTCCCTCTCCTCTTTCCTAATTTTCTTACACGCTTCCTATCCTTCCTTTTATCCGACCTCCTTTCCTTCCTCTTTATTCCATTCCTTCCTTCCTCCATTCGGCCCTTCTTGTCATTATTGTTTATTTTCTCTCGAATTTTCCTTTCTTCTTTCTTTCTTCTTGCCTTTTCTTACTCTTCTTCCCTTCTCCTTCTTCTCTCCTTCGTTCATTCCTTCTTTTCTCCCGTCATACCTTCTTTCCTTCAGTCCACATTTCCTTCCTTCCTTCCTTACTTCCAATTTTCCCTCATCCAACTTTTCTGTCTCCTAAGTTTTCTCATTCCAAGCTCTTCAACCCTCCCCCCCCCTTTTTTTGTCTTCTCTCTCTCTCTCTCTCTCTCTCTCTCTCTCTCTCTCTCTCTCTCTCTCTCTCTCTCTCTCTCTCTCAATTTTAGTCCATTAGAGATCACTGTTATTAATTGAATATCTGAATATTGTTTTCTCAATATAAATATATAACTACATTAGCAGTGAACATTGTGCAAAACACAGTGTATTTGCACTAGGAGTAGGACTTAAACTTATTATTATTGGTATATATATATATATATATATATATAAACAATCGAACACATTAATTAACATCAATTAGCAACTCACTGAATTTGAAGAAGTTTAAAGTAATGTGAAAACAAGAACAAAATATGAGCTTGACATTTGACGCTTAAGTAGCAATTATAAACCATTTGTCTGTCGAAATGACATTTTCGGAGCCAATATCGACAATCTAGATAGTTGATTGATGATTATGCTAATTTTAACAGTCATTTAGGAATAAAAAGGGGGATTTGTAGAAGCCAGATTCAAATGAGTAGAATCAACATGAGACTCATAGGAAACGCCCATCAACTTTCTAGATTATCGAAATATATTGAGGAAATATCGTATTGAACTAACAAGGTGCTTGTAGGTATTTTGTTGGAGCTCATCAGTAGGTTTCTATAAATATATTAATGGAACCTAATCAAACGGATTCCATTAGTTAACACTGTTCGTATTCGTTAGGCTGATTAACTCTTTCAATTGGACGACGCCTAATAATAATAATAAACATGATAATGATAATAAATATAATAAATATAATAATAATAATAATAAAGTATTTTTCCGTCGACAGTGAATATTCTTGTTACATAATGTACAATATATACCTATTTTTATTGGAGAGTGTTAGCCTAATAGACGAACCCAGTTTACATTTTCGCAGTCAATATTGGACTGCCTGGCCTGATTATAGTAGTACAATTTTACATACATTACATTGAGAGAGGAAAAGTAGATTGGAGTAAGCGGGGGAGGGGGGGGGGGGGGGTCGTTTCCATGGCCCAGGTTTTAAGCCTCAATATTGGACAGTACGCAATGTGTGTGACAATGTACGTTCGTGTGTGTGTGTATTTACCTAATTGTATTTTACAGGATTGAGATTACTTTCGTAGTGTCCCGTCAGCCTTTAACTTATCATATTTTACTTTAAACGCTTAAATACTTTGTGCACACACTAGGTCGTTTGGTAACTCATTCCACTTCTCAACCGTTCTATCTGGAAAACCAAGCTTCCTAACATCTTTCCTAGCTCTCCTCCTCAACAGTTTATAGTCATGTCCTCACGTCCTCCCCACCGCTGGCAGAACAAAATGTGTTTGATCAATATATTCCTTTCCGTGAACACACCTAAATAAAGCTATCACGTCTCCCCTCTCCCTTCTCTGTTCAAGCCTGGCACCCATCTTGTTATCACACGCTGAATTTTCTTGAGCTTACTAATGTGTTTTTTCATGCGTGGATTCCATACATCCGCGGCATACTCCAGGCTAGGCCTTAAAAACTGTGTTATTAATATCTTCACCATGTCTTCATTTAGGAATTTAAACGCTACTCTAATATTACCCCACCACGAATAAGCCTTATTAATTGTGTGTGTGTGTGTGTGTGCGTGTGCGTGTGCGTGTGCGTGTGTGTGTGTGTGTGTGTGTGTGTGTGTGTGTAAAGTTCGCCTGCCTAAGTTTTCGAGGACGAGATGTAAACACTCGTTCCAGACACCGGTGGCAAGTTTTCCAGTTTTTCATCTTTTAAAATGGCGAGGGGAAACTGACCCCTTTCCGCCCCCCCCCCCCCCCCCCCTCCCCTACACACACACACACCACACACGACACCTAGATGGCATGAAAGGTCCTAATATTGACAAATAAATGGGGTGAAAGGTCTTAAAATCATCAAATAAATTAGGCAAACGTCTTAAAACCTGAACACTAATGGGGCTTAACATGAGGGAGAAGGGAGGGGGGGGGGGGGCAGAACAATCAATCATCCCCCCTTAAATGGCAAGTTAAAAAACATCAATTTCGTTTTTAAAAAAATCCTTCGCTCTTTAGTTTTTCTCTTTACTTTCCAATCGCCACAATGGTGTAGAGTATACCTGTTCCTTGTGTATTATTTCAGCAGATATTAAATTGAATCCCTTAGCAACTGATGTTTCGATACTTAATGGAAAAATGCGGATCTACCATGTCTCTGCGTCGTATTAATGCCAAGTTTTCATAATTAACAACATATTTCGCTACAAAATCAAAATAATAGCTGAGAAACTAATTAAGATAGTTATATAGCAACTTACCATCAGCTGGTCTCTGGGTCTTCTCCTGGATAACCTAGATGTGTGTGAATTTGTATTTTGGTTTTGTGTGTTCATTGTTTTTTGTTGTGTTGTCCCTATTCAGGCTCTGTCTTGAGTTAGCCACCCCCAGAAACAAAAATACATAATAATTGGAAAAGTGAGGATTGGGTTTGAGTATATAGATAGATAGATAGACCATCAGCTGGAAAAAATGGAATATAGTATGATCGACAAATGTCTACACTATTATGTTATCCAGTTATCTACCCCTTGTGGGATAGGGTTCGATATATTCCTTCAATTTTTTAATTAAATGCCGACTAAGTGAGGTTGGGGGGTTGTGTCTGGAACTCTCCCCCTGAAAGTAACTAGCAATATCTATCTATCTATCTATCTATCTATCTCTCGCTCTCTCTCGCTCTACCTATCTATGTATCTATATCTATCGATCTCTCTATCTATCTATATCTATCTATCTATCTATCTAACGAACATAAATCTACGAATTCGCACAAACTGGACAAGGACTGTTTTCGTCTGGCGACCTGGAATGAAAGGCAAGAATGATGGCACGCAGGAGAGGGAGGTTCTGGGAGTGTTAGCGAGTGCCAGGCTGGATGGATGTACGTGGGCTGACTTACTGTAAATGGAAAGGTACAGTTGGCCACATTGTTCCTCTCCGTAATTTACACATGGAAATATATTGTAAATAATTAAATTACGGGTGTAGTTTCTTATGCTGTGGGTAACTCATCTGATTAGTCAACTGATAATTCATTGCAACTTATCATACTATTTTACTTTCATACATAGTGGTGATGGACTGGTTTATCAGAGTGAGAGCTGAGTGTTCTCTGCCATACCCATAGCTTACTCTGACTGTTCCTTTTGCTTATATATTTTCAAGATCTCAAATGACGGCATCTGTTCCGCAGATTGACCTCCCTACTGCCAACCTAGAGGTTGGCAGACTGGGAGCCAAAGCGTCAAATTTTTTCCCTTGCCCCTCAACTTTCCCTTCATAACTGCTGAGGGGCACAGGACCTTGGGTTGGGCTTTGGTTCCCCGGCCGTTTCCGTCTCAGCTCCCCGCCTTGGAGTGGCTTTGGTCACCTTGGCTTTATTAATGGTAAACACGGAAGATTCTGTGGGGGCGCTCGGTTATGGCCTTGGCCTTGCTTGGGACCCTGAGGCTGCTCAGCCAGACAGCCTGGGGAACAGCAACAACAACAAACTTTCATACATAAGATCACAACGAGGAACAGAAGATAAGTGAACCATTGTACATGTGTGAAGGAATGGGAGTGTGGAAGGGGTGTGTGTGCTGGAGTGAGTGAGAATGCCAGAAGAACACTACATTGCTCAACCCCTTCACCACCATTACGTAATTTCCACCATATTCTGGTTACTATAAGACTATTTTCCTTAGTTTGTAATCTACCTACACGACTCAAATGGGTAAATACGATCTCAATAAACTCTCTTAGTAACATAGCTCCTTCTTAAACTGCCTATATAATATTATCTAATTTTGGCAAGAATCAAAGGTAATAAGGCGTCATGGTACTGAAGGGATTAATTCACACAACTGCGGCTGTAGCTTAGGGCTGGCAGTTATCACCCCATGGTCCACGCTGCTGTGACACCACACACACACACGCACGCACGCACACACACACACACACACATTTTAGCCTTGCAGCAGCTAATTATTTGCTATTTATGGCATAATAATGAGACACCATTTCCCATTGTCATAAAAGAGTGCAAGTGGTATCATTGAGATAAAATAACAATCATAACACTTGCATAGGAATCACGAAAACGTCATTACTTACTCCAAATTAATAAAATATGTCTCGAAAAAAGTCTATGGTATACGAGCACTAATTTTTTAGCACTATAATATGCGTAAATTTCAGAGGGCCAAAAATCCATGAACAAGGGCATGGTCAGTATTTATTGGACTGTTTCCCTGGGTTTATTGGTATTTCAAACGAGTTAGGCAAGCACAAAATAAAACACAATTATTTCTGGCAGTGGCTGAGATAAAGGGTCTGGTGAAGGGGGGTCACCTGCCTTTTTTTTATCTTTCTCTCTTTTTCTCTCTTTCTCTGGCTTGTATCCATTTGGCCCCATTCAGCCTACTGTTTTAAGACGTTTACCCCCATCCAGGTGTCAATATTTTACTGGTGAACGCTAGCGAGCCAGCATATATATAATATATATTTGTTTTGAGAGCAAGCTAAATTTTTACATTTTTCGATAGAAAAATGTGTCCGGCGAAGCCGGATTTCTCTATACAATGCTGGCTCGCTATCGCTCGCCAGGAATATATCGACACCTGGATGGGGATAAACGTCTTAAAAACAGTTGGTTAAATGGGGTCGAATGGATACAAGTCAGAGAAAGAGAGAAAATGAGAGAAAGAAAACAAAAGCAGGTGACCCCCCTTAATGCTGGCAGACGGGATAATAATAATCATACAAAAATGCCATAATTGATGATATATTTCGTTATAGGCACTCTATTATGCATAAGCAATAAAGAAAACTATATATTACCATTATTGAACAGATATAAACACAAATTATACGGTGACACATTTCCACATAATATTCTGGCTTTCATTAGATGTTTTAATTCAGATTAGTAAATCTCTGTGAAAGGCAAAGGATTAATTTATATAACTTGTACCAAAGTTTTACATAGTTTCCCTTCCTATGCTATTTAAAAGAGTCTAGTATTAGCGACAATAAGACGAAATTAACAATAGTTCAATAAAGGTTAACAAAAATAGTATAAGTGCCAAATAATAAAATAAAAAATAATAAAAAAAAAATAATAAAAAAAAAATAATAAAAAAAAAATAATAAAATAACAAAACAATAAAATAAAAAAATAATAAAATGAAAAAATAATAAAAAAATAAAAACAGTACAAGTGCCAAATAATACATTAATAACACTGAGGGGGTCTAGTGAGGAAACTAAAACATCAATGCATACATAAATTAATAGACCAAACAATACCCACTACCCCCTTAATCAAATCTCGCTTACAATTCCTGGCAAAATATTCCAACGACCAAAAACCCAAACTTAAGGAGGTAATGCTTATTTTGTTTTTATTATATATATATGTTAGTTTCCTCGCTAGACCTCCATCAAGCTTTAAAAAACACCCCTTAGACCCCCTTTCAAGATAAATTTGTACATTTTTCGGTAGAAAATTTTCCGGCCAAAGGCCGGTTCCTTCTAAAATTACAAGCTCGCTATTGCTCGCCAGGAAAAAACGACACCTAAATGGCACGAAAGGTCTTAAAATTGACAAAGAAATGGGGCGAAAGGTCTCAAAATCGCCATACTAACGGAACGAACGTCTTATTACTTCAAAAGTAATAAGCTAAACATAATGGAGGAGGGGGTCCAGAAAAAAAAGCGAGTACTACTCCCTTAAACGTTATAAGTGGCCTGCAGGGAAAAAGGTAATGAGTCTGGCTCAGGTAGACAACGAAGTGTGCAATAAGTATATGTATGTATGTATGTATGTATGTATGTATGTACTCTGACACCTTCCCTAGTTTTCCTATTTGCTTCCTATTTTTTTTTTTTTGTGGGGGTGGCAGACAATAAATAGATAGATAGATTAATAGATAAAAGATAATCCAATAACGAATTCACACAGTTGGCAACAGTGGTTCAACATATATATAATTATATATATATATATCGAGGGGTGACAACCAGAAGTGGTTATGTCCACAAATGCAGTTTGTAGATAATCACACTTAAAGATTTAAAATCGTCATGAAATATCGAAAATTTATTCAATATTTGAATTTTTTGCTGGAAATGTTCATGATATAAATGTCTATGAGACTGGAGAATAAACAGATTCCTAAACTGAAACAGTTAGTCAAAAATGGCTAAATTGGACATAACCAATTCTGGTTGTCACCCCTCGATATATATATATATATATAGCCGGGAAGAATGACACAGGGCATGATGGTTGAAATAGAGAGAGAGAGAGAGAGAGAGAGAGAGAGAGAGAGATATTAATGAGAGGAAGCGAAAGAGGAGGAGGAAAAGTGCTTACTGGCGATATTTTAAAAGTCTAGACGGCATAAAAATATATCAACTAGATATAGAGGGGGAGGGGGTGTGATCGAGTACAAAACGGAATAAAACAGGATATGAACGAGATGTAAAGGATATATATATACAGAGAGAGAGAGAGAGAGAGAGAGAGAGAGAGAGAGAGAGAGAGAGAGAGAGAGAGAGAGGATAAACTGACTGCACAAGCACGAAATAAAATTTTGTATTTGCCTTTTTTTATTTTCAATCTTATAATTCAATAGGCATGCAAATAAATGGATGAACTACGAATTTGTATAAGCTCAATAAAGTCATCTTTCAGGCTCTTTCTAACCGATTCCCACCCAGGGCAAAATAATATTTGTTTGTACAGTCACGCTAATAAGTGATGTATCGGCACTAACTATATTTTGATCAATACTTGGTATCAGCAATATCTAAGCTTAATTTTTTGATATTGAGTGAAATGTACAAACATGTTCCTACACTTACCCAACCTATTCAACATCTGACAGATATAAATGCAGCACAGAGAAAGCCAAACGTAATGACAGCTGGGACATGAGTTATTAGCGCGACCGTATTCACGTGCAATTGTATACTTCTAAACATAGCATTAACCCTATATAAAGATCGGAAGAATTATAACAGCCCTTCATGCTCGCTATATTTGTGAAATTACTTTCAGTGATTTCATTAGTTAGGTTTATTTGTACATTAATTGGTGGGTTGGTAAAAAATAGATATGAATAATATGAATATGGGGCTATATACAGTACGTGTGTTCATACTCAGTTTCACTCTATATCGAGGAGTAAACATATATGAGAAGAGTGTAAGAGGGAGTATATAAAACCCAAGAGTGTATTGCAATGGGTTGGAATAGTATCTGATGTGAGATATATTCATATTTATTTTCACCAACTCACCAATTAATTCACAAATAAACCTAACTAATGAAATCAATGAAAATATTGAATACATGTGGTACTCCAAGGACTCGAACCTAGGATACTCACACCTAATTTCCGCACACTAAGCACTAGGCTATCAAGACAGTTAATGGTTTATGCACAAGCCTACGATATATTATGCATTCTCGAATACTACATATTAATCTTAGCCTGTACATATACCCAACTGCACTCTGATAACGATATGATTAGACGAATGGAAGGGGTAATTAATGGGGCACTTAACCACAGAGGAAGGCCTCGCTGTAAATTACTCCTGAACCTGGATAAATTCATATTTGTTTTCACCAACTCGCCAATTAATCCAGATTCAGCAATGATAATGGTTTCTTTGAGGAACCTGAGCATCTTCGACTCTCACATATCAGCTTTCTACCTTCAATTGACCACTTGCGAGTTTCAGGCTGTAAGGAAGTTGGAGTTGTAGACATCGATATTTAGCAGAATTACCAGTTGTAGTAAAATTATAAACCCACCTGATCAAATTAAACACACTTTTTTATACATCTGTGACCTACATTATCATTGCATTTATGTTTAATACCGATGTTTACAGCTCCACCTTCCTTATAGCCTGAAACTCGCAAGTGGTCAATTACCTCTTCAAAGATTGCTGAAAACATTGTTGATATTGTTTAACCTTTTTCAAGATTCGATTACTTATTTCTATTCTGTTTTCAGGCAATTATGAGACGATTGTATTCAGATTACGAAGGCAATATGAAAGTCAGAGGAATAATTGAGATATTCTTTACCCATATAATTCCAAAATCCTCACAGATCCTTCCTAACCTGTCTGAAGTCGTCTAATGAAAGCCAGAATAAGCTGTCGAAATGCGCCATAATCTTCAAAGGGTTACCTAGAAAATAGAGCTGAAGTTGCATATAATTTAAACCATAAATTTAACATTAATTTATGTTGTTGCCAGACCACAATTGCCCTAAGAAATTGCTCGAAAGTGCGCTTGTGTAGGACTGCCCTAATGGGGGTGTCACGTGAGCTACTTTTCGGTCAATTTTTTTTACGGGCAATTGTAGTCTGGCAGCTTCAAATTATAAGGTCCATAATAATTTAAGTACCTAACATAATCAACCTTCGATCTAGTTTCCGATGCCAATGCGAAAAAGCCTCAAAATAGTACGAGAAAAACCTTGCTCATCGAAAAATTGCCAGAAAATGCGCTTGTGTGAGACTGCCCAAACCCACCACTGTCTTCTCCACACCATTAGCTCAATTACTCCTGGGAGGGTCTCTAGGATAGTTAGTAGAGAATTCTGAAACTTTCACACAACAGATGTGGTACCCTCTCGCTCACTCGGAGACACAAGGCTAGTTCAAGGGAGGGTGGTTCACTTTTTGGGCGATTTTTGCATGTATTCATTATTTTTCTAGTTTCCTCCCTAGACCTCCATCAAATTAAAAAAAAACATCCATTAGATCCCCCTTTTAGATTAATTTGTACATTTTTCGGTAGAAAAATGTCCCGGCCGAAGGCCGATTCTTCCAACATTACAGGCTCACTATCGTTTGCCAAGGAAAAAATCGACACCTAAATAGCACGAAAGGTCTAAATATTGACAAAGAAATGGGGTGAAATGTCTTAAAATCGACTAACTAATTGGGCAAACATCTTAACATCTGAAAACTAATGGGACTAAACATGAGGGAGAAAGTGGTCCAGAAAAACGGCCCATGTCCCCTTAAGAAGGTGGCGGCCGCCCGAACGCACGGTAGCTCCGCCCACCTCTCGCATGAGATCAACAGTCAGAACAACGAAAATGTATATATACCATGTAATTTGTTTAGTTTTATCATTCCCTGAAGATGCTAGGTGTACGTTGTGAAAGGTTGGATATTAATCATGAACTTTGCCACCCTTCTCCACCTTCTTACTGAACCTCAAAGAAAGCTGATCAGAAAAATGAAAACCTTAACCCATTGAGTACCAGGGACGTGTTTTTATCATGTACTGGCGACTATTAGACGATTTCATTTAGCTTGGGAAGGACCTCTAGCTACTGATAAGGCTTCAAACTATCCCACCCAACCCTTTTAACTACCACAGATCCTTACCAAGCTGCAGAATATCGTCTTAATACAGCTAGAATAAAATATAACATACGTGGCTGGTACTCAAAGGGTTAACAATATAATACTGAATGCGCTGAACTATCCTCTTCTTTTAACCTGTCTGTCTTAAAGAAAATGTATTACCTGGCTACACTAACATATATATATATATATATATATATATATATATATATATATATATATATATATATATATATATTATATATATATACTGTATTTAAATAGGCGAAGTAAAGTGCTAAAGGCTGATACTGTGGAACTGCACAAATGAAGATATGCAATCATACATACAGTATATATTTTGTAGTCAAATTATGTTAAAACTGTCTACCCTGTAGCAACGCAAGGAAGCATTTATGGACATATCTCCATGGAGTACAAAATGTTTAATTCTGTGTTCCCTATCACCCATTTCATTTTGTACACATGTTTTCTGAACACCCTGTATATATATATATCCTTCCTTAGTTGAATAACACTTTCTAGTAGCTATCAGAATTGAATGAAAAGGATGGGGCTGAAAGGGTAAGTATATTCTATTTACCTATACTAAAGCATCACCATTATAACATCGCCACTATCAACATTAATCACACCTTAATATTCCCCTTGTCTCTAGTATAACCATCACGATATACTTCACTTATACCTTCCCTTAATATACTACTATGGATTACGGTCAGGTCGTCGGCGTGTTATTTCGCTCACTGTTGTTGCTTGATTTCCTTTGTACTCCTTTGTACTTCACTGTGCCAACATTTAGATTCGATCGCTTACAACTATACTCTGTTTCATTTCATCTGTCGGTAACTTGAATCTCTTAACAACTGATTTATCGATAACTAAGGGAAAAATATAATTCTAATAATTATGTCTCTGCTTCATAGTAGTGCCAAGTTTTCATGATTAACAACATATGTCGCTACTAAAACTGCATAATAGCGGAGTAATCAAGCTGAAGACATATAAATTTACCGTCAGCTGGAAAGAAACAGGGTATAACTGAATCTACCCAGGGACATGAGTCTCGTGTCGTGACTATTGACTTTAGTTCTGCTTTTGATTTAGTCAACCATAAAGCACTTCTGTATAAGTTACAGCTCAAAGGTATTGGTGGAAATTTTTTAAGGATCTTTGAAGATTTTTTGACGAAAAGATCTCAGTCTGTGGTCATTGATGGGTGTCATTCCCCTTCTGTTACTGTTGTTTCTGGTGTTCCACAAGGCAGTGTCCTTGGGCCTTTGCTTTTCATTATTTTTACTGCTGACCTGTGTTCCGAGCTTGAAAATAAACTAATCTCCTATGCTGATGATACAACTTTATATGCGTCAATTCCATCACCAATAGATCGACACGTAATTGCTACTGCTCTGAATAGGGATTTAGCCAAAATTACATCATGGTGTGAACTTTGGGGCATGAAACTTAATGCTAGTAAAACACACTCCATTATCATCAGCAGATCTCGTACCTTGGATCCTCCCCATCCTTATCTACAAGTTTCTGGCGAGCAAATTGAGAATGTGGATACTCTGCGTTTGTTAGGAGTTACTCTTGATCCCAAACTTACTTTTGAAAAGCATATTCGTTCTTTCTTTCTCCTCTTCCATTTCCCAAAAAATTGGTCTGCTTCGCAAGGTTTATAAAACATTTGCTTGTGACGCCACAGTTATCAAATCTTTTTATGCTTTTATTTTGCCACATTTCGAGTACTGCTCACCTGTCTGGTTGTCAGCAGCTGACTGCCATCTCAAGTTGCTTGACAGGTCGCTAAATTCCATCAGTTTTATTCTACTTCATTTGTCTCTTGATCTGTGTCATCGACGAAAAGTTGGTGCCCTTAGTCTTTTATTAAAAGTGTTTAACAACCCTCAGCATCCCTTACATGGGGTTCTGCCTGGGCCCTATGTCCGGGCTCGTGCAACTAGATTCACAAGCAATCTTAATGATCTTGCCATGAGCCGTGTTAATTTTTCTACTACACAGTTTTCACGGTGTTTTGTGCCGGCCATGGTTGACTTGTGGAATAAGTTGCCAAATGAGCTAGTCAATTCAGCTCATATCTCCATTTTTAAGTCTAGAGTTAATGCTTTTTTGAAGCATTAATTCTAATTTTTAAACTTATTTTATTCTATTTTATTGTATTATATTTATACTTGATATCCTCCACTGCATAATATGTTATCTGTGTTTAAGATGTGTATATGTACAGTACAGTATACAGTGTATGTTTTTATTTTTTTCCTAAGTTGCCATAGTCTCTCTCCAGTGCCTCCGGGTGTTTTGTGTGGATTGATCTTGATGGTGTTTCTGCACCCTGGTTGGAGACTTCGGCATCTCATATAATAATAATAATAATAATAGCAAAAAAATATAACAAAAAGCCTTACCTTACTTAGCCTAAAGATCTCGCTCATTCAACTTTGGGGGAGAAACTTGTTACAGGGAGCTTTTACTTTTGTCTCCTTCATACACATCGTGAACGGAGCGACCGTATACCCACTAGCTACTATAATGCTAAAGAGTCTCCCCCTCGTCGCTACTCCATCCTTTCGGTGAAATTATAATGTTCTGAGCCGTAATAGGTCCCTAGCCACTGACATATCTTGGGCCCGGAATAATGTGGGAAGATGAACTAGGGCTGTGTGGGTGGGACGAGCTGGGTGGGGTGTTGGTTTGCGTGGGTGGGTGTTGGGTTGTGTGGGTGTCTAGTCTGAGAAGCCGGTAAGTGGGTGTTTTTTGGATGGATGCAAGTGTGTGTGTGTGTGTGTGTGTGTGTGTGTGTGTGTGTGTGTGTGTGTGTGTGTGTGTGTGTGTGTGTGTGTGTGTGTGTGTGTGTGTGTGTGTGTGTGTGTGTGTGTGTGTGTGTGTGTGTGTGTGTGTGTGTGTGTGTGTGTGTGTGTGTGTGTGTGTGTGTGTGTGTGTGTGTGTGTGTGTGTGTGTGTGTGGTGTGTGTGTGTGTGTGTGTGTGTGTGTGTGTGTGTGTGTGTGTGTGTGTGTGTGTGTGTGTGTGTGTGTGTGTGTGTGTGTGTGTGTGTGTGTGTGTGTGTGTGTGTGTGTGTGTGTGTGTGTGTGTGTGTGTGTGTGTGTGTGTGTGTGTGTGTGTGTGTGTGTGTGTGTGTGTGTGTGTGTGTGTGTGTGTGTGTGTGTGGTGTGTGTGTGTGTGTGTGTGTGTGTGTGTGTGTGTGTGTGTGGTGTGTGTGTGGTGTGTGTGTGTGTGTTGTGTGTGTGTGTTGGTGTGTGTGTGTGTGTGTGTGTGTGTGTGTGTGTGTGTGTGTGTGTGTGTGTGTGTGTGTGTGTGTGTGTGTGTGTGTGTGTGTGTGTGTGTGTGTGTGTGTGTGTGTGTGTGTGTGTGTGTGTATTTGCGCATGAATTTCTTTTTCTTCCAAGAGATATTTAATAGAGGAAGGAAAATCAAAGTCAAAACAAAAAAGGTTCGCGTGTGTGTGCTAAGGGAGATTCACTTTTTGGGCGATTTTTGCATGTATTCATTATTTTTCTAGTTTCCTCCCTAGACTTCCATCAAATTTAAAACAACATCCATTAGATCCCCTTTCTAGATTAATTTGTAAATTTTTCGGTAGAAGAATGTCCCGGCCGAAGGCCGGTTTTTTCAACATTACAGGCTCACTATCGTTCGCCAGGGAAATCGACACCTAAATAGCACGAAAGGTCTAAATATTGACGAAGAAATGACGCGAAATGTCTTAAAATCGACTAATTAATGGGGCAAACATCTTAACATCTGAAAACTAATGGGGCTAAACATGAGGGAGAAAGTGGGCCAGAAAAGCGGCCCATCTCCCCTTAAGTGGTTGTAGGGTGGAGTATTTATGATCATGTTTCTGTTTTGTCCTGTTCCATATTATGAGGCCTCTCTTTGTCTGGTCTCTCTGTGTTTGCCTGTCTAGTCTGTCCTGTCATTTCCTGCCTTCCTAAATTAGTTTCTTGTCCTATCCAGCCCGTCAATAATTCCTGTCCTGTCATGCTTATCTGTCCGATTTGTTCCCCATACTTCCTGTCAATCTGTATGCATAATACATCGTAGGCAGTGTCCACCATCCTTTAACTGCCTTCGTGGTGCGATGCATAAGGTGTTGATTTTCGGTGTGAGCATCCTGGGTTCGAATCCACGGACTGCCACATGTGTTTGTAAATTTCATTAATCGATTTTAGGAGTATAGTTGGTTGTTGGAAGGAAGATAATAATACATGACGTTATTTGTTATGTTTGTTTCCCTGGTAAGGTTTTTCTTTTAGGTTTTTCCCGAGTCATTGTAATAATTACGTTCCATATTACGCATAATTTTATTTTTAGTCTTTTGTAATATAAATATTTATTATGATTATAAACAGTAGGGTGTTTCACGGATATCACATACAATATATTTTTAGTTGTAATACTCTGTTTTAGACCTGAATGATTCATACTGCCAGATTGATGGATTGGGTGGGGGAAAACCCAGGAAAGAGCTTTGATTATTTATTATCTGAAGATGGGTTGTCCATAGCCCGAAATGTTAGAGAATACAAAATAAATAGCTCTATCCTGTGTTTCCCCCCACCCAATCCATATATATATATATATATATGAAAGAGAGAGAGAGAGAGAGAGAGAGAGAGAGAGAGAGAGAGAGAGAGAGAGAGAGAGAGAGAGAGAGAGAGAGAGACCAAAATAATATATGATGCAGTACCGTCTCATATCTTTGTCTCTCATTAAACGGTTGTCTGACGCTTAATTTTTTACCAGCAACATCTTTTGCTTTCCTTCATTTTTGGGTCGGGTTTCTTCAGAGGACAAATGAACAGTTCCATTCCTTCCTTTGTAGTGTAACTCCCGTGTAATGATTGTTTTGCTTTCTCTCTCTCGCCCTCTCTCTTTCTCTCTCTCTCTCTCTCTCTCTCTCTCTATATATATATATATATATATATATATATCAATGCCATTATGTCGATGTTTATTCATGCCTGTGTTTATGTACATATATATTCATGCCTGTGTTTATGTACATATATATTCATGCCTGTGTTTATGTACATATATATTCATGCCTGTGTTTATGTACATATATATTCATGCCTGTGTTTATGTACATATATATTCATGCCTGTGTTTATGTACATATATATTTTGTTCATTTTGTTAACAATGGTAACTTCATCACAGGCAGCTTATTCTATATCTTAACCAAAGTTCTTTATGTATTATATTTATCAGCTGTTGTAAAAATAGTTTTATAGATTTGTTATTTGTCAAAGCTTTATGCGAAACTTAGTCACAATAGCTTCTTGACTGAAACCTTTTTTGCGCCATATAATTTCTTTTCGAAATTCCTCAAAGACCTTTCAAAAAGAGGGAGATCCATTTGGCTTACTCCAGTGATTATAAATGTTGTTCTCAATGCCAGTTAGATCTATGTATTTATCTATCTATCCATTAACCCTTTCAAGATCCGATTACGCATTTCATTTCCGTTTGCTGGCCATTATTTCACGATTTTATACAATTTAGGAAGGATATGAGAAGGGTGTAGATGTGTGTGAATTTGTATTTTGTTTTGTGTGTTCATTGTTTTCTGTCGTGTTGTCCCTATTCTGGCTCTGTCTTGAGTCGGCCACCCCCCAAAAATTGAAAAAAAGGAAAAGAGGAAAAAAAAAGAAAAGAAAAGTGGGGATTGGGCCTGAGTACATAAAATAGAATAGATAGACTATCTCAATTAACCCTCGGACTTCCATATACCCTTCCTAATATGAATACAATCGTCTTATAATAGTCAGAAAACAGAGAAGAAATGCGTTATCTTATCTTGTAAGGGTTAATCGATTCACCTCTGTGTCAAGGGGGTAGTGCTTGGTTTTTGGACTATATTTATTTACTAATTTATGTTTTAGTGTCCTCGCTAGACCTCCATCAAGCTTAGAAAAACAACCCCTATGCCCCCTTTCAAAATAAATGTATACATTTTTTGGTAGACAAATGTCACGGCCGAAGGCTGGTTCCTTCTAAAATTAGAGGCTCGCTATCGCTGGCCAGGAAAAAAATCGACACCAAAAGGGCACGAAAGGTCTTAATATAGACAACAAAATTAGGCGAAAGGTCTCAAAATCGTCAATCTAACGGAACGAACGTCATAAAACCTCAAAACTAATATGGTAAACATGAGGGAGAAGGGGCTCCAGAAAAAGCGAGTAATACCTCCTTAACTCACCGTGTCTTTTCACCCCTCCCCCTGCACTAAGCCAGTTATTACTCCCCTCTATCCCGCCAGATCCTGTTTCATCTGTGTTCCCTTGCTTCCCCCCCCTCCCCCCCTCAAACAGACCATAGTTGTTGTGGTGGTTTGCGGCTATGCGCTTTTGTTTCTGTCTGGATATTAAGAAACACCCCGTTCTTAACATTAATCATCAACTATAAACCCCAATGCACTTGAATAAACTAATGAAAGCATATTGTCCTCCCGGGATTCGAACTAAATTTTTCAATTTTGCTTCTATTCAACAGCTGAACTCTCTCACTGAATCCGACTTCCCCTCATCCTATGCCTTAAATTGCTTCAAACTCCGTGTGTCCAGGTATTTTGGCTCGAACATTCCTTGATTTTGGCCCTGTCATTCTTTCAACTCTAGGGTAGGCACTCGTCATAGGCAGTTCTGCCTTTTGTCTCCTTTATCCACATAGAAACAAAATATAGAAAGAGTATATTACCCTCCTGTACTGATGACGTCTTTGTATTTTTAATCTGGGTACATTTAGACGATTTGGCGCAGTTTAAGAAGGATCTGTGGTCGTAAAAAGGGTTAAGTGAGACAGTCCGAAGCCTGTTAATTGCTGGAAGACTTTTTTTTAAACTAAATATAATAAAATAATAGTTGCCAAAATATATTGAAAACAAATGCACTGGTACTGAATGGGTTAAGATCTGTATGTGGTGTCCCAGGTTCAAATTCCGGGAAGAACACATGCTTTCATTAATTTAATTTGGAGGTGTTTGGTGCTGGGAGTGAAATTCATGAACTATATGTAAATATATAATATATTTACATATATACTGTATATATACACAGTATTTAATGATAATATATAATATATTTACATATATACTGTATATATACACAGTATTTAATGATTATATAATACGCTCGTACATTATATAATACGCTCGTACATTATACGTATAACATGAACAAGAAACTATTGTTTGTCTTAAGTTAAAATAGTTAGTTGCAAAAATTGGGATTGGATAGAGAGGAACTAGTTGGAGTAAAGTGTTCAGTAGGTCAATGACGGTATGTATTTAACGCTGTCAAGGGGAGAGAGACAGTGGTGGATAATTATATACAACCTCGTACAGCAGGGTGATTAACAGAGAGAGAGAGAGAGAGAGAGAGAGAGAGAGAGAGAGAGAGAGAGAGAGAGAGAGAGACTCGTAGAGGTGGGTGCGTCTGGACTAGAGAGAGAGAGAGATTACTACAGTACTTCGGATAATTATATATATTAATGCCTTTCGAAAGGGACACTGGGTCTGTGTGAGTAGGCTACACCAGAACCATATAAACTATTAGTTATGGACAATAACTATATACTGTACATATAGTATATATATATATATATATATATATATATATATATATATATATATATATCAGAAATTTTGGAATGGTGTTATATTCATGGCAAGCGTTCAGAATATAACACCATTCCAAAATTTCTGAAATTGAAAGTTTACAGTAAAGATGTTTGTAATATATATATATATAAGTAAAGGAAACAAAAGGTAAAGCTGCCTGTAACAAGTGTTTCCCCCAAAGTTAAAAGAGTGACAGACCCAAATTCAAGGTACGTTAGAGTCAAAATGCCTCTCTCTTTCTCGTGTTCTCTCTCTGCGAGAGAGAGAGAGAGAGAGAGAGAGAGAGAGAGAGAGAGAGAGAGAGAGAGAGAGAGAGAAAGAGAGAGAGAAAATGTGAGCAAATGTGAGCGAGACCGAGAGCTACCACCACTCCAGCTCTCTCCCTCCAAGACAAATATGTAGCCATAAACTAGAATATGACCACACAAATTCCGCGGGAACACCACCATCAAGACCGGAACGACAACAACAAGACGAACAACATGAATAACATAATCTAAGAATAACTAGAAAGGGAAGGGTGAAGCAAAAATGAAACTAAAATAAAATGATCAAGTGAAATTAAGAAAACGAAGATAAATAAGAAGGGAAACTAATCAAATCGAGTTCAAGCGAATACACAACTAGATAATAATTTAGGATAATAGGCACAATTTGGAAAAGAAAATGGAATATAGAAAATAATTGGGTTTTCGATACGGGCCTTATAAGAAAGTGATGAAAGGGACGTCCCCGGTGCTGAACGGGTTAAGGGGCTAGTGGCCGTATTTTTTGGCTATTAATTCATGTATTCATTTATATTTTAATTTCCTCACTAGACCTCCATCAAGCTAATAAAACACCCCGTAGACCCCCTTCAAGATAAATTTGTAAATTTTTCTATCAAAGGCCGGTTCCTCTTAAAATTACAGGCTCGCTATCGCTCGCCAGGAAAAAATCGACACGTAAATGGCACGAAAGGTCTTGAAATTGACAACGAAATGGGGCGAAAGGTCTTAAAATTGACTAACTCATGGAAGGAAGGTCTTAAAATCTCAAAAACTAATATGCTAAACATGAAGGAGAAGGAGGCCTAGAAAAAGCGAGTAGTACCCCCTTAAACATATTGCCATCCTCATACAGAGTGCCGTGGTTGTGTGGGTGTCTGTTGGAGTATTTGTCTGTATGTGTGTCCGACCAAATAATGTCCATATACTCCCAAGGGGCTCGGCTCGGCTCGGCTCTCCTCTCCTCTCCTCTCCTCTCCTCTCCTCTCCTCTCCTCTCCTCTCCTCTCCTCTCCTCTCCTCTCCTCTCCTCTCCTCTCCTCTCCTCTCCTCTCCTCTCCTCTCCTCTCCTCTCCTCTCCTCTCCTCTCCTCTCCTCTCCTCTCCTCTCCTCTCCTCTCCTCTCCTCTCCTCTCCTCTCCTCTCCACCTCAGCCCCTGGAGATTGACTCAGTTTTACCCCACGTAACTGCACCGCCACTTTTTTTTTCTCTAGTAGCGTTCTCAAGTTCCAGTCCTACCCACCCATGCACCTCTCTCTCTCTCTCTCTCTCTCTCTAATACAAACACACGAGCACACTACAGTGAAACGAGAACAAACGATCCTCCCTTCATCTTCGGAACCTCTGCTGAAGATATGTTATACCTCCGTTGTCATTAACCCGTTCACTACCGGTGCCGTCATTTTAACATTACTCTGACATTACTCTGGCCTCCAGCAATTAATAGGCTTCAAACTGTCTCCCTTAACCCTTATTACTACCACAGATCCCTCTTTAATTGTATATAATCGTCTAAATATAGCTAGAATAAAATGCAAAAGATGTCGCCGGTACAGAAGGGGTTAATTATCACTCGTGCTCTGTAGTGATGATTGCCAGATGGTGAGTACGTTTTTATTCATAGCTATCAATCGTTTAGTGAATTCTGCTATTTCGAAACAAATAGGAAAATATAATAACAAACAATTCTTTAGCAGTAAACCAGCCAATTTATGTATTTGGTATTTTCAATTAGTCAGCATCTAATTACATAATGAAGAATATCAGTCCACAAATATTTAATTCTTACAAAGCACAGTAGTTGTGTTAATAAATACTGTATGGCCACTACCCGTTTAACCCGGGGGCTGCAGGTTTCCTTCCGGAATACTCTTCTGGTGGGCTGCGACGTTCCTTCCTGTATCTGAGATTTCAAACTCGTATCAAAACCACAGGCTTTGGCCCAGGTAGCTACAAATTGGTTCAGGAATAGGCCTACAAGGCAACTTTCATTACCAAACATCCTAATACACCAATCAATAACAAGGGGAGGGCAGGAGGAGAAATTCCTACGTCCTTCCCTCCTCTTTCTCACTTAATTACATTAAAATGAAATTCAAAGTAATTTGGCTGTGTGAAGTTAACCTATTATGTAAATGGATAGCAATATGATAGAAGTAAAGTGAAATAAATATATAATTATATATGATGATAGCAGTTGGTGAGCCCTGATAGTGTAGATGTTTGCGGAAGTATGAAAAAAACATTATTGGAGAGTAAATAGTGATGCAAGCAAAATAATAGTGATAGTGGAGAGAGGAGTCATTTGGTATAATTTTCAGGTAAATACACACATATGAACTAGTTGATAAATGAAAAGTACCTAGCACTCTTTGTGAAAATCAGGGGATCTTGTGCATGATGGTAACAATATTGACTAGCTTAAGGGGGGTCACCGGCTTTTTTTTTTATCTTTCTCTCCTTTTCTCTTTTTTCCCTGGCTTGTATCCATTCGGCCCCATTCAGCCAACTGTTTTAAGACGTTTATCCCCATCGAGGTGCCTATTTCTTCTTGGCAAGCGATAGCGAGCCAGCATTGTATGGAGAAATCCGGTTTCGCCGGAGAAATTTTTCTATCGAAAAATGTACACATTTAGCTTGCTGTCAAAACAAAAATATATATACGCTGGCTCGTTACCGCTCGCCAGGAAAAGATTGACACCTGGATGGGGGTAAACGTCTTAAAACAATAGGCTGAATGGGGCCGAATGGATACAAGCCAAAGAGAGAGGGAGAGAAAGAGAAAAAAAGCGAGTTGGGCTCCCTTAAGTGTGGGTCAAAGCTCTGCCAAGACAATTACTGTACATGCAAAGAATCTGGAGACGTCAATCAAAAGGCAGGTCCTCTCAAATTGCTATAACCACATTACAAAGATGGCTGAAGAAATAATACTCAAATATGTGTATGGAAAACAATTTGAAGGTAGAATTAATTAGGGATCCTAGATGTGTGTGAATATGTTTTATTCTGTGTTTGTTCGTTGTTTTATGTTGTTTTTGTGTTTTCCCTGTTCTTGCTCTGTCTTGAGTCGGCCACCCCCAAGAAAATAAATAAATAAAATAAAATAGAATGAAATAGTAAATAAAAATAAAACAATAGGAAAAATGGGGATTGTGCCTGAGCATATAGATAGATAGATAGATAGATAGAATTAATATGTAAGGCAAACCAGATATTGTTGTTTTTGTGTGTGCCGAAGCTCTGCAAGGGATGAATAACTAAATGCTATAAATAAGTGTTATGCTGGGTTGTAATCCAACAGGCTTCAGTATTATCTATAATCAATCCGAATTTCGGATATTTAGATTTGGAATATTCGTCGACAGGAACACATCGAGCACAGTGCATATGATAATAGTAAACTCAATCAGGCAACAATAAACACAATAAACACACAAGATAATTTACACTCCTATTTATTGACAAACATAAATAGGTTATAGATACACTAAACTCCTCTGTTATATGGAAACAAGGAGCAAGTAATAACTATAGTGGAGAGAGTTAATAATCTTAATCTCAAATGGAGTACTAGAATTAATCATATGACAATCAAGGAAGGAAAAATACGCATAGGATACAGATACATATATAAATAAAATACGCATAGGATACAGATACATATATAAATATAATAAACACCTTGATAATAATATCTATGGGAGTCAAGTGTCTAACGTGAAGTATTCTGAAATACTAAGCAAAACAGTGAAATGTATTGTTCACTGCGCGGGGTGAGTGTTTGGCGTGTGTGTGTGTGTGTGTGGGGGGGGGGGATGCTAGGCCGAGCACAGGTAAAAGATCAAACGTACCGCTTGTGGGGGTATAGCTAGAAGGTACTGTGGTCACGGAAAATAGTAATATGAATGAATGCAATGTTAGTTTAAAGGTTCAAGCGAGATGCATAATTTAAGTCTAAAAGGGAGGACAAACTAAATTATAAGTTGACCCTCTAAGAATAATTATGAATAATCTCTAATTCGACACGAACAATACTTTGATCAGAGATGAAATCAAATCACACGAATGGAGGAATTTCGATGCACTAAGAATTAATGTTACGGGAGGAAAATGGACAATCCGAAGTAATAGAATGGAATAAATTAACTGAGTAATTTAGGGGCGCAGATATAAGCAGCGCTAATAAAATAGCTTAAAATAGAATAGCTATATGAAATGGCATACACGACAAAGTTGTACTAATTATATACCAAAACTTGGCATGAAAGGAGCTCTGAATAAATTAACAAAATCCTATTTTAAAACGCAGAACTATAGTAGCGTTATATTATAACCTTGAATGATTATAATAAATAATTACTAAATCAAGTAATCGAAGATAAGTTAATAGCCGCCAAACGTAGGCTAAATAGACATAGGAATATTCGAACGGGATTCCTAGATACGTGTCGAAAGAATTATAAGATCCGTATAACGTATATTATCAGACTATTCACAAGAATTAATAGAATAGAACTTGGAAAAGAATAAATACTAATTCAACGAAAGGGGTCTTGACTTTCAAAATAAAAGGGGGGTAATTTGATAAAGCTCTCTGTGTAGTAATTAACTAGATAAAATAATCTTAAAATTGGGCGTTGGTTTTAGGTAAATAGAAGGTTTAAGAAGGGAATTAGTTCAAGTTATACACTTTGACTTCAACTTCGTTACACACAGAATAAATGGACACAATATAGGAAAATCTGAGAATATTCTGGCTAAGTAACACTTGTAAAATATGAAGATGAAGTGTGGTTAATTTAAGTTTATGACGAGTTAACACAGATTAACAAGGCAATATCTCGTACTTATAAATCACTTGTACGGGTCAAAATTTAACGTTTCACACAGGATGCAAAGATTCACGATAGATCCTGGGCACAGATCTAGAGTTAATTATAAAGGGAATATTCACATATTTTACCTTACCTTCACAACTAATAGCCACAACTTAAAAATACTCAAGAGACATTTAGGGTAGGGGTGGAGGGAGCCGTGAGCAAGAATCTGGTTGACCTGGTCTCGTGGTTCTGCAGGGCTGGATGTCAGGGGGAACTGCCTCTCGTAGTACTGCAGGGCTGGGCGTCAAGGGGAACTGCCTCTCTCCCAGGTACAGGTGAAGGGGTTCCGGACTGGACGTCTGGTGAAGCGGTAATACCAATGTTTGTCCTTCCGGTGTAACCAGACGAAGGAGACAATCGTATTTGCTTAATTTCCTTCAGTTAAAGTCAGGCTATATTTGGGTTGTTTTTAGGGTTCAATTTGGTGTCTTTCGAGTTCATAGGGACATGTGGATATCGTTGTCTTGGCTATGGTGAAGGTAATACTTAATCTAAAAATACACGGGGTTATTTATTGGTACACATGGAGATTCTTAATCTCGTGATCTTGATCCCCTACTGTATATTTAAAGGGCCTTGTAGTGATGCAATGGATTATTTTCTATCCATCGTGGTGTCTGGCTTTTCTTATTATGCCGGCCACAAGTTTCTTATTTGACATTGCATTTGTTTCATTCCCAGTCTTCCGGGAAGGCACTATAGGAGGGGTACTGAGGGTCTCACTTATTTCTATATTGGAAGGGTTGTTGGTGCTTAGCTTTCATAAACATTACTTTATTGTATCGTAAAATGGGCTGGAGCTGATGATATGCCTTTGGCGGTGGTTCGTGTCCCTACCATTGGAGGAGCTGGGGCCCCTGTGAGTGGTCAGGGCTCGAACTCCTTTTCCGGACAGACTGACCTATTTCTCCGGTATTTAGAGCATGGGTAGTTCCGGAAAAAGAGGTAGACTCTTGTTTCCGGGCCGGAATTAAAGCCTGGGAAGTTGGTTGGGTCTCATTTTTTCTCGTCTTCTCCTGTCTTCTCCTATTTTTCCTGTTGTCTTGGATGACTGCTATTCTTGCTTTGGTTTGGGGGTGGCTGTTCAACCCCGTCATCTCAATAAGTAACACCCTATTCTTAACATTAATCGTCAATTACAAACCCCAATGTACTTGAATAAACTAATGAAAGCATATGGTCCTCCCGGGATTCGAACTCAGGACACCACACCCAGATCATAAGCATCTAAACCATTACACCACCAACACAGTTAAAAAAACCCATTTATAATTTGTTACACTAAGTTATAAGAATGAAACCCATTGATAAAGCGTTTTGTATTGCCGAGTAAACTCGTCTGGAAATTGTTAGATTAAAAAAAAGAAAAAAAAAAAACTATTTCGTAACATCTTGGAAACTGTTAAGATATATGTCAGTAACTTTGCTTTAATAATATCAAAACTTTTACTGGAAAAAGTTGAGAGAGAGAGAGAGAGAGAGAGAGAGAGAGAGAGAGAATGTGTGTATATACTGCGTTCACACAACTTCTAACACATTAACGCTTTCAGGATCATGACGCGTTTTGACACTTTATGCATTAGACTGGGGACAGAGGTGCATGTTCGTGGCCACCCCTTCGGGGATCACGGCGTCAGGCAATAGATAGATTAGAAGATTTTATACAGCTTAGGAAGGATCGGTGGGGATGTAAATGGTAAAGTCTATCTCAATTTACCCTCTGATTTAAATACACCCTGCCTAATCTAAATAAAATCGCTTAATAATAGCCAGAATACATTGCCAAAACGCGTCCTATTCCTCAAGGGGTTAAATACATAAACAGTTTACCCTAAGACGTATTGCTTTCATATTTTCTGGCTATTAGCAGACGATTTTATTCAGATAAGGAAGGGGATATGGACGTCGGGGGTTGAAATGAGATAGTCTTTACCCTTTTAACTCCCACAGATTCTTCCATTTATTAATTTATTTTTTAATTTCCTCGCTAGACCTCCATCAAGTTTAGAAAAACACCCCCTAGACCCCTTTTCAAGATAAATTTATACATTTTTCGATAGACAAATGTCCCGGCCGAAGGCCGATTCCTAATAAAATTAGAGGATCGCTATCGCTCGCCAGGAAAAAATCGACACTTAAAGGGCACGAAACGTCTTGATATTGAAAACAAAATGAGTCGAAAGGTCTCAAAATCGCCAAACTAACGGAACGAACGTCTTAAAACCTCAAAACGAATATGCTAAACATGAGGGAGAAGGGGGTCCATGAAAAGCGAGTACTATCCCCCTTAAGCAAATCAGGAGGACGAATAATTTAACAACAACAACAACAACTATTACTACTACTACTACTACTACTACTACTACTACTATTACTACTACTATTACTACTACTACTACTACTATTACTACTACTATTACTACTACTACTACTACTATTACTACTACTACTACTATTACTACTACTAATACTAATGATAATAGCAGGTGCTTTGTATTGCTTAATATAAAGGCCAATTTTCTACATCAGTGGATTCATTAGCACCCACATTACGTGACTTTTAATATATGCTAAATAGTCTTCATTTACTGTCTATTCTTCACCATCATCATTGCTCCGCTGGAAACTAACATCTATCTATCACGTATAATACGTGAGAGAGAGAGAGAGAGAGAGAGAGAGAGAGAGAGAGAGAGAGAGAGAGAGAGAGAGAGAGAGAGAGAGAGAGAGAGAGAGAGAGAGAGAGAGAGAGTAGAGTATAAAGAACGAATGAAAAAACCCAGAACACACACCAAATATGACAAAATAATTCCACACCCAGTACTAAATAAAAAGAAAAATGAATTCCGCGACTACATTCGAGAGTTCGGAGTTGTCAAGAAAAAAGGAAATAGTGCCTAAAAGAAAAATAACAATGCAATAATTATCCCCGCACGAGTTACCAAGAAGAGTGCCCGTAAAGAGTTGCTTTGTTTATTTGTTTTTGTGTTCTTTGCTTGTGTCAGACGTTATTATAGTAAAATAATTGCTTTGTTTATTGTGTTTCGTTTTGCTTGTCCCAGACGTAATTATAGTTAAATAATTGCTTTGTTTATTTTGTTTTGTGTTGTTTGTTTGTGTCAGACGTAATTATAGTTAAAGAGTTGTTTTGTTTATTGTATTTCGTTTTGCCTGTCCCAGACGTAATATAGATAGAGTTGTTTTGTTTATTGTGTTTTGTGTTGCTTGTGTGTGTCAGACGTTATTATAGTTAAAGAGTTGCTTTGTTTATTGTTGTTTGTGTTGTTTGTTTATGCCAGACGTAATTATAGTAAAATAGTTGCTTTGTTTATTGTGTTTCGTTTTGTTTGTTTGTGTAAGACGTAATTATAGTTAAATAATTGCTTTGTTTATTGTATTTCGTTTTGCTTGTCCCAGACGTAACTATAGTTAAAGAATTGTTTTGTTTATGGTGTTTTGTGTTGTTTGTTGTGCCAGACGTAATTATAGTTAAAGAATAAAGAGTTGTTTTGTTTATTGTGTTTTGTGTTGTTTGTTTGTGCCAGACGTAATTATAGTTAAATAATTGTTTTGTTTATTGTGTTTTGTGTTGTTTGCTTGTGTCAGACGTAATTATAGTTAAATAATTGCTCTGTATATTGTGTTGTTTGTATGTGTCAGCCGTAATTATGGTTAAATAATTGCTTTGTATATTGTGTGTGGTGTTGTTTGTATGTGTCAGACGTAATTATAGTTAAAGAATTGCTTTGTTTATTTTGATTTGTTTGTTTGTGCCAGACGTAATTATAGTCGGCAATGAGGGACGAATTACCTTTACGCATATAAATATTCCAAAGGTCTTAAAGGTTATTACACATATAACAAGATAAGGAGCACCATTGCTTTAAGGGGCTAATGGATGGTATTTTAGTCTATTCATTCATTTATTCATTTATTTCTTGATTCCCTTGCTAGACCTCCATCAAGCTTAGAAAAACACCCCATGGAATTTTCAAGACAAATTTGTACATTTTTCGGTATAAAAACGTTCCGGCCGAAGGCCAGTTCCTTCTAAATTTAGAGGCTCGCTTTCGCTCGCCAGGAAAAAAAATCGACACCTAAAGGGTACGAAAGGTCTAAATATTGACAAAACAAATAAGGCGAAATGTCTCAAAATCGCCAAACTAACGGAAAGAACGTCTTAAAACCTCAAAAAACTAATATGCTATACATGAGGGAGAAGGGGGTCCATAAAAAACGAGTACTACCCCCTTAAGAGTTTATAGAATAATGCTCTGATTAATTGAATTTATATAATTTAATTTGTCCCGGAATGGATGTGTCTGAATTAATTATTATATTGCAATGGATGTGACTTAATTAAACTATAAATGTATTTCGATTCCGATTCCGGATATAGATATATATACAACAGTTTAAATCAAAGCTAATTAAATCAACGCATAATTGAATAGAACGCAGGGGAAACCAAAAGTAATATTGATTATAATGCAGGAAAGCGCACAATACCCTGATGAAGGTGGTTAGCGGATAGCATATTGAACAGGTCGCTGCCTTAGTTATGTTAAAATAGGACTTCAGAGGCTATCAACCCTTCTGGAATATTAAGCCAGCACACTGTAAGTCAATTACATTTTCAGGACTGGAGCCCCTTTTCGAGAACCCCAGTCCCTCCGGTCGGTGCCAAAACCAAAGTCCCTTATGATAATAATGTTTTGAGAGCTTAACACTTTGAAGATCCGATACGCATGTCTTTGCTGTTTTCTGGCTATTATTGGACGATTTTATTCAAATTAGTAAGGATATATGGAAGTCAGTTGGCTATTTCAGATGGTCTTTACCCTTATAATTCCAACAAATCCTTCCTAAGCTGTATAAATTCGTCTAATGATGTCATAATCCTCAAGCGGAGCAAACAAACGAAGAATGAAAAACAAAAAACGCCAAATATAATTCATACAAGCCCGCATATGCAAGCAATCGCGTTCGCCTCCTGGCCACTTCGCCCCTTGATCGTTTCGCCTCATGACCGTTTCGCCTCATGACCACTTCGTCTCATGTCCCCTTGATGTCAACTTCATATTTTGGTAGCTTCACTTCATGACCCTTTCGCATTACCACCACGTCTCAACAGCATCACAAAGCACGGGCACTACTTCTTCATTATACAGTAGATGCTTGTGTTCTGGGTGTGGTTGTCCTGAGTTCGAATCCCGGTAGGACCATATGCTTTCATTGGTTTATTCAAGTACATTGGGGTTTGTAATTGATGATTAATGTTAAATTAAGAAGGGGGTGTTACTTATATATATATTTATTGACTGACGATTAACCCCTTCTGTACCAGAGACGTCTCTTTAGTTTCATTCCAGCTAAATTTAGGGGATTTCGTGCAATTTAAGAAGGATCTATGGTTGTAAAAAGGGTTACACGCGATAGTTCGAAGCCTGTTCATTGTTGGTGGCCCTATTAAAACTAAAACAAATCGTCTAATAGTAGCCGGAGTAATGTTTAAAGTACATCGCCGGTACAGCAGGGGTTAAATTTATAACACGTAAGTCAAGGTGATAAACGTGTCCGAGGAATTCCGTCTGTGTATTACCAAATTATGTAGCTTGGGGAACAACAACAACAACAACAACAACAACAACAGTATTCTGGATAACACTAGATGATTTTACTTTGCTTAGAAATGCCCTATCGTAATGAATGTATTTAATTAACCCCTTCAGCACAAGAACGCCTTTTTACCTTTGAATCTTGCTAAACACTAGATGATTTTAGGCAGTTTAAGAATGACCTATGTTAATAAGAGGGTTTATTGAGATCGCATTTACCCATTTGAGAAGCATGGATAGATTACAAATTCAAGAAAATCCTCTAATAGTAACCAGAATATGACGAAAATTACGTATTGATGGTGAAGGGGTTAAAATAGGATTGTGTATCTGGCAAACCTATATAATTTAGTTCTGCTTCACATGAGCCTAAAAACAGTTGGCTATGTACTGCGGATCTCATTATTTTAGCAGAGTTTACAACGCCGTCCTGCACAAGCATTCTTTTTGCCCGCTGATTTATCCCAGGATTTAGGTTGGCCCGTTGGTAAAATGTATATAGGCTCAGTTTTTATGTTGGTGTTACTTCATTACAATACACATTGCCGGGCTACTTATCCTTTGTTTTTACTTCACCGTGATTGTTGTTGCTCAAATGAATCAAGACACCAAAGACTTAATTGCTCCCGAGTCCATTATCTTGAAAGGTTTCTGGGACAGGATTTGGAACATCCGAACTACCCTGAATGACCCTTCTATCTGAAAAGCTTTTAAAGCTAGGAGTTAATTGGTGATTTTCTCCGTCCGCGGTGAGATGGTCTAGCAGATCGTCTGGCTGTTGCAATGGTCTGGAAAAATCAGTGCACTATTTTCGCCATACCCCGCTGACCCCTTTTCGGTCTGTAAGTTGTCGTCCTATACCCTGTTCCAAGTAAGTAGGCTTTAACCTATTGGCCATTAACCCCTTCTGTACCGGCGACGTCTTTGTTATTTTATTATAGCTACCGTATATTTAGACGATTCTATGCAGTTTAAGAAGGATCTGTGGTAGTAAAAAGGGTTAAGTGAGATAGTTCGAAGTCTGTTCCTTTCTGGGGACCCTTTTTAAACTGAATAAAATCGTCTAATAGTAGTCAGAATAAAGTTAAAAAGACGTCTCGGTACAGAAGGGGTTAATCTATATAACTCAGTAATGTTTAGAGTAATCAAGCTAACATGCCGACCATTTACGAAGAATCAGCCAGGGAATAGGCGTGGAAATGTACAGCCACTTGCTCGAGCCCTTATTGACTTAGAGAGGTTAGGAGTCACGATTTCTGACCTACCTATTTGGAACAGGGTATAGTCTGTCTGTCAAAGGAGTCTGACTGTTCTGGTCAGTGCCAGAACAGAGATAATTATAGTTAAATAATTGCTCTGTATATTGTGTTTTGTGTTGTGTGTATGTGTCAACCGTAATTATGGTTAAATAATTGCTTTGTATATTGTGTGTGGTGTTGTTTGTATGTGTCAGACGTAATTATAGTTAAAGAATTGCTTTGTTTATTTTGATTTGTTTGTTTGTGCCAGACGTAATTATAGTCGGCAATGAGGGACGAATTACCTTTACGCAGATAAATATTCCAAAGGTCTTAAAGGTTATTACACATATAACAAGATAAGAGCACCATTGCTTTAAGGGGCTAATGGATGGTATTTTAGTCTATGTATTCATTTATTCATTTATTTCTTGATTCCCTTGCTAGACCTCCATCAAGCTTAGAAAAACACCCCATGGAATCTTCAAGATAAATTTGTAAATTTTTCGGTATAAAAACGATCTCTCTCGTTTTCTCTCTTTCCCTGGCTTGTATTGACAACTGGATGGGGGTAAACGTCTTAAAACAGTAGGCTGAATGGGGCCGAATGGATACAAGCCAAAGACAGAGGGAGAGAAAGATAAAAAAAAGCGAGGTGGGCTCCCTTAAGTGTTGTAGTCGTGTCATAGTGTTTGGTAAATAAAGTGGATGTCCAGATATACCTAAGGAGGGTTTGGTATTTGTGTAAGTCTGTATATATATGTATATATATGTATTAGTGTGTATATATGTGGGTTTATCCTCCTTTTTGACACTTGTTGATTATCTGTTCTCCATCAATATTAATATATAATTATAATAAATATTGGTCTCTCTCTCTCTCCACAACATAATTAATCTATCTTTACCTCCCCTTCACACACACACACACGCACACATACTCACACACACACACACACACACACACACACACACTCATCCATCATCAGCTGTTCTGTTATCATCCATTCACCCTCCTTTATGGCCTCATTACATTACATTTTTTGCGCACCCCTCTCTTCCCTCCGTTATCTAATATCCCTCTTATCTCCCTTTTTATCAGGGGTTTGTTTACCCCTCGATGTTATTATGCGTTCATCTCTCTCTCGCACTCTCGGTCACACACACAATCTCTCTCTCTCTCTCTGTTTGTCTCTCTCTCTCTCTCTCTCTCTCTCTCTCTCTCTCTCTCTCTCTCTCTCTCTCTCTCTCTCTCTCTCTCTCTCTTTTACATACACACATTCTCTCTCTTTCTCTGCCTGTCTGTCTGTCTGTCTGTCTGTCTGTCTCTCTGTCTGTCTCTCTCTCTCTCTCTCTCTCCCCCTTGTACTAGTGTGATTTAAGTCATATACTGTATATGACCCCGCATATATATTGACCGGAATTGATATATAATTTTAATTGAGACGGCCTTAAGAAGAAGTTTATTATTATTTGCATTAATTATTGCATAATAGTCCCCCTATATAAGGGCAAAGGGGAAAGAGGAGTGTGTGGTAACCACCGAGGAATATGTCTTCTAAGCGTAGTAGGGAAGGTATACAGTAGGGTAGTGATTGAGAGAGTGAGAGTGAGAACGGAGAAATGGATAGGCGACGAGCAGGGAGGTTTTAGGAAGGGAAGAGGATGTGTAGATCAGATTTTTACCCTGAATTGTGTTGTGGAGAAGTATCTGGAGAAGAAACAAAAGGTGTATGTTGCCTTTATGGACTTGGAGAAGGCCTATGACAGAGTGGATAGAGAAGGTTTGTGGAAAGTACTTAGAATATACGGAGTAGAGGGCAAGTTGCTGAAAGCAGTGAAGAGCATGTATGAGGGTGCAAAGGCGGCAGTACGTGTGGAGAGTGAGCAGAGCGAGTTCTTTGACCTGAATGTTGGTTTGAAACAGGGGTGTGTGATGTCCCCGTGGTTGTTTACTGTATATATGGATGGAGTTATGAAAGAAATACTATCAAGAGCAGTGGATGTTGGTGTATCGCTGAAAAGGGAGGGAATTGAGTGGAAGCTACCTATACTGCTGTTTGCGGATGATACAGTTCTGATGAGTGATAATGAATGGGAGTTGCAGGGTCTGGTAAATGAATGGAACAGTGTGCGAAAACAGAATTTGAAGGTAAATACGGGGAAGAGCAAGGTTATGGTCTTCGAAAGGGGTGAAGTCACAGAGTGTGAGGTGAAGCTGAACGGTCAGGCTATGGAGATCGTCAACTCTTTTAAGTATCTGGGCAGTGTGTTGAGTAAAGATGGGACTATGGATGAAGAGGTGCGGGAGAGGGTACAACAGGGGAAGAGGGTTGTAGGAATGCTAAAAGCAGTAACAAGAATAGGGTGGTCAGTATGGAAGTGAAGAAGTCCTTGCATGACAGTGTGGTAATCCCGACACTGACTTACGGAAGCGAAGCATGGACGTTGGTTGAGAGACTCAGACCAAGAGTGAGAGCAGTGGAAATGAATTACTTAAGGAGTGCGTGCGGAGTTACATGGAGGGATAGACAGACTAATGAGGAAGTAAGAAGGAGGTGTGTGTGGAGGTAGATGTGCTGGAAAGTGTGAAAAGGAACAACTTGAGATGGTTCGGCCATATGGAACGTATGGAAAGTGAGAGAATGACTAAGAGGGTGTACGAGAGCGAGGTGGAGGGACAGAGGGGGAGAGGTAGACCGAATATGAGGTGGAAGGATGGAGTGAGGAACTACATGAACGAAGGCGGTGCTGGTTGGGGGGAGGGGCGTCGACTGACGGGGGACAGAGGTGCATGGGGGCGGTTCGTTCGTGGCCACCCCTTCGGGGATCGCGGCGTCAGGCAATAGATAGATAGATAGATTAATTATTTCATTTGCCTGTTTATTTATATATTATTTTTTAGTTTCGTCCCAAGACCTCCACCAAGCTTTAAAATAAATAAATAAATAAAAAATAAAATAAAAATAAATCCTTTTCGAGATAAATTTGTATATTTTTCGGTGCAAAAATGTCCCAGCCGAAGGCCAGTTTTTCCTAAGCTACAGGCTCGCAAGCCCTTAAAACTGACAAAGAAATGGGATGAAAGGTCTTATAATTGCCAAACTACTGGGGCGAGCGTCTTAAAATATCAAAAGTAAAGGGGGCAAATACGAGGGAAAAGGGGGTCCAGCAAAACACCCCTTTATAATTACAACACACATTATAAAACGTCAACATGCAGACGGCCAGATCCGACCAACATTACTGATGACTGAATGAATTAAACCTGACCACGTATTTGCCGTACGAATGTCTGGCACATCTGTATTCCACATATGTAACTTTTTATTATTATTATTATTACTATTTTTTTATTTTTTTGTCTGATGGGAGCAGGCTGAATATTCATAGCTCCTGCTGCACGGTGTCGCCATGTATAGTGTAGTGTAGTTTAGCTGCTTATACACACACACACACACCCACACGCCCACCCACACCTACACCTACCCACACACACGCATATATATATATATATATATATATATATATATATATATATATATGAAAGAAATGCCAATAAACACGACATACTGTATATCCAAAAGGACTAACTGGTTATTGTTTCCTCGTATCGCCCGGGATCTAAAACACATTTCACCTGTGGAGCTGCCATGGTACCGTCACCAATAGATAGGATTAATTTTAGGTGAAGCTTCAAACAATCAAATAAATAAAATGCCTTCACCATTAGATAGGATTAATTTTAGAAGCTGCACACAATAAACTAAATAAAATCCACATAACACTATGCCATAAATGTTTTGCGCTCTTTATATTTTTACACAACTGGCTTTTATACTTAGCCTATCGCTTTTGCAAAATCACAATAATGTTCTCGCCAATGTCAATTATGCTTCATATGAATTTACATAATCGGAATGCATATATCATCAGAGCATCATTATACAGATGAGGACAAGAATACACGCATGTTTCTAGAGTGAATGTGATATTTCATATTCATTATGCACTCATTAATTTATCAAGGTACGAAAAAGGGAGGCATAGGTACTGAAGGTGTTATTGTTATATTATTATTGTTATTATTATAATATATACAGTATATATATATATATATATATATATATATATACTGTATATATATAATATACTGTATATGTCCACTCAACCAGAGGAATATATCAACCAATAGATCTCAACCAGAGTCAAATTCACCAGGGCCATCTAGACCTCAGCAGACTTAATTGAAGTCTTAAATCAACCTGATAGTTCTAGGTGAGCTGCTTGATATTTGTTTGTTGAAATGGTTTACTGCATGAGTGGTCCGACCAACAGTATCCAAAATGAATCTCCATATTTTGTCCCCCACATAAGCACAACGTAATAAGCTATAGCCCTATTTTTATAAGCTATAGCCCTTGCTCTTTTCAATTTTTATTCTGGCTATATTTAGAGAATTTGATAAAGCTTAGGAAGGATATATGGTCATGAAAAGTATTGATTGAGTTAGTTTGAAGCCTAAAATTAATTGGTAGACGTCCTTCGTAAGACGAATAACATCTTCATATGAACGACATTGTATAAGTAATGTGCAAAAGGCGATTCCATTTCAATAATTTTCCAAAGTATAAATTATGAAATGTGGCTAAAGATTGATTGTAGTTTAAAGCCACCAATCACATAAGTTTGTTTATCATGGAGCATTATGGAGGTCAGGATTGTGATTTTTTGTTGTTGTCTATATTCCAACTTACTCCCTCTCGGGCATAGGCTGAGTGCCTGTACAGTACATTCAACCGTTCAACACGGAGAAGCCCGTGAGGTCTCGTTCCAGTCTTGGGAGTGAGACATGTGAAGCAACCAGCTTTTTCCATCTTGCCATTCGCATTTTTTTTTTTTTTTTTTTTCTATGTGATTGAGGGAGGCAAAAGGCATAACTGCCTATAGCGAGTGCCCCCCCCCCATAGTTGAAAGAGTGACAGGGCCAAAATCAAGGGACGTTCGAGCCAAAATGCCTGGACACACGGAGCTTGAAGCAATTTAAGTCATAGGAAGAGGGAAAGACTGATTCTGGGAGAGAGTTCCAGAGCTCAGCTGTTGAGTAGAAGAAAGTTTGAGAGTAACGTTTCACTCTTGGGTTGGAGAGTTGCACAGAGTAGGGGTGGGATTGAGTTGCAAGACGGGTACCACGTGCCCTACGTAAAGGAGGTGGTATGCACTGGGATAGCTCTGATTATAATTATATGGAGCTGCTTCGCCTTCGTGCTTCACTGTCTCACCCCCAAGACTCGAGCCTTCACTCTCAGAACGCCACCTATTGAGCAATTAACTCACTAGGCATTGCCCCCCTGTAACATATTTTGAATATGGGAATATTCATACAATGCTATTTAATAAGAGAACAATGAGGGTATTTTTTGTTTTGGCGTTTTGGTGGGCTTTATGGTAATGCACTGATACTAGGTACAGCACTAATTCTCCCTACCAACAATTCCTTTGAGACCTCTGGTGGACGCTTCTGAACTAGCGCCAGAGCTACGACTGTAGACATCACTATACCCAACACCTAGGAGTTATCTCAATTTCTGTGTGATTCTACACGTTTGTATTATACCGTATATGACTACACTAAGTGCTTAAAGAGTATAGTAATAAAGGGAAAGTCCATATGCAGCTGATCATGACTACAAACATAATTATAAGCTGATTAATTATCGTAACAAAATTGGCGGGAAAATACCTGCTGACTTTGTATTGTAAATATACGTTATTTATTAATATGGGTGATTTTAAATATATAAATCAAAAGTATGCATAGACCAAAGTATGTGTCAGCTACAGAAATTTCGACTAACTGCATATATTATAGAATTGTTGAAGGAGAGGGAGGGTGGATAGCTCCGCGATGTCGCCCATTTCCCACAATGCACCGCGGTAAACCTTGCGTTCAGCGCCTCTATCGGCCACTGTAGGCATTTATTGGTAGGGAGAATTCCATCCTAATAAGATCTTCCCATTGACATTTTGGGATTCGAACCTGGGCCCATTAGATTACCAGTCCAGTGGCAAGACCACTTTACCACACCTCCCCTACCAGTTACCAGTTAGAAGGCGAGAACGGAAGCAGGGTTGGAAAGATTTATAAATAATCTAATTAATTAATTAATTTCACTCCCAACCCCAAACACCTCCCAATGAAATTAATGAAAGCCTGTGATCCTCCCGGGATTCGAACCAGAGATCCCATATACAGATTTTAAACACTCTAAACATTACACCATCAAGATTAAAGTTAAAGGTTAAGTACATGACTACGATTGATATCCATTTATCGAATACTGGATATTAATCTAATCATGTACTCAAACACAACTGTACACTGAATAGCGTAATGTTTATGTGCAAGGAAAGAACAATTTATGGGGGCACAGATCTCAAAGGACCGACCTCGCTACGAACTAGAACGAGATCGAGGTGCAGACAGAGGAAGGTAATCATGCACAAAAATAGATAGCTAGATTGAACGATAGATATTAGATAGACAGATAGATAAATATATATATATAGAACGAAAAAGAGAGAGAGAGAGAGAGAGAGAGAGAGAGAGAGAGAGAGAGAGAGAGAGAGAGAGAGAGAGAGAGAATGGGGGTTTGAGGAGAGGCTGAGGGATCCTGCAGTGTTGAGAGAGAGAGAGAGAATTGGGGTTGGAGGTGAGGTTGAGGAATCCTGCAGTGTTCCCTATCTCCATTTCAGCTGATTAAATTATAGCGCACCAAACACTGCGGTGAGAGTTGTCAGGTGTGACAGCTTGGGAAGAAAATTCTGTGTCGAATTATGGAAATTTACGAAAAAGGGAGGCATAGGTACTGAAGGTGTTAATTATTATTATTATTATTATATATACAGTATATGCTGGTATATATATATACTGTATATATATATACAGTATTGTTTATTTGATGATAAATATAACTGCTAAGGCTAGGATTCGAACCGTTTTCAGGCAGGATGTCTAGCCACCTATGCCACCACGAAGGCTAAAAGGAGACATTTGATACTTCTACCAGTATTCCTACCCAACCCGACTCAGTGTGGGGAGCAGACAGTCTTTTAATCGAAATCCAGCTCCCCTAAGCGTGACAAGTTGTAGGCCGGGAAATTTTTCTACCAAAAAATGTACACATTTATCTTGAATTAAGTCTAGGGGGGTATTTGTCTAAGCTTGAAGGAGGTCTAGAGAGGGAACTAAGAAATAAAGGAATACATGAATTAAATAGACCAAAATAACAGCCACTAGCCCCTTAACCTTTTGAGATCAGGTGAATTTATTGTTCTTTTATTCTGGGAAGGTAAATTTATCGGAATAAGGCAACGTAAACATGAGCGAACTAATACCTAACCGAAATTAGCCACAACCCTCCCCCAACCTTCAATTCCGTACGAAATCTCAATATCTGGAAGCCACTGTCACTTACATTTTGTGAGGCCTTTAATTCTGTGATGGGGACTGTATATAATATCCACCGCCTCTCACGGTATAATGACCTGAGTGACGGCACGAGAGAGAGAGAGAGAGAGAGATAAATTTTCAAGGAATAGCTATGTCTCAAAATAAAAAAACAAAAAAAACAAAACAAAAACACACATAACCACTACCCCCTTAAAAGAACGTGACCAGGACAGAAGGGGTTAAAATGTTATCACCGTAAACCCGACCCGTTTGTCCTTTGTCGGTAAACGGTTATGGCGGCTCGTTTGATTCCGCTTTTGTTTTATCTATCTATCTATTGCCGGACGCCATGATCCCAGAAAGGTTGGTCACGAACGAAACGACCCCATGCATCTCTGTCCTATTTTCCTTGCTACCCTCCCTAAGTTTCTTGACCTCTTTCCAGACCAGTTTCTTACACTCCCTCCATTTTACACTTAGATTCCTTCCAAGTTCCTCATCTGCTCTTCTCTTACTTTCCTTCACTACTCTCTTCACCACTCTCTTTTTCTCCAAGTACCTCGCTCTTTTCTGTCTCTCCAAATCTTCACTCCCTCTACTACCCAACCTTAGTTAGTTAGTTAAAATAGGACTTCAGAGGCTATAAACCCTATTGGATTATTAAGCCAGCACACTGTAAGTCAAGAATAACGTCAGGACTGGAGCCTCTCTGCAAGAACCCCAGTCCTTTGCTACCCAACCACTCTCTGAAGTCTATAGGCTTTGTTCTTGTCTTCAACAGCTATTTTTACCTCTTCAGTCCACCACGTTGTACCCTTCACTCCCCTCCCTCTTCTCCTTACTCCCCACAGCTCCTCACATGCTGCACATATATCTTCCTTAAACACTTTGCTCACCTCCTCCACGTCCTCCATACTCTCCAGGTCAAACTTACCTAGTCGTCTCTCTACTGCTCTCTTGAACTCTTCCCTGATCTAATCATCCTGCAACCTCTCCATCCTCTTCGCTACTCCACCTTCCTCTCGCCTCCCTCCAGCTCTCCTCACCCAGGGAGAGAAAGAGAAAAAAAGCGAGGTGGGCTCCCTTAAAAGATCGCCACCGGTCCAGAAGGGGTTAAAATACTACCGCCGTAAACCCCAGCCCATTATACCATCGTCCCGTATCCAGGTAAAGGGTTATGGCGGCGCGTTTGATTCCGCTCACTGGCCAGACCGCATAAGGGACCCCACCTCGCTTTTTTTATCTTTCTCTCCCTCTCTCTTTGGCTTGTATCCATTCGACCCCATTCAGCCTACTGCTTTAAGACATTTACCCCTATCCAGGTGTCAATATTTTCCTGGCGAGCGGTAGCGAGCCAGCATATATATATTTTTGTTTTTGACAGCAAGCTAAATTTGTAAATTTGTTGATAGAAAAATGTCTCAAGCCGGATTTTTTTATACAATGCTGGCTCGCTCTCGCTCGCCAGGAAGAAATCGACACCTGGATGGGGATAAACGTCTTAAAACAGTAGGCTGAATGGGGCCGAATGGATACAAGCCAGGGAAAGAGAGAAAAGGAGAGAAAGATAAACAAAAAGAAAGAAAGCCGGTGACCCCCCTTAAAATAAATAGCCACTTATGTTCTTTATCCCGCCGGCGCTCTCTTTCCATTACAAACAATAACACTGCCGTAATTATCCCGCCGGCGCTCTCTTTCCATTACAAGCAATAACACTGCCGTAATTATCCCGCCGGCGCTCTCTTTCCATTACAAGCAATAACACTGCCGTAATTTCCGATTGAAGTGCACCGGATGACATTTATCCTTGTGGCGGGCCAGTAACAACGTGGCTATGAGGCTGGTTGATTGGATGGTGGGAGGGAATTAATATACTGTAGATGTTAAATGAAACTTTTATGGGGGATAGCCAAATGAAAAAAAACATATACGCTTTAATTATACATACATGCAAGCGAATATACAGAAAGAACCACACACACACACACACACACACACACACACACAGGAACCAATTGTGAACGTAATGTTTTTCATTTTAAAGACCGCCTGCCAGACTACCTACGCTCGTCACTTGTTTATAGTTTCAATTGTCCCAGTTGCCAAGCGTGATATGTGGACAGCACTGTTCCCTCACTTAACATTCGAGTTGATCAGCATTTAGGTCAGTCTTACAGGACGGGTCAACCACTCAGAAACCCTCCTCACTCTGCTGTAAAATTCCCCGCTAAGGAAGGACAATTTTTTAATAAAGTAGACGTGCCGTTTTGCCCAAAATCAAAACGGCATACCCAACTATGCGATGGGTTACCATTATCACTAGTATTAACACCATCATGTTTTCGTTGTTATTTGCTTATAGGTCACTGATGATGGCATAAACAATATGTCGAAACGTTTGACAATTATGAAAATAAAGATGTTGACTGTTTCATCCCTCGTCATTCTTTTCCTCCTGAAGTTGAGCTTCCCAGGAACGCTCCCATTTCCGATATATATATATATATATATATATATATATATATATATATATATATATATATTGGGTGGAGAAAAAAACACAGGAAAGAGCTTTGATTCTTTATTCTCTAACATGTCGGGTTATGTACCCATCTTCAGAAAGACTGACAGATTTTAGACAACTCAATATATATATACCGAGTCTGGAAATTCACGGTTGGCATCCTAGAACAGTGCTGCCATCTGGATGGCGACATTTGAAATCTTTAAATACAACAATTAATTGCTTAGCCTATCCTCTGTATGGACGGGGTTATCCTAAACTCTCACCAATTACCTTCTTATCCTTTTCGGTACCGGCAACGGACTTATATTTAATTTATCACTATTAGGATCAGGAAAGGTCTGTAAAAAGACTTAACTCTGCCATACCCATAGCTTACTCTGACTGTTCCTTTAACTTATATATTTTCTAGATCTCAAGTGACGGCGTCTTTTCCGTGGATTGACCTCCCAATCTACCAAGATTGGAAGCCAAAGCGTCACATTTTTCCCTTGCCCCTCAACTTTCTCTTCATAATTGCTGAGGGGCACAGGGCCCTGGGTGGGGCTTTGGTTTCCCGGGCGTTTCCGCACCCTCCTCAGCTCCCCGCCATGGAGTGGCTTCGGTCACCCAGGCTTTATTGTGGTCGGCAGGGGGGGTTCTGTGGGGGCACTCGGTTATGGCCTTGGAATTGCTCGGGGCCTTGGGGCTGTTCGGCCAGGCAGCTTGGGGAACAACAACAACAACAACAACTGATTAAAGCATTTGGATCTCTAGGTGTCCTTCCTAAACTGAATAAACTTGAATGTAATGACAACATCAAAGATAACGAAGAGGACAAAATATCTAATTCTTCCTGTCTTTGACTTCAGAGCTATTTTAGCGGCGTGAACCGACCATTTTATAAACCCCTCTCTGCGGTTGGTTACGTCTTTTGGGGTGATATAGGCAGCTTCTAACGGGTTCCTCATTCGTTTATCTAACCCATTCTTATTTATCTGGCTGCTTTCGATTTGGGTAGATGACTTTTATTATCAATGTGTAGTACTAGAGAGTTTGAGTAGTACTCTCTAGTTTGAGTAGTACTCTCTAGTTTGAGTAGTACTCCCTAGTTTGAGTAGTACTCCCTAGTTTGAGTAGTACTCTCTAGTACTACATATTGATAGTTTGTCCCTTTCGTTATAGTTGATGTTGTTTTCATTACATTCAAGTTTATGGATATATGGATAAATAGATGGATTATTTTGTGCAAAGGAAAACTCCCGAAAACAACTACATAAAATGGTCCTTAATTGTACATTCACTGTCACAACAAAAGTTATCGCAAAGTTACCGACAAACCAAATTGAGTATGCATATGTATATAATTCACAAGGAGAGAGAGAGAGAGAGAGATATATATATATGATAAAAGCGAGTATCTAGAGACACCATTTCTTATACCCTACATCCTACGTATACGCTTCCCAGTCAGCGTATCTATCAAAGGTATATACTGTATATACAGTCATAGACTACAGTAGATCTGGACTGGACACGAAAATGGAACTTTGCAGTAAGGGACCCAAAATCGGAGAACGAAACCCCAAGTTTGAACCTCGAAACCGCGAAAAATTTATATTTTCGCGGTTTCGAGGTTCGAACTTGGGGGTTCGTTCTCCGATTTTGGGTCCCTTACTGCAAAGTTACCTTTTCGTGTCCAGTCCAGTAGTCTATGATACAGTATATATATATATATATATATATATATATATATATATTTCCAAGCTCTCAGTGGGGTTCGAACCGTCGACCGTCAGACGATAGCCGACGCTTTAATCAACTACACCACGGCAGCGTCGGCTATCGTCTGACGGTCGACGGTTCGAACCCCACTGAGAGCTTGGAAACATTTAGTGGCTCACGTGTATTTGTGATATATACTCAATATATATATATATATATATATATATATATATATATATATATACTGTATATATATATATATATATATATATATGTCCTTCCCTTGTATCGGACACCAAAATCTTTCCTCAGCATATCTACAGGCGTTACTTCACACAACATTAACTTTTATAACCAGCCTACTTCCAACGCAAGATATTTCTTTTCTACAGTATATGGGATTGGGCATGTAGCACGGCGGATGTAGCGGTCACCCATACTGAGTACTGATATATCGTTGGTATTCATCATACGCTAAACAATACCCATCAACCCCTCTCCCTCTATCTATATATATTTTTACATTCTTCGGTAGATGAAAATCCTCCTAAATTGCAGGCTCGCTATAGCTTACTAGGAAAAATCGACGAATGAGGCAAAGGTCTTGAAATCTCAAAACTAATAGGGCTAAACATGAGGGAGCAAGGGGTCATGCAGAAACACCACCTGGAACGGAAAGTATGATGCAGAAATTCACCTTAACCCCATTAGCACCATGACGCCTTCTTACCTTTGATTCTGGCTAAGGTTAGACGATTTTATGCAGCTTAAGAAGCACCTATATGCTATTAAGAGGGTTCGTTGAAATCATATTTATCAATTTCAGTCGTAGAGGTAGATTATAAACTAAATATAATTGTCTAATGGTACTCAAAGGGATAAAAGCATTTCGAAGAGGCAATTTCTGGGTCTAACCGGAGTTGACGTGCGGTGGTAAAAATGGAAATAGTTGCATAAAGTTTTAAACCCCTTCTGTACCGGCGAAGTCTTTTCAATTTCAGTCTTGCTATATTTAAACGACTTTGTGCAGTTTAAGAAGGATCTGAGGTAGTTAATAGGGGTAAATGAGATAGTTCGAAGCATGTTTATTCCTGGACGCCCTTTTTGAAACTGAATAAAATCGTCTAATAGAAGTCAGAATTAAGTTAAAAGAACGACACCGGTACTGAAAGGGTTAAAGTATCCATCTGCATTGCTCGACGGAAACCTGACCTCCCACACAAGGGGTGCCTATAGGTTAGCTGCCAATTGACCACTTGCGAGTTTCGATCTATAAGGCAGTTGGAGCTGTAGACATCGATAATTAACATAATGATCACCTAAATTGCGGTTGTAGTGATTATATGAATACATAAACCCAATTCAACATACTTGTTATCCATTAGAAACCTACATTGTTATTGCATTTCTGTTTAATATCGATGTTTATGGCTCCAACTTCCGTATAGAACGAAATTCGTAATTGCTCAATTGGCTCGGTACTGGTGCAGCTTCCCGAAACCGCTTCACCTTTGGCCCATCATATTAAGGGGAGGTTTGTTTTCTGGATCCTCTTCTCCCTCATGTTTTCTCCTATTAGTTTGGCGATTTTAAGACGTTTTGTGCCATTTAGGTGTCAATTTTTATCTTGGCGAGCGTTAGCAGCCTGTAATTCAGGAGGAACTGGCTTTCGGCCGGGAAATTTTTCTACCGTAAAACATACAAATCTATCTCGAAGGGGGGTCTTAGGGTATTTTTTAAAGCTTGATGGAGGTTTTGGATGGAAGTTAAAAATAGTATTTAAATAAATGTCTATAGGTCTGTCCTAAGCTGAATACAATAGCCCAATATTAGCCAGAATAATATGAAAAGGACGTCACGGGGTACTGAAGAGGTTAATGGGTTTGAAGGCGTGAAGTATAGCCAAATTATTTGCCACACTGTTAATACAACATACAATCTTGGGTGGAAATTAGAATTGAAGAGTTTTAGCACTAGTATGTTTGAGAACTTACATTTTGTTTTATCTAGAACAAACTTCCTTGAGTGTTGTAAATAGTTATTCATTAGAGTCGTTCCAGAAACGATTAACAGGGTTTTGCGCGCCTGTAATATGCATACTTCACTACACAATCTCTCTGTGCAATTTAGAATGTTTCCCCAAATAGATTGCAATGTTTATACAATACTACCTAGTATTATGTAACTCAGTGTAACTCTCTCAATGTATCCTACCTCTAAGTTGTTATAATCTCTCGCTCTCTCTTCCTCTCGTTCTTGCTCTGCCATCCTCTCACCTTCCTCTTATCCCGCCTGAGCCCAAGATTATCCTTCCAAATTAGATGGTCTGATTCTCAAAGTCACTATATATATTGTCACAATGACCAGGGTCTATAGGGTTTTTATGAGTAGCTAGACTCGACTGGCGCCAGATTTATTAAAGCAGCTGTGCCAAGTCTATCCTTAGAAAGATCTGGTATTGTTAGTTAAGTTGTTAACACAGGAATACTTTAGTATAAGTTATTCTTGTGAAGTGTCTTAGTCTTATCATATCGTGTGGTGAGATTTTGCAACCCCTTCGTTTGAGACTGGCCTCCGCGGGGCTCTGCAACATCCGGTCCCTTCATTCTCTTGTTGGCGGCCAGACTAGATAGTTGGTGTCCCCTTCTCTCTCGTGACCCATCAGTCTGACTCGTTTATTTTCCTTGCTTGCATAATATTAACGTAACGTAATTACTTCGGGATTCGTGATAGGGAAGAGCTGGGAGGTTTGCCGGGGTCCTTACTAATAAGCACTGTTAATCCCATAGACAGTCCACACACACACACATCCATACCCCCTACATAATATGTTTCCCAGTGTTCGTGCTCAGGACCCGGTAACAACCTTGACGGTTCTGCCCCAGCACTTGTGTGTTCCCTATCTCGGGTTTCGAACTGAGGCAACGGAGTGTTTAATATTAATTAGGAATCCAGCTTCAGTCTGGACCCCCCCCCCCCCCCCCAATAGTTAAGTGAGTGTGGGAGGTGGACTCTTAAGAGTTCATTGTTTGGGCGGTAACTCACTGGGGGCCCAGGTTGAACCAGGATATACTGGTGTGATATTAGAGGTGGTCAGGGCAACTTGCTTCCACTAATATCACCCCGAGGTTAGTAGTCATATTAGGACACTGCCTTGTATTGTTAGAACATTATTATATGCAGCATTATTATGTGCAACTCTCTTGGGTTGAGAGTGGATTACCGTTGGCTGGTTTGCGCACGGTTTGGTATTGTCGAGGGCGCGCATAGCCTGTTATGCTCGAAGTACACCTGCACTCTTTTGTTTTCGTAGATGTCTGCTGGTAGCCTATATATATTCAACTGTTTTGATTATCCAACCCAACATTGCTAATCCCGGTGTTGGTTTCGAGTTCTCGTAGCTAGTGAGTTACATGATTATTTCTGTTCTACTTATTATTCAGAATAGGAGCAGGGCAGTGTGCACCTTAAGCCCTGAGAAGAGCCTGGAAGCGTTCATAAAGCTCTTACCTGTTGCGTTGTGGTGTTGTTTGGTAAAGAGACAAGGTGCATTTGCATTAGTCATTATTTTCGTATACCGTCTCTAAGCAACTGAGGTCCAGATGCGTAACAGTGGCGACCTTGCCTAGGATAATCAGAATAGTACCAGCAGTATTAATAAGATTTATTTTGATCAGAGGATTTTTTTTTAGAATAGGTGTCTAGCATTTATATTTTATTATGTCTAAACAACAAGCAAGAGAGGAGGGGGAGAGTGTCGTGCCGTTACATATCACCAGTGAGTAGGATGCGAGAGTGTTCCTTCGGAGTTCTCCGGAATGGGCACAAGTGCAGTTGAGAAGGGTGGAGGAATTGAGGTTGATAGCAACAGTGTTGGGAGTAGAGGGGCCTCTTCTTACCACAAGGGAAGCATGTCAGCAGTATATATGGCAGTATTATTATGACGTTCAAGAGGAGCTTGAGTCAACAACTGTGCCGGCAGGAGGCTATATCACACCTGCACGTTCTCCGCCGCGCACACCCAGTCCTTTTAATGAGAACATAACGTCTTCTCAGTTTACATGTCCTACTGTTGTTTCCCAGTTGTTGCCTGACGTACCCTCTGGTGTGCCCCAACTTACTCAACCCCATTTTTATCCTTTACACTCTGAGCTCTGGAACTCTCTCCCAGAATCAGAAAAAAAAAAAAAAAAACAAAACTCCTGCCGCTGGCTGGGCGGCACAGGAAGAGTCAGGCAGGGCATCATATTTTATAGGCAACTTTCTCAGAGAATCTAAATCAATATATTGATTAAACTATTCTTAGACTTTACTGGATTTTATATAAATGCAAGATTTACTTTCTTCAGGCTAACATTTTGTATTGAATTCTTAACCTTCCAGCCTAATATACTACTTAGCGACCATTAATCCACTTTATTCAGCTTAGGAAGGATCTAAAGTTATAAATGGACAATTAAAGTTCGCTTCCATTCCCGTAGTATTTTTAAATTATTTTAAGTAATTTACTGATTACACCTTTAAGAAAGGCTTTTTAAGTTGGCAACGGTTTTGTATTCTTGTTAATTATTTTATTGCTAATGTTAAGACAATTTTGTTCCGATTAGGAAGATAAGTCGCATGCATTTTTTAGTTATTTTTTTTTATCTATTTAGTTAAGTAGAGCAAATTACTCAGACCACTGAGCTCCAAACGGAACTCTCATAGGTCTGGCTTTATTTATTTAAAAAAAATTCTATTAATCCAATTATTCCTGTATTTCTTAGTTTCTTCACTAGACCTCCATCAAGCTTAGAAAGGTAAATTTGCCACCAGCAGGTCCGGGTCTCTTTGTGTACGCTGCAAGAACGGGACCAAACGCTATGGTGAGCGGTGCGTCTACAAGTGTTCCCCTCGGATACCATCACTCTCACAGTACCCACATCTATCTCCCCTGTCACGCCTCCTGCCACACCTGTCACGCTTCCTGCTACACCTGTCATGCCACATGTTTTCCCTGTTACGCCTCCTGCTGCACCTGTCACGCCTCCTGCCTGCCCTGTCACACCTCCTACCACATCCGTCACGCCTCCTGCTACACCTCTCATGCCTCCTGCTGCACCTCCTGCCACACCTGTCACACCTCCTGCCCCACCTGTCATGAGCCCTTCTTCGTCAACAGCGGCTCTAAATGTCATCCTCTGGCTAGGTTTACCAGTGAGGTGAGGTAACCGCCATATATTTTGTTAGCAAATTGTGTCACAGCTATTCACTTCATTTTAAGGCCTTTAATTAAGTATTACTTCAGCCTCTCAACCAGTAGGATCATAGGCTAGTTTTTATATCAGTGTTAAATTTGTTTTTATTAATAATTAAAATATTAAACTGGCAAAATATACCTACCAAAAGTAAGAAGAAGAGACAATATTAAGGCAAAGAACTTATCAAAATCGCTATGTGGAAACAATGCTTTAGCAAAATAAAGATAAATTGAAATAATAGAACACAATCCACAACATAGGGTGCACATCACTACATGAGCAAGTTAATCTGTTTCCCAAGCAAACAAATCACACACATAACATCGCACTATCGTCACATTCAAGGAATTAGATAATCTGGGAATTTTTACTAATTTCTGTATGAATAAAGAAACTACAATTTATTTAGAAAATGTCTATTAAATACCATTCATACATACATACATACATACAAGTTTAAAGACTATCATCCACACCACAAAGAACATGGTTTCTATCTCTTTACTGAAGTACAGTAATTGCCAGAACGCATCCCCATCATATCATCACAGTAGCCAATGTACATAAGGCTTAAGTATGTTTTTATCAAGTATCAACAATACACACATCAAATTTTAAGACTGAGTGCTCCACACATATGTGCAGTTTCAGTCTCTTGTCCTAATGGTGGCGTTCCAGGCAACCCTGTTAAGGGCTGCTTCACTTGTCAAGTTTGTGGATTTGAGATCGGCACGTATACAGTAGTCCGATCCCAGGTCTTCCTCGGTCCACCCCTTGGTACAGCTCCCTCCACAATCACAGACCTGCATCTTTTCACATAATTTTGTTCATCCATTCTCTCCACATGCCCATACCATCCTTTATTTAAAATGTAAAACTTGCAAACTAATATATTCTTATATTGTCAGGGCACTTGTGAAAAAGAAGAATGTGGGGCCGGTACATACCTGGGTGCCATCAACAACACCCTGGTGATTGCCTTACCTGTACCTCCAACGAGTCAACGTACCTCACCTGTCACCCCTCCCTCTACCTCCTGTATGGCAAGTGTGTCAACGGCTGCCCCATATGTTGTATACTGATGCCGGTGCCGGGGGAGAGTGCCGGGAGTGCCATTGGACCTGTCAACAGTGCCGGGGACCTTTGGATGCCGACTGTGACACTTGTGGAGCCAACAGGTTTCACCAAGGCAACAACCATCTTGCTCAATGTCCTTCCGGTAAGACTTTAGAAGTGCTAAGCTGTTATTGTATTTTTGTTTTCAATAACCTATTGCCATTTACTTAAAAATTAAACTTTTGACACTTTCCTTAATTAACATATCATAGTAGCATAATTACAGAGGATAAAAAGCTATTGGAGTTTCTGAAGGCCATCCTTAATCATAAATATCATCTTTTTGTATGTATATGTATGTACTCTGGCACTTAGCCCAGTTTTCCATTTGATTTTATTATATATATATATATTTTTTATTTTTTTTTATATGAGGGTGGCCGACTCGAGACAGAGCCCGAATAGGGACAGTACAACTGTCTACAAATTGGAACAAGAGTTTTTGTTCACCTTTGGCCTTTTTAACTATGTTCTTTTCATAGTTAGCTTCTTGTTCTCTTCTGATGTTAACATAGTTATTCGTTGCTTGGTTGTATTCGTGCCTTTTTGTCCTGTCATTTGGGCTTTTCCTAGCCTTTCCAAGCTTTGTCTCTCTGTTGCTTTGCTACTTCACTATTCTATTCTATTCTATAGAATAGTTCATTCTTTTGCATTCTTATATTCTTACAGTAGATCCTCTGGAAAAAAAAGGCAAACTAGGCCTGTGTATCCAGCTCAGTACCAGTACTTGCACTGCTGCAGTTGTTCACGGTGTTGGCGACGGCGGCAGCAGACGCAATGCAATATTTTTACTATTCTGTATTGTTGCTTTGTAATCAAGCTTCAAATCTTGTCTTCCCCATTCTTTATCAAGATTATATTGGTAAGATTAGATGATTTTGTTGAGATTTGAATATTCAGATTATTATTAAACCAAACCTTTTCCCTTAGCATGTTTGGTTTGTACTTAGGCACAAATCTGTTGACCGCTTCTCTGTATACTGGTATATCAACGAAGTGCAGTAAGAGTATTTGTCGTGTACGTTATTAAATGTTTTGATGGCACCTCAGTCAAAGTCACCACCGAAATGTCGTAGTCCCCTAAAATCTGATCATAGTTTAGTCGTTCTTCCTTGTATTTCTGTTAAATTTTGTTTGTATCCTCCATTGTACACTCCACTTGCAGCACTTCATGGTCACTTTTGCCTAGTGAGCATTGGTACTCCAGTTTTAGAATATCATAAGGATCTTTTGTAAAAATAAAATGTAGCTTTGAGTGTTCATCACTACCTTGTGATCTTGTATTATATGTGACAACGATTTTGAAAAGTATTTTTGTCTATATATTGTGTTGTCCATGTTTTGGTTTGTATATTTTGCAAGTTTTACATTATAACATGCTCAGTTAGAAAGTAGTCAGTGGTGATTTTGAGCAGCTTGTATCCCCAACAGTGTTAATTTCTGCCTGCATCTAGTCTCCCCCAGTTAACCTCTTTGCAATTGAAGTCTCCTGTCAGGATTAACTAGTTTCTTTTATTCAGTAGTGCATTTCGATTAGTTAGGGTATCAGCTATTAGTTCTTCGTTCTCTTCCCTTTCCCATGCTCTGGTTCGTGGTGGCATATACAGTACTATACTGCTATGTCATATTGATATTATCTGCTGTTTTCTTCAATTTTGACTATGAGTAGTTCTGATTTGCTTGACAGAGAACGGTACCGGTACCAGTATAAATTTTTGTTTTTTAAAGATTTTTTGAGTTAATATTACCAGTCATCCATCACATTTGGCTTCTCTGTCCTTTCGCCAGATTTCATAATCTAACCAACCCATTAGAATCAAATTAATATCCTTCTTGAGTTTTGTTTCCATAAGCATAACATCTCTTATATAGTCTGTCATTTATTTTTTTGTTTTTTTTACTAATCCATCAATATTAGTTCTGCGCTGTATAGGCTACAGTTTCACTTTTCTTGTCCCATCCCCATCTTCAGCCCTCTCTATTCCGTGACCACCCTCACTGCTCCTCCCTATTGCCGCGTTTCTTCCTTTTGTTCTACGGTCTGGTGTTCCTCTTCGCTCACTTGTTCCTTTTCCTCGCTCTGGCTCCTGATGGAATGTTCCTGCAACATTTTGTGGTGTTGATCTTCTTCCTTTGCAGGCTCTGTTTCCACTCTCAGGCTCTTGGTCGACTGCTCCTCCTGTAGTCTTTCTCGGTAAATGGATATACAATCGTAGTCATGTACTTAACCTTTAAGGGGAGATGTCCACTTGAGAGATTTTTTTCTTGACTCCTTTCTCCCTCATGTTTAGCCCCATTGCTTTTTCTAATTTTAAGACGTTCGCCCCATTATTTTGACGATTTTAAGAACTTTCGACCCATTTCTGTCAATTTTAAGACCTTTCGTGCCATGTAGGTGTCGATTTTATCCTGGCGAGCGATAGCGAGCCTATAATATAAGAGGAACCGGCTTTCAGCCGGGACATTTTTCTACCGAAAAATGTACAAATTTATCTTGAAACGGGGTCTAGGGGAGTAATTTTAAGCTTGACGGAAGTCTAGGGAATCCACTAAAAACCTCCCCTTAACTATCTTGATGGTGTAATGGTTTGAGTGTTTAAGATCTGTATGCGGTAACCCAGGTTCGAATCCCGGGTGGATCATTTGCTTTCATTAATTTTATTTTAGTAAGCGTTATTTCCACATAGCGATTTTGATAAGGTATTTTACCTTTATCTGGTATCGTCCCAGTTTTGGTTTGTTTAGTTTGCAAGTTTTACATTTTAATTTCATTATGAGGTGTCTGGTATTGGGAGTGAAATAATAAATACGATTATTCCTGCTCTTTTCTTTGGTCCTCGGTCCTTTGTGCCACTAGTTGTTGCCCCTGTGCTGGGGTCCTTTCTTTTATGAACCACTTTATCTTTTTCATCCCACCACTTTCCAATAATAAGGTCTGGGTCTCTGGGTATTTTTCCTGGGCGACCTAGATGTGTGTGATTTTGGGTTTTGTTTTTCTGATGTGTTGTGATGTCCCTGTTCGGGCTCTGTCTCAAGTGGGCCACCCCCATAAAAAAGAAAAAGGAAAACTGGGGAAGGTGCCAGAGTATAATATACATACTGTACATACTTTCCAATAATAATGCTTGGCTTCACTTTCTGATCTCTTGGAGTTCAGATCCCTAACCTCGTCCCTCAGTCTTTTCATTGTTCGTCGTTCGTCCATGTCCATATGTTTCTCGATGTAGATCTTGTCCGTGTTCTTTCCACCTTTTAACTTCCACTTGTTTTTCATGATGTTCTGTGCGACTCCAACTAAGTGGAGTTGTATTAGCGTAAAGAACAGTAGGGTGTCTATGAATTTTGATGTGACTGTATGACAAATGTATTAATATATTTTCTTTTACCAACAGTGCCTTGCCAGATTCAACCTAAGCCAACGTGTCGCCATTTGCCATCCAGGTAGAAGACGGTCTGTGGTTCAAGTGCCAAGCGACGGGAGTTGATCTCCTTGCCAAGCCCTCCACCAAGATCCTTAAACACGAACACGACTACGAGAAGCTGGAGAAACGAGCTGGTGGATCTCAGGAGTCGGGGGGAGGCGCCCAAGTGTTGTGGGGTCTGGTGATGGGGGCGTCCTTAGGTTTTTGGGTGTTCTGGGTGTGGTGTCCCGAGTTGGAATCCCGGGAGGACCACATGCTTTCATTATTTTATTCAAGTACATTGGGGTTTGTAATTGATGATTAATGTTAAGAACGGGGTGCTACTTATTTGATTTGATACACTATACGATTTTCTGTTATATATTATACACTTTAGGATTTTCTGTTAAAGGGGGGATGGGCCAATTTTCTGGACCACTTTCTCCCTCATGTTTAGCCCCATTAGTTTTCAGATGTTAAGATGCTTGCCCCATTAGTTAGTCGATTTTAAGACCTTTCGCCCCATTTCTTCGTCAATATTTAGACCTTTCGTGCTATTTAGGTGTCGCTTTTTCCCTGGCGAACGATAGTGACCCTGTAATGTTGGAAGAACCGGCCTTCGGCCGGGAAATGTTTCTACCAAAAAATGTACAAATTAATCTAGAAGGGGAATCTAATGGATGTTTTCTTTTTAAATTTGATGGAGGTCTAGGGAGGAAACTAGAAAAATAACGAATACAGGCAAAAATCGCCCAAAAAGTGAACCATCTCCCCTTAATATTTTCGGTGTGAGCATCCTAGGTTCTAATCCCCGGACTGCCACATGTTTGATAATTTCATTAATCGAGTTTAGGAGTAAAGTTGGTTAGTGGAGAGAAGATAATAATTATACACTATAGGATTTTGTTTTAACCCTTACTGTACCGATGCGGTCTTTTTAATTTGATTTCAGCTACATTTAGACGACTTTAGGAAGCTTAGGAAGGATATATGGTAGCTAAAAGGATTAACCGAGATAGTTTGTAGCCTTTTAATGGGTAGACGTCGTTCCTAAGCTGCATAAAATCGTTCAATAGTTGCCCGAATATAATGAAAAGGACGTCACTGGTACTGAATGGGTTAAGGTTATGCAATTTAGGATTTTCTGTTATATATTATACACTTTAGGAGTTTTTGTTTTATATTGTAGACAATATTGTATAATTATGTTAGGATATTTTTATTATACACTTTTGGACATGTTAGGATTTTTTTTTTTTTTTAGTATGCGCTGTTTTAGGACACGATAGGATATATTCCATTATATTTTGTACACTCTCGGACAATTATTATGGGCCCTCAGGAATTGGGCAGCATATTAGTGCCAAGTAGCCTACTCTTAATTAACAACATATTTTGCTAGAATCATCATCATCAATCTGAAGCCTCGCTTCCAGAGTAAGCGCCCCAAAAGGGATGGCCATGGCAGAAACTGCCTCCAGGCTCCCAGACATGCCTCCACTGACCCACTCCACAGTGCTATTTCCACTAAAGCCGGTATCACACGAGCGCTTTTTCACTCAACATTTATCCTCAACACTGGTCTGGCATCTTATGTGGTCAACATATAATATTTCGGTTGCCTAAATTCATCCATCATCAGTCTAGTTTCCGATACCGTTGCAAAATATTCCAGAAATGTTGCCAGAAAAATGTTGATCATCGAATGTTAACTATAAAAGCTCTCGTGTGATACCGGCTTAATTAAGGGGAGGCAGACGGTTTTTCTGGACCCTCTTCTCCCTAATGTTTAGCCCCACTGGTTTTGAGATTATAAGACGTCCGGCCCATTAGTTTGGCGATTTTAACACCTTTTGCCCCATTTCGTTGTAAATTTTAAGACCTTTCGTGCCATTTAGGTGTCGATTACTTCCTCTGGAGCAGTGGACCACTGGTTCCTATCTTCAGAAAATTCCTGTGCTTGGTATGCTTCCAGCCAGGGCCCACTGGGGTAAATAAAATAGCAAAACAGTGGTGGAACTGCCATCCGGGTGAGGGACTGCTCTGGGTCTGCTCCTTCAGTGTTCATGGTCATAATCGACTTAGTGGAAATGGCACTGTGGAGTGGGTCAGTCGGGGCATGTCTGAGAGCCTGGAGGCAGTGTCTGCCATGGCCATCCCTTTTGGGGTGCTTCCTCTGGAAGCGGGGCGTCAGATTTGATGATGATATTATATTTTGAAACATATTTTTATCTACAAATTATGAACATATTAGTGTCTTGAATTTTAATGGTTTGATGAACTTACTGTAGACTAAGCATTATATTCATTTGTATGCACCAATTTCTGTCAGTCAATTTCAGTCATTAAAACATTATGCTTTCCATAATGCAGTTGGGTCTGAGTACATGATTAGATTGATATCCAAAATTCGAAAATGGATATTAATCGTGATCGTGTATTTAACCTTTAACTATGTTGGTGGTGAAATGGTTTAGATGCATATGTTCTGGGTGTGGCGTCCCGAGTTCGAATCCCGGGAGGACCATATGCTTTCATTAGTTTATTCAAGTACATTGGGGTTTGTAATGGATGATTAATGTTAAGGGAGCCCACCTCGCTTTTTTATCTTGCTCTCCCTCTCTCTTTGGTTTGTATCCATTCGGCCCCATTCAGCCTACTGTTTTAAGACGTTTACCCTCATCCAGGTGTCAATATTTTCCTAGCGAGCGGCAGCGAACCAGCATATATATATTTTTGTTTTGACAGCAAGCTAAATTTGTACGTTTTTCGATAGAAAAATTTCTCCAGCAAAGCCGGATTTCTCTATACAATGCTGGCTCGCTATCGCTCGCCAAGAAGAAATCAACACCTGGATGGGGATAAACGTCTTAAAACAGTTGGCTGAATGAGGCCGAATGGATACAAGCCAAAGAGAGAGGGAGAGAAAAAGAAAAAAATTAGGTGGGCTCCCTTAAGAACGGGGTGTTACTTATTTCCAAGGCATTTGTAGCACCTTTAGCTTATATATACTCAGTTAAGGTTTGCTTGTAACAGTTCCATCCACTTAGTTGTCTGGAGAAAACGGTTAACCCCTTCTGTACCGGCGACGTCTTTTGTATTTGATTCTGGCTACTATTAGACGATTTTATTCAGCTTAGGAAGAACGTCTACCTATTAAAAGGTCACCGACTATCTCAATGCATAATTTTTGCTACCATATATCCTTCCGAAAAATCATTAAAGCCGTCTAAATGTAACTAAGATAAAACACAAAAAACATCGCTGTACTGAACGGGTTAACCCCTTTAGCACGATGACGCCTTTTTGGCTTTTAGTCTGGCTAAAATTTGAGATTATATTCAATTAACCCCTTCTGTACCGGTGATGTACTTTTGTTATATATACTGTATTTCAGCTATATTTATATGATTTAATACAGTTCAGGAAGAATATGTGGTAGTGAAAAGTGTGAATTGAGATACTTAGAAGCATTTTAATTGCTGCATGTCCTTTGTAAGCTGAATAAAAGCCCCTAATAATTGCTAAGATATAATGAAGAGTTCGTTCCGGTAGTGAAGGGGTTAAAGAAGGACCTACCGGTATGTGATACAGACGGTTTATTGAGATTGTATTTACCCCTTGCCCCTCAACTTTCCCTTCACAATTGCTGAGGGGCACAGGGCCTTGGGTGGGGCTTTGGTTTCCCGGGCGTTTCCGCATCCTCCTCAGCTCCTCGCCTTGGAGTGGCTTCGGTCACCTGGGTTTTATTAGTGGTAAGCAGGGAGGGTTTCGTGGGGGCGCTCGGTTATGGCCTTGGCTTTGCTCAGGACCTTGGGGCTGCTCGGTCAGACAGCCTGGGGAACAACGACAACCCCTTGAGTCCTACAGGTATATCATAAGCTAAAGAAAATCATCTAATGGTAACCAGAATATGAGGAAAATGGTGTCATATGGTGCTGTAGGGGTAGTAGTAGTAGTAGTAACCCCAAGATGCCCTTAACTCATTCTGTACCGGCTACGTCTTTTTAACTTTATTATGGCTACTATTAGACGATTTCATTCAGTTTACAAAGGGCCTCCAGCAATTAATATCTTCGAATTATCTCTCTTAATCTTTTTACTACCACAGATCCTTCTTAAACTGCACACAATCATCTAAATATAGCTAGCCTACAAAAAAATAAAAAAGACGTCGCCGGTAGAGAAGCGGTTAATGGAAATCATGCGGCAACCAGGTAGTCTTAGGAGCCGCACCCAACCCCCCGGGGGTAGGTAAGCTATAGTCAGATCAGTTTATGAGAGGGCAGCGGGGGAGGAGGTCTGTTTCCTCCATCCGCAGCTCACCCAACAGCGCCACTGGTGTCGGTGGATCTCATCAGCGCCCTTTTTGTCCCCTTGTATGTTAGCGCTTTTACGCTGGCCAGCTTGCCAGAATGTACTCGTGACTCGCTAGCACTCGCCACGGCAGTGAAATGGGCTATAATAATCGTAAAACGATATTCTTTCTTTCTTAGTATTCATGTTGTCATAGACAGATCAGTGTTTGCCTTTATTCTTGTCTGTGACACTTAGAAGTATTTTATATCCATGGTAGTGATTATAACATGCAGCGCATATGGTGATGGGCTGGTCTATCAGAGTGAGAACTGAGCGATCTCTGCCATACCCATAGCTTACTCCGACTGTTCCTTTTACTTATGTATTTCCTATATCTCAAGTGACGGCGTCTTTTCCGTGGATTGACCTCCCAATCTACCAAGATTGGAAGCCAAAGCGTCACATTTTTCCTTTGCCCCTCAACTTTCTCTTCATAATTGCTGAGGGGCACAGGACCCTGGGTGGGACTTTGGTTTCCCGGGCGTTTCCGCACCCTCCTCAGCTCCCCGCCATGGAGTGGCTTCGGTCACCCAGGCTTTATTGTGGTCGGCAGAGAGGTTTCTGTGGGGGCGCTCAGTTATGGCCTTGGCCTTGCTCGGGGCCTTGGGGCTGTTCGGCCAGGCAGCTTGGGGAACAACAACAACAACAACATGCAGCGCATGAGAGAGAGAGAGAGAGTCGGAGGGGAGAGCGAAGAGGCAGTGTGTGTGCGTATGTACGTGTGCATTCCTCGCTCGGTGGGCCCACCCGCTCGCTATTGGACGGCGGGCCTGGCGTGGCATATGACGTCTGCTTGTCATGTGACGTAGCGGCCTGTGATTGGTCGCAGAGCCATCTGGTGGCCAGACTCAGTACTTCTCTCCTTCTCTCTCGTCAGAACATGGCATTGCGCGCTCGGTCCTACAAGTCCCTCGCATTCTGTCCCACATCTAACCCCCTTTACTGCTGTGCCTCTCTCTGAACTCCTTCTTTCCAATACTTCTTATCTTTATTCAATTACCCATCCCTTCTGGTTCTCGCATACGACTTCCATAGCCGGCCAGTCGTATTACCAGCGCCTGTTCTCACATATATGTTTTGCACTAGCTTTAGAGGTTATTAGAATCATAGTCACATGGATTCATATTGTTGGGTGCTTCTAATTATTTGGTTGTTCTTTATTACTATTTAATGCTAGACAGTGGAGGGTATCTTTGGTCGTTGTCTGTGTTATGTATATGGCAAGTCAGAGCCTGTACGACTTCGACGGAGCTAGGTAGCCTGTAGTACACCCTTGTGCATATTTTCCTTTGCGAGCTTAGCAGTATACAAGCGAAGGGCTTTTGCCTACTCTTGCTTGTATACTTGCTAACTCATTTTTTTTTACCTTTGAGGAGCGCCAGGGTAAGACCAGATACTTGAGATCTGGACTTACCAAGAGAGCCTCCTAGTCACTTAACGTAAGATAAGGGAAATCTGTTCAGGGGAGACAGTAGGCTGCGAGCATGCTTGAGCTCTGCCTAGGCTCCCTGTACCTTTATGCTGCTGCTAGACTTTATTAGTAAGAAAGACAGCATTTTGCTTATTAACTTTAACTGCATATGCTTTAGCAATTATTCACGTATTGTTTTAGCCTAGGTTGATGCATAGTGCACAATCCAGTATGGCTGTTACTTTGGCTAAGGAAGTACTGTTTTTGAGTTGCTGTTGTTAGTGCTGTCACAGAGTTGTTGCACTCTCTTGTTTCCATATATATGTATCCTACTTTGTGGTGTATTTAAGATACACGCTTTGGTGTCCTGCCCCCTGCATTACTCCTGTTCTATATTCGACGAGCATCTTAGAGCATCAGACGTTTTCAGAAGATTCCATATCTGTTTGCTGTAGGACTAGACTTCAAGTGTTTTCATAGAGCATTGAAGAGTTTTAGTGTTGAGTTCAGACTCACACTAAAGATAACGTAAGCATATAATCTTTTATTGCATCTTGTCATAGTTTATTTAAGCATTGTTATTACTTGAGAGCTTTTTATTTACGTAATTACTCTTGTTGTGAGTAGGCTTTGCCGTCACCGGAAAGCCATTGTAGAAGTACACTTAACCCAGTGAATTGATACACCGTTATCCAGTAGATTAACTCTGGAGGGTTTAAGTGTTTTGTTCACCGGCTTAATAGTTCGAGGGTTTGGAATTAGCGTACCGTTGTTGCAGATCTAGCCTATCTTGTAGTCCAATATTAAGTGCCCTTGTTTATTTCCTTGTGCCGGTCGTAACAAATGGCGACCTTAGTCCAGGATATAGTGAACTGAGTTTTGCAGGATTTTTGGGGGGGAGAAATCTTATTCGCCATTTTTGGGTTCAATTTTATTTCTCGCAGTGTTGGCAGTGGACATTGTTTTTGAGGATATATGGAACTTGTTGGAGTTTATTGGTGACCTATTATTGCACTTAAAAACATCTTCGAATATTTTTTGTGAATAAAGCTACGCGAGAGTTTGGCTACTTTTGTCTTGACTTGGGATTTTTTTTTGTTGATCCATCATGTCGTCACTGGACGGGTTTGAGCATAGTGAGGGCACAGAGCGAGAGACAGGCGAGAACGTGGAGAAGGTGGAGTTGGTTGACGGCTTTCGGGTGGTGAACGGTGAGGAGGATGCTCGGAGGTTTTTGGAGGAGCCTGTGTCGGCAGACCGGGTGTCGGGGCTGGACCGGTACGGACTGCAGTGTATAGCCACGGTCGTAGGGTTTTCTTGCACTAGCGGTTGGTCAAGAAGTGAGCTGGTTACCTGTGTGCTGGGTGGGGTGCATGAGGGCTTCGGGTGGAGCGGGAGCTGGGGCACCTTCGTCCCAGCCCCCATTCCACCCAACTCCTATCATGGCGCCCCCTCGGGTTCCGGAGCCGAGTACATTCCCGCAGGCCGATGCCCGCTGGCGGTTGGGTAGGCCTCTAGGTGACTCACTGGGTGAGTCCCCGGTAGTAGCACCCCCTCCTCAGGGTTTGTCTCCAGAGATGTTGTTTCAGTTCGAGCTCGCCAAACTTAAGCAGCAGGAGCGACAGGCTGAGCTCAAGCAGCGAGAGGCTGAGCTCAAATATGAGTCTGCAAGGTATTGTGCCGATGTTGATCTAGAGAAAACTCGTGTAGAGGTAACGGGGAACCGTTTCGTCCAGGGGGGTCGACCCCATGACCAGTCCCTGCCGCATCTACTAAAGTTGGATCCAGTGTTTGATGAGTCAGGACTTACAGAATTCTTTCTCCGTTTTGAGAAAAAGTGCCGGGAGCACCAATGGCCCGAGAAGAAGTGGGCAGCCCTTGTTTCTTCACGATTGGCGGGGAAAGCACTCAAGGCGTACGATGCTTTGCCCCTAGATTCCTATGTGAATTATGAGGCGTTGAAAGAGGCTGTCCTGAGGGCGTATGAGTTGCAGCCAGAGACCTATAGGCTGAAGTTTAGGGCTGTTCCTAAGCGAAAGGAGAGTACTTTCCAGGAACACGCTAGAGAACTATCAGATGCGTTTGAGAATTGGTTGAGGTCGGAGAAGGCAACTACTTTTGATGCGGTGAAGCAATTAGTGTTGTTAGAACAATTCTTTAAATGCACTGGTGGGGACTTGACTCTTAACCTGAAAAAAAAGCTACCTAAAACTCTGCAGGAGGCGGCTGAGTTGGCTGACCTCAGGTTGTCGTTAATTTGTGGGTGCGGGTCTACCCAGAGAGCTGAGGCAGGTAACAAGGGGCGTACCACCCCACCCCCCCGAACTAATGATACAACAAATTATCCTACTAAGAGCACTGTTGCCAATTTTGAACCCAAGTCGAAATCCTTCTTGTTAAAGAAAGGCCAGGGCCCTTCCCCACCCCAGGGGAAGTCAAGGAGTGAGGTGGAGTGTTTTAAGTTCCATAAGAAGGGGCATATTGCGCGCTCTTGTCCGAACACACAGTCTACAGTGGTGGTGTCTCTAGTGAGCAACATCGGGGTGTCTTTGAGGTCTTCCGCGTTTGCCCGGGGTAAATCGTCGGCTGCGAAGTCACAGTCGGTGAAGAAGCATAAGGAGGGCTCGCTATCCGTCCGAGATGCTTTTTGTGGTCATAGGGGACATGGCACTGTGAGGTGGGCTGGTGTGGAACATAGGCTTGAGTTGTTGCGTGATACGGGTGCCTCCCAGACGTTACTTAAGAACTTCACTGGTAAGCCTATTAACGCAGCTCGGGTTGTAGTGGTTCAAGGCATCAATGCTGTGCGGTCTTATCGACTGGTGAGAGTGGAGCTTGTGGTGGATGGTGTGACACGGGAGTTGGATGTGGGGATTGTAGAGAAATTGCCAGTTGAGGGGGTCGACCTCCTTCTCGGTAACGACTTTGCGGTGCCTACTTCCGAGGTTCCACCCTTAGTCGTTGCCGAGAGGGCGGCCGACACGAGTAGGGAGGGGCAAGAGTGGCTCGAGAGGTGCCAGATGCAGCAGATGGCGTGTGCTGTCACCAGATCTCAGTCCGCTCAGGTGTCACAGCCTAGTACCCAGGTTTCAGACCAGCGGAGGAAGGGTCGGAAGGAGAAAGTCAAGGCTGGTGGTCGGGTTAAGAGTTTGGACCCAGTGACACTCCTTGGTGACTCGGTACTTGCACCACTTTTGAGGTCCGGAGTGGCCCCAGAACCTGTCCCCCCTAGTGACATGGTAGGGCGTGATAGCACTCCGCGACAGAAACGTTCCCAGGTGAAACAGACTAGGCTTGAGCAACCCAGTATCGGGGGTGGCCACAAGTTGCTCCAGGAGCACTTGGACAGGTTGGCACCCTCTGATATATGACGGATGCAACTAGAAGATCCTAGTCTTGAGAGTTGTGGGAACGGGGCTATTGAACTAGATGAGGACAGGGATGCAAAGCCGGGAGACTTCTTTCGTGTTGATGGCATTCTGTATCAGCGTTTTGTTGATCCCAAACGCAATTGGGATGGTGGGGTCGGAGTGGTCGACCAGTTGGTAGTACCTGAAAAGTGCCGTGATAGCCTGTTGGGGTTGGCACACGATGTTCCGCTAGCAGGGCACTTGGGGGTGACAAAAACGTTGGCCTCGTTGGCAAGGTTGTTCTGGTGGCCGGGCATTAAGTTGCAAGTCTCAGCCTGGGTGGTGATGTGTAGCACCTGCCAGACGGTGGGTAAGCCGAACCAGATCATACCTAAGGCCCCGTTGCACCCAGTGCCTGCTATCGGTCCTCCCTTCAGCAAGGTTGTTATCGACATGGTAGGCCCTCTGCCTCCCACTAGTGCAGGTAACAGATTTTTGCTAACCATCATGGACGTCTCCACTCGCTACCCTGATGCATACCCAATGAGAAATGGCAAGTCTAAAACTGTTGTGCGAAACCTGCTGTTGTATTGCTCGAGATACGGGTACCCGCAGGAAATTCAGTCGGACCAAGGGTCAAATTTCACGTCCACTCTCTTTAAACAGACTATGCAGCAACATGGGATCAATACGGTTGTCTCTTCAGCTTATCACCCAGAGAGTCAAGGGGTGTTGGAAAGATGGCATTCCACCTTGAAAAGCATGTTGCGGTTCTACTGTTTAGAGAATGGCAAGGATTGGGACCTGGGGCTACCGTACGTTTTGTTTGTGGCACGAGAGGTACCTGGTGAGAGCCTTGGGTTCAGCCCCAACGAGTTGGTTTTCGGGCATCAGGTTAGAGGTCCTCTAAGCATGGTGAGAGAGATCTGGGAAGGGACTGTGCCGCCATGTTCTCTACTCAAGTATGTCCTCGAGAGCAGAGACAGGATGCTGAAAATCCTGGAGTTGGCAGGGAGAAATTTGGTGGGTACTCAGGCCTTGATGAAGGATCGATATGACTTAAAAGCAAAGCTCCGGGAGTTTGTGGTAGGACAGGAGGTTTTGGTCTTGTTGCCCTTAGTAGGCCATCCCCTGTCTGCCAAGTATGTCGGTCCTTACAAGGTCGTGAAGAAGTTATCCGACCTAGATTACCTTGTGGCTACTCCTGATAGGCGGAAGAAGAATCAGCTCTGTCATGTGAACCTGTTGAAAGAGTTCGTGAGGCGCCCACCTGAGCAACCTACTGTCCCCATGCTGGTCTGCAGCGGCCAAGGTGGAGAAGGAGAGGGGGGCAGTGAGGCACAGGTGAAGGAAAGTTGGGATTGTCATGTCTCGGCGGATCAGTGGGCGGGGAACACGAGTCAGGTGGCTGTGGAAGCGCTTGAGCACCTACCTGAGCAACAGCGTGCAGCGATCCAGCACATGTTCGGTTTATACCCCCCTGTTTTTGCCGAGCACCCAGGCCTCACAACTCATGCGGTGCACGATGTCGACGTTGGAGACCACCCCTCCTTTAAATCAGTGCCCTATCGTGTACCTCCCATTAAACTTCCGGCTCTCCGAGTGGAATTAGGCTACATGTTGGAGAGGGGGTTGATAGAGAAAGGGGCGGTTAGGTGGACATCTCCCGTCACTCTGCAGCCTAAACCAGACAGCAAGGTCAGGTTTTGCATTGACTTCAGGCGGTTGAACGGCTTAACCCCCACCAATGCCTATCCTCTTCCCGCGTAGATGACAGTGTTGATAAGATCGGGTGTGCACGTTACCTGACCAAGGTGGATCTTGTCAAAGGCTACTGGCAGGTGCCGTTGTCGGAGCGGGCGAAGCAGGTGTGCGGGTTTGTGGTGGATGGGAACACTTACCGTTGCAACGTAATGCTGTATGGGTTGAAGAATGCACCTGCAACCTTCCAATGCCTGATGAATGAGTTAGTGGCAGAGATCCCTAACTGCACCGTTTATCTAGATAATGTAATAATCTACGATGATGACTTTGAAGGCCATTGCGAGCACATCGGGGCATTGTTCAGGAGGCTGAGTGAGGCTCATTTGGTGGTCAATCTGGGCAAATGCGATTTTGTTCGGGCAACTGTGCAGTACTTAGGGTTTGTGGTAGGGTTAGGCAAGGTGTGCCCCCCCCCCCCCCCCCCCCAAACTAAGATACAGGCTATTAACCAGTTCCCTAGGCCGACCACCAAGCGACCAATCATGAGGTTCTTGGGCATGATAGGGTATTATCGGATATTTATCCGCGGATACTCCTCGGTGCTGGCTCCTCTGACTGACCTACTTGCAAAGACGAAAAAGTTTGTGTGGGCACCTGAGTGTGAGAAAGCATTCTCCCTGGTGAAGCATCTTTTGTGCACTCACCCCATACTCAGGGCCCCAGACTCCTCGAGACCTTTTCAGCTAGCGACAGATGCTAGCGGTGTAGGGGCTGGTGCCGTCTTGTTGTAAACAGACACAGAAGGTGTGGAACACCCAGTAAGTTTCTTCTCTAAGAAGTTCAACTCAGCACAAAAGAACTATTCAGTGGTAGAGAAGGAGCTTCTGGCCATTGTGCTGGCGCTCAGGCACTTTGAGGTGTATGTTCCCGCTTTTGGCCCAGTCGTGGTGATCTACACTGACCACCACCCTTTGAAGTTTTTAAATCAGTTCCACAACCGGAATATGAGGCTAACCAGATGGTCCTTAATGTTGCAGGAGTACAACCTAGACATTCGCCATATTGCCGGTTGTGACAACGTGATAGCGGACTGTTTGTCTAGGGTGGAGGACCCAGGGTAGATCACCACAGGTGTGTTGGTTTGAGTGGAGAAAAATTAGGTTTGCCCCTGTAGTGCAAAGCCGCCCAAAACACTATTAAAATAATACAAAAACCTCACATAAAAACTCTTTCTTTTGATAGTATATAAGTGCAGTATGTTACAGCAAGAATCTAAGACATTTTGATTTTTTGTTCTTAGTAGGCTAGGCTTGGTGAAGCTTGCTCGTTGAGCGTACAGTGATACTATTATTTTGGGGAAGTGTTGTGTAGATTTTTTTTTTATATAATGAAGTGTTTTTACGTTTGTGATTGTGCCTTGTTTTTCACAACTTGGGGAGTAGCTGGGTGATGCGGGGTTTGTGGGCATTCTGTCTGGTCAGATGTGGCGTTTACCTGAGGTTAAAACGTCCCACATCTTGGGCGGGGTGTTACGCTGGCCAGCTTGCCAGAATGTACTCGTGACTCGCTAGCACTCGCCACGACAGTGAAATGGGCTATAATAATCGTAGAATGATATTCTTTCTTTCTTAGTATTCATGTTGTCATAGACAGATCAGTGTTTGCCTTTATTCTTGTCTGTGACACTTAGAAGTATTTTATATCCATGGTAGTGATTATAACATGCAGCGCGTGAGAGAGAGAGAGAGAGTCGGAGGGGAGAGCGAAGAGGCAGTGTGTGTGCGTATGTACGTGTGCATTCCTCGCTCGGTGGGCCCACCCGCTCGCTATTGGACGGCGGGCCTGGCGTGGCATATGACGTCTGCTTGTCATGTGACGTAGTGGCCTGTGATTGGTCGCAGAGCCATCTGGTGGCCAGACTCAGTACATCTCTCCTTCTCTCTCGTCAGAACATGGCATTGCGCGCTCGGTCCTACAAGTCCCTCGCATTCTGTCCCACATCTAACCCCCTTTACTGCTGTGCCTCTCTCTGAACTCCTTCTTTCCAATACTTCTTATCTTTATTCAATTACCCATCCCTTCTGGTTCTCGTATACGACTTCCATAGTCGGCCAGTCGTATTACCAGCGCCTGTTCTCACATATATGTTTTGCACTAGCTTTAGAGGTTATTAGAATCATAGTCACATGGATTCATATTGTTGGGTGCTTCTAATTATTTGGTTGTTCTTTATTACTATTTAATGCTAGACAGTGGAGGGTATCTTTGGTCGTTGTCTGTGTTATGTATATGGCAAGTCAGAGCCTGTACGACTTCGACGGAGCTAGGTAGCCTGTAGTACACCCTTGTGCATATTTTTCCTTTGCGAGCTTAGCAGTAAACAAGCGAAGGGCTTTTGCCTACTCTTGCTTGTATACTTGCTAACTCATTTTTGTTAACCTTTGGGGAGCGCCAGGGTAAGACCAGATACTTGAGATCTGGACTTACCAAGAGAGCCTCCTAGTCACTTAACGTAAGATAAGGGAAATCTGTTCAGGGGAGACAGTAGGCTGCGAGCATGCTTGAGCTCTGCCTAGGCTCCCTGTACCTTTATGCTGCTGCTTGACTTTATTAGTAAGAAAGACAGCATTTTGCTTATTAACTTTAACCGCGTATGCTTTAGCAATTATTCACGTATTGTTTTAGCCTAGGTTGATGCATAGTGCACAACCCAGTATGGCTGTTACTTTGGCTAAGGAAGTACTGTTTTTGAGTTGCTGTTGTTAGTGCTGTCACAGAGTTGTTGCACTCTCTTGTTTCCATATATATGTATCCTACTTTGTGGTGTATTTAAGATACACTCTTTGGTGTCCTGCCCCCTGCATTACTCCTGTTCTATATTCGACGAGCATCTTAGAGCATCAGACGTTTTCAGAAGATTCCATACCTGTTTGCTGTAGGACTAGACTTCAAGTGTTTTCATAGAGCATTGAAGAGTTTTAGTGTTGAGTTCAGACTCACACTAAAGATAACGTAAGCATATAATCTTTTATTACATCTTGTCATAGTTTATTTAAGCATTGTTATTACTTGAGAGCTTTTTATTAACGTAATTATTTTGTTGTGAGTAGGCTTTGCCGTCACCGGAACGCCTTTGTAGAAGTACACTTAACCCAGTTAATTGATACCCCGTTATCCAGTAGATTAACTCTGGAGGGTTTAAGTGTTTTGTTCACCGGTTTAATAGTTCGAGGGTTTGGAATTAGCGTACCGTTGTTGCAGATCTAGCCTATCTTGTAGTCCAATATTAAGTGCCTTTGTTTATTTCGTTGTGCCGGTCGTAACAGCGCTAATAAGTCATGTCTCAGTTGTCATTACGTTTGGCTCACTCTGTGCTGTATTAATGTCTGCCAGATGTTGAATAGGGTGGGTAAGTGTAGGAACATGTTTATACATCTCACTCGAAACAAATATATAAAGTTTTAGATATTACTGATACCAATTATTGATCAAAATATACTTGGTGCCGAGACATCACTTATTTGGCCGACTGTACAACACGCAGTAGCATACGTGGGGAATAATTTTTTCCTCAACTAAATATGGAGAACCCCCTTTCGCCCCAGGCTATAAGGAAGTTGGAGCCGTATACATCGATATTTAACAGAATTAGCCTACCAGCTAAAATACGGTTGTAGTGCATTTATACCCCCCTGTTACTACTCTCCTTGACGCGGTTGGGGGGCTTCGGGGCCGGCGACTGGGGCTTGATGGGGGATGGTTGTGGTAATTTCCCTTCCTATCTCCCCTCGAGCTTTCGTCCTCAGCTTGACTGATTTTGAGTAGTTTTTCTTTCCTCATTCTATGTTTTTCCCCTTCTATTCTTATTCTGTCCCATCCGGTTCTCCTCGCGCGGCCTATATCTCATGTCTCCCTGGCCTGGCTAGGTGGTTGACTCCTGACCCGTTTGTCTCTTCGGTTGCTGATGTGGCCGAACTAACTTGATTCTCTTCTCGATGTGATTTTTTCTACCTTCGACCTGATCTTTCATTCATCGCCCTGATCACTTCTTGGTTGGTGTTGCGGTGTAGCAGTTCTTGCCTCATCCTTCGGCCCTGCCCTATAAGATCTCTGATGTGGAGCTCATGTGGTCCGGCTGAACTGATGAAATGGCGAGAAATGTCTGCGTGTCTTCACCTTCCTCGATTTGTTCCCCTACTGCCCTTCCCTATCTATCTTGACTCGTTTAGTTATATATCTTGATCGAATCCTTCGGGCCAGCCCTATGAGAGTTCTTTTATGGAGCTCAGTGGTCTGGTTAACCTATAAACGGTGAGCTGTGTGTATTGAACACCACTGTTCTGGGCGACGATATTAGCCTCCATTCATGCCTAAAATCGTTATTTTACGATAAATATCGTTATTACTTATTCATATGTGCCTATTTTACCTTCACTATGAAGATAGCAACCTGTAACAACAATAAAGCGGGTGCCCAACCCCGAAAGGAGTTGAAATAGGGGAGCTATCCCCCCGCCAAAGGCGGCTTTCTAGGGCCTTTCCTAGCTGATGCTGAGAGGATTGGGTTCTAGTCATGTGGTGATGGGCTGGTCTATCAGAGTGAGAGCTGAGCAATCTCTTCTATACCCATAGCTTACTCTGACTGTTCCATTTACTTATATATCTTCTAGATCTCAAGTGGCGGCGTCTTTTCCGTGGATTGATCTCCCTACTCCCAACCTAGAAGTTGGCAGATTGAGAGCCAAAGCGTTACATTTTTCCCTTGCCCCTCAACTTTCCCCTCATAATTGCTGAGGGGCGCCCACAGGGCCTTGGGTGGGGATTTGGTTTCCCGGGATTTTCCGCACCCTCCTCAGCTCCCTGCCTTGGAATGGCTTCGGTCACCCGGGCTTTGTTAGTGGTAAGCAGGGCGGACTTTGTGGGGGCGCTCGTTTATGGCCTTGGCCTTGCTCGAGACCTTGGGGCTGTTCGGCCAGGCAGCCTGGGGAACAACAACAGCAACAATAAAACAAGTGGGAATAATGTTTTTATGGTCAAAATTGCGAATAAACATGGAGCAGCTCATTCATGCATTGTGGAGCAAATTGAGGCAGCCCCTCCTCAAGCCTGACTGAGTCACTCATTCACACTCTCCCTTACGCAACACACTCGCTAGTCACATGACCACACCATAAAACCGGCTTGGAGATGCTTACACGAAAATATACCAACGAATTAGGGAATAATAGGGAAAATAGGTGATAATTGAAGGGGGGAGGGGAAGGAGGGGATGTGGAGGAGTGATATGAAGTATAGAGGAAAAAAAATAAAAAAACGTTTTAATTGCTACTGGGGCCTTTTAAAATGTTTTTTTTAGGCCTTCCCTCTTAAGAGCTTTGCCACCGTTGCCCAGTAAAACTTCTTAAGAGCTTTCTGGCCGTTGCCGGGTTAAACTAATATTAAAAAAAAAAAAAAAAAAAATGCATTTATAATACATAAAATAGAATTCAACATACATTTCTATATAATTTAAAATATATATAATATGGCCCCCCAGAGGAAAGGGGGGGGGGGGGCTGAAGGGGTTATAGCCATATATCATGTGTGTATATATATGTAGGATTATGGGAATTTATACTATGATAACACTTACTATTTTCAATTGTATAGTAGACTGTGACAACTTGTATAAGAATTTTAAATTATGGTATAATTATAGTGTATGTATATTTAGAAATTTTGTAAATCACTCCCTCACATATCACTACAGTACTTATTAATATATTTTAACTAAGAAAGACATATTTTTATGAATTGATGTGATTTTTAAATATAAGTGTATGTTAATTTAGTGTTCAGTAGTTAGCACAACCCCCCCTGGTACTACTCCCCTTGTCGCGGTTGGGGGGCTTCGGAACCAGTAGCGACTGAGGCTTGATGGGGGATGGTTGTGGTTATTTCCCTCCCTCTCTCCCCTCGAGCTTTCGTCGTCGGCTTGACTAATTTTGAGTAGTTTTTTCATTTATCTTTCTATGTTTTTCCCCTTCTATTCTTATTCTGTCCCATTCGGTTGTCCTCGGGCAACCTATATCTCATGTCTCCCTGGCCTGGCTAGGTAGTAGACTCCTGACCTGATTTGTCTCTTCGGTTGCTGATGTAGCCGAGCTGACTTGATTCCATTCGGTAATACATTGTTTGCATCTCACTGTGATTTTTGTTGTACCTTAGTCCTGATATTTCATTCTTCGCCCTTGATCACTTCTTGGTTGGTGCTGCAGTGTAGCAGTTCTTGCCTCATCCTTCGGCCCTACCCTATACGAGCTCTGATGTGGAGCTAATGTGGTCCGGCTGAACTAATGAAATGGCGAGAAATGTCTGCGCGTCTTCACCTTCCTAGATTTGTTCACCTCCTGCCCTTCCCTATCTATCTTGACTTGATTAGTTGTCCATCTTGATCAAATCCTTCGGGCCAGCCCTATGAGAGTTCTTTTGTGGAACTCAGTGGTCTGCTTAAACTAATGTAATAAAACAAAAAATCTATATAAAATAAACATGGAAGGGAATGTCTTAGTTTATAATTACCTTTGTCATGTCAATAATGAATTTAGTAATAAACTGAAGAGTATCTATTATACTCTGTTTAACCCGTTGAGTACCGGTGACATCTTTTTCTTTATACAGTAAGCTCCCTTTTATCCAAAAATCATGAGTCTTTTGACATTTTGGATAAGCAATTTTTACGAATAAACGAGTTCCTTTATATAGAGCTAAATATCTGTACAAATGGCCAAACATACTGTTTTCAATGCATCTATAAACATTTCAAGGCTGTCTTGACTTCAAATTATCATCTAACTCAAGCTATGTAGACTTCAGAGAGGTTAAATTGATGCAATTAAGCATAGGATCAATATTATTTCGCCGACAACCTTGTGTACCGGTATTTTCAAGTTATTCTTTCTTATCCTTGACAATCCTAGTTTGTGACTAAAGCTGGTATCACAAGAGAGCTTTTATCGCCAACATTCAATGGTCAAACATTTTGGGATATTTTGCATTGGTATTGGAAACTAGAATCATGATAGATTTATTTGTGTGTGAGATAATTATATAAAAAAGTTGACCTCATAAGCTGCCAGACTAGCGTTAAGAATATTTGTTGAGGGAAAAGGTTCTCGTGTGATACCAGCTTAACCCCTTGAGGATTATGACGCATTTTAACAGTTTATTTTGGCTATCATTACTATTCATTAGACTATTTTATTCAGTTTAGGAGCCAGCCCTATGAGAATCTCTTGTTGTGACTCAGTGGTCTGGTTAAACTAATGTACAAACAAAAAAATATATATTCAGTTTAGGAAGGAATTGTGGGAGTCAGAGGGATGATTGAGATAGTTTTTACCCCTTTGACTGCTAGAGGGCCTTCCAAAACTGAATGAAATCACTTAATGATAGCCAGAAGATACAGTACTGTCAAAATGTGTCATAATCCTCAAAGGGTTATTACTATTTTTTTCACGTTCTAGAAGTGTCGAGTTAATTTCTCTCTGTCTAGATTTCATACAAATCACCATTAAGGTATTCGGCAAGCTATATAGTTTCAGTTTGGCTGTACAATCACGGTTAAAAGTTATGCTCTGCCTATATAGTTTCAACTCTGGTTATCTTTCTATATACAGTATACTCTGTTTTTTGCAACTGGCGATAAATTGCAAAGTTGTCAAGAGTTCTCAGTTATTTTATCAACTCTGCGTAAGCAGAGTTTGGTATCGCCCCCGTTTAGTGGGTACCACACGAAAAAAATGTCTGTCGTCGTCGTCGTCGTCGTCCGTCTGTCTCGGAACTCCTCCTAGACCGTTGGACGGATTTTCATCAAATTTCACACGAACATTTGTTGCGTGAATGCGAACGTCAGTCAAAAAAGATTTTTTGAATTTATGCAATAGTTATGATTTTAGGTCCAAAATATGGTTTTACCCAAAATATGGTTTTAACACACTAAGAACGCATTCGTTCTGGGGGCGAAAACATCTCGCTACGTATTTGCTAGGTTAAGTTAGTTTAGTTGGCATTAGAATTGATGGTAGTAATAGTGGGATTGATGGTGATAGTAGTGATGGTGGTGATAATAGTAGTGATGATGGTTGTAGTTGTATTGATGATGATGACAGTAGTGATGATGATGACAGTAGTAGATATGATGGTGACAGTAGTAGATATGATGGTGACAGTAATAGTGATGATGGTCATAATAGTAGTGATTATGGTGACCAGTAATGATGATAGTTGTAGTGATAATAATGACAGTAGTGATGATGGTAGTGATTATGGTGTGAGTATTACTAATGATGGTGAGTAGTAGTGATGATGGTGAAAGTTGTAGTGATGATGACAATAGTTGTGATGATGAAGATCATAGTAATGGTGATGATGGCAGTAGTAGTGATGATGGTGACATTAGGATACATGATGGTAATACTTGTGACAGTAGTAATGATGATGGTTATAGTAGTAGTGATGATGTTAACAGTAGTAATGACGATTGTAAGATGGTGGTGATTATAGTAGTAACAATGGTTGATAGATATAGTATCAATGATGATAGTAGTGATTAAGATGGTAGCCACAATGGTGACAGTAGTAGTGATGATTGTAGTAGTGATGATGATCATAGTAATGGTGATGATGACAGTACTCGTGATGATTGTGGCAGTTGTAGTGATGATGGAAGTAGTAGTGATGATTGTGTTTAATGATGGTATTAGTAGTGATGATGGTAACCCATCGCAGAGTTGGGTATGCCGTTTTGATTTTGGGCAAAACGGCACGTCTACTTTATTGATTTTGTAGAGAAATATGGTGCTAATTATATGAACTTGGTCTTGATGTGATGCAGAGACATAGTAGTTTCACATTTTACCATTAACCCGTGGAGCCCCGGCTAGTTTTGTAATGTTTGTTCACCAGAACCCGGCCGGTTTTCAAAAAATGGTTTTATTCCAGAAACAATAGCGAATGGGTTAGGAATGAAGGAAAAACCATGAAAAACCGCTCAAAAAGCTTAGAGAATGGTCCTACAGAGCCCCCGAAAACGTATTTTACAGGAGTAAAAAATTGAAGGCAATTACCCCAAAAAAACAGGTTATTGCGCGCTCACGCGCACGCACGTGGACTTTGAGAGTTTTCAACCATCGGCACGGTTGCGTGGGATACGTACACAGTTCCCATACAAATCTGAGCCCTCTCGAGTGGCTACACCTGAGGTTACGGTCGGAGCAATTAGGGTGACTCGTCAGACGCGTCGCTGGGGCTGTACGGGTTAAGGATCGAGAAATGAGCTGCTAAGGGATTCCCCCCTGATACTACTCTCCTTGCCGCGGTTGGGGGGGGCTTCGGGGCCGGCGACTGGAGCTTGATTGGGGGATGGTTGTGGTTATTTCCCTCCCTCTCTCCCCTTGAGCTTTCGTCCTCAGCTTGACTAATTTTGAGTAGTTTTTCATTCCTCATTCTATTTTTTTCCCCTTCTATTCTTATTCTGTCCCATTCGGCTGTCCTCAGGCAGCCTATATCTCATGTCTCCCTGGCCTGGCTAGGTAGCAGACTCCTGACCTGATTTGTCTCTTCGGTTGCTGATGTGGCCGAAGTGACTTGATTCCATTTGGTTATGCATTTTTTGCTTCTCGATGTGATTTTTTCTACCTTCGACCTGATCTCTCATTCTTCGCCCTGATCACTTCTTGGTTGGTGTTGCGGTGTAGCAGTTCTTGCCTCATCCTTCGGCCCTGCCCCAAGTGGAATCTAGCTATTATTTCCAATAGGGGTATAGAAAACCTTGTTACATTTAATGCTTCCAAAACTAATTTATCCATCTTACTACCTGTCAGGAACCTCCAGAGGACTATCTCTTATTCTTTAACAATACAAAAATCAACCTTTCATCTTCTCTCAGTGTTCTCGGTGTCTCTTTTTCTTCTGCTCTCACTTGGAAAGACCACATTACCAGTCTTGCTAAAGCAGCCTCCCAGAAGCTGGGTGTGCTCAACCGCCTCAAGGGGTTCTTTACCCCTGCGCAGCTTCTTGCTCTGTACAGGGGCACAGTGCGTCCTTGTATTGAGTATTGTTCACATGTGTGGGGAGGATCCTCTCACACCGCACTCCTAGACAAAGTAAAAAGGAAAGCCTTTCACATCATTAATTAAGTTAAAGGGGAGACTGAACCAAGTCAGCCTGTATAAGAGATTGTGTTTCTGGCATTCTTTGATTTCCCATGGAATGATTTCTGCTTCCATGGCCGAGGACCCTCGGAGAGTGCTGAACGCATTACCGAGGTAATCCTATCGGGCATGGAAGCATACATTCCATTCTCTTTCTCTCAGACTAATGCTAAAAAATCTTGGTTTACTCACGCCTGTTCTACTGCTGTCCGCAATAAGGAGGAAGCATTCAAACGGTACCGACGCCTTAAAACTCAAGACTCTCATTCTTCATATGTTTCTGCCCGGAATCAAGCCAAATCTGTTCTTAGACTTGCCAAACACTCTTTCATCAATAATAAATGCACTGAACTATCCAACTCTAGCTCTTCCCAAGCTTTCTGGCATCTAGCCAAAAACCTCTCCAACAATTTCTCTTCCTCGTCTTTCCCTCCCCTTTCCCACTCTGATGGCACAACCATCACTTCTTCCTCTGACAAAGCTAAACTCTTCGCTCAAACTTTTGCTAGAAACTCCACCTTGGATGATTCCGGTGCTATTCCTCCCTCTCCGCCCTCCTCTCTCTTACTTATGCCTAATATCCTAATCTCTTCTAAAGATGTACTTTCTACCCTCTCTGGGCTTAACACTAATAAGGCGTACGGTCCGGACGGTGTTCCTCCTGTTGTTCTCAAAAACTGTGCTTCCGTGCTGACTCCGTGCCTAGGCAAACTCTTTCGTCTCTGTCTATCCTCTAACGTCTTCCCTTCATGCTGGAAGTTTGCTCACATTCAACCTGTCCCAAAGAAGGGTGACCGCTCTCAACCCTCCAACTATCGTCCAATTGCTCTTATCTCTTGTCTTTCTAAAGTTTTTGAAACTATTCTTGCTTCCAAATTTCTTAAGCATTTCTCTTCTCATAATCTGCTCTCAGATCGCCAGTATGGCTTCCTTAAGGGTCGCTCTACTGGTGATCTTCTTTCATATCTTACTAACTCTTGGTCATCCTCCTTCCGGGACTTCGGTGAGACTTTTTCTATTGCACTAGACATATCGAAAGCCTTCGATAGAGTCTGGCATAAATCTTTAATTTCTAAACTACCCTCCTTCGGTTTCTATCCCTCCATCTGTGCCTTTGTCTCTAATTTCCTTTCCGGCCGTTCCATAGCCGCGGTTGTGGACGGCCATTGTTCACTTCCTCACCCTATAAACTCCGGTGTTCCTCAGGGCTCTGTCCTATCTCCTATTCTCTTTCTAATTTTTATAAATTATCTCCTTAACTGTACCTTAATTCCCATCCATTCATACGCAGACGACTCAACCTTACACTACTCCATTAGTTTTTCAGAACGCCCCAGCCAGCAATCCCTCAACGACAAACGTAATGAAGCCATAGAACTCTTAAATTCTGATCTAAATACTATTTCCAATTGGGGCAGAGAAAACCTTGTTAACTTTAATGCTTCCAAAACCCAATTTCTCCATCTATCTACCCGTCAGGATCTCCCAGCGGACTATCCCTTATTCTTCAACAATACAAAAATCAACCCTTCATCTTCTCTCAATATTCTTGGTGTCTCTTTTTCTTCTGCTCTCATTTGGAAGGACCATATTACCAGTCTTGCTAAGGCAGCCTCCCAGAAGCTGGGTGTGCTCAACCGCCTTAGGGGGTTCTTTTCCCCTGCACAGCTTCTTGCTCTGTACAGGGGCATAGTGTGCCCTTGTATTGAGTATGTTCACATGTGTTGGGAGGTTCCTCTCACACCGCTCTCCTAGACAAAGTTGAAAGGAAGGCCTTTCGTATCATTAACTCCCGTCCACTCACCAACTCTCTGCAGTCTCTCTCTCTCCGCCGCAATGTTGCATCTCTCTCGCTATTCTATCGCTACTATAATAATCAGTGTTCCTCAGAGCTATCCCAGTGCATACCACCTCCTTTACGTAGGGCACGTGGTACCCGTCTTGCAACTCAATCCCACCCCTACTCTGTGCAACTCTCCAACCCAAGAGTGAAACGTTACTCTCAAACTTTCTTCTACTCAACAGCTGAGCTCTGGAACTCTCTCCCAGAATCAGTCTTTCCCTCTTCCTATGACTTAAATTGCTTCAAACTCCGTGTGTCCAGGCATTTTGGCTCGAACGTCCCTTGATTTTGGCCCTGTCACTCTTTCAACTATGGGGGAGGCACTCGCTATAGGCAGTTATGCCTTTTGCCTCCCTCAATCACATATAAAAAAAAAAAAAAAAAAAAAAAAAAAAAATTATACCATCTTATTACCAATGGAAATACTAAGACTCGCTGAAAAAAATCAGCTCTCTATGTGCGTGCGCGCGCGCGCGAGCGCAGAATTTCATTGCACTATTTGTAAAATCATCTTGTCACTCAAAATTGTTCAAATTTCCTGCAATTTTTGCATGGCCTATCCTACAAGCATCCCCTACAAGAAAATTATCTAGTTTTACTATATTGAACAATAGAAAGGGCTGAACAAGTTATATAATATATCTATATTTTTTGGTAGCCAACATTTCAACATGAACAATGTCGAATCTTGAAAAATATGTGAGATAATGCCATTATCTCATCATTTTACAGTTGCTATATAGTCCTATATGTAGTGTGTAGAAGGGGAATGAATTTGAGCAATACAAAAAAATGTAGATGATCTCGTAAGTGCCAATATAGGATCGCTGGCAAGCTAAAATCTTAGATTTTCACACACCTAAATCCAATTTTTGGGAGATATAATAGTTAGGCCTCCTTAGAGAAAGTTTTCTATCATGGCGCGCTCATAGAAGATAGAGTTTTATGACAAACTAAACTAAAATTTTGTCAGGAGCATTCATGACTAAATAATTTCACACCATTTTTTACCAAAATCCATGATATTGGGGCCCCCCCAGAGGGGTGCTAGGGATGTCATATGGGTGTTTATGCCCTCATATGATCATTTCTATTGCTTACAGAAGCCCTTTAGAAAAAAGACACAATTTTTTTATTTTGGTGGCTGAAAGCAAACATTTTCGTTTTTCTGGGGTCGTGGGCGAACCCCCGCACCGGGGGGTTATGGATACGATACGTTTTTTTGTTCCCTCCTATGCTATTCTCCTATGTTGAAAGAAGCATTTTAGAACAAGAACAAAACAAATTGAAATGTTGATTTCTGGGCTCAGCAGAGGTTCAGCCTCCCCTATCCCGTCCACTCACCAACTCTCTACAATCTCTCTCTTCGCCGCAATGTTGCATCTCTCGCTATTCTATCGCTACTACAATAATCAGTGTTCCTCGGAGCTTTCCCAGTGTATACCACCTCCTCTACGTAGGGTACGTAGTACCCAACTTGCAACACAATCCCACCCCTACTCTGTGCAACTCTCCAACCCAAGAGTGAAACGCTATTCTGACTTTCTTCTATTCACTGCTGTGATTTGGAACTCTCTCCCAGAATCAGTCTTTCCCTCTTCCTATGACTTAAATTGCTTCAAACTCTGTGTGTCCAGGAATTTGAGCTCGAACGTCCCTTGATTTTGGCCCCGTCACTCTTTCAAATCTGGGGGAGGCACTCGCTGCAGGCAGTTATGCCTTTTGTTTCCCTTATTCACATAAAAAAAAAATAATAATAATAATTTAACACCTTACGAGCGGCCTATGCGGTTTATTTATATGTACCGCCCAGCGGGGTGTTTTTAGCCAAAATAGGGCTGTTTACGTGATCATTTTCATGCCTAAATAAGACCCAGAACGTAAAACAAGTACCTATCCCTGAAAGGGCATAAACAGAGCTTTCGAATGACACCATAACGATCCTTTTATGATGGCTAGTTTTCTTGCAATAACCGTGCAACGCGAGTGCAAAAAGCATGTAATTCGGTACTTTCCCCATATAATTCAGTATGTAGCGAGTGAGAGAGGGAGGAGGGAGCTGAGATTCGTGTCAGTAGGTTCGCCGCGGTGGTCTGGAGCAGTCATACGCTCGCTAGTCTCCTGCCACCACTTGTCTCTCTCTCTCAGCAACATTACGTGCTGAAATTGCCACTCGACCTATGTCGAGCGCCGCCACATAGTCCAGCTTTATTTAACTCGACTTATGTGGTGAGCCGCTAATTAAGGGTTAAGAACAGTTTCCATCAACCGGGAGAATATGACAATGGCCTGCATTTCTTATAATGTAACTATTCATACACAATCTGCTATTATACATGATATATGTATAAATTGTGAAAGGTTACATAACAGAAAACATATTATATAAGGTAACCTGATGTGACAGAAAACTTATATCTTAAGGGAACTAAACTAAAATGATTTGATGTATAAATACTGTCGAGTTTCGACTCTTCCTCCTCCTCTCTTTATCTCTCCTGAAAGAGGATTAGTGCTGGTCCTTATGTCTCACCGAAAACCAAGGCCATCTCTTAGATGTATATATATGAGGAAAGAAACGACCCAATAATTAGTTTCCTTACAGAAAGTGAAAGGTAGATTTTGCTGAAGGCAGGCAATGTAAACATTAGGCATATCGTGAAAAACTCAGGGTGACGTATATCTCGATCATTCGTTTTTCTTATATCTCAATGCTGTGTATTAACATTATCCATGTTTACCTAATACTTTATTGTTTTTATCCACAGATCGGTGTAACTTGTGGATTTGTGCCAGTGTTTAGCTGAGGAGTTCATACATCATATATCCATAAACTAATCTAAATAAACAGAACAATAATTATGTATTATGTGTTATCCTTTAATATGTTATACTAGGGATCCGACATGAAACTTCTTTTAATGATGTGATAAACGCAATATATAGCATAATAATGCAGTCTTGTGGATTATAATAAAATTGTGCTCACAGCTGTTTAGGATACATTGTTTCGTGATTATATATTCCCATTACAGACATTATACGTAAATTATAAAGTATTCGTTGTGGTTCATTTCAATTGTTTAATGTGAGGAAATTAATTATTTATAGCCTATTCTCTTACCTCGTTAAATATTTAATGACCAACTACACAATGACTAAACAATGTAAAGCTTAAAGATAATCACCCAAGCTTTGGTTATGACCTACCCGTACTATTGATATAATATGGGTTAATTTGATTATAGTGCATACATAATACTCTGATGTAAACCAACTCAATCCTATAGGCTACAATTTCAATATAATGTTACTGGTCGCTTTATATGAATGTTATTTCATTGGTCACTACAATACATACTTTGTCAGTCCGAAATTACGTTTTCGCAGTAAAATTTGAATATCCTGATAGTGAATATACATTTCTAATTGATTTTAATGTGTTCATTCCTCTTACAGTCATTTATGAATATAAAATGTCTTTGTAAATGCCATATACAAATGCGTAGAATCAACTTGAGCAACGCTTGATAAACATATAACTGCGAAAATGTAGTTTCAACCAGACTAGAGGACTAGTATCGTATATAGCATGGTAGAATACTAGACTTATTATAGTAGAGGTGAGGAGGTAAATATTTTCATAACGAACAAACAATGATACAGTAGCCTACTATCATTTGGTATGTTATATAACATTGGCGATTCTGACATTAGTAAAGTGTGTAGGGAGGATTGCTTAGCCTAAAGTAAACTATCAATATTGAATACAGTAGCTGTGTGAAGTATGAAGACAAATCCCCTAGATTTTGTTCACCAATATTAGTACAACGTCCATACACTAGATGGCGTTGGTTGCAGCCTCAAATCGACTCCAGATTCGCTATCTATGGTATCATTTATTTTAATGGGAGGCATAGGAAGTTTCCTATCTCCCTTATTTATTCTCTGCTTCATCTGTTTTATGGAGGGGGTGATATTGATGCCAGTGTTTCGATTTAAAAAGTAAATATCCCTGCATCACAAGTCCTATATGCAGCTATCAACACCTCACAAATACATACTATAAAATATACTATGTGCTGTGAACGTCCTAAGCTTGAAGGTAATGCGGAAGTTGATTAATTAACCATCTTAATATTCGAACAAGGCTTGTGGATCGGGGGGGAGGACCAGCTTGAATATGACGTCATTAGTCAGTGCTGACATTCGACTGGTAGCGAGAGGACGTGCCTGCGTTGGCTCTTCGCATTTTCCCGTCTTTAAGGTGTGTATGGGGATTTGTCGTGCATATATGACATGTGTATTGATATTCTATTAATGTTCAGGTGGTCATACATGTAATTCATAAGGGTAATATAAGAAAATTGTGAACTTATGACTGTTTGAGCCGGTTCGCGTATGCCGTCTCGTCTGCATAAATTCTAACAACTAGTAATTACGCTAAATCGTTGACCTCCGTGACATTTAGATAATAACAAACTATTCGGTGTGCGTACATTGCGTTGGTGAGGTAGTGTGAATAGAGAGGGGGTCATTAACTCACAATTAAAGGTACAAACTAGCAAACGAGGTGACATCGCTGTTGGCCACCCCCCCCCCCCTCCCTGCACCTTTCTTGCCAATTCCCATCCCTGACCCCCCCCCTCCCCACACACACACACACCCTCCCTCCCTCAATCCTCACCTTTCCTCCCTCCTCCTCCCCCTCTCCTCTTCCTCCTCCTCCTTCTCCTCCTCTCCTCCTCTCTCCTCTCCTCTCCTCCTCCTCCTCCTCCTCTTCCTCCTCTCCTCCCCCTCCTCTTCCTTCTCCTCTTCCCCTCCTCCTCTTCCTCCTCTCCTCCTCCTCCTCCTCCTCTTCCTCTCTTCTTCTTCTCTCTCTCTCTCCCTCCCTCCTCTCTCCTCTCTTCTCCTCTTCCCCCTCCTGTCCTCCTCTCTTCACTTCATTCTCTCTCTTCGGACTCCCCCTTCCCCTCCTGGCTCCCTCACCCAGCCTTCCATCCCCCACCCCCCACCATTTTTCCTCGCCTCCCCACACCCCCTTTCTTTTTCAATTAAGGAGTTTTGGTATATAATTATACAGTATTCGAATTATACAGTATATCTAATCATTTTTATTGGCTTGGGTTTATATTTTTCTTCTTCGTCTACGATGATTTAGATGCTGCCCTAACACGTGATCCTGCTTCTACCCCCTCCCCCTTTTCTCTCTTTACACACTCACTCTCCCCGCACCCCCCCCCCCCCCTCTCTCTCTCTCTCACTCTCATTTTCTGTCTTTCTCGCACACTCTCTCTCTCTCTCTCACCACCCCCACCACCACTCACGGGCGGTTCTTTAGAATAACACCCGAACATAATTAAGTGGGAGGTAGTCGCTTTTCTGGACCCCCTTCTCCCTCATGTTTAGCATACAGTTTGAGATTTTAAGACGTTCGTTCCGTTAGTTTGATTATTTTGAGATCTTTCGCCCCATTTCTTTGTCAGTAATTAGACCTTGCGTGCCATTTAGGTGTCGATTATTTTCTGGCGAGCGATAACGAGCGGCAAGCCTGTAATTTAAGAAGGAACCCGCCTTCGGCCGTGACATGTTTCTACCAAATAATGTACATATATATCTCGAAGGGGCATCGGAATTTTTTATTTTAATACCACGAATTTTCTTGATATATTTGAAGATAAATATTGAATCTATATGCTCTAAAGATCATAAGAAAATGTGTTTTAACCCTCGGCAAAACCTAATAAAAAAGTATGGTACTAAAATGTCTTTTTCGTAACAAGGTTGTCAATACGGTACTTTCAGTCATCGATAGCTCTAAAGATCATATGCAAATGTGTTAAACCCTCGGAAAAACCTAATATAAAAGTATGGTACTAAAATTTAATTTTCGTAACAAGGTTGTCAATACGGTACTTTCCCGTTATCAATGTACAATCAAGCTGAAGATTGCAGAGTAAACACCATAGACTTCATCGACTTTCTTTCACCTTCGTATAATCGACAGCCAATTTTTTTTTTTTTTTTTTTTGTATGAAGGGCTTAGTACTCAACCAGCGAGGGTGTGGGGGCGGCAGCCCCCACCCATAATACTAGGTTAGGTTAGGTAAGGTTGTTAGATTAGGCTAATGTCTTTTCAAATCACTATCGGGGGGGGGGGGGGGGGGGGGGGGCGTGTCTCAACATCGATCGATAGGCCTAATGGGGAAAATAGGTTTTCCCGAGATTTCTAATTAATTACAAACACTATATATTGATGCAAATGACCAATTTTGTTTATAAAAAAAAAATCGGAAAATTCGTGGTATTAAAATAAAACAAAATCCGAAAGTTTAAAATGATGTGGTAAATCCATTGGTGTATACCGTACCCAATAAGTTTATATACCTTTTTTTTAGCTTTCAATTCACTCCGGACCCTAGTTTTACCGGCCCTATTCACTCCGGCCTCCCAATATAAGTATAGAAGGGTAAATCACTATCAATATATCCAATTATTGTATATAAATTAAGTAACACCCCGTTCTTAACATTAATCATCAACTACAAACCTCAATGCACTTGAATAAACTAATGAAAGCATATGGTCCTCCCGGGATTCCAACTCGGGACACCACACCCAGAACATAAGCACCTAAACCATTACACCACCAACACCTTTTTTAGATTTCGAGTCATTCCGGCCCCTAGTTTTACCGGCCCTAGTCACACCGGCCTCCCTGTATACAAACCACGGATGTAATAAATGAAAGATATAGTCGATTATACTTAGTTTAGGAAGGAATATGGTTATTGTGGGAGTCAAGAGGGTTCAGTTGATTTTCTGAGGGCCTTATAAAATAGAGGGCCTTATAAAATAGAATACAATTCTCTCTCTCTCTCGGTAATACTGTACTTATCCGGATGCTCCCCCCCCCCCCCCCACCCCTCGAAACTCACAGAAAACTGATTTTTGTGCATAGACTAATGAAAATGGATACAGGATCACTCCCCCCCCCCCCCCCCCACACACACACACACACACACACACACACACATTAAAGTGAAAAGTTTCCCCGGATACTGAAAGGGTTTAACAGCTTATCCAAGACAAGTAGCCCTACAGACACGGTGGACACCCCTTGAAATCCTCACAATGCAAGAGGACAACACGGCATGGGGGGAATCTCGAACCAGAACAGTGACGAGGAACCAACACTTAATCTCCTCCCCACACCACACACAGCGCGCAAGTCTCCCACGCAGTCCTAGCAACCAACCCAGTATGTCCTTAGCAACGCATACATGTCCCTAGCAACCCAAATATATCCCTAGGAACGGCATGGAGGCATCTCGGACCAGAGCAGTGACAAGCAACCAACACCTCGACTCCTCCCCCACACCACACACAGCGCGCAAGTCTAGCACGCAGCCCTAGCAACCAACACATGTCCATAGCAACCCACACGTCCATAGCAACCCTCACATGACCCTAGCAACCTACACGTCCATAGCAACCCTCACATGGCCCTAGCAACCGACTCCTCCCCACACCACACACACAAAGACAGCCATGATCAACATGCAATTTTATATAGGGTATTACTCTGAAGTAACTTTGCTTCAAACCATTCGGTATTTCAAAACCAAATATGTATGTGTATGTATGTACTGTATAATACTCAAGCACATACCCCATAACTGGGGGTGGCCGACTCGAGACAGAGCCCGAACAGGGAAAAAAATACACACACACAAATTCACACACATCTACTGTAGGTCGCCCAAGAGAATATCCAGAAAACACTGATCACACTCCCCCGGCCCCCGACCTCCCGGAACCAAAAGTAGAAGTCAAAATACATAGGTGTTGTTTCTTGTGACCAAATGAACTTGCCTATAGCCTGTTCCAAATAAGTAGACCAAAACTATTGAACATTAACCTCTATAACTCACAAAAGACTAGAGTAATCGACCTAATATTTCTACCATTTGGAAGGGGTCAGCCAGGGAATAGGTGTGGAAATTTAAAGCCCATCTGCTTTAGCCCTTTTTGAGTTATAGAGGTTAATGTTGAGGATTTCTGGCCTACCTACTTGTAACAGGGTATAGTTGTTGTTGTTGCTCCCTAGACTGTCTGGCCGAACAGTACCGAGTCCGGTTGACCGAAGCCGCTCCAGATGCTCGGGCCCCCGAAGGGGGAAGGAACCAGGGTGACATGATATCTGTCTCTGAGAGGACAGCGGGGGAGGGAATCATAAGCCAACGGGCTTACAACCACGGGCCAATGCCCCCACTGTACGCAGCCCCCTTTGCAGTGTCACTCATTCGGTCGATCTCGCCAGCACCCAGAAGGAAAAGCAGTACAGTAAAAGAGACAGACAGAAACAGCTAAGGTTGGGTAGAGAATACCAAACTTGACTCTGGAGAGGACCAGTCCTCACCCGACAGGGCATAGTTATTTCACCTGGTAGGCTTCCCAAACCCTCAACCTAAACAGCAGGGAAGGGTCCAAGGAAGTCCCATCTTCTGATATGCTAGTCCATAGAATAGCAAGAGTTTTGACCAAAGTAATTATAGGGCCGAAGTTACTGGAACCGGAAGATCTGTGGGCCGGAGTAACTTGTTTCCCTTTTTGTATACCCTTTCAATACCAGTTTATTAATGTTATTCTATCCACCTCCCTCCCTCCGTACTCCATTTATGGCCCACCCGCACTCCTCCCTCTCGTCCTCCCCACTGCATTCATCCCCCTTCCCTCCCCACTGCTTTCATCCCCCTTCCTCCCCACTGCATTCATCCCCCTTCCTCCCTCCCTCCCCACTGCATGCACCCCTCCCTCCCTCATCCCACTACATCCATCTCCCACCTTCCCTCCCTTCCTCCCCACTACATCCATCTCCCACCCTCCCTCCCACTGCATCCATCCCTCCCTCCACCCTCCCTCAATACTTAACGGAAAGTATGCAGTTTCTATGTGTTTGTATTATATTCCACTAATTGTTGTAATATCAATTATTGTGGTGTAATAATGTGCTAATACATTTCATTGCTATCTCAACTAATATCACACCATATTAACTGGCTAGGCATACGATATATCTATAGTAACTACCACCGACAATGATAGGGGTTGTGTATGTGTAGGGCCCGTAGACTTTATCACTTTATTGCTATACCGGTACACACTTAACTCTTAGACGATACCATGACGCATTTTTCTGTTTTCGGGCTATTATTAGATGATTTTATTCAGATTGGGAAGGGCATATGGAAGCCAGAGGGTTAGTTGAGATAGTCTTTACCCATATAATTCCCACATATACTTCCTAAATTATATTAAATCGTCTATTGATAGCCAGAATAAACTGTTAAAATGCGTCACAATCTTCAAAGGGTTAAATAATCAAGGATATGGAAGAGGTGTATGTATGTATGTATGTATGTATGTATGTATGTATGTATGTAATGGGCTGAACGTCATGCAATCTGAATACTAATGAGGCTAAACATGAGGGAGAAGGGGACCAGAAAAACGACCCATCTCCCCTTAATTAATTTTTACTTTACCGGTATTAGAAATCTGACTATATTACTAATGATTATAATTCTTCCTTCCAGAATGTGTGGGTTTTGGTGCTTACGTATTAACTGCCAACGCTACCACCACTACTACGACTACTGCCAACACCGCTACCACCACAACTACTACCACGGCTACCACCACTACCACCACTACCACTACGAATACTGCCAACACCGCTACCACCACAACTACAACCAAAGCTACCACGACTACCATCACAGCTACCACAACTACTACCACAGCTACCATTACCACCACTAACCACCAACACTAAGGTGCCGGCCGGGTGGAATGGGTGGAGAAGGGTGACAGCTGGAGTAATCTGCTATAGAAGGGTTTCTGCAAGAGTGAAAGGGAAAGTATACAAGATGGTAGTGAGACCAGCTTTGTTAAACGGTATGGAGACGGTGGCATTGATAAAAAGACGGGAGGCAAAGTAGGAGGTAGCAGAGTCGGAGGTAGCAGAGTCGGAGGTAGCAGAGTCGGAGGTAGCAGAGTCGGAGGTAGCAGAGTCGGAGGTAGCAGAGTCGGAGGTAGCAGAGTCGGAGGTAGCAGAGTTGAAGATGCAGAGTTGGGATGCAGAGTTGGAGGTAGCAAAGTTCAAGATGCTGTGATTTTCGTTGGGAGTGGCAAGGATGGACATAATTATAAATGAGTATATTAAAGGGACAAAGCGAGAGAGGCGAGATTGAGGTGGTTTTGACATGTGCAGAGGAGGGATGTGGAGGTTGATGGATGCAGCGAGGGAGGACATGCGGGTGGTTGATGTGACGAGGAAGATGTAGGGGACAGATTGAGATGGAGGTGAATGATCTTCTGTGGTGACCCCTAAGAGGAACAGCTGAAAGAAGACGACCACCAACAACACTACGACTACCATCACAGCTACCATAACTACCACCACCACAGCTACCACCACCACAGCTACCACGACTACCACCACCACGACTACAACCAGATACCACAACTACCACGGCTGCCACAACTACCACCAGTGATACTACCGCTACAGCTACCACAATTATCACCAATACCATTACAACCACCACGACTACTACCACCACCAAAATAGTTACCACTATAACCACCACTACTATTACCACGACGACTATGACCAACGCTACCACAACTATTACTACCACCACCACCACTACTACTACCACCACCACCACTACCACCACAGCTACCACCATCACCACTATCATCACAACTACCACCACTACTTCTACTACCTCGGTGACTACCACCATCACCCCAACTACCACCATTCATACTATGGATATTACCAATACAGTTAAGAGGAAAACAAAAATAAAATAAAATAAACATCTCTACCAAAACTAGTACCAGAGCCCCATCTGTACCACAACTACCTCCAGTGTCATCTCTACTATAGCTACCACCACTACCAAAACTGCCCTCGGAACATCTCTACCACAACTGTCACCGCCATTATCACAATCAGAATCATCTCTACCGCAACCACCACCACCATCTCTAATTCAACTACCAGCAGAACATCTCGACCCCAACTATCACCACTACTACCACTTGTACGATCTCTACCACCACTACAACAACAGCCACCACCACTACCTCAACAACCACCACTACCACAACAACCAGCAGAACATCTCGACCACAACTACCACCAGTACGATCTCGACCACTACCACTACTACAACTAATCCAAGGTAAGTTATTGATCCTTTGATATAAGGCTAAGTCGAATTTAACCCTTTGAAAATTATGACGCATTTTAGCAGTTTTTTCTGGCTATCATTAGACGATTTTATACAGCTTAGGAAGGATCTGTTGGAATTATTGAGGTAAAAGACTATCTCAACCCTCTTAACTTACGCAGAGTTGATAAATAGATAATCACACACATTAACTTAAAAAATCAAGGTTTAGAGTGCGTGGATAGTCAGTACTTTAATGCTATATTCATCTTTTATACTAGGTTTTTCGTTTGTTATAGATTAATCTGAGACAGAATGCATAAATATGTAGCACATTGCGTAAATACAAAATAATGTTACCAATTACCGGTACTTAGTTACAAATGGACTTGCAAATTTGTGACTGAAAATTTCGATTCTTGGCTCAGGGAAGGCGAATTTGGAGAAACTGACACAAGTCCAGCAAAGTAAATAGTAGAGAAGCCAGTTTAAAATGATGTGGTAAATCGATTGGTGTAGCGTTAATTTTGAGCGTAGTAAATTCGGGCGTTTTGGGACGTTATTGGGCTGGACTTGGGGCCAGAGCACGGGGATCACCAAGTCCTTCATTATTTGTATTATTCGGTTATTATTGAATATTATTTATTTTTTAAGGGTGTTTATGAAACGGACTATATTATTGAGTGCATATTTGTGTGAATAAACCACTAATTTCAACCACAGTTACTTATAATTCACGTTTTATGAATAAAGCGGCACTAATTTATTCGTAACTTTCTTAAAATACAATTTTTTTTAAATCTGAAAAAAATCATTTCTAGAAATAAATCGAACTACCTATTGTCAAAGTCTCAACCTCGTAACTTAAAAATTACAAAAGTTACTGGACTTTCAAATTTGTGACTGAAAATTTCGATTCTTGGCTCAGGGAAGGCGAATTTCGAGAATCTGACACAAGTCCAGCAAAGAAAAAAGTATATAAAGAAAGTCTAAAATAATGCGGTAAATCCATTGGTGTAGGTTAGAATGCTGTAGCGTTATTTTGGGCGTGGTAATTTCGGGCGTTTTAGGCGTTTTTGGGTGACTCAGGCAGCCAGCCAGCCCCAGGACCAACGCGCGAGCTGGAGTTTTATATACAACCCAGTTCTGTAGAGATTTTTAAAGGCAACTCGGTTCTTTGTACTGTCAACATATTCCGCACTTTGTCAATATTTTATGGTTTATCACTTAAATATTTAAATTCATTATTTTTATGATCCGTACTTTACAGTAAGGTATTTTATATTATGTTTAATATTTTATACCTGTAAATATTTCTTAGTCGAATATTCTAATCGATTATTAACCCTTTCATGATTGTGGTGCATTTTGGCTATCATTAGTCGATTTTATACAGTTTAGGAAAGATCTATGGGAATTATGATGGTAATTACTGCCTCAATTTACCCTCTAACTTCCATTGACCCCTCCTAACCTGAATAAAATCGTCTGATAGCCAGAATAAACTGCCAACACATAGTCATAATCCTCAAGGGGTTAATCACGCGGGAGTTTGTATACTCTGTTTCATTTCATCTGACGGTAAATTGAATCCCTTAGCAGCTAATTTCTCGATACTAAATGGAAAAATATTAAGCCACTATGTCTCTGCATCCTATTAAGACCAAGTTTATATAATTAGCACCATATTTCACTACAAAATCTTCAAAGTAACTGAGAAATCTTGATGGGAACTTTGAAATTTACCGTCAGTTGAAGAGAAACAGGGACTAGATATGAGGAAGTTAGGTTAGAAAGGTGTAGCGTTAACCCTAGCAATACCGATGATATATTTTTGTTATTATTTCAGCTGCATTAAGACGATTTTCTTAAGTTTATGAAGGATATACAGTATGGTAACTAAAAGGATTAATTGAGATAGTCTGTAGCCTTTTAATTGGTATTCGTCCTTTTTAAGCTGAATAAGATTGTCTATATATAGTAGCTAAAAGGATTGATTGAGATAGTTTGTAGCCTTTTAATTGGTATACGTCCTCTTTAAGCTGAATAAGATCATCTAATAGTTGCCAGAATATTATGAAAAAAACGTTACCGGTACTTAATGCGTAAATATTATATTCCTATCCCGTACTGTGTAAATATTCCTTAGTCTCATATTCCTATTTTTTCTGATCTTTTTCAGGATTTGATTTGGCGTTTGCGTCCCACCTCCCCCACCGAACTATGGACTCTGCCAGAAGCTACCAACACACCAGAAGCTACCAACACCATCACTGAACTACCAACACACCACAACCTACCATCACTGAACTACCAACACACCAGAAGCTACCAACACCATCACTGAACTACCAACACACCACAACCTACCAACACCATCACTGAACTACCAACACACCAGAAGCTACCATCACCATCACTGAACTACCAACACACCACAACCTACCAACTGTCTGGGGTAAGTTACTGATGCCCTTACTATACTATTAGCTCCTCCAGGATTATGACGCATTTTGATACTTTATTCTGGCTATCATTAAGCGATTTTATACAGCTTAGGAAGGATCTGTAGGCATCAGAAGCGTAAAGACTACCTCAATTAGCCCTCTTACTTTCATATACCCTTCTAATCTTTACAAAATCGTCTATTAATAGCCAGAATATACTGTTGAAGTTCGTCATAATCTTGAAAGGGTTAATATATGATTATATATTTAAATTGTCCTGTTGCTATACTGTTCATAATAATAAGTAATCAGAAAGTATATACAGTTGCTGCTCATTATTTCCTTATAATTGTTTGATAATTAACATCGTATTTCCTTGCTTAATTAACTCTTGTAACTAAAATACTCAAATTGGAAACATTAAAACTCAGTATTTGCCTACTTGTTGTGAACAGTATAAGCAGAATAATATAGTTTTATTTATGTATTTATTTAAAGATTCTAATTTAATGTTATATTTCTTGTTTCCAGGATTGGAGTTGCTGCCTGTGGACTCTGCCGGTTGCTGCCTGTGGACTCTGACGGTTGTTGCCTGTGGACTCTGACGGTTGCTGCCTGTGGACTCTGCCGGTTGCTGCCTGTGGACTCTGCCGGTTGCTGCCTGTGGACTCTGCCGGTTGCTGCGAGAAACTGCCCACGCCACTACCATACAAGGGGAGTGATATTCCTGTTTTGTTTGTAGTAGTAGTTTGTAGTCGTAGTTTGTAGTCGTAGTATGTAGTCGTAGTATGTAGTCGTAGTATGTAGTCGTAGTGGTGGTGGTTAGGTTAGGAGGGTAGGTTAGGAGGGGAGGGTAGGTTAGGTTGTAGTCGTAGTATGTAGTCGTAGTATGTAGTCGTAGTTTGTAGTCGTAGTTTGTAGTCGTAGTATGTAGTCGTAGTATGTAGTCGTAGTATGTAGTCGTAGTAGTAGTCGTAGTCTGTAGTCGTAGTATGTAGTCGTAGTATGTAGTCGTAGTTTGTAGTCGTAGTATGTAGTCGTAGTTGCATGGTATGAATGGTGTGTGTTAGGTTAGGCTAATCTATTTTTCCCTTTCAGATGAGATAGGTCTTATTACCTTTACTCTAATCTTTGCTATTTTTCTCATTACTTCACAGTTTTGTTGCTTTGATGATGTCCCCCCTCCCCCCTTCTTCCCCGAGTTGGTTCCCTCCTTCAGCTTCAATATTTTGCTTTGCTTTAATTTCAATAATGATTGTATTTGCCTTAAATGTAACTTATGATATATTCTATCACTTGAATTCATAACTCTGTATTTGCTATTAACTTCACTTGATATAATATTGTTATATATCGTCTTTGTCACGCGAACTTTGCTTAATAAAAAAAAAAACGAACTTCTATCTTTTATTGATCACTATATTATAAGCTATGACTTTTATAACTGATAAAAACTTAGAAAAATAGTTCTCAATTATAAATAAAGTTCCAATATATGGACTTAGAACAAAAATTAAAAGAGAACTTAGAAAATAAAACAATTAACTTAGAAAAACTCTAGTTCTCAATTATAAATAAAATTCCAATATATGGACTTAGAAACAAATATAAATAAAATATGAAACTATACACATATAAGAGAACTGAGAAAATATACTGAATATGAAAAGAGAAATTAGAAAAAAGTAGTTCTCAATTATAAATTAAGTTCCAATATAATTATGGACTTAGAAAATAAAACTTTACTTGAATAACTTAGTAATAGTAATATGAAGAGAACCAAGATAATTAATTTAAAAAAAAAACTATACTTGAAAACGGACTATATAGACTTGTACTTGAAAACGGACTATATAGACTTGTAATAACAAACAAATTATAATGGATATTAAAAAGAATATATCGACTTAGTATTTTATTGATCAGTCAGACATACATTTGTATAATATCTTAAAAAACACTACATACAGTATTTAAACATTAAATAACAGGAGAAACAAAAATATAATGGATATTAAAGAGAATATATAGACTTAGTATTTTATTGATCAGTCAGACATACATTTGTATAATATCTTACAAATATCATATAGGCCTACTTTTAATACTTCGTTATTTTCGTATTACCCTTACTGGTTTTATATATCTTATAACTAATGAACAAAGTTTTGCTTTTAGATTACGTACCTAAAGTACTTTATACCGAACTTGGCTTTGTGACCATAGTATAACTTTTGGTTCACCGCATTATTTGCCCAATATTTATATGTACAGTCATTTTCTTTAAGTACATCTTTATAATTATTCATTTTCAAATAACCATTGGGATTTCGGTAATTTTTCGTATAGATTTATTTTGGATTTTAAGCTTATATTCAGTTTCATTGGCATTTTTTTAAATTATTGATTTCAGTTTAGCTTTTGTTTAATAGCAAAGCTGTTAAGTAATACTTTTATAATCTTTTCGATGTTCTTAAGTGTGCTGTCCTTATATAATTCTTCTCAGGTTCAATCTAGTTCATCAGCCAAGTTAACATAAGGTACACCTGGACTATCTCCCTCTCCCTCCAGGCAGTACTGAAGTAAGCCTGTGTTAACTATCTAGTATATAGCTCAACTCTAACCTATTTTGTTTATGAAGTAGTGTTTAATACTTTCGAAACTAGTGTGCAGCTTTTGGAGAGAGGTTCGTTTTCAGAATTAGTTTCCCGGTTGTGTATGAGAATGTGTAGTACTAAGTAGGGATGTTGGTAAAATGAGAAGTCAATTGGCATTGTGTATTGGAAGTGTGATGGAGTTTGTGGATGTTGGCAGAGTACGTGATCAAAGTAGGGGAAGCATATATTCATTACGGGACTGATTAAGTGTGTATGATTAGGAGTTAACAGTGTACGGTCAAATTAGGGGAAGGTAGTGATATGCCGATTAAATGCGTGTACGACTGTTGGCAAGGATAAGAGTACAATCATTGAACCTAAATGTTGGCAGTGTGATTTAGTGTGTTGGCAGTATTCAGTGGTCTTGGTAATTACGTGGTGTTGGCCAAGTGGTGTATAGGTGTTGGTTAATTTAATCATTGAAGGTATAATGCAACTGGAGCCATGTACAATAAAGAAGCACATGTGATGGCAGTGACATTTGTTGAATAGGTAGGGTAGGTAGGTAGGGTAGGGTAGGTAGGGCAGTGGCAGTGAAGTTAGGTCTGTTGGCAGTGAAATTAGGTGTTGGTAGTGTACTTTGTGTGATGACAGTGGCATTTGGTGATTTGGCGTGTGCTAATATTTGTTGTGTTGGTAGTGTTCGGTGTTCTCAATAGGACATGTGGGAGTCTATCAAAGTATTACCTATGCCAAAGTTAATTATTTAAATACTATAGTTATCATGTGACTGGAGCTATGTGCAAGTTAGGATTCAATCTCTTATGCCCATCTAATCGTTTTTACTGGCCGTATCCCATATAACTGTTAATGTTATTTTAGGTTATGTACTATATATATTTAAGTTTTATTAGGATGATGGGTCAATATACAGGAGGCGCGACAATATAGGTAGCAAAATGCTAATGCTAGTTTTGGGTTCCTATCATCATATGCTTCATTTCTATATACTTTTTATCCCAGGGAAAAAAAAAAAAATCTTGGGTATTTTAGGTTTTGCTTGGATTTTTTTTTATTTTTTTATTAACCTAACCAAAAAGCCTAACCTAACCTAACCTAAATGTATTTGGGGGCTATTAGGTTAGGTTAGGTTTTTTGGTTAGGTTAATGACCAAAAAATAAATAAAAAAATAAATAAATGAAAAATCCCAAGATTTTTGTTTTTTTCCCCCGGGGATAAAAAGTATATAGAAATGAAGTATATGATGATAGGAACCCAAAACTACCATTATAATTTTGCTACCTATATTGTAGCGCCTCCTGTATATTGACCGGATGATGTGTTATGTAATTTGAAACTATTTTATATATGTGTAATTTCTGGAGTCACTAAGCTATATATTCCTGAACTATCTCTACTGATCTATTCTTCCCATGTAACAGGTGTATATCTACCAATGTAACCATCATGATCTATCTCTTGTAACTATTGCAATTTGCCTGCTTATCCCAAACTCATATAGCTCTTCCTACCCACCTCTCCAAGAATCTAGATATATTAGGTATTGAAAGTCATCCCTCCTCACCCAGACATTTTATTTGGTAGTTCGTTTCGTGAACTTACCGTTTCTATTATCTGGCAATGTATTCCAATATTTCAAATTTGTATTGATAATAATTTGTAAAGTTTTCTTTAAATTTATCGAGGGTATTGGCGTGTAGTAATTATTATAACTAATTTTTCTAATCATTCCAAAATAAAGATTAATATTTCTGCGATATTGGATTACAATAATTCGTTCAATTTTGTGCACTCAAAAGTTAATATGAATAACTATCAGAAATATAGAAGATTGATCTACAATATTGGATTACATCAACAGGTTGGAATCAATAGTCAAGTCTCAAATATTTCTTCTTTATTTTTTTTAAACAAATAGGTGGTGTTGTCCATTGGTCCAGGGTCCTTAGTCTGGTCACAGCAACAAGTCATATCTGTAAAAAGATGAAAATATTGAGGCACCAGAAATACAGGAGTTTCACGGAGGGGGTCGGGGGTCCTGAGGGGGGTAAAGGGGGGATCCTGAGGGGGGTGTCTAGGTGGGGGTCCTGAGGGAGGTCGAGGTGAGAGTCCTAAGGGGGGTGGTCCTGAGGGGGGTCCTGAGGGGGGGGGTCCTGAGGGGGTAGAGGGGGGTCCTGAGGGGGTAGAAGGGGGGTCCTGAGGGGGTAGAAGGGGGGTCCTGAGGGGTAGAAGGGGGGTCCTGAGGGGGTAGAAGGGGGGTCCTGAGGGGGTAGAAGGGGGGTCCTGAAGGGGGGAGGGGTCCTGAGGGGGTAGAGGGTGGGGGACCTAGGGGTTGGGTGGGGGGTACCTAGGGGTAGGATGGGGGTCCTGGAGAGGGTGGGGGGACTCGGGAGGGTGGGGGCAGACTCGGGAGGGTTCTATTTTTTTCTTATATATATTAATATATTTCGTTCAGTCTCCTACATAACCATCCCACACCCGCTACGAGTTTTTCCTTCCCTTCCCTGGTAGTTCATCCTATCCCCATCCCAGATAGACCTTCCCTTCAGCCCTAGTCTGTTCTATTCTGTTCTATTGTGCACACTAGTTCTATTCTGTATTCTGGCTAAATCTATTCTGTCCTCCCTCCTTCCCTGGTACATCAATACTCTCCCTGCAACACGCCCCCAAACACACATAAGAAAAGTCAGGAATATATTTGTAATGTATATTTTATTGTCAGGAAGCAGTCAAGAAGTCGTCGGTGTCAAGTATGGGATATGAGCAGACAGTATCAAGAAGTACAAACGATAGGAGTAAAGCATATGCAGCAGACAGCAGAAAAGGTTAGGCACAGCAGAACGGGTGACAGCAGAACGGGTGACAGCAGACCGAGTACATCGACAACAGACAGGGAATTAACAATGAGGTAGGAGCGAGCTTGCTATGGTTGGTCAAACAAATTGATCTGTTTTGACTAAGATTTGTTTGGTATATTATATGTCTTTATGAAGATGTTTATGTGTTGAATATATATATATGGAGAGATATTGAGTGAGCTGGAGTATTCAGTATTAAGTTGTAGGTATTCCATTTGAGTTGATAGGTAGTGAAGTGGGAGCATAAATTGGCGGATGGTGATTGGTTAGTTATTGAATATGACTTTACTCAGGTTGAAAGATGGGATTCAAACGAGATGTGGACAGACGAGAGCAAAGCGACGGTGATGTTCTATCAACGGCAACTATTGGACACACATCAACGACTGCCACAGCATCAATGGACCCTTCAACAGTGGTGACCGATTGATTGAGAGAAAACAGCGGACCGAGATAAAGCATGAGGAGTCGAGAGAGGCACCATTGCAGCAACCAGCAGCGACGATTCGGTGAGCAAAGCTATATTGTTTTGTGGAAAAAACAGGTCAGTCAGTCTACCTAACTTCATTAATAAGTCAAGGGGAACAAGAGAAAAGGAAAGAAATACAATGAGATAGAAAACAGTGTGCTCAACAAAGTAGGCCACCCTTCATTCACTCCTTGATATATTCCAAATCAGTGCATCAACTTTATGATTGAAATTTTACTTTACATTTACAGTATAGATCTGTATTAATGGAATTATGAAAGCCAAGACAAATAATTAGTAACAGATTAAATTTGTTATTCATTAACCAATTAAATTTAACAACTAGTTAAATTAGATCGTAAAGTCTAAAATTATACCAAGTTCCTGTAAATTGCTTATCATATTGTTAATGCAATTATTGATAATACTATTATTAAAGACTTGGGGTAAACACTGGAGAATAATGGTTAAGAGTTTATATATACTCTTCTAACAGTATTTCTTGTAGAATTTATGAGATATATGAAAACATTTATTTGATCACACTATAAACAAAACAATGCCAGCTGTAGAACAAATTTATCAGACTTTAATATTGGTTGTCAATATTTACCTAGACAAATGGACCTTGTAAGTAAAGCATTAGGACTGTTATTATTCTAAAGACAGTAGTCATAGGTCTAAAGTTATATCCGTTGTACGAATAGGCTTGAATACCTTTAAAGTAGTCGCAAGGAGATAATCCAATTTACAGTACAACAATTTAAGCTTTTGAATATTTATCACTAGGCATGTAGGCTTGACGTTAAATAATTCTATAACTAATACAAATAAATTAGAAGTACTTAGCCATGGAGGGACTGATAATTGAAGATGTATTGTTCGGATCATGGGGTTAACTGCTTAAAACGAGGCATAAGTGCTCATAAAAAAACTATCTAAAAGCTTACAGAGTCCACCTATTATTAACATTAACAAATCAAACTTTGGATGGACCTTGGTAACAATTTTGTAATCAATGCCCTGTTCGTAGTCGTCAGTGAACATTGGGACAGTATCTGACATAATCAGCAGCCTGTTTTACATATTACAGTAGAGGCCTATATTATGGTTCTTTAGTATTTTCAATTGATTTGATATTTATATGTTTATCTGGAGTTACTTGGGACACAAGGTTAAACCGATTTCGAATTTACTCAAAGCTGGTCTACGATAATGTTCATCTACAGTGGCATAACTATCTCAGCAGGGTAAACCAACATTTAGTGTGTTATATTGGTCACATTGATACAAGTCAATGCAGTTATATAATAGATTCAAATAATTATATTGTTCTTAGTCTCCAGTGTTTTCCATAACTTATATAAAACTTACTGTATTTACTTAAAGACTAAAGTGACTACATATTAATATTAACAAGGGTACAGTCAATATAAATAGTTCGCCGACACATGACTTTAAACAAATCTTTCTAGGCACAGGTTATTGGAAGAAATTGATAACTGTCAGACAAATTTATATAGCTTACAATTACACTGTATTTGAGCAGGATTTTGGGCGAACTATTTTGGTTTCGACTAACTAGCAGCATTTTTTATATATCCAACTAAAGGAATATTCGTACGTTTGACAACACTGATATTAAAATAAAACTATGATTTTATAGAACTTATGCAAAGGAATAATATTTTTGTCTTGAGAATATACTGTTTAGAAGCATATTGATATTGCTAAATCCATCTAAGGATAGAAAGGTATCCAGTTGGAATCCCGTGAGGACCATATGTTTTCATTAGTGTATTCTAGTGCATTGGGGTTTGTAGTTGATTAATGTTAAAACGGGGTGTTACTTAACTTTATTTATATCTAATAATCAAGGGAAGGTCGATCTACTGTATATACAACTACTGTATTATATTTGGTTTATAGTCTAGTCAATCAAAAAAAATTATATACTCAAGACCCCTTCTGGGAAACTCCCACTACAAGATGGCCAAGGCAAATATTTCCTCAAAGTTACTTTAACAGACATAACTTCTCAGGATCTTTGAAGAGCTATGTAATGTGAGTACTATTGATTCAGATGTGGAAGACTGGAATTCAGTAATAGTCTTAACAATCATTAATTATTATTATAATTTTACCCAATTTCATAACCCATTTAAGCAGAGGACCCAAATGTTTTTATTAATCATTGCTACCTCCAGACGATTTTAGTTAACTTAATTAAAAAAGAAGCAGTCAGAATATGAGGGCTAATTTGGATAATCTTAAGCTCTTGATTCCCCGAGTTTAGTAAATACCTGTCAGTAATTGTTTTTGGTTATACGGTCACTATGATTATTTACTTTATTATGGGTACCCATAGACAATTTTACTCGGTTTAGGAAGGACCTGTTGGATTCTAAAGGTAGATATAATGTGTACCCCATTGATTCCTTGTGGTCCTTAACTGATCTATAGTCTCGTGAAAGCCAAAATAACTTTGTTTACCTGATCATACGGAAACTTGTTCTTTCAAATAAATTACGCCAAATTAGGTTATATTGTTGCTACCTCGGGACTTTTTCAACTTAGGAAAGGCCTAGCATAGTTAGAAGTTTAGTTTTAGTACTGTGTTGGACCTTTCGTTCCCAATGGTTCTTCCAAAGCTGATTAAAATTATCTGGTTGGAGCATTGATCATATTGAAAATATGGTGTATTAAAACTAAACAATTACTTAAGAAAAATCTCAGCCTACCTATAGGGAACCGAGTCTAGTTAATGTAGTTAATTTTCACCAGTCACCCACTGCCACAGATCTCAGTTTGGGAAGGATCTGTTTCATGATAACTTAATAAACATCAGTGTTGCCATTTGTACGAAATACTTAAAATTGGTTAGATAAAGCTGCTGCCTATACCCTGTCCACCACTTATGATAGTCTATAGAATATTTTAAAGTTCATTAGACATTACTAAACTAGTCTACTTCAACCAAATATTTGTTCAAGTTCTTAGGCCAATTTAACCTGACCAGAATTTTGACTAATGTAAAGTTATACAAACTAGCTTCGAAATTACAGGATGCACACATTTCAAAATAGCTTATGTGCCATGATAATGATTGAACTGAATGTCGCCAAATCCCATTTTAAGAATTATGATTTATTAAGTTTTTTTTCCCACCAACCAACTTCACCTCTAAACTCAATGAAATCAACAAATAAATGTGGCACTCCAAGGACTCGAACCTAGGATACATCGAAATTCCTTGCACTTATGCATAAACATTATTCAATATTTTAGGATTATAGGGTATTATCGATCACTCACAAAGTGAAACCATCAAAATTAATCATACTTTGGGGGATATGGCATAAAGTTTGGTACCGGTATTTAGGTCTTACAAAGGCCAAGTCCACTAAGGCAGGAGTCAGCCGCCTGTGTGTACTCCAGGACAATTATTCTTCAGGCAAAAAGGGCACCAAACATTAATTTAACATCCATAGCTATTAAATTAGTAGTTTTATTAATTTAAACTGACTTTATAGAACAAACTTCAAAATATTACATTGCATAGACTTTCATAATAAGATCGTATTAAAACATTTTAGTGACACCTGATATGATGGCTGTTGCAGAGCTGTGATGGAGAGGTGTTTGGCCACAAGTGTCCCATCCGTCTGTTGTCACCCCTCAGGCTGGACGTCTACCATACATCTGAAACATTAGGTTAGTATTAGTTAACATCCTGATGTATAACGCTAATAACTACAGTATAGTCACCACTGCATTAATGATGTATAACGCTAATAACTACAGTATAGTCACCACTGCATTAATGATGTATAACGCTAATAACTACAGTATAGTCACCACTGCATTAAGGCCTTTTTCTGGACCTCTTCGCCATAATATTTAGCTCGGTTTGAGATTTTATGACCGTCTACTATTCGTTTTGACTATTACAAGACTTTTTGCCCCAATTTGTCAATTTTATGACCTGTACCATTTGAATAACTAATTTTTACTCACGAAGGATAGCAAGCCTGTAATTTTGGAAGAAACTGCCTTCGACCGGGATATTTTTCTACCGAAATAATGTACAAATTTATCTCGAAGGGGGGTCTTGATGGAAGTCTAGGGAGCAATCTAAAAACCTCCCCTTAACCCGTGATGCTGAGCAACTAGTCAGCCCTCTATCGTATTGTCCAAGGTTGAGGTTTTGGTAACTATACGTAAGCCTGTAGTTATAAGGGGTATCAATTTTAGAACCTTTTTTAATTGAAATTATCTGCAGTGTAGTTTATGAATATATACTTCTGAATTTGTTAAGGCAGGGGGGAGATTGTAATGCAGTGGCGGGTACTGTTATTGACCCTTCCTGATTTTTTTTTCTATGCGAGTGAGGGAGACAAAAGGCAGAACTGCCTGTATCGAGTGCCTCCCCCAGAGTTGAAAGAGCGACAGGGCCAAAATCAATGGACGTTCGAGCCAAAATGCCAGGACACCCTGAGTTTGAAGCCATTTAAGTCATATGATCCTAAGTTGTGTCCTACCTATAGAAGTTCAAAGTTTATAATTTCTAGTAAAAATAGACCATCCACTGACTAAATTCCACAATATTATTATGAAACCTTTAACGCACAGGACGCGATTTGCTCCCTTTCTGAGATACTTAAAAGCCTTTGTGACCATCAGGGGTGTTTAGAAACTGTGTTGCTTCAACCTCTTCAGTTTTCTTTGAGTGAGTGGTGGGCATTAAACTAATTTTGGAGAGGTAATTATGAGATTGAGAGAACTACTGTATTTCTGAATACAAATAAGGTATTTGTAATAAACCCTATGTTTTAGTATTAATACAGTATATGGAACACCAGAATTTGTTTAAGAGGACCAAACTCTAAATACACAACTTAAATAGATTCTCATAATATAATGAATACAGTATATGGGATAGGCTAAGGGAACTTAGAGACAACTATACACATGGTAACCTAAACTTTTAATATTGTTAAGGAGAGATGAGTCTATTTCTGGTCCCCCTTCATGTTTAGCCCCATTACTTTGCGATTTTAAGACCTTTCAACCTAGTTGTGTCATTATCAAGACCTTTCGTGCTATTTAGGAGACTAATTTTCCTGGCGAGTGATGCCAAGCCTGTGATGTAGGAGGAACCGGCCTTCGGCCTGGACAATTTTCTACCGAAAAGTTTACAAATTTGTCTAAGGGGGATCTTGGGGATGTTTTTTAAGCTTGATGGATGTCTAGGGAGGAAACAAATTTACAAATAATTATATCTATATACCAATAAATAAACCATTAGCCATTAACCCTATTAACCCTTTCAAGCTCCAATACGAGTTTGTTCTGTTTGTTGGCTACTATTAGACGATTGTATTCAGTTTAGAAAGGGTATATGGAAGTCTAGGTTGTAGTTGTTGTTGTTGTTCCCCAAGCTGCCTGGCCGAACAGCCCCAAGTAATTCCAAGGCCATAACCGAGTGCCCCCACAAACCCTCCTCGCCGACCACAATACAGCCTGGGTGACCAAAGCCACTCCATGGCGGGGGGCTGAGGAGGGTGCGGAAACGCCCGGGAAACCAAAGCCCCACCCAGGGCCCTGTGCCCCTCAGTAATTATGAATAGAAAGTTGAGGGGGCAAGGGAAAAATGTGACGCTTTGGCTTCCAATCTTGGTAGATTGAGAGGTCAATCCACGGAAGAGACGCCGTCACTTGAGATCTAGAAAATATATAAGTTAAAGGAAAAGTCAGAGTAAGCTATGGGTATGGCAGAGATTGCTCAGCTCTCACTCTGATAGACCAGCCCATCACCACGGAAGTCTAGGTTGATTGAGATAGTCTTTATCCTTTTAATACCCACAGGTCCTTCCTAAGCTGCATAAAATAGTCTAATGATAGTCAAAATAAACTGCTAAAACGCGTCAGAGCTTCAAGGGGTTAATATTGTTGTGTTCTTACCCTAGTTTGTTGGTGAAGGTGGTTAAGGCTCCGTTTGTGTTTCTCCAGTTGGTCTCAATGTCTTCCTCCGCCGAGCCTCAACTGTACTCCTCTCTCCCTCCATCTGTTATAAAATCCAATATTAATATTACAGCTTAGAGATTTCCACTAGAGGGATTTTTTTCTTGACTCCTTTCTCCCTCATGTTTAGCCCCATTGTTTTTCTAATTTCAAGAAGTTTAGCCCATTATTTTGACGATTTTAAGAACTTTCAACCCATTTCTGTCAATTTTAAGACCTTTCGTGCCATTTAGGTGACTATTTTATCCTGGCGAGCGATAGCGAGCCTGTAATTTAAGAGGAACCGGCTTTCAGCCGGGACATTTTTCTACCGAAAAATTTACAAATTTATCTTGAAAGGCGCTCAAGGGGGTGTAATCTTAAGCTTGAAGGATATCCAGGGACCAAACTAAAAATCTCTCTTTAAGGAATTGACCACTTGCGAGTTTCAAGCTATAAGGAAGTTGAGTTTTTTTATATCGACATTTAGCAGAATTAAGAGCTAAAATAAGAGTTGTATTGCATATATAAACACATAAAACCAAATTCACCGTACTTTCTAGCCATCAAAATCCTACATTACATTATTGCATTTCTGTTTAATAACTTTGTATACGGCCCAAACTTCCTTATAGCCTGAAACTCACAAGTGGTCAATTAGGCCAATATTTCTGATATAATGCAGATTTTCAAAATGTATCTATTCATAAATATGTTTGCAACAACAAAAAAACATTATATCTCAACCATAGTCAAGGTGGTCGTGATGCCTGGAGTATCGGGTCGTCTTGGGTCGGGTAATATCGCGACGGTCCTCCCATCTCTAACCTGTTGGGAAGATTTAACGTTACATTAGTCACAGTTTCTCTGTCATACCTTATTTCACCGTTGTTCCTCTTCCGTCGGGCCATCCAGCTCATGCCTGTTGATAAAATATTTAATTATTACAGGAGCGCCGTTCTGCCAGCAACATCGGTCTGCAAATCGGCCACAGCGGGTCTGCAAACTGCCACATCAGGTCTGCAAGCTGCCACATCAGGTCTGCAAGCCGCCACATCTGAAAACCTGCAACCTTCACAACCAACGAACAGACGACCAGAAATGCACCGGCCGGATTTCAACCAACAGAAAACAAACCCAACGAGAAACTATTGTAACCCAATACTAACTAAATCTAACTAACTAACTAACTAAGCTTCTACCCAAGCCTCTAAGAGACTGCTAACCAACCTCCTCAGGGAACCGAATAGAGCAACGCCTAACCAATACTAACCTAGAACAGACTCCTACCTATCCCTATCCCTACCCCTTGAACTAACTAGAGCTACCTTCCCTCTACACCCCCCTCCCCCCCCCCCCCACCCGCCCCACCTCAGCATCCCTACCAGAAACCTTGTCTAATTCGAAGCCAACGACGATATAGGAGAAAAAGATTAGTGCATGGATTAATTATATTATATTTCATTATACAAAAATGATGTTACGTTATTGGAAATATTATAGTTATAGCAAATGTAAACAAAATATATATACCAGATTTATTTATATATAAATTATTGCAAAACAATAAGTATATCATTTACACTGAAATGTATTAAATTAGGATCTTACCTTAAATTTGCCGCCTATCTAACGTACAGTAATGTCTATACACATGTTAGTAGAAGGGAGGCGGTTTAGGTGGTGACAAGGACAATGGAAGGAAAGGGAAAGGATGGTTAGGATTAAAGGAAAGTTTGCTCCGGCCCCTTTCTCCCTCATGTTTAGCCCAGGTTATTTTGAGACTAAGTTCACCTTCTAGTTTGGCACTAAAGACCTTCTGTGCCATATAGCGATCTATTTTTTTTCCTGGCGAGCGCTAGCGAGCCTGAAATTAATGAGAAACTGGCCTTATTATTATTATTATTATTATTATTATTATTATTATTATTAATATTATTTCGGCTGGTACATTTTTCTATCGAAAAATGTACAACATTATCTCTAAGGGGGGTCTTCAAGGCATTTTATTTAAGCTTGACTGAAGGTCTTGGGACGAAAAAAAAAATATATATATATATATATAAAAAATCAAAATCAAACTTCCCTTTACAGAGAACAGAGTGATGGAAGCGGTGGGAAAGGATGGTTAGGATTAAAGGATATTGTTGCCGTGGTGGTGGTATTGGTAGACTGGTTGAGTGGTCTGGTTGGAGTTTCCATCATCGTTCGACATCTGTAAAAGAAAAAAATACATTGTTAAAATATATCTCAATCAGCCAAGTATACTGCATATAATTTGGGTAAAAATTAAAGACCCCGGACAGCCTTTTAACCTAACCTAACAAAACGACAAAAATAACTTAGTCTCTTCAATTTGTACCATAATTTGTTTGTGTTAGCATTATTATTATAGTTGTGTATATTTAGAAACTGTCTTTTTCCCAGTGCGTAATGTATAAGTGCGCGGAACTTCGATGTGAGTATCTTAGGTTCGAGTCCTTGGAGTGCCACATGTATTTGTTGATTTAATTGAGTTTAAATGTGCAGTTGGGGTATAATCCTGTGTAGCGGGTGGACATTTATTTATACCTCAATAATTTGGACCTCCAACAAGCTTTATGTCACCCCCTAAGCCCCCTTTCAAGATAAATTTGTACATTTTTCGGTAGAAAAATGTCCTTCGGCCGGTACCTCTTAAATTACAGGCTCGCTATCGCTCGACAGGAAAAAATTACTCCTAAATGACATGTAAAGTCTTAAAATTGACAGAAATGGGGCGAATGCTCTTAAAATCGCCAAACTAATGGGGCGAACGTCTTATAATCTCAAAAGCAATGGGACTAAACATGAGGGAGAAAGGGGTCCAGAAAAAAATCTCCCAAATGGAAATCCCCCCTTAACGATATTGTTCAATGTTTCTTAGTAAATAGGCACCTCAAAAACAGTTCCACCCGCTACACAGAATCTTACCCTAATATGCTTCCAAAGAGGTATATTCTCTCACTTTAATTATTCCTTTGTATACTTTCTTTAAATTCATAAGTTGGTTGGTGTTAAAAGCATAGTAATTCTGGCTATCATTAGACGATTACATGTACAGTGGCGCTAATAAGTGATGTGTCGGCACCAAGTATATTTTGATTAATAATTGGAATCAGCAATATCTAAGCTTTATTTATTAATTTCGATTGAGATATACAAACATGTTCCTACTCTTACCCACCCTTTTCAACATCTGGCACACATTACTACAGCACAGAGCGAGCCAAACTAAATGACAGCGGAGTCGTGACTTATTAGCACGACCGTACCTATCTAGATTATTCAGCTCTTACGAAGATTTGGTAGCCAAGCATGTTAATAATAAAAAACTTAGCATTACTATGATCCAGAAGCATTGAGTACTTTCAAAATGGCAATAATTATCGATAACAAACTTTAAAGTCAGAAATTGTTTAACATTAGCAACATTCAAAGTAGATAGATTGGAAGAGCTAAATGCACTATGAAGAAGTAATCTAAACTAAATTAATTGATTGGAAGAGCTAAATGCACTATGCAGAAGTAATCCATAGTCAGTTATATTTCGGCCAGCGGTAAATTGTCATGCTCCCGTGTTCACTACTCGACAATTAAGATGTTAAAGCAAAATATGTTAACCCCTTCATTACCAGTGCGTCATTTTAGCTTTTTATGGCTACTACTAGAAGATTTTATTCAGCTTAAAAAGGGCCTCCATCAATTAATAGACTTTGAACTATCTCACTTAACCCTGTTTACTGCCCCAGATCCTCCTTCAACTGCACAGATTCGTCTAAATATAGCTTGGATAAAATTATAAGAGGTCGCCGGTACAGCATGGGTTAATTATGATAACTAGGTATTAATAGTATGCAAATCCACAACTAAGGCGCTAAGCATTGGTAATTTAGCGGCGCAGTTATTTAATTTTCCGCCAGGTGCAAAATTAAACTGGCCTTACTTTGTAATAATATAACCTGCCATGTGGTTAATGGAGGCGCTGTGAGAGAAGGCCATCATTTTCCTTGGCCGCCATTTTGTTGTAAATTATCAAACAACGGGGCGATATTTAATTTGTGTAAATTATATCCCTGGAGTAAACTATATAATATTATCCTGTACCAGTATTACCGAATGTTTGTTATGGGTGTGGAATCTATGGACATATTGGAGTGTAAAGAGAGGATCACCACCCTACTGGTTACCAAAATGGCGGAGGTTGGCCGACATGTTACCAGCCCCATATAACTGCCTTGTTTGTTGACTATCTAGCATTCCACTGAACTATATTAACACCATTATCTATAATTTTAACTTTTAACCTATTAAGTGATTCGATAAAGCACGTGTTGACTGATTAATGCAATGTTATTAATGATCGCATATGGGTAAGTGGATGAAGCAGAGTCCTAACACTTGCAAGTTTCTATATAATGTAGATTTTGTGCAGTTTAAGAAGGACATGTGGTAGAAAAAAGGGTTAAGAGATCATTAGAAGCCCTTTAATTGCTGGAGGCCCTTTTGAAACTATATAATCTTCAAACTGTAGCCAGAATAAAGTTAAAATGACTGCGCCGGTACAGAAGGGGTTAAATCCCAAGGTAAATTGACTACATTGCTCTCATTAATTTCAGACTTAAACCCAAATTTGCCGGTTTGACACTTGGGAGGTTGAACAAAAACTAAAAAATACAAATCAAAAATAGAATAAGATTTATAAAATAACAAAATAAAATCTAACAAACTTATACAGTATATAAATAAAACTTAATCAATTTGCCTGAAACTTCCACAAGGCTTTCCAAAACTATAATATCGTTCAATGAAAATAAAATATGACAAACATTACATAAAATTAATCTGCGTGAAACTCCAAGGCTTTCTAAAACTAAAATCTTGCAATGATAGCCGAAATAGAATGGAAAAGATCCTTATGCTAGCGTTAATAAGACAATAGCCTATACAGTAAATACCCACGAGGTATCCAAGTTAACCTGTCTCGTGCCCTTAGGATTCCCACACATCTTTCGTAAACTAAAAAATCTTCTAACGATAGCCAGAAGAAACTCAATAGGTCAATGTTCAAAGGGTTAAGGGGACTGGCTATTTTGTTAATCTATTAATTTATTATATTCATTAAAGTTTTATTTTCCTCGCTAGACCTCCAAGCTTAAAAGTACACCCCTTATACCCACTTTCAAGATTTATTTGTACATTTTTCGGTAGAAAAATGTCACGGCCGAAGGTCAATTCCTCTTAAATTACAGGCTTGCTCTCGTTCGCCAGGAAAGAAATTGACACCTAAATAGCACGAAAGGACTTAATATTGAAAAACAAAGAGCGAAAGTTCTTCAAATTTCCAAACTAATGGGGCGAACGTATCTCAAAAGCAATGGGGCTAAACATGAGGGAGAAGGGGTTCCAGAAAAACTACCCTCTTCCCTTAATGATCAATAACCACGAGGCGTCTAGTCAGCCGGCTTCGATTCGCTAGTTTGCTTAGTTTTCAAAATCCAATTAAATTATTCTAACCAAATCATCCACGTTATCATTAAGGCATCTATTACTCGTGGGTTAATAGGTAATTAATCAATATAGGAATTCTATTCCGGTTAAAAAATACTTAGCCCAATTCAGTTTAGAAAAGTCACGTGGGAATATAGCCTAAGTTTATGCCATAAATTTATAATCTGGATCTCAATTTCTTCCTTAATGAATAAAATCTACTAGTGATCGCCATAATATTGAGACATATGGTTTTATTGGAAGGGTTAAGGAGGTAGAACTGAGCGAACGATCAAGTGCCGGCTTCCAGAAAGTTCGTCAAACCTGCCGGCTTTTTCAGTCACATTTCTGGCCTTACTTAATGCAAATATATGAAGTATTATGGGAAAATCAACAAGCTCTTGTCCACAAATTCGGGTTTGGCGGTAAATAGGTCACGTTATTTAGCTATTACACCTTAATTTCTTGTATTTTCAGGGGAAACAATGGGGGAAAATGGGAGCACACGAGACTTACCTCCTTAAAGCTGGACGACCGGGAACAAAATGATCGAATGAGGCGAAAATTAAATTCTTATATACCCTCGGTTGTATTGCTGGTGGTTGATGGCAACTATTGGGTGACAGATGATCGAGAATTTCACTCACAAAATCGTCAATATCTCCCTAACTATAAATTTCTGAATAAAATTTACTTAATATGAATTATGCGTATTTGTATCCTCTATCTTTTGGTATAAGTTTGACAATTCTAACATACATATTTTGTGAATAATTAATGGCTCTCGTCATATTTCCTTCACATGGGGCTAGAGAGAGAGAGAGAGAGAGATAGAGAGAGAGAGAGAGAGTTCCTATGCCAAGGGGATTTTACGTATCCGAGATTTGTATGCAGCTATATCAATGCTCTTGTGTCCTAAAAACAAAAACAAAAAAATCGTTTTGCCACGCATTAGAGCCCTCGATGCCCCCATGAACGCCTAGATCCCCGATGGGATGGCCACGAAGGAATCGCCCTATAATGTATGCTATTATAGAGACGTTATAATTCAATAGAGGTGTGAATAGGAGTTTATTATGGGCTATTTGTATACTATTATAGCTTAATGTGATGTATACGAATATAGAGGGCCTTTTCATAATATTCTGGAAACTATTAAACGATTTTATTCAGCTTAGGAAGGACGTCTATCTTTTCAAAGGCTACGAAATATGTCACTTAATCCTTTTAGCTGCCACATAGCCTTCCTAAGCCTCATAAAATCGTCTAAATGAAGCTGATATCAAGTAAAAAAAAAAAAATATATATATGTAGCGTAGAGAGTGGGAGAGCAGCGATCTAGCCTGCCTCCCCTGCTGGCCTCTAGAACCTGCCTCCACTCAGCTCTTGTCTCGAGTTACAAGGAGAGACAGCCACCTCCCCCCCCCCCCCTTCGATGACGGAAGGAACCGGACAACTTCTCATCCGGTCGCCATTTTGGGGACACTAGCTTAAGCATTAATTATTTGCTATGTATAGGTATGCCATATATAATAAACTGTTCTCTGTTTGAATGTACACTAACCCATGATTAAATAAAAGGGATATTATGTTTATTGTTTACCTATCCTTTTTTTTTTTTTTTTTTAGTTTGTGCTCCTTATCTCAATCAAACTTAAGAAAAACAACAACAATCAAGATAAATTTATACGTTTTTCGGTAGAAAATGTCTCTGCTTAAGCCCTCCTAAATTGCAGGCTTGCTATCGCTCGCCAAGAAAAAAATGAAACCTAAATGGTACGAAAGGTCTTAATATTGGCAAATATATGGGGCGAAAGGTCTCAAAATCGCCAAACTAATGGGAGCGAACGTCTTAAAATCTCAAAACTTAATGGGGCTAAGCATGAGGAAGAAGGGATTTCAGAAAAAAAATCCCCTTAATATTTCCAAGCACTAGTTACTTGTGTCTACACTACTGAATGGATAAAGGTTAGGGAAATAGGTTGTAATAAATTCATCTTTATTCATATGCATACACTTCATACAATAAATACATCATACACGAATACAATCAAATAAATTACAAACACATATACTTAATTAAGCTAAAATTAATAATACATTAATACATCAAATAAATTAACTAAAAATATCAACAAAGCACCTAATTAGACGATTTCATTCAGCTTAGGAAGGACCTCAATTAAAACGCTACACATGATCTCAATTAACGCTTTTAATTACCCCAGGTCCTTCCCAAGCTTCATAAAATCGTCTGAATGTAGCCGAAATCAAATACAAGAAAGACGTCATCGGTACAGCAAGGGTTAACCATCACAGGTCCTTTCTAAGCTTCATCAAATCCTCTAAATGTAACTATGATAACAAAAGACGTCGCCTAAACTAAAAGGGTTAAGAACATAAACGCCATTATTTTTATTACATTTTGGCTTTCATTGGGCATTATTATTCAGCTTAGGAAGGCCCTGTAGAACTTAAGAGGGTCTTTCCGAAGCCGAATAAAATAATTTAGTATATACCCGTAATAAAATAATAATAATAATAATAATAATAATAATAATAATCCATACTCAAGGTAAAAATAAAAGATAACTATTAGTATGTTTTATTATCCCTAAATGCCTGTGACCCATGAGAAGAACTATTTTCAAGTATATTATTACTAGTACCGTAGTAGTAGTAGTAGTAGTAGTAAAAATAATAACTTTTAGTAGTAATAGTAATACGTGAAAATAGGAGTACATTTTCCGTAGACTATTTCCATTTACTACAGGCAGACTACCCTCACCATGTTCTTCATAGTTGCTATGTAGAAGAGTTGCCAATGATACAATAAAAACGAGTAATTATCAATCCCATTTCAAACTATTGCCTAATTGACCTATTTAGCAATATACTATTGTTTATTAAAAGCATATTAGTGATGTTGTTATTGGCCTTATTAAACCCTGTACCTTGCAAAATTAAATTACAGTTACATAATTACCATTTCGTCTTGCCCCGCCCACCAAGACTAGGGTAACATATATTAACATAGTTCACAACTTGATATTTGACCACCATCTTGACTCCAACTCACGCTGTAGAATATACCTCACCATTATTTATATCCATCTTATTTTTAGCATATGATGTATTCTATTAAAATTTATACTTATTTCTATATTCCTATCCATCAATGTACCCTGACTGAAAAGAGTGCTTGGCAGGAAGTGAGTATGGAATCAAGATGGCGGCCGGAACCTCTACGACTACATACTCTGTTAATCTAGGGACTCGAACCATGAACACAGGCTCGGCTTCAAAACCCACGAATCTGAAACACAATTTGATTCATTAGTTATATATTACTACAATTACTAACACATTTTGTCCACACATATATATTGAAAGTACATATTATTTTTCTTTATATACAGTAGGCCTACAGTAATATATTATACAGTAAACATAAGAATTATTAAGATTATTAATTTTAGGTCTACTTTCAATTAACCCTTTCAAGATTCGATTACGCATTTCAGATTAAGAAGGGTAGCCTAAAACAAACTTTCTTTGTGTATGAAGGAGACAAAAAAACAGGTTGCCTGTAACGAGTGTCTCCCCCAAAGCCAAAAGAGTGACAGAGCCAAATTCAAGAGCCATTGAGGTCAAAATGCCTGGACACACGAAGTTTAAAGTAGTTTAAGTCATAGGATGAAGGAAAGATTGATAAAGGGAGGGAGTTCCAGAGTTCACTTGTAAGTCGGCTGGTTAATTAAGATAGTCTTTACCTGTACAACCCCCACACATCCTTCCTAAGCTGTATAATATCGTTTAATAATAGCCAGAATAAATGGTCAAACTGCGTCATAATCTTCAAAGGGTTAACTCCTTCAGTACCGCAACGTCTTTATCATTTTTCTCTAGCTATATTTAGACGATTTTGTGCAGTTGAAGAAGGATCTGTGGTGGTGAAAAGGGTTCAGTGAGATAGTTCGAAATCTGTTAATTCGTTGGAGGCCCTTAAGCAACTGCGTAAAATCGTCTAATAGTAGCCAGAATACAGTTAAAAAGTACGTCGCCGGTACAGAAGGGCTTAATGGCAAGACGGGCGCGAGATGATTCAATAACACCACTATGACCCTGCTTCGAAACTAAACGAAACACCAACCCCTTGACGATCATGAAGCGTTTCCACAGTATATTCTGGCTATTCCTTAACGATTGTGTACAGCTTAGGAAGGATCGGTGGGAATGAAAAGGATGACAACTGCCTTAATTAACCCTCTGACTTCCATCTACCCTTCCTAACCTAGATAAAATCGTTTAACAATAACCAGAATAAACTGCGAAAACGCGTCATGATCCTTTAGTCGGGATAACAATAATCGATTTTGTTCAGCTTATGAAAGACCCTTCGCCTTCTCCAGCTCCTTCCTAAGCTGAATAAAATCGTGTATTGAAATTCAAAATATAATAAAATATTGACGTCAGTGTTTTTAATTAGACATTATTTTATTGTTTTGTTTATGTAGGCCTATGTTTTTGTTTTTTGTTTTTTTCCCGTGTAATTTGTATTATGACTTACTTATTGTATGAAGTGTTTACATAATTATGAATACATATTAGTTTATTACAACGTACTGTATTGTAATGACCCTTACCCATCAGTAATGTAATTACAAACAGCTGGTACTAATAATACAACACTAAACTGGTTCATCCTACTCGTGACATAACTGGCTCAGCTCTCTGGGGGTTGGACCATAAGACACTGTCCAAAATAAACAGTGTCCTACGGTCCAACCCCATGAAAGCTGAGCCAGTTATGTCACGAGTAGGATGAACCCCACTTGTCCACCCCAGAAGCAATAGCGTATGAATTTTAGGCCCCTAAAAAATGTTGTTCGCTTCTGATTGGCTGAACATTGACAGTTTGGTCTGACGTCACATACTGCTCGAGGCGATATATTTCTAGTAGAAGGATTGTGCAGCACCCGTAGATTTGTATGTAATAATATGAACATTATAATTATTAGGCTTCTTAATATTTTATTGAGTTTATTGGGACCCGCGCAGAGGGCTGTTCTCGGGCAACATACTTTATGATAAGTTTTATGGGGTATATAAAATCATACATGGGATCAAAATGGATGTCTTTCCACCAATATACCTTTAAATCCCACCCCTACTCTGTGCAACTCTCCAACCCAAGAGTGAAACGATACTCCCAATCTTTCTTCTACTCAACAGCTGAGCTCTGGAACTCTCTCCCTGAATCCATCTATGACTTAAATTGCTTCACACTCCGTGTGTCCAGGCATTTTGGCTCGACTGTTCCTTGATTTTGGCCCTGTCACTCTCTCAACTCTGGGGGAGGCACTCGTCACAGGCATTTTTGCCTTTTGTCTCTGTCATCCACATCAAACAGAATTTTATTCCCAACCATACGATGATATATATTATATGTTTATTACTCCGTCGAGAACTGATCAGAGCTTATTACCGCTCGTCTCACTATTCTTGTTGTTGATCTTCTGTTTGTTGGTCTGGATCAGTCGAAAGAGTTGTCAGGGGGAGAGACTACGAAGGAGAAGGGTTTGGGGCGGCTGGGTGACTAACAGCGTTCGGCGGAGACCTTCGGTGCATTGTAATACGCATTTCTCTTCTGGCCAACAGCAGGCGATTTTGTCCAGTTGAGGAAAGACGTGTTGTCGTCCAAATGCCGACTCCATTCTTGTTACCGCCAAACAGACCATCTGAAATTATTTATAAAATAAATTAGCCTTTTCATTGTTCGAGGACAAACTTATTCATAATGTTCTGGCTATCATTAGACGATTTCATTAAGGGGGGTCACCGTTTTTTTTTTTTTTTTATCATTCTCTCCCTCTCTTTGGATTGTATCCATTCGGCCCCATTCAGCCAACTTTTTTAATACGTTAATCCCCATTCAGGTGTCGATATCTTCCTGGCGAGCGATAGCGAGCCAGCATTGTATGGAGAAATCCGGCTTCGAAGGAGAAATTTTTCTATCGAAAAATTTACAACTTTAGCTTGCTGTCAAAACAAAAAAATATATATTATGTGGCTCGCTACCGCTCGCCAGGAAAATATTGACACCTGGATGGGGGTAAACGTCTTAAAACAGTTGGCTGAATGGGGCCGAATGGATACAAGCCAAAGAGAGAGGGAGAGAAAGAGAAAAAAGCGAGGTGGGCTCCCTTAAGATTAGGAAGGATCTGAGGACGTTTAAGGGTTAATTGAGGTCATATTTACCCCTCTGATTGCTCGAGATCCTTCTTAAACTGCATATATTCGTCTAATGTTGCCCAAAATAAAGATACAAATATATATTTAATTGAGGTAGGAATAAAGGCAATAAAATATCCGGAAATAATTAAATGCACACTTTGACATATAGGCCTAATAATTGTAAAGCAATAACACTACAAGTGAATTGAAATATACATCATATTCTGGCTATTATTAGACGATTTTACTTAGTTTAGGAAGGAGTTCTGACAATCAAAGGGACAATTCTATCCCTTCACGTCCTTCCTAAGCTGAATGGAATATACTACTATAGTTTATTCGCTGTATGTAGGCGAAAAATCATGACCACTATCCTCTGTAACTCAAAATGGGCTAGAACAAATTGGCTGTAAATTTCCAAATCTATTCCTTGACTGACTCTTCCCAAAAAGTATAATAGTGGGGCAGCTTAGCAGATGGATGTGGACGTTCCGGACAAAAGCGCCAAATATTTTCCACATTCTGCCCATTGCCTTAGTTTCCCATTTTTGATAGGCACCACTTCCTCCTGATACATTATGGCAGCCATCTTGGATTTTTATGATCGCCATCGTAGAAAAACCTATATCTATCAATATATCAGCTACTAAGCCACTTAGGATCATGATCTTGGTGTCTAAACACACATTTTCTGGGTCAAGGAATGCAATTATACCATTTAGAAAAGGACTAGCTTGATTTTATTAACACAAAGAAAATGAATAGGCCTATAAGATAATTTACAGTCATCACACCAATGCTTCATGATTGCGTTACTTCTGACAATAACAACTGCAGAGTTCAGTGCACTTCCAGTTGGCCTTTCTGCATGCACATCTTGCAACACATCCTTTTGGACTCTTGCAGCCATATTTGACTATTTCACTGCAGGCCTTACAGGCCACAGGTAATGTCGTCCACACAGGAACCCACGACTGGCTGTCCTCACCCAGAGTCCATCCCCAGCCTTCTGGACTCGGTGCATGTTGTACACTATGCTCACTGGTACACCATATTCCACTCTGATAAGCAACTCGCTTACAATGCTGCAGCAGAGCATCCTGGGTTGGGGGGAGGGCCTCCATTGTCTTACCCTTCAGGCAAAACAGCTCCTTTCTGGCATCATCCACATGTTCTAGGTCGCTGGCCTTATCATACAGAATGACAGTGAAGCGTTCCAGCATCTGGAAATGTTGATCACCAAATGATACATCTGTGTATGGATTACGTGCCATGTGTGTAAAGGCTTCTGTCACATCTTGATAGCAAAGCCATGCCTCCCATGCCGACTTCTTGCCTCTCCCAAAGAATGCAGACGTGGTATCGCATCCTGTGAAAATGTGGAAGACAGGGAGGGCAACAGACTTTTCTGTACCCAAGACCTCAAAGATAGCATTGATGTGATGATATGTAAAGTGCCTGCCTGTACCAAAGGCAACCAAAATGTTCACATCTTGGCATAAGGTGATCAAGTGATGAAACTTGCCAATAAGGATCACCACTACATCGGTGTCAACAGTGCGCACCAGACAGTTGGTACAGCCATTCAGAAGGGCATCCTGTAAGTGGATCAGCAGCCTAGTATCCGTTTCTTCATGGTCACACTGTGCCATGGATCGATCAGTTCCTCGGAGGAGAGTAGTGGGACCAGATGTGATGATGATTTCCTTGTCTTTAGGGCAATCAACAGTGGCAAGTTTGTTGGAAAGGAATGCAAACAGTTCCCGTTTGTTGGTTGGGTCACGCAAAAAGTCGGCCCAGTTTCCTGGAAGTTTGTTTTTACCTGAAACTTTTCTCCGAATACCCTTTCCTCGCTTTTCTCTAGACTCTTTGATGCTGCTAGGGATGTATTCGTCCCATACAACATCAACTCGTTTTGAGTTTCCTAGTTGTTTTATGATGTGTGGAACAAAGACATGATCAGCATACTCATCAAATGTTATAACGTTGTTAGTGGGGAGCAAGTGCACCACAGCAGCTCCATCAAGAAGCCTCACATCAATGTAATCGGGAGGATCATTCTGGGTGTCATTGGCCAGGATTTTTAGCAGATCAGCTTTCTTTCCAAAGCGCAGTTTTCCACCATCTGATAGTGAAGGGGGAAATGGGTGGTTCTCATGGCTGAAGAATTTGCTGATGTCACTCATTCTGTGCTGCATTACGATGTACAGGTGAGAAAACAGAGCCACATCATTCTTGAGTAAAGTGATCTTCCCTGCTTGTTTTGTTTTGGCTCTTGGCTGCGGACACCTGAAGGGAGGAAGGGCATTCTTATTAATCTGATCATGAATGGACCATGTGTGATCAGTTATCACTTGTTTGAAATACTTGTCATATTTATTCTTTCCTAGAGATTGCATTGTTCGCACTGTGTTCACCACAGACTCATCCAGAATATTCCGTGTGTCTAGAGCCAGTAACTCATCACTGTCATCAAGGAAAGGGTTTCCCAGTTCTTTGATGACCTGAGTCATACACACAGCCTGCTCCTTACAACTTATCTGTGTGGACAGTCCCTCTTCATGATGATAACCACACTGTGGATTTTTTTCTGGGAAGTATTCCTGTTCAAACTCCTTTAGCAGCCTTGCTTGTTCAGGCCCTGAGACCATCCATTTCCTGAAGGCTGAAGGATTTTCAGTCAAACCAACTGCACCCCCAGAATCTTTAACCACTTTGTTATTTTGTTCATGGGCTTGATCGATCGGGATAGCCGGGAATCTGTTGGTGGTTTTGTGGATAACCCAGTGACTGTGCTCCTCAAACTCTTTGAGAATGGGTGCTGGTAGACTCTCCATGTCTCGGATGTGTATTGGGAGCCACCGGGCATAATTGTGGTGGTCTAAAGCAAAAAACCATGGAGCCAAAGCCTTGAGGCATTCAACATACAGTGAAAAATTCCCCTCTCGTTGTGATCTAATGAAGATGAGGCCCAGGAGTTCCATGTTGAGAACAGTGTCCCAGTACTGAAATGTTGGACTTTTCTGTATAATTTCCTGCCTCCATGCTTTCATAGCTTCATCACTGTGTTCTCCTTTGGTGTGCATGAAAGCGTCCTCCTGGAGTTTTGCAAGAGCCAATGCAGTCACCTGGTGTGCATGTCTTGTTTTGGTGAGGTGGGTGGCCTTCAAAAAAGAGTTAGCAGTTCCTGATGATGCAATGTCTGCTTGTTGTCCTTCAATTGTGCACTTGCCAGTTGTCCCTGTTTTGGTGCTGTTAAATTTGACAGTTCTGGAACTGACACATTTGCTGTCTTCAGAGCTACACTGGTACAGTGGTAAAGCTGTCTGGCAACTGGTGATTCTTCTTGGTATCAGCCAAGCGCAGTTTGATATCCTTCTGCCTCTCCCCCAAGTTAGACAAAGTTGGAAATTGAAACAGGCTGATGCCCGTGCCATGAAATGAACCCTTAGCAGTTGTATTTGAAGGATTATGGTCCAAGTTGTCAAGCGCACCAACAGTAAAAAGTCCATGTCGCAGTTGAGCAGGAACGACAGCTCCTTTGTACTTAAAGTCGTCACAGAAAGCAGTCCCAATCTGGTTCTCAAGCTGAAGAACTCTGTCATAACATACACTGAGGCCCAAGTCATGTAATTGTGTGATGAGCTTTTTAGACCTGGTGTCTGTGTGAATCTTCATTCCAATGTACAATGGCAATGGTGGTTCCCTATCCAAGCAATGGCGAGATGTTGAAAAAGAAGAAGGTGCATGTGTCTTGAAATTGTACAGAATGGTCTGAGAGACTGTGAGGTTTGCCTGTGAATCTGTGAAATCTTGGTCTTTAAGGTCAGCACCAATCAATAGCATGGACACAAGGGTCTTGAGAGTAGATGGCACTGACTCTTCCTGACAACCAGAAGGAAATTTGCCATCGAAGTGGAAACCTTTATTGCTGACAATCTCCTTGCGCACTAGCTTAGCTGCCTTAGACAGCAGTAATGCATCACCTTCATAATCACATGCCATGGCCTGTTTCAACATATCTTGCATGCCTTGTTCAAAAAACAGAATCTTATTTTTGCTATCACTTTGTTCTTGAGCTTGCGGGAAGTATGCTAGAAGTTTTTCCTTGAAGTGGGTTCGGTTAGTCTCTGTTTCAACACCAAGGTTCCGCAGTCGCTTTTCATACAGCTGATACAATTCCGAAAATTTGAAGTAGAAGGTCCCAGCTTCCACACAGTTTTCTACATGAGTAAATACCTCCACAAGTGCTCTTGCTTTCATCCTCTTTTCTTCAGAATGAACTCCAGATGCTTGCCCTTGTTGCCAGATCAGTGATCGATGGCGATTCCGTAGTGTTGTTAAGCACTCCAGATGATATTTAGCTTCAAGTGCTATGAGATTGCCACCTTCCAATCTAGCCATTAATTGTGTTTCCTGCAGTTCTGTAGCAATCTTACTTATATTCACATCAGCTCCAAATGTTCTAAACTAATGGAGGTGTCCATCCTTTCCACAACAAATTATACAGGCCATTTTGTCCATCGACTGACGCCTTGGTCGTTTCTCTCCATAGGTGTTGCTCCCTGTAGCCTCCTCCCTGTCTCGCTTTTTAGTAGCTCTTTCCAGTTTGTCTTTACTGAACTTTACATTGCAGGATTTGTGCCATACACCCTGCTTTTGGACCAGTTCATCGCTAGTTATCTCTTCTCCAAACTTCAGTACTACTGGCAATGCACCTAGGCCTCTAAAAGCATTAACGTTATTTAAGAACTTGCTGTATGCTCCGGACTTGTCCCCGCTCCCTTGTACATTGAGTGGGCATTTCACAGGCTCTGTAGTCTTTTCTTGACAGATCAAGCACAGGCTCCAATCCATCTTGCTAGTTCAACCTGAAAATAGAAAAGAAAAATATTAGGATTATGTTATACCGTAATTATTTTATGTTAATTTCTGACCAAATAACCATTCAACTTTATTATAAATGGTATGAATGTATTCCTTGACCTCGAAATTATATGTTTGGACACCAAGATCATGATCCTAAGTGGCTTAGCAGCTGAGATATTGATAGATATAGGTTTTTCTATGATGGCGATCATAAAAATCCAAGATGGCTGCCATAATGTATCAGGAGGAAGTGGTGCCTATCAAAAATGGGAAGCTAAGGCACTATGTAGAATGTAGAACAAATTTGGCGCTTTTGTCCGGAATGTCCACATCCATGTCAAATCTTGCCCTAAGCTGCCCTACTATAAGTATTAGCTCGATTAATCAAGTCGTCTGTGAGTTACAGAGGTTAGAGGTCATGATTTCTCGCCTACTTACAGCGAATAGACTATAGTTGCCGGAATTGAACGAAAAAGACATGACCGGTACCGAATGGGTTATTATAGGTAATATGGTTAAGGTCTATTTAGGTTAACCCCTTCATTACCGGTGCCGTCCCTTTAACTATATTCAGGCTAGTATTACAAGGTTTTATTCAGTTTAAAAAGGGCCTCCAGCAACCAACAAGCATCCAACTATCTAATTTACCAATTTTTAATACCACAGATCCTTCTTAAGCTACCCAAAAACGACTAAATTTAGCTAGAATGTAATACATAAACGTTGCCGGTAAGGAAGGGATTAATATGGTCTATGAAGGGGGCAGGGTGACAGTAGGCCTATCATAACTGAGAGGTAGTGGGTGGAGTTAGTTGACACCGAGACTCCCCTTGTCACCAGACTCCACCTACTCTGGAGGAAGTGGGCAGAGTTTGGTGACACATAATGACACCCCTTATTTCACCAGACTCCACCCACTCTGGAGGAAGTGGGCGGAGTTTGGTGACACATAATGACACCCCTTATGTCACCAGGCTCCGCCCACTCTGGAGGAAGTGGGCGGAGTTTGGTGACACATAATGACACCCCTTATGTCACCAGACTCCACCCTCTCTGGAGGAAGTGGGTGGAGTTGGGTGACACATAATGACACCCCTTACGTCACCAGTCTCCACCAACTCTGGAGGAAGTGGGCGGAGTTTGGTGACAACAGTAAAGACCACGACACCCTTTTTGTCACTAGACTCCACCCACTTCGTCCTTGTTTTCCTAAGTGTATGAAGCAGACAAAAGGCAAAGCTCCCTAGACCTCTAGCTGCATAAAATCATCTAATGATAGACATAATAAACTGTCAAAACTGTCAAAAGGGGTTAAGTGTACCGGTTCCGTCGTTTTAACTTTATTCTGACTGCTATTAGACGATTTCATTCAGTTTAAAAAGGGCTTCCAACAATGAACAGGCTTCAACCAATCTCACTTAACCCTTTTTACAACAACAGAACCTTCTTAAACTTCACAAAGTCTTCTGAATATAGCTAGAATAAAATTTAATAAAACGTCACCGGTATAGAAGGGTTAATCGAGCAACGAGAGGCTGATTTGACTATAACCTGTTCCAAACACGTAGGCAAGAAATCATGAACCCTAACCTCTAGAAATAACAAAAAGTGCTAGAGCAAATGGACTGTAAATTTCCTGGCTGACTCTTCCCAAATGGTGGAAATATTAGCTGGATTACTGTAGTCGTCTGTGAGTTATAGAGGTTAATGTTCGAGAGTTTTGGTGGTCTACTTATTTGGAACAGTGTATAGCTATAAATAGGCAATTTAGTCCCCCCCTCCCCCCCCCCCCCCGCCCAGCTGATGGTAATATGTCATGTCCTCAACTTAAGGGGGGTCACATATACTTCTTTGTATCTTTTCCCCTTTGCGCTCTTTCCCTGGCTTGTATCCATTCGGCTCCATTCAGCCAACTGTTTTAAGACGTTTATCCCCATCCAGGTGTTGATTTCTTCCTGACGAGCGATAGCGAGCCAGCATTGTATGGAGAAATCCGGCTTCGCCGGAGAAATTTTTCTATCGAAAGATGTACTGTACAAATTTAGCTTGCTGTCCAAAAACAAATATATATATATATATGCTGGCTCGCTACCGCTCGCCATGAAAATATTGACACCTGGATGGGGGTAAACGTCTTTAAACAGTAGGATGAATGGAGCCGAATGGATACAAGCCAAAGAGAGAGGGAGAGAAAGAGAAAAAAAGCGAGGTGGGCTCCCTTAAGTACTCAGATATTACGAAGGGAAATGTGTGGCGAAATTAATTGTTAATTGACCACTTGCGAGTTTCAGGCTATAAGAACAAATTTGTAATTTTTTCGGTAAAAAAAACGTTTCGGCCAAAGGCGACTTTCTCCAAAAGTAAAAGCTCGCTATCGCTCGCCAGGCAAAAATCGACATCTAAATGGCACGAAAGGTCTTGATATTGATAAAGAAGTGGGACGGAAGGTCATAAAATAGACAAACTAATGGGACGAACGACTTAAAAACTTCCCATAATTCTATTTCAGTTGTTCCCATTCCTACAAAGACACACACTATACAGTATAGCCTACTGAGAAAAACAATACTATAGGTAGCGACAACGATCTTGACAATAATATCTATCCCTGACCTCTCTGTAACTCAAAAGGGTCTATTGCAAACTACCTGTAAATATCCACACCTATTTCCTGGTGGACTCTTCCCAAATGATAGATACATCAGCCCCATTGCTTTCATTCATATCGAGTTATAAGATGTTAACCCATTCTGTACCAGTGACGTCCTTTTCATTACATTCTGGAAACTATTAGACGCTTATATTCAGCTAGGGAAGGACGTATACCCATTAAAATCCTACAGACTATCTCAACCAACCATCTTAACTATCATAGTTCCTTCCTAAGCTGCACAAAATCGTCTAAATATAGCTAGAATATACTATAGCAGACGTCGCTGGTACAGAAGGGGTTAAGGGGTCAATATTATTGTCAAGTTCGCTGGCGCTACCTATAAGCCCTTGATTATTATGCCGCAGTGTGACAGTTTATTTTGCTATCATTAGCCGATTTTGTGAAGATATTGTGGGAGTTAGAGATACCTCTTACCCATTTGATTCCTATAGATCTCCCTAGATAGCAGAACATCGCATAATAATGATCGCCAGAATAAACTATTAACCCCTTCACCACTATTACGTAATTTTCATCATCTTCTGGTTACGACTAGACGATTTGCTTTAGTATATAATCTACCTCTATGACTCGAATGGCTAAATACGATCTCAATAAACCCTCTGAATAACATAGGTCCTCTTGAAACAGTAGCCTATAAAATCGTCTAACTTTAGCCAGAATGGAAGTTAAAAAGAAGTCATGGGTAGAAGGGGTTAAAACGCGCCAAACGGGTTAGAAGTAGCTACAAAACGACCTAACGTATGGACAACTGTACGTGTCTGTCCCCAAAATGGCGTCAGCCTAAATAATCGTCTGCGCATGCGTCAGTTTTGGATGCCAGTAGAGTTGTAAAAGCTTATTTGAGGCTTATTTGAGGCTTTATTTCAGCATTATCATCAGTGCCACGCTTGTCTATGATGAGCTATGGTTCATACTATACCTTATATCAGCCTAGAGTATTCATGAAGGGGTCCAAATGTTGAGTAATTTGATCTTATTCACTACCATTTGATATCGTCTGCTTCAATGTTGACAGCTTACTACTAGTGCCATCTAGCGGGGGAATTATAAACTATTCCTGTAGACGCCATTTTCTATACCTTATTATAGACATTTTGTAAACCTTATTAACCCTCTCCGACATATGACGCGATTTTGAGCATCTTGTGGATACTTTAAAGCCTTTGCTACCATCAGGGGTATTTAAAAAACCTTTAGTTTAGTTACTTCAACCTCTGCAGTTTTCTTTGCTTAGCTGTGGGCAGAAAACTAATTTTGGAGAGGTAATTATAAGGGTGAGAGAACTCTATTTCTTATTGCTAATCTGGCAACCTCTGCGTCATAAATGCGTGAAAGGTTAACTCCTTCTCTACCGGCGACGTCATTTTAATTTTATTCAAGCTATACTTAGACGATGTTGTGCAGTTTAAGAAGGATCTGGGGTAGTAAAAAGGGTTAAGTGAGATCATTCGAAGCCTGTTCATTGCTGGAGGCCCTTTTAAAACTGAATAAAATCGTTTAAAGTTAATAATCTTATATACCTCATTATAGACATCTTGCCTACCTTATTAACTCATAGACGGCTAAGATGGCTAATTTTTGTATTATATGTTGTTTTTTCCTTGGCTGGCGGGAAATGGTTTCGTCTCCTTCGCTGTTGCTACCTATAGTGCGTATGACTGTGTGTGTTTTTTTTTTTTTGCCCTATAAATGTATTTAATCATAAATTCTTAGTTTCCTCGCTAGATAATCCCTCAAACTTATAAAAACATACCCTACGGGGTAAACCCCCCACCCCCCCTCCCAACCCCTCTAAGATAAATTTGTATATTTTTCGGTAGAAAACTGTCCCGGCCGAAGGCCGGTTCCTCTTACAATTACAGGCTCGCTTCCGCTCGCCAGGAAAAAATAGACACCTAAGTGGCACGATAGGTCTTAAAATTTATAATAAAATGGGACAAAAGGTCTTAAAATCGCCAAACAAATGGGCCGAACGTCTAAAAATTTAAAAAATAAAGGGACTAAACATGAAGGAAAAAGGGGACCAGAAAAACGCTTTCCAGTCACTCCGCCTCACGACTACTTCGCTTATGTCCATTACGCCTCACGACCAGTTCGCCTTGCCACCACCAAGATATACAGTACAAGGTATGGTCACCAGATGCCCCAAACTCCTCTGACCCGCCCAGTGACGTAGAATCGGCCCCTGACCTCCCGCCCTCAGTATTTACTCTCCTTTGATTTGTGTAGGTCGCGCACATCTCTCCAGAATCAAGTGAAGTTTTTTAAGCATAGCCTCGATATTTTACTGTGTTGTTTTGCTTACCCCTCTCACATCCTTATGACGCAGAGGTTGCCAGATTAGCAATAAGAAATAGATTACTCTCACTTTTATAATTTCCTCTCCAAAATTTGTTTTCTGCCCACAGCTAACTCAAAGACAACTGCAGGGGTTGAAGTAAAATAAACTAAAGGTTTATAAATACCCCTGACAGTAACAAAGGCTTTAAAGTATCCCTAATAGGCTCAAAAATTGCGTCAGGACGTGAGAGGGTTAAGCAAGTGTACAGACATGCCCAACAACTGTGCAGTGTTTGGGTGTTTCTCAAATAAGAAAAAAGCAAGTGATAAGCATATTACTTTTCACTCCTTCCCCAAAGACGACGAAACAAAGAATAAATGGATTCACCTGTGTAAGAGATCAGACTATATTAATGATTCTATTGCAAGGATATGCAGTTTGCATTTTGAGACAACTGCATTTGAAAGAAATCGTAAATATGAATTATTAGGCCTTCCATTACCCAAAACACTGCACAGGATAAAGGCTGGTTCACTTCCAACCCTTCACTTACCAACATCAATAGGTGAGCACTACTATTTCCAATTACATCTAGTTACCCGGTACTTGAAATATTAATATAAGAACTGTATAGGTTATTTAGTATTACTTCTATGTATGTTTTCACGTACAGTACCATACTGTATTGTGAATCATATGTCTGCGAGTCTGTTTGTTACACGTATGTAAATTCCTAATGTATTAGTTATTGATGTTTTATCTGCTACAATAATTAGCTATAGTCCTCTAAAACATTTTGTATAAATTATATAGTCACGTGTAAAAGCCTTATCCCTACTCCTCATCTTTTTATGCACGGTATTTATAGCTGTACGATGAAGTAACTCCTTAATACACCTAAACAAAGCTATAATACATCCTGAACAATAATGAACAATAGATACATTTTAAAAGCCCCTCATGTTGTGAGCGGTGGTATTCCAACACAGTGAACGGTGAGAGGTTGGGCTATGTCAACAGAGAGTGTTGCCACCACTCTTGTTTGTTCTTAGTTTTCTCTAAATTGTTTTATACTTGTATGGTAGTCCAACAATATGAAATTAGCATATTATTAAAGACCAAATCAGCTGACGTCCCGGACCTGCGCGTGACCATACCTTGTACTGTATATCTTGGCCACCACTACGCCTCACTACCACTTCGCCTTGCGTCAATGACGCCTCAGCACCAGTTCGCCTCATGATTCAGCTTCCATAACACTTCGCCTCACTACTTATTTGCCTCATGATTTTACATATGTTTGTGCATATATGTATGCATGTATGTATGTAAGTTTGTATGAATGTATGTATGTATGTAATATGTATGTATGTAATTCAGAGTTGGGTCAGTTAAGTTAATTAACTTAACTTTTTCCGATCTGCTCCAAGAGCAGAGCGAGGTGGTAAATTCAACACTCCCGTGATAATGTATAGTCTAATCCTAGGATCGTCTTGTCGGAATAGTAGACCTTTTCCATATTTCCTTTGTCTGTTTCTTGCGGTAAAAGAGTCACAAGGAGTTACAAGGAATAGTTAGTATCTCAAACACTTTGCAGTCCATTCCGGAGAGATACTCGAAGAGGAAAGAGAGGGATTATCTAGTGCACTACACTCATTGCAGTGTGCAAAATACCATATACTCACTTCCTGAACAGGCCTGGTATAGACGATCCACAAAATCCTTTATACCATTGTTAATAATTATTTCAGTGCCATTTCATTTTGCAAGATAATTATGTACAGCTTGGCGATTATCATTCCATGTTTACCTCAAACCATGAGCCCCCACCCAAGGTTTTTCGACCCAAGGTTTTTCGACCAAAATATTTTCACCCAAGGTTTGGTTTTTCACCCAAGGTTTTTCGACCAAAATATTTTCGATTCTGGGCGAATGGCTGGGCAAAAATGAAATCTACGACCATGTCTAGAAGCAGCTCGGCGAGAAAAAACGAATGGCACCAGTTATAATTCTCTAGGACTTATAGTTCGGGCTACAGAGGACATTTAAAGTCCAAAAAACGGTCCCCTGGGCCCTCCAGGAAGCTCAACTCAAAATCAAAATCCTAAACTAATGGTCCGATTTTAATTTTGTTTGCGCCCTTCGATTCAGCTTGCCAAAGTGTACTTATGGTAAAAATGTAATCAAAATCCGTACACAAATAACTTGTCTATGGCGTTTTTAAACTTTAAAATAGGCCAATTGGGCCTAAAAATTGCTCAAAATTAAAACAATAATTACACCACTTAAACAGCAACGGCGAGACGAATCCAAATATGTAATAATATTGACAAGTCAAAATTGGACCAAAATCATCGATTTGCGTGGGCTTAATTTTCGACCAAAATATTTTCGATTCTGGGCGATTGGCTGGGCGAAAATGAAATCTACGACCATGTCTAGAAGCAGCTCGGCGAGAAAAAACGAATGGCACCAGTTAGAATTCTCTAGGACTTAAAGTTTTGGGCTACAGAGGACTTTTAAAGTCCAAACAACGGTCCCCTGGGACCTCCAGGAAGCTCAAGTCAAAATCAAAATCCTAAACTAATGGTCCGATTTTAATTCTGTTTGCGTCATTCGATTCAGCTTGCCATAGTGTACTTATCGTATAAATTTAAACATAATCCGTACAAAAAAAAAACTCGTCTATGGCTTTTTAAACTTTAAAATAGGCCAATTGGGCCTAAAAATTGGTCAAAATTAAAACAATAATTACACCACTTAAACAGCAACGGCGAGACGAATCCAAATATGTAATAATATTGACAAGTCAAAATTGGACCAAAATCACCTAAGGTTTTTCGACCAAAATATTTTCGATTCTGGGCGAATGGCTGGGCGAAAATGAAATCTACGACCATGTCTAGAAGCAGCTTGGCGAGAAAAAACGAATGGCACCAGTTATAAATGGCTAGGACTTATAGTTTGGGCTACAGAGCACTTTTAAAGTCCAAAAAACGGTCCCCTGGGCCCAAGTCAAAATCAAAATCCTAAACTAATGGTCCGATTTTCATTCTGTTTGCGTCATTCAATTCAGCTTGCCAAAATGTACTTATGGTATAAATTTAAATAAAATCCGTACAAAAATAACTCGTCTATGGCGTTTTTAAACTTTAAAATAGGCCTCTTGGGCCTAAAAAATTGTCAACATTTACAAACATAATTACACCATTCAAACCGCAACTGCGAGACGAATCCAAATATGTAATAATATTGACAAATCAAAATTGGACCAAAATCACCGATTTGCCTGGGCAAAACCCAAGGTTTTTCGACCCAAATATTTTCGATTCTGGCGAATGGCTGGGCGACAATGAAATCTACGACCATGTCTAGAAGCAGCTCGGCGAGAAAAAACGAATGGCACCAGATACAATTCTCTAGGACTTATAGTTCGGGCTACAGAGGACTTTTAAAGTCCAAAAAACAGTCCCCTGGGCCGTCCAGGAAGCCCAAGTCAAAATAGAAATCCTAAACTAATGGTCCGATTTTAATTCTGTTTGCGCCATTCGATTCAGCTTGCAAAAGTGTACTTATGGTATAAATTTAAACATAATCCGTACAAAAATAACTCGTCTATGGCGTTTTTAAACTTTAAGATAGGCCAATTGGGTCTAAAAATTGGTCAACATTAAAACAATAATTACACCACTTAAACCGCAACGGCGAGACGAATCCAAATATGTAATAATATTGACAAGTTAAAATTGGACCAAAAATCACCGACTTGCCTGGGCAAACCCAAGGTTTTTCGACCAAAATATTTTCGATTCTGGGCGAATGGCTGGGCGAAAATGAAATCTACGACCATGTCTAGAAGCAGCTCGGCGAGAAAAAAAAGAATGGCACCAGTTAGAATTCTCTAGGACTTATAGTTTGGGCTACAGAGGACTTTTAAAGTCCAAAAAACGGTCCCCTGGGCCCTCCAGGAAGCCCAAGTCAAAATCAAAATCCTAAACTAATGGTCCGATTTTAATTCTGTTTGCGTCATTCGATTCAGCTTGCCAACGTGTACTTATGGTATAAATTTAAATAACATCCGTACACAAATAACTCGTCTATGGCGTTTTTAAACTTTATAATAGGCCTCCTGGGCCTAAAAAAAATTCAAAATTAAAAAAAATAATTACACCATTGAAACCGCAACGGCGAGACGAATCCAAATATGTAATAATATTGACAAGTCAAAATTGGACCAAAATCACCGATTTGCCTGGGCTTAAACCCAAGGTTTTTCGACCAAAATATTTTCGATTCTGGGTGAATGGCTGGGCGAAAATGAAATCTACGACCATGTCTAGAAGCCGCTCGGCGACTTAGATTTTGCTGAAGGCAGGCAATGTAAACATTAGGCATATCGTGAAATACTCAGGGTGACGTATATCTCGATCATTCGTTTTTCTTATATCTCAATGCTGTGCATTAACATTATCCATGTTTACCTAATACTTTATTGTTTTTATCCACAGATCGGTGTAACTTGTGGATTTGTGCCAGTGTTCAGCTGAGGAGTTCATACATTATATATCCATAAACTAATCTAAATAAACAGAACAATAATTATGTATTATGGGTTATCCTTTACCATGTTATACTAGGGATCCGACATGAAACTTCTTTTAATGATGTGTTAAACGCAATATATAGCATAATAATGCAGTCTTGTGGATTATAATATAATTGTGCTCACAGCTGTTTAGGATATGTTTCGTGATTATATATTCCCATTACAGACATTATACGTAAATTATAAAGTATTCGTTGTGGTTAATTTCAATTGTTTAATGTGAGGAAATTAATTATTTATAGCCTATTCTCTTACCTCGTTAAATATTTAATGACCAACTACACAATGACTAAAAAATGTAAAGCTTAAAGATAATCACCCAAACTTTGGTTATGACCTACCCGTACTATTGATATAATATGGGTTAATTTGATTATAGTGCATACATAATACTCTGATGTAAACCAACTCAATCCTATAGGCTACAATTTCAATATAATGTTACTGGTCGCTTTATATGAATGTTATTTCATTGGTCACTACAATACATACTTTGTCAGTCCGAAATTACGTTTTCGCAGTTAATTTTGAATATCCTGATAGTGAATATACATTTCTAATTGATTTTAATGTGTTCATTCCTCTTACAGTCATTTATGAATATAAAATGTCTTTGTAAATGCCATATACGAATGCATAGAATCAACTTGAGCAACGCTTGATAAACATATAACTGCGAAAATGTAGTTTCGACCAGACTAGAGGACTAGTATCGTATATAGCATGGTAGAATACTAGACTTATTATAGTAGAGGTGAGGAGGTAAATATTTTCATAACGAACAAACAATGATACAGTAGCCTACTATCATTTGGTATGTTATATAACAGTGGCGATTCTGATATTAGTAAAGTGTGTAGGGAGGATTGCTTAGCCTAAAGTAAACTATCAATATTGAATACAGTAGCTGTGTGAAGTATGAAGACAAATCCCCTAGATTTTGTTCACCAATAATAGTACCACGTCCATACACTCGATGGCGTTGGTTGCAGCCTCAAATCGATTCCAGACTCGCTATCTATGGTATCATTTATTTTAATGGGAGGCATAGGAAGTTTCCTATCTCCCTTATATATTCTCTGCTTCATCTGTTTTATGGAGGGGTGATATCGGTGCCAGTGTTTCGATTTAAAAAGTAAATATCCCTGCATCACAAGTCCTATATGCAGCTATCAACACCTCACAAATACATAATATAAAATATACTATGTGCTGTGAACGTCCTAAGCTTGAAGGTAATGCGGAAGTTGATTAATTAACCATCTTAATATTCGAACAAGGCTTGTGGATCAGGGGGGGGGGGAGGACCAGCTTGAATGTGACGTCATTAGTCAGTGCTGACATTCGACTGGTAGCGAGAGGACGTGCCTGCGTTGGCTCTTCGCATTTTCCCGTCTTTAAGGTGTGTATGGGGATTTGTCGTGCATATATGACATGTGTATTGATATTCTATTAATGTTCAGGTGGTCATACATGTAATTCATAAGGGTAATATAAGAAAATTGTGAACTTATGACTGTTTGAGCCGGTTCGCGTATGCCGTCTCGTCTGCATAAATTCTAACAACTAGTAATTACGCTAAAATCGTTGACCTCCGTGACATTTAGATAATAACAAACTATTCGGTGTGCGTACATTGCGTTGGTGAGGTAGTGTGAATAGAGAGGGGGTCATTAACTCACAATTAAAGGTACAAACTAGCAAACGAGGTGACATCGCTGTTGGCCACCCCCCCCCCTCCCTCCACCTTTCTTGCCAATTCCCATCCCTGACCCCCCCCCACCCCACACACACACACCCACCCTCCCTCCCTCAATCCTCTCCTTTCCTCCTCCTCCTCTTCTCCTTTCCTCCTCCTCTTCTCCTCTCCTCCTCTTCTCCTCCTCCTCCTCCTCCTCCTCCTCCTCCTTCTCTCCTTCTCCTCCTCCTCCTCCTCTTCTCCTCCTCCTCCTCTTCTCTCTCTCTCTCTCCCTCCCTCCTCTCTCCTCTCTTCTCCTCTTCCCCCTCCTATCCTCCTCTCTTTACTTCATTCTCTCTCTTCGGACTCCCCCTTCCCCTCCTGGCTCCCTCACCCAGCCGTCCACCCCCCACCATTTTTCCTCGCCTCCCCACACCCCCTCTCGTTTTCAATTAAGGAGTTTTGGTATATAATTATACAGTATTCGAATTATACAGTATATCTAATCATTTTTATTGGCTTGGGTCTATATTTTTCTTCTTCGTCTACGATGATTTAGATGCTGCCCTATCACGTGATTCTGCTTCTACCCCCTCCCCCTTTTCTCTCTTTACACACTCACTCTCCCCGCACCCCCCCCCCCCCTCTCTCTCTCACTCTCACTCTCATTTTCTTTCTTTCTCGCACACTCTCTCTCTCTCACCACCCCCACCACCACTCACGGGCGGCATCTTTAGAATAACACCCGAACATAATTAAGTGGGAGGTAGTCGCTTTTCTGGACCCCCTTCTCCCTCATGTTTAGCATACAGTTTGAGATTTTAAGACGTTCGTTCCGTTAGTTTGATTATTTTGAGATCTTTCGCCCCATTTCTTTGTCAGTAATTAGACCTTGCGTGCCATTTAGGTGTCGATTATTTTCTGGCGAGCGATAACGAGCGGCAAGCCTGTAATTTTAGAAGGAACCCGCCTTCGGCCGTGACATGTTTCTACCAAATAATGTACATATATATCTCGAAGGGGCATCGGAATTTTTTTATTTTAATACCACGAATTTTCTTGATATATTTGAAGATAAATATTGAATCTATATGCTCTAAAGATCATAAGAAAATGTGTTTTAACCCTCGGCAAAACCTAATAAAAAAGTATGGTACTAAAATGTCTTTTTCGTAACAAGGTTGTCAATACGGTACTTTCTGTCATCGATAGCTCTAAAGATCATATGCAAATGTGTTAAACCCTCGGAAAAACCTAATATAAAAGTATGGTACTAAAATTTAATTTTCGTAACAAGGTTGTCAATACGGTACTTTCCCGTTATCAATGTACAATCAAGCTGAAGATTGCAGAGTAAACACCATAGACTTCATCGACTTTCTTTCACCTTCGTATAATCGACAGCCAATTTTTTTTTTTTTTTTTTTGTATGAAGGGCTTAGTACTCAACCAGCGAGGGTGTGGGGGCGGCAGCCCCCACCCATAATACTAGGTTAGGTTAGGTAAGGTTGTTAGATTAGGCTAATGTCTTTTCAAATCACTATCGGGGGGCGTGTCTCAACATCGATCGATAGGCCTAATGGGGAAAATAGGTTTTCCCGAGATTTCTAATTAACTACAAACATTATATATTGATGCAAATGACCAATTTTGTTTATAAAAAACATTCGGAAAATTCGTGGTATTAAAATAAAAAAAATCCGAAAGTTTAAAATGATGCGGTAAATCCATTGGTGTATACGTACCCAATAAGTTTATATACTTTTTTTTAGCTTTCAATTCACTCCGGACCCTAGTTTTACCGGCCCTATTCACTCCGGCCTCCCAATATAAGTATAGAAGGGTAAATCACTATCAATATATCCAATTATTGTATATAAATTAAGTAACACCCCGTTCTTAACATTAATCATCAACTACAAACCTCAATGCACTTGAATAAACTAATGAAAGCATATGGTCCTCCCGGGATTCCAACTCGGGACACCACACCCAGAACATAAGCACCTAAACCATTACACCACCAACACCTTTTTTATATTTCAAGTCATTCCGGCCCCTAGTTTTACCGGCCCTAGTCACACAATACAAACCTGTATACAAACTACGGATGTAATAAATGAAAGATATAGTCGATTATACTTAGTTTAGGAAGGAATATGGTTATTGTGGGAGTCAAGAGGGTTCAGTTGATTTTCTGAGGGCCTTATAAAATAGAGGGCCTTATAAAATAGAATACAATTATCTCTCTCTCTCTCTCGGTAATTCTGTACTTATCCGGATGCTCCCCCCCCCCCCCCCGCCACCCCTCGAAACTCACAGAAAACTGATTTTTGTGCATAGACTAATGAAAATGGATACAGGATCACTCCCCCCCCCCCCTCTACACACACACACACACACACACACACACATTAAAGTGAAAAGTTTCCCCGGATACTGAAAGGGTCTAACAGCTTATCCAAGACAAGTAGCCCTACAGACACGGTGGACACCCCTTGAAATCCTCACAATGCAAGAGGACAACACGGCATGGGGGGAATCTCGAACCAGAACAGTGACGAGGAACCAACACTTAATCTCCTCCCCACACCACACACAGCGCGCAAGTCTCCCACGCAGTCCTAGCAACCAACCCAGTATGTCCTTAGCAACGCATACATGTCCCTAGCAACCCAAATATATCCCTAGGAACGGCATGGAGGCATCTCGGACCAGAGCAGTGACAAGCAACCAACACCTCGACTCCTCCCCCACACCACACACAGCGCGCAAGTCTAGCACGCAGCCCTAGCAACCAACACATGTCCATAGCAACCCACACGTCCATAGCAACCCTCACATGACCCTAGCAACCCTCACATGACCCTAGCAACCTACACGTCCATAGCAACCCTCACATGGCCCTAGCAACCGACTCCTCCCCACACCACACACACAAAGACAGCCATGATCAACATGCAATTTTATATAGGGTATTACTCTGAAGTAACTTTGCTTCAAACCATTCGGTATTTCAAAACCAAATATGTATGTGTATGTATGTACTGTATAATACTCAAGCACATACCCCATAACTGGGGGTGGCCGACTCGAGACAGAGCCCGAACAGGGAAAAAAATACACACACACAAATTCACACACATCTACTGTAGGTCGCCCAAGAGAATATCCAGAAAACACTGATCACACTCCCCCGGCCCCCGACCTCCCGGAACCAAAAGTAGAAGTAAAAATACATAGGTGTTGTTTCTTGTGACCAAATGAACTTGCCTATAGCCTGTTCCAAATAAGTAGACCAAAACTATTGAACATTAACCTCTATAACTCACAAAAGACTAGAGTAATCGACCTAATATTTCTACCATTTGGAAGGGGTCAGCCAGGGAATAGGTGTGGAAATTTAAAGCCCATCTGCTTTAGCCCTTTTTGAGTTATAGAGGTTAATGTTGAGGATTTCTGGCCTACCTACTTGTAACAGGGTATAGTTGTTGTTGTTGCTCCCTAGACTGTCTGGCCGAACAGTACCGAGTCCGGTTGACCGAAGCCGCTCCAGATGCTCGGGCCCCCGAAGGGGGAAGGAACCAGGGTGACATGATATCTGTCTCTGAGAGGACAGCGGGGGAGGGAATCATAAGCCAACGGGCTTACAACCCCGGGCCAATGCCCCCACTGTACGCAGCCCCCTTTGCAGTGTCACCCATTCGGTCGATCTCGCCAGCACCCAGAAGGAAAAGCAGTACAGTAAAAGAGACAGACAGAAACAGCTAAGGTTGGGTAGAGAATACCAAACTTGACTCTGGAGAGGACCAGTCCTCACCCGACAGAGCATAGTTATTTCACCTGGTAGGCTTCCCAAACCCTCAGCCTAAACAGCAGGGAAGGGTCCAAGGAAGTCCCATCTTCTGATACGCTAGTCCATAGAATAGCAAGAGTTTTGACCAAAGTAATTATAGGGCCGGAGTTACTAGAACCGGAAGATCTGTGGGCCGGAGTGACTTGTTTCCCTTTTTGTATACCCTTTCAATACCAGTTTATTAATGTTATTCTATCCACCTCCCTCCCTCCGTACTCCATTTATGGCCCACCCGCACTCCTCCCTCTCGTCCTCCCCACTGCATTCATCCCCCTTCCCTCCCCACTGCTTTCATCCCCCTTCCTCCCCACTGCATTCATCCCCCTTCCTCCCCACTGCATGCACCCCTCCCTCCCTCATCCCACTACATCCATCTCCCACCTTCCCTCCCTTCCTCCCCACTACATCCATCTCCCACCCTCCCTCCCACTGCATCCATCCCTCCCTCCACCCTCCCTCAATACTTAACGGAAAGTATGCAGTTTCTATGTGTTTGTATTATATTCCACGAATTGTTGTAATATCAATTATTGTGGTGTAATAATGTGCTAATACTTTTCATTGCTATCTCAACTAATAACACACCATATTAACTGGCTAGGCATACGATATATCTATAGTAACTACCACCGACAATGATAGGGGTTGTGTATGTGTAGGGCCCGTAGACTTTATAACTTATTGCTATACCGGTACGCACTTAAATCTTAGACGATACCATGACGCATTTTTCTGTTTTCGGGCTATTATTAGATGATTTTATTCAGATTGGGAAGGGCATATGGAAGCCAGAGGGTTAGTTGAGATAGTCTTTACCCATATAATTCCCACATATACTTCCTAAATTATATTAAATCGTCTATTGATAGCCAGATTAAACTGTTAAAATACGTCACAATCTTCAAAGGGTTAAATAATCAAGGATATGGAAGAGGTGTATGTATGTATGTATGTATGTATGTATGTATGTATGTATGTATGTATGTAATGGGCTGAACGTCATGCAATCTGAATACTAATGAGGCTAAACATGAAGGAGAAGGGGACCAGAAAAACGACCCATCTCCCCTTAATTAATTTGTACTTTACCGGTATTAGAAATCTGACTATATTACTAATGATTATAATTCTTCCTTCCAGAATGTGTGGGTTTTGGTGCTTACGTATTAACTGCCAACGCTACCACCACTACTACGACTACTGCCAACACCGCTACCACCACAACTACTACCAAGGCTACCACCACTACCACTACGAATACTGCCAACACCGCTACCACCACAACTACAACCAAAGCTACCACGACTACCATCACAGCTACCACAACTACTACCACAGCTACCATTACCACCACTAACCACCAACACTAAGGTGCCGGCCGGGTGGAATGGGTGGATAAGGGTGACAGCTGGAGTAATCTGCTATAGAAGGGTTTCTGCAAGAGTGAAAGGGAAAGTATACAAGATGGTAGTGAGACCAGCTTTGTTAAACGGTATGGAGACGGTGGCATTGATAAAAAGACGGGAGGCAAAGTAGGAGGTAGCAAAGTTCAAGATGCTGTGATTTTCGTTGGGAGTGACAAGGATGGACATAATTATAAATGAGTATATTAAAGGGACAAAGCGAGAGAGGCGAGATTGAGGTGGTTTTGACATGTGCAGAGGAGGGATGTGGAGGTTGATGGGTGCAGTGAGGGAGGACATGCGGGTGGTTGATGTGACGGAAGAAGATGTAGGGGACAGATTGAGATGGAGGTGAGTGATCTTCTGTGGTGACCCCTAAGAGGAACAGCTGAAAGAAGACGACCACCAACAACACTACGACTACCATCACAGCTACCATAACTACCACCACCACAGCTACCACGACTACCACCACCACGACTACAACCAGATACCACAACTACCACGGCTGCCACAACTACCACCAGTGATACTACCGCTACAGCTACCACAATTATCACCAATACCATTACAACCACCACGACTACTACCACCACCAAAATAGTTACCACTATAACCACCACTACTATTACCACGACGACTATGACCAACGCTACCACAACTATTACTACCACCACCACCACTACTACTACCACCACAGCTACCACCATCACCACTATCATCACAACTACCACCACTACTTCTACTACCTCGGTGACTACCACCATCACCCCAACTACCACCATTCATACTATGGATATTACCACTACAGTTAAGAGGAAATCAAAAATAAAATAAAATAAACATCTCTACCAAAACTAGTACCAGTGCCATCTGTACCACAACTACCACCAGTGTCATCTCTACTATAGCTACCACCACTACCAAAACTACCCTCGGAACATCTCTACCACAACTGTCACCACCATTATCACAATCAGAATCATCTCTACCGCAACCACCACCACCATCTCTAATTCAACTACCAGCAGAACATCTCCACCCCAACTATCACCACTACTACCACTTGTACGATCTCTACCACCACTACCTCAACAACCACCACTACCACAACAACCAGCAGAACATCTCGACCACAACTACCACCAGTACGATCTCGACCACTACCACCACCACTACTACAACTAACCCAAGGTAAGTTATTGATCCTTTGATATAAGGCTAAGTCGAATTTAACCCTTTGAAAATTATGACGCATTTTAGCAGTTTTTTCTGGCTATCATTAGACGATTTTATACAGCTTAGGAAGGATCTGTTGGAATTATTGAGGTAAAAGACTATCTCAACCCTCTTAACTTACGCAGAGTTGATCAATAGATAATCACGCACATTAACTTAAAAAATCAAGGTTTAGAGTGCGTGGATAGTCAGTACTTTAATGCTATATTCATCTTTTATATTACGTTTTTCGTTTGTTATAGATAAATCTGAGACAGAATACATAAATAAGTGGCACATTGCATAAATAAGTGGCACATTGATATTGCATAAGTAATGGCACATTCATAATTAATGATACCAATTACCGGTACTTAGTTACAAATGGACTTGCAAATTTGTGACTGAAAATTTCGATTCTTGGCTCAGGGAAGGCGAATTTGGAGAAACTGACACAAGTCCAGCAAAGTAAATAGTAGAGAAGCCAGTTTAAAATGATGTGGTAAATCGATTGGTGTAGGTTAGGAAGGTGTAGCGTTAATTTTGGGCGTAGTAAATTCGGGCGTTTTGGGACGTTATTGGGCTGGACTTGGGGCCAGAGCACGGGGATCACCAAGTCCTTCATTATTTGTATTATTCGGTTATTATTGAATATTATTTATTTTTTAAGGGTGTTTATGAAACGGACTATATTATTGAGTGCATATTTGTGTGAATAAACCACTAATTTCAACCACAGTTACTTATAATTCACGTTTTATGAATAAAGCGGCACTAATTTATTCGTAACTTTCTTAAAATACAATTTTTTTTAAATCTGAAAAAAATCATTTCTAGAAATAAATCGAACTACCTATTGTCAAAGTCTCAACCTCGTAACTTAAAAATTACAAAAGTTACTGGACTTTCAAATTTGTGACTGAAAATTTCGATTCTTGGCTCAGGGAAGGCGAATTTCGAGAATCTGACACAAGTCCAGCAAAGAAAAAAGTATATAAAGAAAGTCTAAAATAATGCGGTAAATCCATTGGTGTAGGTTAGAATGCTGTAGCGTTATTTTGGGCGTGGTAATTTCGGGCGTTTTAGGCGTTTTTGGGTGACTCAGGCAGCCAGCCAGCCCCAGGACCAACGCGCGAGCTGGAGTTTTATATACAACCCAGTTCTGTAGAGATTTTTAAAGGCAACTCGGTTCTTTGTACTGTCAACATATTCCGCACTTTGTCAATATTTTATGGTTTATCACTTAAATATTTAAATTCATTATTTTTATGATCCGTACTTTACAGTAAGGTATTTTATATTATGTTTAATATTTTATACCTGTAAATATTTCTTAGTCGAATATTCTAATCGATTATTAACCCTTTCATGATTGTGGTGCATTTTGGCTATCATTAGTCGATTTTATACAGTTTAGGAAAGATCTATGGGAATTATGATGGTAATTACTGCCTCAATTTACCCTCTAACTTCCATTGACCCCTTCCTAACCTGAATAAAATCGTCTGATAGCCAGAATAAACTGCCAACACATAGTCATAATCCTCAAGGGGTTAATCACGCGGGAGTTTGTATACTCTGTTTCATTTCATCTGACGGTAAATTGAATCCCTTAGCAGCTAATTTCTCGATACTAAATGGAAAAATATGAAGCCACTATGTCTCTGCATCCTATTAAGACCAAGTTTATATAATTAGCACCATATTTCACTACAAAATCTTCAAAGTAACTGAGAAATCTTGATGGGAACTTTGAAATTTACCGTCAGTTGAAGAGAAACAGGGACTAGATATGAGGAAGTTAGGTTAGAAAGGTGTAGCGTTAACCCTAGCAATACCGATGATATATTTTTGTTATTATTTCAGCTGCATTAAGACGATTTTCTTAAGTTTATGAAGGATATACAGTATGGTAACTAAAAGGATTAATTGAGATAGTCTGTAGCCTTTTAATTGGTATTCGTCTTTTTAAGCTGAATAAGATTGTCTATATATAGTAGCTAAAAGGATTGATTGAGATAGTTTGTAGCCTTTTAATTGGTATACGTCCTTTTTAAGCTGAATAAGATCATCTAATAGTTGCCAGAATATTATGAAAAAAACGTTACCGGTACTTAATGCGTAAATATTATATTCCTATCCCGTACTGTGTAAATATTCCTTAGTCTCATATTCCTATTTTTTCTGATCTTTTTCAGGATTTGATTTGGCGTTTGCGTCCCACCTCCCCCACCGAACTATGGACTCTGCCAGAAGCTACCAACACACCAGAAGCTACCAACACCATCACTGAACTACCAACACACCACAACCTACCATCACTGAACTACCAACACACCAGAAGCTACCAACACCATCACTGAACTACCAACACACCACAACCTACCAACACCATCACTGAACTACCAACACACCAGAAGCTACCATCACCATCACTGAACTACCAACACACCACAACCTACCAACTGTCTGGGGTAAGTTACTGATGCCCTTACTGTACGATTAGCTCCTCCAGGATTATGCCGCATTTTGATACTTTATTCTGGCTATCATTAAGCGATTTTATACAGCTTAGGAAGGATCTGTAGGCATCAGAAGCGTAAAGACTACCTCAATTAGCCCTCTTACTTTCATATACCCTTCTAATCTTTACAAAATCGTCTATTAATAGCCAGAATATACTGTTGAAGTTCGTCATAATCTTGAAAGGGTTAATATATGATTATATATTTAAATTGTCCTGTTGCTATACTGTTCATAATAATAAGTAATCAGAAAGTATATACAGTTGCTGCTCATTATTTCCTTATAATTGTTTGATAATTAACATCGTATTTCCTTGCTTAATTAACTCTTGTAACTAAAATACTCAAATTGGAAACATTAAAACTCAGTATTTGCTTACTTGTTGTGAACAGTATAAGCAGAATAATATAGTTTTATTTATGTATTTATTTAAAGATTCTAATTTAATGTTATATTTCTTGTTTCCAGGATTGGAGTTGCTGCCTGTGGACTCTGCCGGTTGCTGCCTGTGGACTCTGACGGTTGTTGCCTGTGGACTCTGACGGTTGCTGCCTGTGGACTCTGCCGGTTGCTGCCTGTGGACTCTGCCGGTTGCTGCCTGTGGACTCTGCCGGTTGCTGCGAGAAACTGCCCACGCCACTACCATACAAGGGGAGTGATATTCCTGTTTTGTTTGTAGTAGTAGTTTGTAGTCGTAGTTTGTAGTCGTAGTATGTAGTCGTAGTATGTAGTCGTAGTATGTAGTCGTAGTGGTGGTGGTTAGGTTAGGAGGGTAGGTTAGGAGGGGAGGGTAGGTTAGGTTGTAGTCGTAGTATGTAGTCGTAGTATGTAGTCGTAGTTTGTAGTCGTAGTTTGTAGTCGTAGTATGTAGTCGTAGTATGTAGTCGTAGTATGTAGTCGTAGTATGTAGTCGTAGTCTGTAGTCGTAGTATGTAGTCGTAGTTTGTAGTCGTAGTATGTAGTCGTAGTTTGTAGTCGTAGTATGTAGTCGTAGTTGCATGGTATGAATGGTGTGTGTTAGGTTAGGCTAATCTATTTTTCCCTTTCAGATGAGATAGGTCTTATTACCTTTACTCTAATCTTTGCTATTTTTCTCATTACTTCACAGTTTTGTTGCTTTGATGATGTCCCCCCCTCCCCCCTTCTTCCCCGAGTTGGTTCCCTCCTTCAGCTTCAATATTTTGCTTTGCTTTAATTTCAATAATGATTGTATTTGCCTTAAATGTAACTTATGATATATTCTATCACTTGAATTCATAACTCTGTATTTGCTATTAACTTCACTTGATATAATATTGTTATATATCGTCTTTGTCACGCGAACTTTGCTTAATAAAAAAAAAAACGAACTTCTATCTTTTATTGATCACTATATTATAAGCTATGACTTTTATAACTGATAAAAACTTAGAAAAATAGTTCTCAATTATAAATAAAGTTCCAATATATGGACTTAGAACAAAAATTAAAAGAGAACTTAGAAAATAAAACAATTAACTTAGAAAAACTCTAGTTCTCAATTATAAATAAAATTCCAATATATGGACTTAGAAACAAATATAAATAAAATATGAAACTATACACATATAAGAGAACTGAGAAAATATACTGAATATGAAAAGAGAAATTAGAAAAAAGTAGTTCTCAATTATAAATTAAGTTCCAATATAATTATGGACTTAGAAAATAAAACTTTACTTGAATAACTTAGTAATAGTAATATGAAGAGAACCAAGATAATTAATTTAAAAAAAAAACTATACTTGAAAACGGACTATATAGACTTGTACTTGAAAACGGACTATATAGACTTGTAATAACAAACAAATTATAATGGATATTAAAAAGAATATATCGACTTAGTATTTTATTGATCAGTCAGACATACATTTGTATAATATCTTAAAAAACACTACATACAGTATTTAAACATTAAATAACAGGAGAAACAAAAATATAATGGATATTAAAGAGAATATATAGACTTAGTATTTTATTGATCAGTCAGACATACATTTGTATAATATCTTACAAATATCATATAGGCCTACTTTTAATACTTCGTTATTTTCGTATTACCCTTACTGGTTTTATATATCTTATAACTAATGAACAAAGTTTTGCTTTTAGATTACGTACCTAAAGTACTTTATACCGAACTTGGCTTTGTGACCATAGTATAACTTTTGGTTCACCGCATTATTTGCCCAATATTTATATGTACAGTCATTTTCTTTAAGTACATCTTTATAATTATTCATTTTCAAATAACCATTGGGATTTCGGTAATTTTTCGTATAGATTTATTTTGGATTTTAAGCTTATATTCAGTTTCATTGGCATTTTTTTAAATTATTGATTTCAGTTTAGCTTTTGTTTAATAGCAAAGCTGTTAAGTAATACTTTTATAATCTTTTCGATGTTCTTAAGTGTGCTGTCCTTATATAATTCTTCTCAGGTTCAATCTAGTTCATCAGCCAAGTTAACATAAGGTACACCTGGACTATCTCCCTCTCCCTCCAGGCAGTACTGAAGTAAGCCTGTGTTAACTATCTAGTATATAGCTCAACTCTAACCTATTTTGTTTATGAAGTAGTGTTTAATACTTTCGAAACTAGTGTGCAGCTTTTGGAGAGAGGTTCGTTTTCAGAATTAGTTTCCCGGTTGTGTATGAGAATGTGTAGTACTAAGTAGGGATGTTGGTAAAATGAGAAGTCAATTGGCATTGTGTATTGGAAGTGTGATGGAGTTTGTGGATGTTGGCAGAGTACGTGATCAAAGTAGGGGAAGCATATATTCATTACGGGACTGATTAAGTGTGTATGATTAAGAGTTAACAGTGTACGGTCAAATTAGGGGAAGGTAGTGATATGCCGATTAAATGCGTGTACGACTGTTGGCAAGGATAAGAGTACAATCATTGAACCTAAATGTTGGCAGTGTGATTTAGTGTGTTGGCAGTATTCAGTGGTCTTGGTAATTACGTGGTGTTGGCCAAGTGGTGTATAGGTGTTGGTTAATTTAATCATTGAAGGTATAATGCTACTGGAGCCATGTACAATAAAGAAGCACGTGTGATGGCAGTGACATTTGTTGAATAGGTAGGGTAGGTAGGTAGGGTAGGGTAGGTAGGGCAGTGGCAGTGAAGTTAGGTCTGTTGGCAGTGAAATTAGGTGTTGGTAGTGTACTTTGTGTGATGACAGTGGCATTTGGTGATTTGGCGTGTGCTAATATTTGTTGTGTTGGTAGTGTTCGGTGTTCTCAATAGGACATGTGGGAGTCTATCAAAGTATTACCTATGCCAAAGTTAATTATTTAAATACTATAGTTATCATGTGACTGGAGCTATGTGCAAGTTAGGATTCAATCTCTTATGCCCATCTAATCGTTTTTACTGGCCGTATCCCATATAACTGTTAATGTTATTTTAGGTTATGTACTATATATATTTAAGTTTTATTAGGATGATGGGTCAATATACAGGAGGCGCGACAATATAGGTAGCAAAATGCTAATGCTAGTTTTGGGTTCCTATCATATGCTTCATTTCTATATACTTTTTATCCCAGGGAAAACAAAAAAAATCTTGGGTATTTTAGGTTTTGCTTGGATTTTTTTTTATTTTTTTATTAACCTAACCAAAAAGCCTAACCTAACCTAACCTAAATGTATTTGGGGGCTATTAGGTTAGGTTAGGTTTTTTGGTTAGGTTAATGACCAAAAAATAAATAAAAAAATAAATAAATGAAAAATCCCAAGATTTTTGTTTTTTTCCCCCGGGGATAAAAAGTATATAGAAATGAAGTATATGATGATAGGAACCCAAAACTACCATTATAATTTTGCTACCTATATTGTAGCGCCTCCTGTATATTGACCGGATGATGTGTTATGTAATTTGAAACTATTTTATATATGTGTAATTTCTGGAGTCACTAAGCTATATATTCCTGAACTATCTCTACTGATCTATTCTTCCCATGTAACAGGTGTATATCTACCAATGTAACCATCATGATCTATCTCTTGTAACTATTGCAATTTGCCTGCTTATCCCAAACTCATATAGCTCTTCCTACCCACCTCTCCAAGAATCTAGATATATTAGGTATTGAAAGTCATCCCTCCTCACCCAGACATTTTATTTGGTAGTTCGTTTCGTGAACTTACCGTTTCTATTATCTGGCAATGTATTCCAATATTTCAAATTTGTATTGATAATAATTTGTAAAGTTTTCTTTAAATTTATCGAGGGTATTGGCGTGTAGTAATTATTATAACTAATTTTTCTAATCATTCCAAAATAAAGATTAATATTTCTGCGATATTGGATTACAATAATTCGTTCAATTTTGTGCACTCAAAAGTTAATATGAATAACTATCAGAAATATAGAAGATTGATCTACAATATTGGATTACATCAACAGGTTGGAATCAATAGTCAAGTCTCAAATATTTCTTCTTTATTTTTTTTAAACAAATAGGTGGTGTTGTCCATTGGTCCAGGGTCCTTAGTCTGGTCACAGCAACAAGTCATATCTGTAAAAAGATGAAAATATTGAGGCACCAGAAATACAGGAGTTTCACGGAGGGGGTCGGGGGTCCTGAGGGGGGTAAAGGGGGGGATCCTGAGGGGGGGGTCTAGGTTGGGGTCCTGAGGGAGGTCGAGGGGAGAGTCCTAAGGGGGGTGGTCCTGAGGGGGGTTTCTGAGGGGGGAGGGGGGTCCTGAGGGGGTAGAAGGGGGGTCCTGAGGGGGTAGAAGGGGGGTCCTGAGGGGGTAGAAGGGGGGTCCTGAGGGGTAGAAGGGGGGTCCTGAGGGGGTAGAAGGGGGGTCCTGAAGGGGGGAGGGGTCCTGAGGGGGTAGAGGGTTGGGGACATAGGTGTTGGGTGGGGGGTACCTAGGGGTAGGATGGGGGTCCTGGAGAGGGTGGGGGGACTCGGGAGGGTGGGGGGGGGGGGGGGCCAGACTCGGGAGGGTTCTATTTTTTTCTTATATATATTAATATATTTCGTTCAGTCTCCTACATAACCATCCCACACCCGCTACGAGTTTTTCCTTCCCTTCCCTGGTAGTTCATCCTATCCCCATCCCAGATAGACCTTCCCTTCAGCCCTAGTCTGTTCTATTCTGTTCTATTGTGCACACTAGTTCTATTCTGTATTCTGGCTAAATCTATTCTGTCCTCCCTCCTTCCCTGGTACATCAATACTCTCCCTGCAACACGCCCCCAAACACACATAAGAAAAGTCAGGAATATATTTGTAATGTATATTTTATTGTCAGGAAGCAGTCAAGAAGTCGTCGGTGTCAAGTATGGGATATGAGCAGACAGTATCAAGAAGTACAAACGATAGGAGTAAAGCATATGCAGCAGACAGCAGAAAAGGTTAGGCACAGCAGAACGGGTGACAGCAGAACGGGTGACAGCAGACCGAGTACATCGACAACAGACAGGGAATTAACAATGAGGTAGGAGCGAGCTTGCTATGGTTGGTCAAACAAATTGATCTGTTTTGACTAAGATTTGTTTGGTATATTATATGTCTTTATGAAGATGTTTATGTGTTGAATATATATATATGGAGAGATATTGAGTGAGCTGGAGTATTCAGTATTAAGTTGTAGGTATTCCATTTGAGTTGATAGGTAGTGAAGTGGGAGCATAAATTGGCGGATGGTGATTGGTTAGTTATTGAATATGACTTTACTCAGGTTGAAAGATGGGATTCAAACGAGATGTGGACAGACGAGAGCAAAGCGACGGTGATGTTCTATCAACGGCAACTATTGGACACACATCAACGACTGCCACAGCATCAATGGACCCTTCAACAGTGGTGACCGATTGATTGAGAGAAAACAGCGGACCGAGATAAAGCATGAGGAGTCGAGAGAGGCACCATTGCAGCAACCAGCAGCGACGATTCGGTGAGCAAAGCTATATTGTTTTGTGGAAAAAACAGGTCAGTCAGTCAGTCTACCTAACTTCATTAATAAGTCAAGGGGAACAAGAGAAAAGGAAAGAAATACAATGAGATAGAAAACAGTGTGCTCAACAAAGTAGGCCACCCTTCATTCACTCCTTGATATATTCCAAATCAGTGCATCAACTTTATGATTGAAATTTTACTTTACATTTACAGTATAGATCTGTATTAATGGAATTATGAAAGCCAAGACAAATAATTAGTAACAGATTAAATTTGTTATTCATTAACCAATTAAATTTAACAACTAGTTAAATTAGATCGTAAAGTCTAAAATTATACCAAGTTCCTGTAAATTGCTTATCATATTGTTAATGCAATTATTGATACTATTATTAAAGACTTGGGGTAAACACTGGAGAATAATGGTTAAGAGTTTATATATACTCTTCTAACAGTATTTCTTGTAGAATTTATGAGATATATGAAAACATTTATTTGATCACACTATAAACAAAACAATGCCAGCTGTAGAACAAATTTATCAGACTTTAATATTGGTTGTCAATATTTACCTAGACAAATGGACCTTGTAAGTAAAGCATTAGGACTGTTATTATTCTAAAGACAGTAGTCATAGGTCTAAAGTTATATCCGTTGTACGAATAGGCTTGAATACCTTTAAAGTAGTCGCAAGGAGATAATCCAATTTACAGTACAACAATTTAAGCTTTTGAATATTTATCACTAGGCATGTAGGCTTGACGTTAAATAATTCTATAACTAATACAAATAAATTAGAAGTACTTAGCCATGGAGGGACTGATAATTGAAGATGTATTGTTCGGATCATGGGGTTAACTGCTTAAAACGAGGCATAAGTGCTCATAAAAAGCTTACAGAGTCCACCTATTATTAACATTAACAAATCAAACTTTGGATGGACCTTGGTAACAATTTTGTAATCAATGCCCTGTTCGTAGTCGTCAGTGAACATTGGGACAGTATCTGACATAATCAGCAGCCTGTTTTACATATTACAGTAGAGGCCTATATTATGGTTCTTTAGTATTTTCAATTGATTTGTTATTGATATGGAGTTACTTTGGACACAAGGTTAAACCGATTTCGAATTTACTCAAAGCTGGTCTACGATAATCTTCATCTACAGTGGCATAACTATCTCAGCAGGGTAAACCAACATTTAGTGTGTTATATTGGTCACATTGATACAAGTCAATGCAGTTATATAGTAGATTCAAATAATTATATTGTCCTTAGTCTCCAGTGTTTTCCATAACTTATATAAAACTTACTGTATTTACTTAAAGACTAAAGTGACTACATATTAATATTAACAAGGGTACAGTCAATATAAATAGTTCGCCGACACATGACTTTAAACAAATCTTTCTAGGCACAGGTTATTGGAAGAAATTGATAACTGTCAGACAAATTTATATAGCTTACAATTACACTGTATTTGAGCAGGATTTTGGGCGAACTATTTTGGTTTCGACTAACTAGCAGCATTTTTTATATATCCAACTAAAGGAATATTCGTACGTTTGACAACACTGATATTAAAATAAAACTATGATTTTATAGAACGTATGCAAAGGAATAATATTTTTGTCTTGAGAATATACTGTTTAGAAGCATATTGATATTGCTAAATCCATCTAAGGATAGAAAGGTATCCAGTTGAATCCCGTGAGGACCATATGTTTTCATTAGTGTATTCTAGTGCATTGGGGTTTGTAGTTGATTAATGTTAAAACGGGGTGTTACTTAACTTTATTTATATCTAATAATCAAGGGAAGGTCGATCTACTGTATATACAACTACTGTATTATATTTGGTTTATAGTCTAGTCAATCAAACATTTTGATATACTCAAGACCCCTTCTGGGAAACTCCCACTACAAGATGGCCAAGGCAAATATTTCCTCAAAGTTACTTTAACAGATAACTTCTCAGGATCTTTGAAGAGCTATGTAATGCGAGTACTATTGATTCAGATGTGGAAGACTGGAATTCAGTAATAGTCTTAACAATCATTAATTATTATTATAATTTTACCCAATTTCATAACCCATTTAAGCAGAGGACCCAAATGTTTTTATTAATCATTGCTACCTCCAGACGATTTTAGTTAACTTAATTAAAAAAGAAGCAGTCAGAATATGAGGGCTAATTTGGATAATCTTAAGCTCTTGATTCCCCGAGTTTAGTAAATACCTGTCAGTAATTGTTTTTGGTTATACGGTCACTATGATTATTTACTTTATTATGGGTACCCATAGACAATTTTACTCGGTTTAGGAAGGACCTGTTGGATTCTAAAGGTAGATATAATGTGTACCCCATTGATTCCTTGTGGTCCTTAACTGATCTATAGTCTCGTGAAAGCCAAAATAACTTTGTTTACCTGATCATACGGAAACTTGTTCTTTCAAATAAATTACGCCAAATTAGGTTATATTGTTGCTACCTCGGGACTTTTTCAACTTAGGAAAGGCCTAGCATAGTTAGAAGTTTAGTTTTAGTACTGTGTTGGACCTTTCGTTCCCAGTGGTTCTTCCAAAGCTGATTAAAATTATCTGGTTGGAGCATTGATCATATTGAAAATATGGTGTATTAAAACTAAACAATTACTTAAGAAAAATCTCAGCCTACCTATAGGGAACCGAGTCTAGTTAATGTAGTTAATTTTCACCAGTCACCCACTGCCACAGATCTCAGTTTGGGAAGGATCTGTTTCATGATAACTTAATAAACATCAGTGTTGCCATTTGTACGAAATACTTAAAATTGGTTAGATAAAGCTGCTGCCTATACCCTGTCCACCACTTATGATAGTCTATAGAATATTTTAAAGTTCATTAGACATTACTAAACTAGTCTACTTCAACCAAATATTTGTTCAAGTTCTTAGGCCAATTTAACCTGACCAGAATTTTGACTAATGTAAAGTTATACAAACTAGCTTCGAAATTACAGGATGCACACATTTCAAAATAGCTTATGTGCCATGATAATGATTGAACTGAATGTCGCCAAATCCCATTTTAAGAATTATGATTTATTAAGTTTTTTTTCCCACCAACCAACTTCACCTCTAAACTCAATGAAATCAACAAATAAATGTGGCACTCCAAGGACTCGAACCTAGGATACATCGAAATTCCTTGCACTTATGCATAAACATTATTCAATATTTTAGGATTATAGGGTATTATCGATCACTCACAAAGTGAAACCATCAAAATTAATCATACTTTGGGGGATATGGCATAAAGTTTGGTACCGGTATTTAGGTCTTACAAAGGCCAAGTCCACTAAGGCAGGAGTCAGCCGCCTGTGTGTACTCCAGGACAATTATTCTTCAGGCAAAAAGGGCACCAAACATTAATTTAACATCCATAGCTATTAAATTAGTAGTTTTATTAATTTAAACTGACTTTATAGAACAAACTTCAAAATATTACATTGCATAGACTTTCATAATAAGATCGTATTAAAACATTTTAGTGACACCTGATATGATGGCTGTTGCAGAGCTGTGATGGAGAGGTGTTTGGCCACAAGTGTCCCATCCGTCTGTTGTCACCCCTCAGGCTGGACGTCTACCATACATCTGAAACATTAGGTTAGTATTAGTTAACATCCTGATGTATAACGCTAATAACTACAGTATAGTCACCACTGCATTAATGATGTATAACGCTAATAACTACAGTATAGTCACCACTGCATTAATGATGTATAACGCTAATAACTACAGTATAGTCACCACTGCATTAAGGCCTTTTTCTGGACCCCTTCGCCATAATTTTTTTAGCTCGGTTTGAGATTTTATGACCGTCTACTATTCGTTTTGACTATTACAAGACTTTTTGCCCCAATTTGTCAATTTTATGACCTGTACCATTTGAATAACTAATTTTTACTCACGAAGGATAGCAAGCCTGTAATTTTGGAAGAAACTGCCTTCGACCGGGATATTTTTCTACCGAAATAATGTACACATTTATCTCGAAGGGGGGTCTTGATGGAAGTCTAGCGAGCAAACTAAAAACCTCCCCTTAACCCGTGATGCTGAGCAACTAGTCAGCCCTCTATCGTATTGTCCAAGGTTGAGGTTTTGGTAACTATACGTAAGCCTGTAGTTATAAGGGGTATCAATTTTAGAACCTTTTTTGATTGAAATTATCTGCAGTGTAGTTTATGAATATATACTTCTGAATTTGTTAAGGCAGGGGGGAGATTGTAATGCAGTGGCGGGTACTGTTATTAACCCTTCCTGATTTTTTTTTCTATGCGAGTGAGGGAGACAAAAGGCAGAACTGCCTGTATCGAGTGCCTCCTCCAGAGTTGAAAGAGCGACAGGGCCAAAATCAATGGACGTTCGAGCCAAAATGCCAGGACACCCTGAGTTTGAAGCCATTTAAGTCATATGATCCTAAGTTGTGTTCTACCTATAGAAGTTCAAAGTTAATAATTTCTAGTAAAAATAGACCATCCACTGACTAAATTCCACAATATTATTATGAAACCTTTAACGCACAGGACGCGATTTGCTCCCTTTCTGAGATACCTAAAAGCCTTTGTGACCATCAGGGGTGTTTAGAAACTGTTGCTTCAATCTCTTCAGTTTTCTTTGAGTGAGTGGTGGGCATTAAACTAATTTTGGAGAGGTAATTATGAGATTGAGAGAACTACTGTATTTCTGAATACAAATAAGGTATTTGTAATAAACCCTATGTTTTAGTATTAATACAGTATATGGAACACCAGAATTTGTTTAAGAGGACCAAACTCTAAATACACAACTTAAATCAATAGATTCTCATAATATAATGAATACAGTATATGGGATAGGCTAAGGGAACTTAGAGACAACTATACACATGGTAACCTAAACTTTTAATATTGTTAAGGAGAGATGAGTCTATTTCTGGTCCCCCTTCATGTTTAGCCCCATTACTTTGCGATTTTAAGACCTTTCAACCTAGTTGTGTCATTATCAAGACCTTTCGTGCTATTTAGGAGACTAATTTTCCTGGCGAGTGATGCCAAGCCTGTGATTTAGGAGGAACCGGCCTCCGGCCTGGACAATTTTCTACCGAAAAGTTTACAAATTTGTCTAAGGGGGATCTTGGGGATGTTTTTTAAGCTTGATGGATGTCTAGGGAGGAAACAAATTTACAAATAATTATATCTATATACCAATAAATAAACCATTAGCCATTAACCCTATTAACCCTTTCAAGCTCCAATACGAGTTTGTTCTGTTTGTTGGCTACTATTAGACGATTGTATTCAGTTTAGAAAGGGTATATGGAAGTCTAGGTTGTTGTTGTTGTTGTTGTTGTTCCCCAAGCTGCCTGGCCGAACAGCCCCAAGTAATTCCAAGGCCATAACCGAGTGCCCCCACAAACCCTCCTCGCCGACCACAATACAGCCTGGGTGACCAAAGCCACTCCATGGCGGGGGGCTGAGGAGGGTGCGGAAACGCCCGGGAAACCAAAGCCCCACCCAGGGCCCTGTGCCCCTCAGTAATTATGAATAGAAAGTTGAGGGGGCAAGGGAAAAATGTGACGCTTTGGCTTCCAATCTTGGTAGATTGAGAGGTCAATCCACGGAAGAGACGCCGTCACTTGAGATCTAGAAAATATATAAGTTAAAGGAAAAGTCAGAGTAAGCTATGGGTATGGCAGAGATTGCTCAGCTCTCACTCTGATAGACCAGCCCATCACCACGGAAGTCTAGGTTGATTGAGATAGTCTTTATCCTTTTAATACCCACAGGTCCTTCCTAAGCTGCATAAAATAGTCTAATGATAGTCAAAATAAACTGCTAAAACGCGTCAGAGCTTCAAGGGGTTAATATTGTTGTGTTCTTACCCTAGTTTGTTGGTGAAGGTGGTTAAGGCTCCGTTTGTGTTTCTCCAGTTGGTCTCAATGTCTTCCTCCGCCGAGCCTCAACTGTACTCCTCTCTCCCTCCATCTGTTATAAAATCCAATATTAATATTACAGCTTAGAGATTTCCACTAGAGGGATTTTTTTCTTGACTCCTTTCTCCCTCATGTTTAGCCCCATTGTTTTTCTAATTTCAAGAAGTTTACCCCATTATTTTGACGATTTTAAGAACTTTCAACCCATTTCTGTCAATTTTAAGACCTTTCGTGCCATTTAGGTGACTATTTTATCCTGGCGAGCGATAGCGAGCTGTAATTTAAGAGGAACCGGCTTTCAGCCGGGACATTTTTCTACCGAAAAATTTACAAATTTATCTTGAAAGGCGCTCAAGGGGGTGTAATCTTAAGCTTGAAGGATATCCAGGGACCAAACTAAAAATCTCTCTTTAAGGAATTGACCACTTGCGAGTTTCAAGCTATAAGGAAGTTGAGTTTTTTTATATCGACATTTAGCAGAATTAAGAGCTAAAATAAGAGTTGTATTGCATATATAAACACATAAAACCAAATTCACCGTACTTTCTAGCCATCAAAAAACCTACATTACATTATTGCATTTCTGTTTAATAACTTTGTATACGGCCCAAACTTCCTTATAGCCTGAAACTCACAAGTGGTCAATTAGGCCAATATTTCTGATATAATGCAGATTTTCAAAATGTATCTATTCATAAATATGTTTGCAACAACAAAAAAACATTATATCTCAACCATAGTCAAGGTGATCGTGATGCCTGGAGTATCGGGTCGTCTTGGGTCGGGTAATATCGCGACGGTCCTCCCATCTCTAACCTGTTGGGAAGATTTAACGTTACATTAGTCACAGTTTCTCTGTCATACCTTATTTCACCGTTGTTCCTCTTCCGTCGGGCCATCCAGCTCATGCCTGTTGATAAAATATTTAATTATTACAGGAGCGCCGTTCTGCCAGCAACATCGGTCTGCAAATCGGCCACAGCGGGTCTGCAAACTGCCACATCAGGTCTGCAAGCTGCCACATCAGGTCTGCAAGCCGCCACATCTGAAAACCTGTAACCTTCACAACCAACGAACAGACGACCAGAAATGCACCGGCCGGATTTCAACCAACAGAAAACAAACTCAACAAGAAACTATTTGTAACCCAATACTAACTAAATCTAACTAACTAACTAAGCTTCTACCCAAGCCTCTAAGAGACTGCTAACCAACCTCCTCAGGGAACCGAATAGAGCAACGCCTAACCAATACTAACCTAGAACAGACTCCTACCTATCCCTATCCCTACCCCTTGAACTAACTAGAGCTACCCCCCCCCCTCTACACCCCCCCCTCCCCTTCCCCCCCCCCCCCCCTCCCGCCCCACCTCAGCATCCCTACCAGAAACCTTGTCTAATTCGAAGCCAACGACGATATAGGAGAAAAAGATTAGTGCATGGATTAATTATATTATATTTCATTATACAAAAATGATGTTACGTTATTGGAAATATTATAGTTATAGCAAATGTAAACAAAATATATATACCAGATTTATTTATATATAAATTATTGCAAAACAAGAAGTAATATCATTTACACTGAAATGTATTAAATTAAGGATCTTACCTTAAATTTGGCCGCCTATCT